>CM036774.1:5934463-7156963 GCA_020796225.1 Arion vulgaris
TTTCAGAGATCCTGATCTCAGTGTAGGTGAGATCGAGTTCCAAGTCTATCAGAGATCCCTGATCTCAGTGTAGGTGAGATCGAGTTCCCAAGTCCTATCAGGAGATCCCTGATCTCAGTGTAGGTGAGATCGAGTTCCAAGTCCTATCAGAGATCCCTGATCTCAGTGTAGGTGAGATCGAGTTCCAAGTCCTATCAGAGATCCCTGATCTCAGTGTAGGTGAGATCGAGTTCCTAGTCCTATCAGAGATCCCTGATCTCGTGTAGGTGAGATCGAGTTCCTAGTCCTATCAGAGATCCCTGATCTCAGTGTAGGTGAGATCGAGTTCCTAGTCCTTTCAGAGATCCTGATCTCAGTGTAGGTGAGATCGAGTTCCAAGTCCTATCAGAGATCCTGATCTCAGTGTAGGTGAGATCGAGTTCCTAGTCCTATCAGAGATCCCTGATCTCAGTGTAGGTGAGATCGAGTTCCTAGCCCTATCAGAGATCCTGATCTCAGTGTAGGTGAGATCGAGTTCCTAGTCCTTTCAGAGATCCTGATCTCAGTGTAGGTGAGATCGAGTTCCAAGTCCTATCAGAGACCCCTGATCTCAGTGTAGGTGAGATCGAGTTCCAAGTCCTATCAGAGATCCCTGATCTCAGTGTAGGTGAGATCGAGTTCCTAGTCCTATCAGAGATCCCTGATCTCAGTGTAGGTGAGATCGAGTTCCAAGTCCTATCAGAGATCCCTGATCTCAGTGTAGGTGAGATCGAGTTCCAAGTCCTATCAGGATCCCTGATCTCAGTGTAGGTGAGATCGAGTTCCTAGTCCTATCAGAGATCCCTGATCTCAGTGTAGGTGAGATCGAGTTCCTAGTCCTATCAGAGATCCCTGATCTCAGTGTAGGTGAGATCGAGTTCCAAGTCTATCAGAGATCCTGATCTCAGTGTAGGTGAGATCGAGTTCCAAGTCCTATCAGAGATCCTGATCTCAGTGTAGGTGAGATCGAGTTCCTAGTCCTTTCAGAGATCCTGATCTCAGTGTAGGTGAGATCGAGTTCCTAGTCTATCAGAGATCCTGATCTCAGTGTAGGTGAGATCGAGTTCCTAGTCCTATCAGAGTCCTGATCTCAGTGTAGGTGAGATCGAGTTCCAAGTCCTATCAGAGATCCCTGATCTCAGTGTAGGTGAGATCGAGTTCAAGTCCTATCAGAGATCCCTCGATCTCAGTGTAGGTGAGATCAGTTCCTAGTCCTATCAGAGATCCTGATCTCAGTGTAGGTGAGATCGAGTTCCAGTCTATCAGAGACCCCTGATCTCAGTGTAGGTGAGATCGAGTTCAAGTCTATCAGAGATCCTGATCTCAGTGTAGGTGAGATCGAGTTCCAAGTCCTATCAGAGATCCCTGATCTCAGTGTAAGTGAGATCGAGTTCCAAGTCCTATCGGAGACGGACGATAAAACGTAGGTCCCGTGTTCAATTTTAGCAGGTAAAAGAAACCTTGACAGTTCAAAATCGAGAACAGCAGGCTGGTAAGCTGCTGCCCGGTCAAAATTAATATGAAAAGATTAAAATAAAAATTCCTGCAAAAATATCTTCAAAATTACATAGGAGATCCTCGCCGGTGCTACGGAGTTCGTGCACTACTTGTGAGATCCTGTGTAAGAAAGAGATTGGAGCACTTTCCATCCTGCTCTTCTAAATTGTTGAACTGTCAATGGCTCTTTTACGTGCTCAAACTGAACACGGGACCTACGTTTTATCGTCCGTCTCCGATAAGACTTGGAACTCGATCTCACCAACACTGAGATCAGGGATCTCTGATAGGACTAGGAACTCGATCTCACCAACACTGAGATCAGGGATCTCTGATAGGACTAGGAACTCGATCTCACCAACACTGAGATCAGGGATCTCTGATAGGACTAGGAACTCGATCTCACCTACACTGAGATCAGGATCTCTGATAGACTAGGAACTCGATCTCACCAACACTGAGATCAGGGATCTCTGATAGGACTAGGAACTCGATCTCACCAACACTGAGATCAGGGATCTCTGATAAGACTTGGAACTCGATCTCACCAACACTGAGATCAGGGATCTCTGATAAGACTTGGAACTCGATCTCACCAACACTGAGATCAGGATCTCTGAAAAATATCACGATGGCTCAACCGGTTACCTTTGGCACAAAAGCATCTTTTATTAATAACCTCCAATGATGCACATTAACCAAGTGAAAGAATTCAAATACTTAGGAAGCATATTCACAGAAGACGGAAAACTAGACAGAGAGATAGAGGCTAGAGTACAAAAGCAAATGCTGTAACCTACCAGCTAGCCCCATTGTTAAGCACCACAAATTTCACAGGCAGCTAAGAAACAAATGATCAACAGCATTTTATACCTACTTTGTGTTACCAGAGCCAAACATGGACATTGAGCAAAGCGCAGTCACAAAAATAACTACATGTGAAATGCGTTGCCTGCGAAAAGTTTCCAATAACACAAGAAAAGACAGAATCACCAACATCAGCATAAGAAGAAAGTTGGCACAAAACCGTGCTTGAATTATATAGATAAACAAAGAATGAAGTGGTTTGGCCACTTAATAAGAATACATCCAAACTCCACAGTATACAGAGTCTTCTACAACAGAACATCGGGAAAGAGGGCAAGAGGAAGACCACGGAAAGATGGTTAGATGGCGTGGCAGCATCCTGTGAAAGAGCAAAGATAACAATCACACAGGCCACCAGAACAGCGCAAGACAAAAGCAGAAAACCACGACACTGGGCAACAACCCGGTAGCAGTGTGACGACAAAAGAAGAAAGAAGAAGAATGATGCACAGTTTGTTATTTTTAAAAGCTCTTCAAAATCTCCTATTGTATTTAGCCAGAACATTTACTGGATTCTTTTTAAGCATTAACTTTGAAATGTCTCCAACTTGTGTATGAATCTTTCAGCATTTTCTTGCACTCACTTCTCTATGATAATATTCTCAGGATACTGCTTCTATATTTTCTAAGTTTTATTTTAATATTGAATCCTTTGGTGTCCATGATTTTGTTAAGCATGGCAAACGTTTCTTCTTCTTCGAAAGCTTCATATCGACCACTCTTTGTGATTTGTATGTGATCTGAGCTTAAGAGCGATTGTGCCAGTTATGCATCTACAAGTAGGTCAGCACGTCCGATTTCTGCGACGCTGTTTATTTACTAGGGTAACTTCCCTATGTCCCTACTTCAGTCGCCTCTTACGACATGCTTTGTAGGTCACAGTGTGTTCTTTGCTCCTCTTTCAAATCCCGGTAACCCACGGGCGATCAATTTTAAATGGGAGATATCACGTGTTTCTTGTGTGTGTTTTTTTAATTACGCCCTGCCCGGACATGCTACAACTGATGGGCCCAGTATGGTTGAACGTGTGTACTTTGCACGTCGTTATCCTTTCGAATGAGATCTTAACCAAAATATGTTTTTCTCATTCTATAATGAAGAAACATGGACACGGCGCTAACTAAACAGACTGACAGATATTCGAACTTACAAAAGTCAGCCAACCAGAGACAGAAAGTCGCTGTGACGGAACATCCTGGGGAAAAAAAATAATAATACCATGGGAGATAAATTATTGTTTCATAACTGTGATATTGATTACATCCCCTTGATACATAAAAGTATCATTAATCATTACGTAATGTGCATCTTCCTTGGAAGTCATCCCAACAAAAACTCACCTAATTTTGTCAGGCTATTTCTGTTCAGCCTTGTCCCATTCCAATCATCGATCTTTAAATTTTATTTTTTGTTTTTAGTTCGCCCACTATAAATTCATACTTAAACACGGCGCCTCATATGACACTTCTGACTGAGTTTTTGCGTGAAGGCTTGTTTTCCATATCACCAGTGTCTTTCACCATTCAGACAAGTCTTACCTGATTTTAGAGGCTCTTATAATATCAGTCACTCCTTCAATAAATCAGTTAACATGTCAGTCTATTAATCTATCTTTGTATTAAACAATCAATCTATAAATCCATCCATAAATCAATCTCTTTCTCTCGCGATCGTTCTTTAACGACCGTTTTTATCATTCTAATTGTGATATATAAACAGCCTAACACCAAGAACGGGTGTACGTTCACAACCTTCAGTACTATTTGGAGCTCTGGTGCTTATCCTTCGGCGATGTGTTCGATTTCAACCAGCGTTTACTGGGTTCGCTCTCCGTCAGCCTTTGATGTCCCCAGCCAACCTGCAAGGCAGCAGGTTGCTATTTTTTTAGGGTAGCGACCCTTAGACGACCTACCCTCCCGGGCTGTAAAGCGTCATCTGTCTTTTTCTGGACTACTTGGTTTTCTTGCCGTCCAGTTTTGTGTACGGCTTACTCTGCTAGCCTTTGATTGTCTCCAATCAAACTACAAGGCAGTAGTAGTTCCCTGCTAGCGTAAACGCGCGCTGGATTCAATCTCTGCAAGGCTTATCAATCAATATATATATCTATCAATCAATATATATATTAACCAAACTTTCAATCCATCCATCACTCAATACATCTTTCTATATATCAAAAT
Source organism: Arion vulgaris (assembly GCA_020796225.1). Lineage (NCBI taxonomy): Eukaryota > Metazoa > Mollusca > Gastropoda > Stylommatophora > Arionidae > Arion > Arion vulgaris. The sequence continues at coordinate 5,939,023 of CM036774.1, forward strand.
AGTAATCCATCCATCAATTGCTATATCTATCAATCAATTAATGTACAAACCATCAATAAATGTATCAACCTATCTATTAGTCAATCAATCAATCCACCCACAAGTTTGACGTTGACATTATACATACCAGCACATTTATGTTGAGTAGACTAAGTTTGACGTTGACAATGACTGTCCTAGTAGGGCGTATCTCATATTTGTAGTCATTTGCGATGAGTACATTGTTCCTCAGTATGAGCTCGTTTTCGTAATACAGAAGTTCAGTTTTTGCAAGACCTGGGATAATGGGAGAAAATAGTTGGTTATTGGTTACTAAACTGACGTCGCTGCACTCCGGGCAGACCCATAGGTGCTCAGTCTCTCCTCACAGATATCGAAGAGTATGCATACCGATGGTTCCCGTCGCTTGCTGATTAAACACACCTCTCACTCTGCCTCTCAGGCATCCAGTTCGGCTTGTACAACGGGTAACTCCAAACTGCCTAAATTGCTTGATCGATTCAACATAGATTTTAGTGTCCTCATCCAACAGACAGTCGCGAAGAGACCGAAGAATATCCCCCTTGTCCATCTTCTACTCCCCAACAATCGATGCTGTTGATGCAATGCCTCAACCTCCATCCTCATACTAAGTATTGTTTTATATGCCCCACTTTGCTCTGCAACAACCCTACCATGCGCATTAGCCAAGAAACCCCAACCGGACTTCTCACCACGATGAACCGACCCATCGGTATACACAACAACATCATCATCCCTTGCATTATCTTCTACCAGCTGCTTAACTGCGAGATCAGCCTTCATGTTATCCCAATCTCTACATTCTCTTCCAAGAGTAATGATAACGTTGAGATAGTTCATCATGCTACCATCTGTTGGGATCCATTCTTCCCTTTTGGTAGGGTCGCAACCGCAGTCACCTGACCAATTGTTCTCTCAGCCTGGGCCATTCACGACATGCCACGCTTGATTCTCGTGCCCTTAACATCATTAGTGTTCTTGTGCATTGGATGTCTCTTATCCGCAGTAACCCGCATATATGCCTGGTTTGGGTGATTGCAAGACGGAGCGTAGTGACAGAAGGCCAAGCATATATCTCATCTTCACAATGGGGCTCTAGTGCAGCCCAGGACTATACATACCTTCATTCTGAACCTGCAGAGTCGTCCACATTGTGATCTTGATATCGTAAGAATGCCGAGTCTGTAATCTACCACGGACATATCCAGTCGATCGAATAAAAGGGAAAGTAGTCTCTGCTCAAGGTGTACGGCTACATAACTTTGAGAGCTGCAAGACCACGCTTGCACCGTTGTATCGTCTGTTCAATATGGTGTTTGAAAGATAGACTACGATCAAAGGTTATTCCAAGATAGCGCAGCCTGTCTCTGCGCTCGATGGTATGTTCATCAAAAGAATACACGGGTTAGGTCAGCCTTGACGATGTGATTATTCAACGAGCACACAACATACACGCTTTTCAGGATTGCCCTCTCTACACCAACCCGAGATGGTACGCGATATACTATAGTTCGTTCCAAAATTCGTGATCACCTAAGGTTTAATTTGTACGAAATCTATCTGATGGATACAAGTAATTTTTGCATGCAGTCTTATATACCTCGCGACCTTACGAATCCTTGTTTAATTAATTGGTAGGTAGCTTAGTTGATGCAAAAAAACGTTTTGTTATATAATTTTGCATAAGCACAACAAAATGATAATCAAGCCTTAGAACTTACAATAATACACAAAATGGTGGCGAATGATTGCAAAGGCGTATTCCTATTACATATTATAAAAGAAAGGTCACATAGTGAACAAATGATACCTTCCACTTCTATAAATGAAAGTAAATGTTGCGTACATACGCCAATGACAGTCGGTAGGAAACATTGTGAACTGATTAATTCCACGGGATTTCCGATTTTGATGTGCACTGAATTGCATTTGGAACACGGAAATGCTTAGTTATAGACAAACTTGACAATTGTACTGTAAAATTTCGACAAGTATACAATATCAACATCGCGGTAAATTTTAGCAATAACATATAATAAAATTCTTACAGAACTAAAGGTTTGGGTGGGCAAAAATACTTTTGGAACGTCGTCACTGTTACCTATATAAAAATGCAAAATCAAGAATTTCTGTCAAGTGGATGATTTTATATCGGTCGGTAAAGATGATCACGAATTTTGGAACGAACTCTATATATGTGGGCGTCTGTAGCTTAAGCGGTAGCGAACTCGGTCAAACCCAAGCGTACCTGGTTCAAACTCCACGGCAGGCAAGTTTGAAAGCAAATTCGTTTCCGTGGGATTTTAACGAAAAATAAGAATACACCTCACCGTTCAGAAAGCAATAGCAAACTACTGAACGTATAAGTGGTGCCTAGAAAATCAACGGCTAGTTTACTGTGGTTGATGGCTACGTCCTGTAAAGTATATGTCACGATTTTTATTTCTCATATTAACTACACAACTATTGGATTCTCAGAAAGGAGTTCATTCTTATTGTTGGCACGCACGCTCTGATGTAACCAAAACAGGATCGTCTTTAGGTTGAAAGAGCGTGCCTCGATTTACGTAGAATAGAGAGACTGAGATGGTATGATGTGATTACGAACGAGAAACTCAGAGAAAGAACTAAGCAGATAACAGTGGAGAAAGAGCTACGGAAGAGACGCTGGCGATGAATACACATGGAAAAGATCGACTGGAAGCATTACAAGACAGGAACTGTTTTGGAACCCGCAGGAAAAGACGAGTAGGGGAAGGCCTAGACAAATATCTGGAGAAGAGTGCTGAAGACTGTTATTAAAAGTATAGGTAAAACATGGAACGAATTGGAAGGGATGGCGAGAGAGAGGAGGGGCTGGAAGAAGTTTGTTGAAGACCTGTGCTCCGTTGGGAGTTGAAATGTGAAGAAGAAGAAATAGAATTCCCTACATAAACAAAAATTGTTTCACGACGACTGCACTAGCCATGTGACCAATAAATTCATCAGGCACATGCCCCCCCTCCCTGTCATCTTCTTCTTCTTCACCCTTCGCCCCTAGGAAGCATGGTCCGAAGGCCTTAAGCCCACCTATCCAAGGCCATCTTTTCCAGATCTCGCCACTCTCTTCCCGCTTTTTGCATTCCATCTCTAACTCCCGTCTCCAGGTGTTTCTGGGTCTTCCTTACTTCTATTGCCCTGGGGGTTCCATCGGAGAGCCTGTCTCGCGATGCTGTCAGGGGTTTCCTCAGTGTGTGTCCTATCCATCGCCACCTTCTGCTCATTATCTCCTGTTCCACCTGCCGTTGTCCTGCCCTATCCCACAGTTCTCTGTTTGTGGTCTTGTCATACCATCTCAAATGGAGTATCCTGCGAAGGCATCTATTGATGAATGTCTGCAGTTTTTTGGTGTTCACCTTAGTCGTTCTCCATGTCTCCGCTCCATACAGAAGGACAGACTTGACATTTGAGTTAAATATCATTATCTTAGTTTTATTCCTGATCATTCCTGATCATTCTTGAGCTCCATACCCTCCCTGTCATCCATTAATCCTTTCCGCTCCTCGTGGAGCATAGGGCCTCAACAGTTGTTCGCCACTCTTCTCGGTCTCTGGCTGTTCTTTTATGGTCTCCCAGGTCAATTGAGCACTCTTCAGCTCCTCAATAAGACCTCGTCTCCAAGTCTGCTTAGGGGGTCCTCTTTTCGTTTTCCTGCGGGTTCCACTCGAGCACCTGTCTAGTGACACTCGACTGTGTCTTCCGCAAGGTATGGCCTATCCATCGCCATCTTCTCCTCTTGACCTGTGTCATCATAGGTTCCTGCCCTGTTCTTATCCACAGATCCGTGTTTGTAACTCTATCATACCATCTCAATCTGAGAATCCGCCGCAAACATCCGTTGACAAAAGTCTGGATCCTCCTTAAAAGCGATGTTACAGACAGTAACAATAGATAACAAACAAAAGAGAAATAAAGGAAAAAACGAATAAAACCGAAGAATTAACGTTATTGCATTGGGTTTGACCCCATATGGCTCGGTCTCCGTAGAAATCACACACAACATGCCGAGAGTGTTGCACAAAGCACGAACCATTTAGCTCCGGCAACAATCCTAGAGATCTATGTAAAAAAATACACTTGTGAATAGAACGGAGTGATTCGAACTCCAACCACGACCATCGAAAAGCAAGGCAATGCTTAATTAACCACTTAAGTCGAAGACTCATACGAGAAAGTCGATTATTGATTGATGGTCTGATTTCTTCTTCTTGTCGATCGTTCTTTTTTGGTCTTCTTCTTCTTCTTTGCGTTCGTTCTTTTCGACCAATTTTAATCACTCTTTGTGATATGTTTGATCTTTGTCAAGAACGTACATACGTTGCACATTGGTTTGGTAGGCCCCAAACGCATAGACTTCTACACGTTTAGGACATGTGCATTCGATTTCATCCAAACCTCCTTAGACGCCTCTTACGACATGACGGCAGGTAACAGTGGTTCTATTCTTTACACCCAAATTTGGGCCCCGGTACCCACTCGGGCGTTTTTTTGGTCATTTTGATCATTCTTATTGTGATATATAAACAGCCTACACCAAGAACGGGGTGTGATACGTCACATCTTAAGAGCGATTTCTAGCTCTGGTTCTTCTCCTTCGGTGATGTGTCCGATTTCAGCCAGCGTTTATTGGAGGTTTGATTTCACAGCTCTTCATGCTGATCCGTATATGAGTAGTTTCTATTCATCCGATGTTGAATGAGCATTCTGTCATTCTCAAGAACATATGGAGCACAAGAATGATCAGGAATAAAACTAAGATAATGATATAAAGGGTTTTAAAGCCGAAGGATTGACTTCATTGCATCGGGTTTACCCCATATGGCTCGGTCCTCTTTCCGCAGAAACGGCACGCCACCTACCGAGAGTATTTCACAAAGCACGAACTCCGTAGCTCCAGCAACAATCCTAGGGTCTCTGGAAAAACTGCACTCGTGAACAGAACGGCGCGGTCCCGGGCTCGAACCCACGACCTTCGACTCACGAGGCAAGATAATGATATTTAACTCAAAAGTTGCAGACATTCATCAATAGATGCCTGCGTAGGATACTTCATCTGCGATGGAATGACAGGACCACAAACAGGGAACTGTGGGATAGAACGGGACAATGGAAGTTTAATACGAAATAAGGGACATAATATGGTAAAGGATAGGACACTACACTGAGGGGACCCCCTGACAGCATCACGAGACACGCCCTCACATGGAACTTCCAATGTAATAGAGATAAGGGAAGACCCAGGAACACCTGGAGACGGGAGTTAAAGACGGAATTCAAGAGAATGTGAAGAGAGTGGAGAGATCTGGAAAAGATGTCTTCGGATAGAAAGTCAAGTAAGTCAAACCGATATACACATTGAAACGAACACATATTAATAGACGTATACAAATAAAAGTATATACAAGAAAATATACCAACAAACATTTACACGCACATAAATGTCATCTAATCCATCTTTAGTACAAACGTATATCTTACCTGGTAGAGAGAGGAAGACAATAAGAAGAACCACGTGACTCATTGTTTTGCAGGATCCTGTTTGAAATATGAACATAATTAGTCATGTGTTTGAATAAACTGTTTCTAATGATGATTTGTGAAGTGATAACAATAGCGAACAGTGGATAAAGTTGGGACAAGTATCCATTTCTTGGCAGTTTCTTAACTCTTTTTTTTTTTTTTTTCCCGATCCAGAAGCACTTGAGCTTTCAGCTCTTCGGCTCGGTGCCATGGACATCGTAACCCTTCGGTTCGGTGCCACGAACACCGTAAATCTGGGGAATCTGTGGCTTTTTCTGCCATCCCGCGGAATTGAACCCGCACACACAGAGGATAGTCACCGTAGTCCAACGCGCTACGAACACGCTGGGCAGACGGGCTTCTTAACTCCTTAAGTGCCACATGCCATTGTAAAGGCTTTCTTAATCTGTTCACACCTCTGAGCCGATATACTGGCAAGAGGTAATTGTTCAGATGACGCAAAGTCTTTATACTGGCTAATTCGGTATACATTGCAAACAAAATGTTTCCGGGGTTAACCAACACAAAAAAACGGAGTGATAGAGTTAATGGATCAATTTCTACCAAGAATTATTTAAATAGTGGAGAAGTAACTGTTAGTTCGTAGTAAACCATTCTTCTTTTTCCTCATTCTATAATCATCGATTGTCCCACAGCGTCAGGATAAGAAGAGATTTCTAGAACTGGCGTTTCAGTTTGAAATATCTTCATTACACTCCGGATATGTCCATAGGTGATCTCCTTCGCAATATCTCAACAGCTTCAAGTTCGATTTTGATTGATAGCTCTGTGTAAGTTTAGTATAAGATGAATTTAATTGCCGTACATTCGATTTGGTTTTCCGGTTTGTTGTTCAAGATGGCGGGACGTGTTTTCTTCTAGCTTGGCCAACAAACTGTTGATCGTCGGCCCGACAAGTCGTCATCATAAAAATTCACCACTGTTGGAGAAACAGAGTTTAGGCTCTAAATGAATCGATGATTCGTTCAAATTTCTACATCGGCCACACACTTAGAATGGATGAGAGAGACTCTTACCAATCCCTCATATGGACACCAGAGGGAAAAAGAAAACGAGGAAGACCAAGAGAGACTCTGCTAGAACCATCACCAGAGAAGGCTCAACGATGGGCCTAGTAAACATCAAAGACTTAAAACAAATAGCAACGAACCCGAGACATGGAGAGCTATGACCTCTGCCCTATGCGCCGCCCACAGGCCCAAGAGGAAAGACTAAACTAACATTCGATTTCTGTAACGCTATTTATTTACTAGGGTAACTTCTCTAGGAAAGCTCCAGAATTGGCACCTGGAATGATAGAAGTATGAGACCAGATTTGTAGGCAGAGATCAACAATATAAAGAAGAGCTGAGGGAGCTGCAGGAGATAGCTAGAGATAGGAAGACTTGGCATGAGTTGGTTGAGGGCCTATGCCCAATCCGGGATAAAAAGGCAAAGCGAGAGAGAGAGAGAGAGAGAGCGCTTCCCTAGGCCCCTACCTCAGTCGCCTATTACCACATACCTTGTAAGTCGCAGGGTTGGTATTCTTTGCCCCTTTTGAGGGCCCCGGAAAAACACAGGCGACCCAAATAAATAAAAAGCGTTGCAGAAATCGGATGTTCTGGCCTACTTGTAGGGGCATAACCAGGGCCGTGTGGTGCTATGATGCAGAGAGGCGGCAGCATGAGGCGGAACCATAATGGATGCGGAATAAGCAGAAAAATCGAAATTACAATTGAAGGTTATTTTAAAGGGAAAAATAGATTTAAGGGCGGCATTTCGAAGACTTGCATCATACTGAGAAAATATACCGCACGGCCCTCGGCATAAGTAGCACAATGTACAGTCGCTCTTAGACTCAGATCACAAACAAATCACACAGAGTGGTTTAGTAAGTGTTCAATAAGTCAAGGGTACAACTATCAACGATGAAGGACTGGGTGGGAATCTACGGGAGAGTTCAGTTCCAACGACCTGCTACTTGAAAGGGAGACTTGGGGACACGTGGAGAACTTGTGAGGAAGATTACAAAGACATGGACAGTGTTACTTCTTCTACTTCTTCTTGAGCTCGTCCTCTATGAAGTCAGGCTTAATCAGGGCGCCTGGTATGGCGCTTCTGACTGATTTTTGCATGAATGCCTGCTTTTCTTATTATCAGTGTCACTCGCCATTCAGGCGTACCTTTTCCGGCTTCAGATGTATTTGTAGTTTAGATCCTCAAGTAATGATCAGGCACAGAATTAAATTTGAGTCAAAAATAAAGACACAAGATTGAATTGAGTGAAAAATTGTTATCTTGGCTCTATCTGCCTTTCCGCACACCGCGAGCTGATGATGATGATGATGACATCTAATGCTTTAATCCTGGCAATACTCAGCACCCACCACCAAAGTTCCTTTCTTGTCAAACCAATCAGAAATCTATAGAATCTATTCATTGTTTAATTATCGATAACCTAATATCAATATTGAACCTACGTGCTCTACGATAAAACGATGTAAACCCTACGATAAAACGATGTAAACACTACGATAAAACGCTGTAAATACTACGATAAAACGTTGTAAATACTACGATAAAACGATGTAAATACTACGATAAAACGATGTAAACACTACGATAAAACGCTGTAAATACTACGATAAAACGTTGTAAATACTACGATAAAACGCTGTAAATACTACGATAAAACGATGTAAATACTACGATAAAACGATGTAAATACTACGATAAAACGCTGTAAATACTACGATAAAGCGATGTAAATACTACGATAAAACGATGTAAATACTACGATAAAACGCTGTAAATACTACGATAAAACGATGTAAATACTACGATAAAACGATGTAAATACTACGATAAAACGCTGTAAATACTACGATAAAACGATGTAAACACTACGATAAAACGTTGTAAACACTACTATAAAACGATGTAAACACTACGATAAAACGATGTAAATACTACGATAAAACGATGTAAACACTACGATAAAACGATGTAAATACTACGATAAAACGATGTGGTCACACCCAATCGAACTGAAAACTATGTTTTGAATAAACATGACAAACCTGAAACTGATTGTCCAGTTTGTGGTCCACATTGGATTAGGCGCATGACCAGAGATCTCAAAGAATAGTGACATTTAAATATAAAAAAATAACTGCTTACTAAAAAAATATTAAAATAACTGCTTCCTATTAAACAAATATAAAATAACTGCTTCCTAAACAAATATAAAATAACTGCTTCCTAAACAAATATAAAATGACTGCTTAATAAACAAATATAAAATAACTGCTTCCTATTAAACAAATATAAAATAACTGCTTCCTATTAAACAAATATAAAATAACTGCTTCCTAAACAAATATAAAATAACTGCTTCCTAAACAAATATAAAATAACTGCTTCTTAAACAAATATAAAATAACTGCTTCCTAAACAAATATAAAATAACTGCTTCCTAAACAAATATAAAATAACTGCTTCCTAAACAAATATAAAATAACTGCTTCCTAAACAAATATAAAATAACTGCTTCCTAAACAAATATAAAATAACTGCTTCCTAAACAAATATAAAAAAACTGCTTCCTAAACAAATATAAAATAACTGCTTCCTATTAAACAAATATAAAATAACTGCTTCCTAAACAAATATAAAATAACTGCTTCCTAAACAAATATAAAATAACTGCTTCCTATTAAACAAATATAAAATAACTGCTTCCTAAACAAATATAAAATAACTGCTTAATAAACAAATATAAAATAACTGCTTAATAAACAAATATAAAATAACTGCTTCCTAAACAAATATAAAATAACTGCTTCCTATTAAACAAATATAAAATAACTGTTTCCTAAACAAATATAAAATAACTGTTTCCTAAACAAATATAAAATAACTGCTTCCTAAACAAATATAAAATAACTGCTTCCTAAACAAATATAAAATAACTGCTTCCTAAACAAATATAAAATAACTGCTTCCTAAACAAATATAAAATAACTGCTTCCTAAACAAATATAAAATAACTGCTTCCTAAACAAATATAAAAAAACTGCTTCCTAAACAAATATAAAATAACTGCTTCCTAAACAAATATAAAATAACTGCTTCTTAAACAAATATAAAATAACTGCTTCCTAAACAAATATAAAATAACTGCTTCCTAAACAAATATAAAATGACTGCTTAATAAACAAATATAAAATAACTGCTTAATAAACAAATATAAAATAACTGCTTCCTAAACAAATATAAAATAACTGCTTAATAAACAAATATAAAATAACTGCTTCTTAAACAAATATAAAATAACTGCTTCCTAAACAAATATAAAATAACTGCTTCCTAAACAAATATAAAATGACTGCTTAATAAACAAATATAAAATAACTGCTTAATAAACAAATATAAAATAACTGCTTCCTAAACAAATATAAAATGACTGCTTAATAAACAAATATAAAATAACTGCTTAATAAACAAATATAAAATAACTGCTTCCTAAACAAATATAAAATAACTGCTTCCTATTAAACAAATATAAAATAACTGCTTCCTAAACAAATATAAAATAACTGTTTCCTAAACAAATATAAAATAACTGCTTAATAAACAAATATAAAATAACTGCTTCCTAAACAAATATAAAATAACTGCTTCCTAAACAAATATAAAATAACTGCTTCCTAAACAAATATAAAATAACTGCTTCCTAAACAAATATAAAATAACTGCTTCCTATTAAACAAATATAAAATAACTGCTTAATAAACAAATATAAAATAACTGCTTAATAAACAAATATAAAATAACTGCTTCTTAAACAAATATAAAATAACTGCTTCCTATTAAACAAATATAAAATAACTGCTTCCTAAACAAATATAAAATAACTGTTTCCTAAACAAATATAAAATAACTGCTTAATAAACAAATATAAAATAACTGCTTCCTAAACAAATATAAAATAACTGCTTCCTAAACAAATATAAAATAACTGCTTCCTAAACAAATATAAAATAACTGCTTAATAAACAAATATAAAATAACTGCTTCCTATTAAACAAATATAAAATAACTGCTTCCTAAACAAATATAAAATAACTGTTTCCTAAACAAATATAAAATAACTGCTTAATAAACAAATATAAAATAACTGCTTCCTAAACAAATATAAAATAACTGCTTCCTAAACAAATATAAAATAACTGCTTCTTAAACAAATATAAAATAACTGCTTCCTAAACAAATATAAAATAACTGCTTCCTATTAAACAAATATAAAATAACTGCTTCCTAAACAAATATAAAATAACTGCTTCCTATTAAACAAATATAAAATAACTGCTTCCTAAACAAATATAAAATAACTGTTTCCTAAACAAATATAAAATAACTGCTTAATAAACAAATATAAAATAACTGCTTCCTAAACAAATATAAAATAACTGCTTCCTAAACAAATATAAAATAACTGCTTCCTAAACAAATATAAAATAACTGCTTCCTAAACAAATATAAAATAACTGCTTCCTAAACAAATATAAAATAACTGCTTAATAAACAAATATAAAATAACTGCTTAATAAACAAATATAAAATAACTGCTTCCTAAACAAATATAAAATAACTGCTTCCTATTAAACAAATATAAAATAACTGCTTCCTAAACAAATATAAAATAACTGTTTCCTAAACAAATATAAAATAACTGCTTAATAAACAAATATAAAATAACTGCTTCCTAAACAAATATAAAATAACTGCTTCCTAAACAAATATAAAATAACTGCTTCCTAAACAAATATAAAATAACTGCTTCCTAAACAAATATAAAATAACTGCTTCCTAAACAAATATAAAATAACTGCTTAATAAACAAATATAAAATAACTGCTTAATAAACAAATATAAAATAACTGCTTCTTAAACCATTGAAGAGTTACTGCTCCATAAATAAAGAAAATATTACTGCTCCTTAAGCAAATAAATCATCTCAAGTCAACTATTTATATACGTTTTGGACCACTGAATCAATGGACCCGCTGAACCACTAGACCACTGATCCACTAGACCACTGGGCCTACCCGACAAGGTTTGGTGTCCTTTTTGTTTAGAAGCCTGTTCTTTGACTTTTTTAGCGACATCAAAGTTCGCACACACGCTCACACACACACACAAAATCTTGATATAAGTTAAGAACAAACTCTACCAATATGTACTCACCTTTGTTTAGGTAAACCAAAATAAATATAAAATAATTTCAAAACTTAATAATCAAGCTGGCATCATTTCAGAACCACACTACCCTCCTCGTTGTGGTTTGGACACTGCACCAGTGATGTATGACTGCTTTATTTGATCAATCGCTTGAACTATAGAGACGTATGGCCAGCTTTTATCCTTATATCTCACTTCCTGTCTGTGAGCGGGAAATCGAGCGTGCTCGCGCGTGTTGTGAAGTTTTGAAATATTTTTGTCTCTCTCTGTAATTTTTTCTTTGTCTTGTTATGCCAGCGGTATTAAGTAAGGTTGGTTTTTGTGAGTTTTTGTTTGCACTGTATGAATTCAGACAGGAGACTTGCGTGGAAAACACAAACAGACAACGCTGGAAAAAGAGCAAAGCAGATTATGGGGATCATGAACAAATTATCAGGCACCACCTGGGGTGCGGATGGTAGCATTCTGAAAAGACTACACACTGGAAGAATCCGACCAGTACTTGAATATGGCATAGCAGCCTGGGCCACAACCTCCAAGACATAATTCGTAAAGGTAAGAGCAGAGTGCAAAATCACGCCTCACAGATCATCACTAGAACCATGAAGTCTATCCCCATAGAAGTACTGGAAACTGTGACAGGGCTTCAGCCAATGGAGGACAGAGGGGACACGAAAGTACTTAATAAACAAGGAGAAAAATACAAGAGACTGGTGAGCCACCCAATGCACCCCCGAATCAACAGTTACGGTAGGAACAGATTATAAAGACGTAACTTCGTGGCAAACTTCAACGAACTTGCACACAAAGACCCAATATTGTCACTGGCTCATCCAAGACACATACAACTAGCCATAACCTCCCCTCTCTGGGCATGCAGCCTCACATAACTCTCAGAAGAAATAAGTGGCATTGGCAAGAAGGGAACACAGACAGACATGAAGAGAAGGCTCATCGCAGAAAAACACATGAATGAAAACAACTCATTGGACTCATGGACACATGCATACGCGGATGGCTCGGCTACAGATGCCACTCACAATTGAAGAGGGGGAGTTGTCCTCCGACTAAACAACGCAGTTGAACTAACCTTAGCTCTGGCCACTGGGCGATTGAACAAAGACATGTATATACAGCATTACATAAGTAGTGACAAATTAATGATTAAATATGAAAATAAACAACACTCGACGTTTCGGTACTAGACCTTTATCAAGAACAAATATGAAAAGAATACTAAATTAACTAAAACATAATACTAACTAATGATGTCAAGCAAAAGATACTGGCATACAAAACAGTTACTGGATACTGAACAGCTTACCTAGTGCACACTGAAAGTTATTGGTCAAAGCTGACTGCGAACTTTGGATTTTCCACGGCTCACTGTCACTAGCGCAGTGTGTTATCAACATCGCTATCGGCGACACCATATTGAGTGAGCAGAAACGTTGTGTTTGGTTTTGCATTTCTTTTTCTGCAATCAGCTTCTACTATGCGACTACTCCGGTATGTGATGTGCGACTACTCCGGTATGTGCGACTACTCGTATGCATCCCGGTATGTGATGTGCGACCGGTATCATCTCCGGTATGTGCGACTACTCCGGTATGTGATGTGCGACTACTCCGGTATGTGCGTCTACTCCGGTATGTGCGACTACTCCGGTATGTGCGACTACTCCGGTATGTGCGACTACTCCGGTATGTGCGACTACTCCGGTATGTGCGACTACTCCGGTATGTGATGTCGACTACGGTATGGCGTCTACTCCCGTACATCCGGTATGTGCGACTCTCGTTACTCTCCGGTATGTGATGCGACTACTCCGGTATGTGCGACTATTCCGGTATGTGCGACTACTCCGGTATGTGCGACTACTCCGGTATGTGTCATGAACAGAGCGGTGCACTTGAGCTCTTCACCGGTCTCCCATAGTTTGTTCTGAAGGCTTGTTTCTGTTGGTCAGATTTCCATTTTCACGGTGCTCAGGCTGGGTCAGTCTTCTCTGGGGAGTGCTTTGGTGATCCACAGGTGCAGGCAGCTGAGTCTCTGAGACCCATTCTATGCAAGTGTTCTCTGAGACCGTAGTGTCCCGTTCTTTGTCTAAAGAATGTGGTGTGTGCTTTTCTGTTTAGTGTATTTATACTGTCATGTTCTGGGCTGTATCCTCCGTTTGTTTTTCTCCATATAATTTAATTGTTAGTATACAGACAAATTATGCAACAAGCTAAGTTTAACAATAAGGAATATCAATATTATGAATATTTGTCACCAATAAATAACCATAGACTCACAGAATTGAGTAAAATTGCAAAAAGCATGCAGTGTTCTATCAAACATCTATATTTTCCGGCCCCTTTTCTGATCTAGGTGAGGAACCCCAGTCAATTGTCTGGCCTAGTTATCTAGAGTTGGCTGTGGCTAAACGTCCCCCGCCTGAATCCGAACCCACAACCTTTAGAGCGTAAGACATACGTCTTAACCACTTCGTCACAGGGTGCCCGTCGCTCCTTCCTGCCCCGTCCAATGGTAATGACCGCGTGGGGAGTAATGATGATGATGATGCTGATGATGATATCATCCAACAATACAGTTGCTAAGTAACATATGAAAAATGTTGATAATTGCTCCCCTAAATCTCTGACAATCAATAGAAACACAAAAACAATCAATAAGTTAGTGAAACGTTCAATTTATATTGATTGAAGTAAATCAAACAATGTATTGATACAGACAATGATTGAACTGTGAGATTGACGCATCGCTTTGTTTCACCACAACATGAGCTTGCCCTTTTATTTCAGTTCTTGAATCAGAACTATACAATATTTGAGTTCATCGGAATGGAACTGTTTCGGTTGAGTGGCTGAGGTTTTGTTTGTTTTTTTGGTTCCTAAATTATGATGTATAAAAAGTAAGTAAAGGAATCCCTTTTATATCATGTAGTCCCGCCTGCCCATCGTGTTCATAGCGCGTTGAACGACGGGTGACAATCCCACTATGAGTGCGGTTCAATTCCGCGGGTTGGCAGAAAAGTCACAGGTTCTCCAGATTTACAGTGTTCGTCGCACCGAACCGAAGGGTTACGATGTCCATGACACCGAGCTGAAGAGCTGACGGCTTCTTGGTCAAAAATAAATACCATGTAGCATATAGGGTAATATGATGTTATTCCTCTCGTACCGTTATACGTTACATAGGGCCTGCAAGCTATTTCTCCATACCGGTCTATCTTGGGCAACTCGCTCAATCTCCTCCATGGAACTGAGTCCAATATTTCTTGCCTCTCTCAGCAAAGTTTGTTTCAGGGTCTCCTTAGATCGACCTCTCTTTCTTGAACCCTCTGCATCCCACTTCAATGCCTGCTTTGATATTCTTTGATCATTTCTTCTCAAGGTGCGCCCAACATATCTCCATCTTCTCTTTCTTATAACAGTTGTTACTAGTGGTTGACAAGACATTTCATCGATTTCAGCACTTATCCTGAATTCGTTCCATTTTATATTCATTATTTTTGGCAGACATCTATTTTCAAATATATTCAACTTGCTTTCTATATCTTTACTCATTTTCCAACTCTCGCTATTACAGTGTTAGGTCCGTACTTTTCATTGACCGTCGGCACACGATGGGTGATGTGGTCAACATCACACCGACGGCATTTACTTCCAGTTCTTTTCCTGGTACCCAAATGAAGCTGGGTCGACCTGAGAGCTGTTACAATAGGATAAAATTCCACGCCCACTGTGGCAATGAACCCGGACAACTCGCATAATAATCGAGTCTTCCCCTATTTCGATATTCGTCGCCATATTGCTGCAACTATTCGTTGTGACGTAGTAGGTAAGATTTAATAGTTATATTTGTTGTGTATGTGCATTTCCCGTTTCTATTCCAGATTTTCCTTAGATACGTTGGTATTTGGTCGTCCATTTGTGTTTCATTTTAATTTGTCACTCCTGTTTGTTCGTTTGCTTGATAAAGGCCTTGTTGGTCGAAACGTTGCTGTTTATCGTCACTGTTTATGTATTTTGTAAAACTATAGTACTTTGTTTGTACGTATTTCACTATTTACCACGTTTTACTGCAGTCTTCCCCCTATTTCATAATAATCGAGCTCACTAATAACTACGCTACTGCGGCTTTCAAATTGTAGTGTGTGCGTCAAGCTTATTGTAAGACAAATTTGAAATATGGAGGATACTTATAAGAATCGAGAAAATCAAGACACATATCAAACCAAAATACCAAGAGTTGTGGAGGCAACATACCCACAGCAAACACCCATAAGATCCCATCAGCAGACTAAACAGAAAACAGCACATAACAATCTTTCACCTAAGAACGGGTCACTGCAGGTTGAACCATCACATGCACAGAATAAAGACTGTTCAGGCTGCACAGTGTGCATGTCAGACAGAAACACCACCCGTGTGGTGCCGGGGCCTGCAAGGAAACAAAGAATGGTACCACTACAACCTACAATGCATGTCGTAAGAGGCGACTGATGTAGGCCTTAGGATGCTACCCTAGTAAATAAAAAGCCTCGCAGAAATCGGATGTGTTGGCCAACTTGTAGACGCATAACAGGCACAATATACTATCGCTCTTAGGCTCAGATCACATACGGATCACACATTGTGGTTGATAAGTGGTCGATAGGAAGCGTTTGAAGAAGAAGACAGAAACACAGACGTCAGAGCACATCCTCATGTCATGTTCATCATACACAAACCAACGAAACGAAACACGGCCTCATGAACAAGAGTAAGCTATGGGGAACTCTCGAGGAACTCCAACTGACATACAACTTCATAGAGGCAACCCATCTCATAGTTTAGACGAGCATACGAAACCGACCACAAAGCAGAAGAAGAGAAGAAATAATCGATGTCAAGAAAAATGATTCATACAAGTTCAATTCAAATTAATACCAATTTTCTTTTCTCTTCTTTCTTATTTCTAATCCTGCTCTGCCTCACAGCGTCAGGATTCGAAGAGATTTCTACAACGGGTTTTATGTGCGCTTCATAAACGGTGCCTTTTGTCGCCTCTGTTATCTCTGAGGTCCACCTTTTGCGCGACCGGCCTTTTGCTTTGTATCTACTGTATCGGAGTAACATTGCTCTTTGAAGCGCACTGTCTGTTGATAATCTGCTTATGTGGTCGAATTATTTAATTTATTGTTTCTTGATAAAGTTCAGTGCTGATGTTGTACTCTCTTTTTTCCTGATGTCTTCATTTCTAAATCGATTTCTTCTTGATACACCCAGCATTCTGCGTAGACACTTCATCTCTGTCGTGACCGATTTTTTCTTGATACACCCAGCATTCTATGTAGACGATTCATCTCTGTCGTGACCGATCTCTTCTTGATACTCCCAGCATTCTGTGTAGACACTTCATCTCTGTCGTGACCGATCTCTTCTTGATACTCCTAGCATTCTGCGTAGACACTTCATCTCTGTCGTGACCGATCTCTTCTTGATACTCCCAGCATTCTGTTTAGACACTTCATCTCTTTTCTTGACCGATTTCTTCTTGATACTCCCAGCATTCTATGTAGACGATTCATCTCTGTCGTGACCGATCTCTTCTTGATACTCCCAGCATTCTGCGTAGACACTTCATCTCTGTCGTGACCGATCTCTTCTTGATACTCCCAGCATTCTGCGTAGACACTTCATCTCTGTCGTGACCGATCTCTTCTTGATACTCCCAGCATTCTATGTAGACGATTCATCTCTGTCGTGACCGATCTCTTCTTGATACTCCCAGCATTCTGCGTAGACACTTCATCTCTGTCGTGACCGATCTCTTCTTGATACTCCCAGCATTCTGCGTAGACACTTCATCTCTGTCGTGACCGATCTCTTCTTGATACTCCCAGCATTCTATGTAGACGATTCATCTCTGTCGTGACCGATCTCTTCTTGATACTCCCAGCATTCTGCGTAGACACTTCATCTCTGTCGTGACCGATCTCTTCTTGATACACCCAGCATTCTGCGTAGACACTTCATCTCTGTCGTGACACATTTCTTCTTGATACTCCCAGCATTCTGTTTAGACACTTCATCTCTGTCGTGACCAATTTTTACTTTTCTCAAATGTACACCTGGTTAGTGTTACGGAGTTCGTGAACTGCCGCTGAGATCTTCCTGTGTAAGACATAGATCGGAACACACATTATTATTCAACAAAGTGTGATAATGATGATCATACTAATTATTCAATTAAATCAATCAATTAGATTGTGATTTATGATGTCACTACATCCCAGAATAACCAGAATTCTGGCATGTTATTAATAAGGTCAATTATCTGATTACATTCTATTGTTAACGATTGCTGCTGGTGGGGGTCCATGCACACTCGATAATAAAAGCCAATGCTGTCGTTCAGAATTCATATATATATTTATTTGACGATGTTCATCATGCTACAAAAACACGCCTGTCTCATCTCAAGGGTTCAATCTTAGTCACCTTGTTTACTAAAAGAATGTTGCTAATCCGTCACTACACAGCTACGTAAAAACGTCATTGTCTCGTTGTTATGTGTTGCGCCTCTGCTTAGAGAGTGCAACACATAGTCTCAACTATTAAATATCCAATTATACTACCTATCTATCTGACTAACTGTCCATTCCTCCGCTGCCATCTGGGGAACTATGACACCCCCCCTGGAGACCTCGCCGTCGCCCCGACGGCGAACTCCCAACAAAATCGCACAGGTAGTGTTCAATAGGGTGATTAGAGTGGTGAGAGCTGAAAGGGAACAAGTCACCTCACGTGTTAACGTGGCTCCACAACAACTAACTATAACAGCCAACCATGGTCGAAAAGAAAAGAAAATCCTGACGGGATCTCAGGAAGACCCAGTTGAACGAGCTAAATGGGAACTAGTCACCACACGTCGTTGAACGTGACTCGTCAACTGGTCATAGGTGACCATGGTTAACAACAACAGTAACCCCTCTGTGCTCTTGTGCTGAAACCATAGTAATAGAAATTAATCAGCATTATATTAATTAATCTGGAAAATATGCGCCTATGATTCCGACGGCGACCCAACAGCATAACACTTGGCCAATGTGAGGTGGCTGTACTGGACATCCATTCCTCACATGAGGTAGTATGGGTTTGATGGCAGCTTGCATCAGTATGTCACTAACACTATGTCTTTCTTCGCCTGTCAGAGTCTTGTCATACTATCTGAAATCTCAAACAAACAAAAAACAAGTTACTAACTGAACATTGTATTAAAACATATCTTTATACTATCCAAATTACCAACAGTATCTGACCTCGGTGAGGAAATAATAACAAACTCCGATTCCAGGGAATGAACAATCTCACAAAATATTCAATATATTGCAAAAAAAAAACATACATAATGTTCGTCCAACAACATTATAAGACCTCCACGAGGTATTATTAACCATCTCCCAAACCCAGGGAATGAATGAGCTTCAAATATGAAACTCCATTATAAATGTCCAATATCCAACGCTGCTCCATTATCTCCTAAACTTCTCCTATTAAAATGTATCATCTTCTTATTAACAGAAATAACACATCAAAGTGTAGGATTACGTACACGCGACGCAAGTCCACACCAAATCCGCCAATTAAACAAATTATAACTCCTCACCATCAACATCATATCATTATTGACATATAAATGATAAGCATCAAAGTCCCCCCAACAACCCCAAAGGAACAAATATAAACCCAAACAGGCAACTAAACCTAGTGGGACTCAGTTTAAAAAGGTGTCACATCTCTTGATGTGGCGGCCTGATACCGTTAGTCGAGATTGACTAGTGCCGTTTATCGGTGCTATTATATAATAGCCAGAATTCATATCAGGAACCTGTAACACCCGGTATACCTGAGCAGAATAAATATTGTCTAGTTTGTTTACGTCCCTATTATGACCAACACTCCGGCGCACCAAACTATTCAACGGGATAATGTCGATATTGCCCCGTCTATCATCTCCCAGCTTGTGAAGATGTGCTACCCTATCACTGGCATCTCTATGGGCCGCTGCCATACACATTCTCGAGAGATCCTCGTCATCCTGAAAGAATAAATCTTCTATAATAAAATTGATGGGTAATTTGGGGTGTCGACCAAAAAGCAAATAGTATGGCGACCATCCTGTGGAGGTGTGAGGAGTAATGTTGTATCCCAAAACCAAATTGGGCATATGTCTGGACCATTCTAATTTATCTTGATCTGGCAACGCACGAAGCATAGCCAACAATGTGCGATTAAACCTTTCACACATTGCATTTCCGCGTGGGTTATATGTTGTGGTCCTGGATTTCTCTATCCCATACCTATTGCAGAGTGCCAGCACAACAGCCGATTCAAATCCTTTCCCTGATCGAGTGTATTTTACTGGGTACCCCAAAAGCAGGGATCCACCTATTTTGTATAACTTCAGCCACAGTTAACGCCGTCTGATCTACCGTAGGATAGGCAACCACATATTTAGTAAATACATCGGTCATTATCAATGCGTGTCGGAAGCCATAAGAATCTTTTGGGAATTCTATAAAATCCATAGCTATCATCTCCAATGGACGATGAGCTACAATATGACCATAGGTAGTTGTGATCCTCTTCGGGGGTTTAGACATGTTACAAACAATGCAGGGCTTTACTACCTTCCTAACATCTCCAGACATACCACACCAAAAAAATCGTGATTTTAACAAAGCCAAGGTCCTATCGCGCCCTTGATGACCTAATTCATGAATAGATTTTAGTACAAATTGCCGTAAAGAAAGAGGAACAATAATCCTCAATTCATCGCCATCACAATCTGCACCCACTCGTATACAAAGAATCCCCTTGTGGATACATAGTTTCTCATGAAACGACCACAAACGCTGTGCATCCTGAGGCCATGTCGTTGTGTCCACTGGGGTATTTAACTGTATAGCATTCAGAATTACATGTAGAACAACATCCTGCCACTGTAAGCATTCGATATCATGTAACCCATACCTGCTAGGGTATTTCACACATTCAGAGTCCAATGTCAAAACATTCAAATCACATGCATAAAAAGGGGACTCAAAAGCAACTCGGTTAATTCCCACATCCTCATCTTCAGACATTGTCTCACATTCTTTTTCATCATTAGTAATAGGTAGAGGGTACCTGGACAAGAAATCAGCATTCTTATTTAATGATCCCCTACGATGTTTAATATCGAAATTGAAAACAGCCAACTGAGCTAACCATCTTTGTTCAATAGCACCCAGTTGTGCTTTATTGGAGAAAGTAAGACCTTTATTGTCGGTGTATATAGTCACTTTATTGCCTAGAATATACGATCGAAATTTTTCGGTGACAGCCCACTTTAAACCTAATAATTCCAATTTCAAACTACTTTTTATATTTCTTTCCTCCCTACGTAGGGTTCTGCTAGCATACGCTATCACTTTACTGGAACCGTCCTGTTCCTGACTTAACACAGCGCCAAGACCAGAATAAGACGCATCGATATCCAAAATAAACGGTTTACTAAAATCAGGAAATCCCAGAATGGGTGCTGAGATTAGTTTATTCTGGAGATCTCTAAATGAATTATCACAAGCACTAGTCCAGGAAAAATCGGAACCCCTGGTCCTTTTCAGTTTAGTTATCCGATGCGTAACAGAGACAGAGCCATTGACCAGGTCCAACAACGGTTTTGCTATATGGGAAAACCCAGGGATAAACTTCCGGTAATACCCAGCCATGCCTAAAAATGCTCTCACTTGCTGTACATTAGTGGGCGTGCAGAGTCCCTGGATAGAGGATATCTTTGACCTCTGAGTTTCAATTCCCCTATCGGAGATAGTGTCACCCAAAAAGTCCACTTTATTAGTACAGAACACGCATTTGGCAGGATTAACTTTCAAACCAATCGATCTAATCCTCTCCAACACATCACCCAACCGAGTTAAATGATCTGAAAAATTTCCTGAAAAAATGAGCATGTCATCCAAATAAACTAAAAGGGATTTAAACATGAAATCACTCATTGAATTCTGCATTAATCGCTGAAAGGTACCTGCAGAATTTGTTAGGCCCATGGGCATTCGCGTATACTCATACAGACCAAAAGGTGTACAAAATGCAGTCTTATCGATGTCCTCTTCTTTCATGGCCACCTGGTAATACCCGCTCGTTAAGTCCAAGGTGGAAAATAATTTAGCACCTGATAGGGAATCCAAGTAGTCATCAATGCGAGGAATTGGATACGCGTCTTTAATGGTCTTTTTGTTCAGTTCACGGTAATCTACACACAGGCGCAAAGTGCCATTCTTTTTCTTTACCAAAACCACAGGCGCAGCCCAGGGGCTGACACTCTCGCGAATGACCTGTTTTCGCAAAAGATCTGCAATATGGTTTTGTACTTCTGTATAGAACGCCGGCGGGATGCGCCTATACGGCAACTTGATGGGGTTAGTATTCTGCGACAAACGGATCTGATGCTGTACTTTGTCGGCATACCCAACATCTGAGTCATCATATGAAAAAACATCATCATATTTATTCAACAAAGATAATAGTTTAGCCTTTTGATCAGCATTACCTCGCATGTGATCCAAATTATATCGGCTGGAACCAATAGGTACATTAGTAGTATTACCAATGCCTAAATTTACCCCAGCGGCCACAGTACACTCCACAGATGTCGCTGACAGGACATTATAGCGGATATCGTCAGTGGAATCGACCTCATATATATTGCCCACCACAGTACCGTTGGATAAGAACATATTCTCCTGGGTAATATTCATGATATGAATAGCACATTTACCATTTTTCAACCTGGTGACAGTATTGCAACAAACCAAACCCTTCTGCAATAACGAATTGTTAGATTCAAATACCACCTGAGGACCCCAACAATACCTACCCCTAACTCTAACCCACACTACACCCCAGGAACCCGCTTTAATGTGAGATTTCTTTCCCCTAGCTGACCAAATAAACACTGGAAGGGACGTCGGGACCTCTTTCGTGACAACCAACTTCCCCGGAGAATGAAGGATAGGCCGAAACACCTGTAAACGGCCAAGGATATTGGTACCAATCAGAATCCGCGAACCATTCTGTCGCAACGACGGAGTATCCTTGAAGATATATAGCCCACAACCCTTCAAATATGTACCATATATTACCATATTAATCACTATATGTCCTAAATAGGGAATATGAAGGCCATTAGCAGCATTCAGCCTCACCCAATTATTCTCGTTTAACATGGACCCAGGGAAATACTCACGAAAACAACTTTCTGATATAGCCGAAACCTGTGAACCCGTATCTATAAGGCATTGAAATACATTGCCCCCTATCCAGGCCTCTTTATATAGGTTGTCTCCTACCAACGTCGGTCCCTGGCCCTGTCCTTGGGCACCCAGGGTCGGGCCCCCGTCCCCGAGTGATGTTCGTTTAAACTACGAACTCTACAGTTACCCACGGTATGCCCCGTACATCCGCACCCCGAGCAGTGGAGCTGCGTTCCACGTCCCTTATCAGAACCACGAAATCGGGAGACATAGGCACTGGAATGATTTAAATTGTCCTGACGATGTCCGCTGGACGAGACCCTCGCATTTCCATCAACCCTGCGTTCCAACTGATCTACACGACGATCCAGGTTATTTATGGCTCCAGAATCTGAAGAAGGAATGGGATTATTCTTCCAATGCAATGCCTCATCACGGCACTGCAGAAAAGTGGTAGAGGGCTCTCTCTTCACCATGGAGATCAACATACTGGAGCATAGCCTGTTATCCAGGGACGCAATAAAACGATCCCGGAGATTATTAGGATCCAGGAATCGACCTCCCTGGTCTGAGCCGCAGTGACTTTCGCAAAAAGGCCAGCCAGACGATGAGAGAAGTCGAGGCACAACTCTCCAGCTCCTTGAGAGGACCAAAAAAAACTGACAGCAGCACCTGGGCGGACCTATTATCCCCAAAAACCCTCAAAAGACCAGCCAACAAGGTTTCTGGATCATGTGTAGTCATCATTTGTATCTCCAACTCCTCTCTAACGGAATTCGAGACATGCTCGAATAGGGCATCAACTTTCTCCTGGCCCTGTAAGCCATAATATCGCCAATATAGGCGGATATCCTTCGCGAACTCGTCCACGGAAGGACCGTCGCGATTTCCAAATGGCCGCAAAGGTCTGCAAGGTGGACGAGGACAGGTCCACTGATGGGGAGGCAGTAACGCCGAAACACCCTGCCAATCCTGGCCAACCTGTACTGGTACTGGAGGATTGACCAATTCGAGGGGAGCCACTGAATCGGAAGGTACGACCTCAACCACGACATCCTCAATAATTTTACCACTCCGTGCGCCTCTGTGCGCCATTAGCTATCAAATTATCTTAATTGACAGTAAAACGAGATATATATAATGCAATAAGCGAGCAAGAAAACAATCGCTACGATATATATATAGTCTGAAATAAAATTAAGTTAATAATATACTATATGCCGAAGGAACAACTGTAAGAGCAAAAAAAATATATACCTTAGCACATATGGCAATCAAAAGTACGAAAAGAACTAGAAATCGTACTTACTATATAAGAAGTAAAAACCAGTATGTATACATATAATTGAATGTTCCCTGTGCCATATGCAACACATCCATGCCGTTAAACTGCTATACAGGAACTGAGTCAAGAGCCATCAAGCCACTACCACATCCGTCTTCCTCCAGAGGCAGTAGCGTATGGCAGCATAGTCCATCAGAAACCCTTGAATTGCCAGTCGTAGCAGCATATACGTTTAAAACAATCGTCAATAATTCAGTTATAACTCACAAAGTCCATCAGTTCCAACCATGCATAGAGGCATATGTAACGTACACTATAAAACATTCACATATACACGCATGGGTTCCCGAAGATAATTGATAATCAACAATCCAGACCAGGGTATTCACATGCTGGTCACTTGCTATAATGCAGGATAAAAGGACAGACAATGAGTCCGTTATCTTTAAAATTACACAATATAAACGAATTTCCTGACCGAGGGGTTTTCACGCCCGGTCGCCTTCAATAAGAAGGATAAAAGGACAGACGTTGAGCCCTTTAAATTGTAAAGTACACAATATAAACGAAGATCCAGACCGAGGGGTTAGCACGCCCGGTCGCCATCAATAAGAAGGACTAAATGATAGGCTTTACGTCCCAAAGCTGATAGAAGGAACAAGTAGGGCAGTTAATGACTCTAGGCCCCAAGGTCGATAGAGGTTAAGTCCGACTCCTATGGCATGTAATGACCACTCAAGGATGTTCAAAATATATGTAATTAGAAAGTCAGCATCGATGAAAATAACAACATATTCATATAGTCATCCGTACACCCGTCAAGAGGCGAAAATAGAAATACGAAAATATGGGAATACAGGAATATTGACGATACGCCAAGCACAATCATCAGAGATAAAGCGAAGATGATGTAGAATTGGCAGCAGGTGTAAAGAAAGATATAAAATTAGTACTCGACTCACTTATTTTCTGGTCCACGAATGTATATAGTGACATTATGCCATATACGGGCAGATCTTGTTTCTCTTGCTGACACCATTGTTAACGATTGCTGCTGGTGGGGGTCCATGCACACTCGATAATAAAAGCCAATGCTGTCGTTCAGAATTCATATATATATTTATTTGACGATGTTCATCATGCTACAAAAACACGCCTGTCTCATCTCAAGGGTTCAATCTTAGTCACCTTGTTTACTAAAAGAATGTTGCTAATCCGTCACTACACAGCTACGTAAAAACGTCATTGTCTCGTTGTTATGTGTTGCGCCTCTGCTTAGAGAGTGCAACACATAGTCTCAACTATTAAATATCCAATTATACTACCTATCTATCTGACTAACTGTCCATTCCTCCGCTGCCATCTGGGGAACTATGACACTATGTTATCTTATTGAATATGGTAATAGGTATTGGTCAGGGCGGTTCGTCATTAAGGGCCAGTGGGGCCGGCGCACCAAAAATCGAAAGGGGATAACTTCCCGGATTAGACAAATAATAGTAAATACTTCAAAAACTATGATTTTTCCGAAAATATGTGTCTGGCCCCACCAAGAAAAATGACCACGAGCCGCCACTGGAAATGGTGATTGGTTATTGACTATTTGGTATTGGTTATTGACTATTTGGTATTGGTTATTGACTATTTGGTATTGGTTATTGGGTATGGAATAGACGTGATCACCCACAAATTTCACTGACAGTTAAGCAACAGATGATTAACAGCATTTTCATACCAACTTTATGTTACCAGAGCAAAACATGGACAATGAGCAAAGCGCAGTCACAAAAATAACTACATGTGAAATGCGTTGCCTGCGAAAAGTTACCAACAACATTAGAAAAGACAGAGTCACCAACATCAGCATAAGAAAGAAAGTTGGTACAGAACCTTGCTTGAATTACATTGAGAAACAAAGAATGGGGTGGTTTGGCCACTTAATAAGAATGCATCCAAACTCCACAGTATACAGAGTCTTATATAACAGAACATCAGGAAAGAAGGAGAGAGGAAGACCACGAAAAAGATGGTTAGATGGCATAGCAGAATCCTGTCAAAGAGCAAAAATAACAATCACCCTCAAGCCACCAGAACAGCGCAAGACAAAAACAGAAAACCACGACACTTGGAAACAACCCGGTAGCAGTGTGACGACACTGGGCAACAACCCAGTAGCAGTGTGACGACACTGAGCAACAACCCAGTAGCAGTGTGACGACACTGGGCAACAACCAGTAGCAGTGTGACGACAAAAGAAGAAGAAGAATAGGCGTGCTGACATTATCCATTCTTGATTCTTGTCTCACGCCTGATTTGATTTCAATATTGCATTTCTTCTTCTTCTCGATCGCCACTTAGACTGATGTACCAGATTTCACATTCATATGGAAATCTGATTCATGCAGCCTTAGCATGGGTGTGTTTTCGTTACATCTTCAGCACCATTTGAAGCTCTGATGCTTATCCTTCGACGATGTGTATACTGCATTTGAGTTTGCTGAAGCAGCTTTTTACCTTGTTATTTATTAAAACACAGTGGAATTCCACCCATCTTAAAATAAGGCGCAATGAAGGAGGCGCTGGATATGACATTAAAAACAGACAGAGTAAGGCACGAAGTGCATTCATGACCCTTCAGACTGCCTGGAAATCTGCCCAATACAGCATCAGAACCAAGACTAGTATCTATAACAGCTGTGTGCTGTCAACATTGCTGTACGGATCAGAATGCTGGAGAATGACAGAACAGGATATGTCCATACTCTCCACCTTTCATACAACTTGTCTGCGAAAAATCTTACGCGTGTACTGGCCGACTACTATCTCGAACCAAGAATTGCTTGCACGATGCCAACAAGAGAATATGGGCACTATCATCCGAAGACGACGCTGGAGATGGATTGGACATGTGATGCGCATGGAGACTGGCTCCGACACGAAAACTGCACTGAGATGGACTCCAGAGGGTAGGCGAAAGCGTGGAAGACCCAAGACGACCTGGAGGAGAACGATAGAGCAAGAGCTGAAGGAAATGAATCATAGCTGGAACACAATACAGAGGAAGGCTATGAACAGGGAAGAATGGTGTATGTTTGTTGTTGCCTAAACGCCAAGGGCGTAACAGGCTAAAGAGAGAGAGAGAAGCAGCTTTTTATGTTGTTATTTATAAAAACACAGTGGAATTCCATCCATCTTAGAATACGCCAATGTAACGGGCAGACCAAGAGGCGCACAATCTCCTCCAGCATATGTCAAAAAGTGTGCATGCCGATGATTCCAGTGGCTCGCTAGTTACATGAATGTTGAAATGAAAATCGTTGCATATCCTTTACAGGGCGTAGTCATCAACCACAGTAAACGAATCTTTGATTTTCTAGGCACCTCTTATACGTTCAGTAGTTTGCCATTGCTTTCTGAACGGTGAGGTCTATTTTTACCTTTTGTAAAAATCCCACTGAAACGAATTTGCTTCCAAACTTGCCAAGCAGGTTGAACCAGGTTCGCTTGGGTTTGTGATCGAGCTGACTACCGTTTGAGGTACAGACGCTAACACATGAATGTTACTGAGTTCTAAAGACAATTGTTTTCTGACATTGTATCATTGATAGAAATGCAATACCGATTGTATTATATTGATCAATCAATCAATCAATCTCTATCTATCTGTATACCCATTCTATCTATCTATCATATCTATCTATCTATCTATCTATTTCTCTATCTATCCTATCTATATATCTATTTTTCTATCTATCCTATCTATCTGTCTATCTATCTATCTATCTATCTATCTATCTTTCTATATATCTATCATATCTATCTATCTATCTATCTATCTATCTATATATCTATCTATCATATCTATCAATCCTATATATATATATCCTATTCTATCTATCTATCTATCCTATATATATATATATATCTATTTATCTATCTATATATCTATCATATCTATCAATCTATATATATATCCTATTCTATCTATCTATCTATCCTATATATATATATATATCTATTTATCTATCTATCTATCCTATTCTATCTATCTATCCTATATATATATATATCTATTTCTCTATCTATATATCCTATCTATCCTATCCTATATATTTATCTATCTATTTCTCTATCTATCTATCCTATTTCTCTATCTATTCTATCTATATATCTATCCTGTCTATCTATCATATCTATCTATCTATCCTATCTATCGATCTATCCTATCCTATCCATCTATCTATCTATCTATCTGGGGAACTATGACATATCTATCTATTTCTATATCTATCTATCCTATATATCCTATCTATCTATCTGTCTGTCTGTCTATTTATTTATCTAGCTATATATATATATATATATATATATATATATCTAGTCTGTGACGCCCTTGACGCTTATGACAGCAACAGATGTACGCCATACTTCTTCTCTGTTCTTGGTCATCTTCTGTACTGTTCTTCCAGCTATGATTCATTGTCTTTTAGTTCTTGTTCTACTGTTCTCCTCCATGCTGTCTCGGGTGTCTTTTACTTTTGTGTGTACCCATCTTCTTCTTCTTCCAACATTTTCAAACATGGACTTGTATACTTCTAAAGTAGTTAGTGGTCAACTGGAGTCCATGTACATCTTCATATATCTTGTCTTGGACTGACATGGACTTGTATACTTCTAAAGTAGTTAGTGGTCAACTGGAGTCCATGTACATCTTCATATAGCTTGTCTTGGACTGACATGGACTTGTATACTTCTAAAGTAGTTAGTGGTCAACTGGAGTCCATGTACATCTTCATATAGCTTGTCTTGGACTGACATGGACTTGTATACTTCTAAAGTAGTTAGTGGTCAACTGGAATCTGTGTACATCTCCATATAGCTTGTCTTGGGCTGACATGGGATTGTCCATGTGTGCTTTATCCGTTCATTGTATATTAGACACACTTGTAGAATGTCTGTCTATGTCATCTTGCTGGTGCCACATATGCATATGTCAGTGGGCCTAGCTTGTATTTGTTATACAGATGGTCCACCCTCTGATGTCCATTTCAGTACAGATTTTGTGACAGAGTTAGTCTCAATGCGTATCACATGCCTTATCCATCTCCAATCTTCGTTTCTATTTCCCTAATATAAAGAGTTTTAAAGGATGGGATTGTTATTCTCATGACAAACCTCCAACTTGAAGGACCAGGAAGCCATACTTAGTATGTCCCGTCTTCAATGACCTATCAGTCCTGAGTGAGTGACCCTACCTAGAGCATAAGTTCCCGTCGCCGTAGCCTACTGTATCATTATACCACACAAACCTATCCACTACTACAACGTTAGAACCTCATGGGGTAAAAATCAATCAATGAGACTCCAACCAATTAATTTGTTTTTTTTTATGTACAGAAAAATAATAACAAAACGGCTTGTCAAGATACTACGATTATAAAGTGACAGATTTAACCCATCCCGTATCTTGCAAAAACTAATTTCATAAGCCAAATGATTAAGCATAGGGTTATCTAAATCCATTTTTGACAGCCTTTTCAATCACAACTGAAAAGTGCAGCGCAGAATCTATAACATATATAGATTTATTTAGATTTAAGTCGATTATACCATGCAGCGGGGGGAGAAATCTGGCCATTATGAACTACCCATGATCAATTGATCAAATCAATATGTACAATGTTCGATCTAGCATGACACGAAGAATACATTTACGACTTTATGGGGTATAGTTCATGACAGCGAATTTATTTTATTGGTAGATGTTCAGTTTTCTAAAACCTTTCTCAATTTCCGACAGCGTTCATCATTCTTGACATACACATAGGGCTTTTTTTTAGCAGTGTATGAGAGATGTCAATACAGGGATAGGCCAGTTTGCATTTTTAGTGTACTTTTTATATGGCGTATATTTACAATATACACCGTATTGTTAGAAGTTATGACAGTTGACAGATAAGAATGCAGCAACGAATGAAGTGTTCTTGTACGATAGCAATATGAAGTGAAGTGTCAAGTTCACGCTGTGTATTTCTTTAATGTGAAGATATGTCTGTTTATTGCAGAAGTGCTATTGAAATCTTAAATTCACATGCGAGCCCAAAATTTATTTGTTCAGAACTGTGACATTAACATCGACGCCATTTTGGTGTCGTTCTGTTTTCTACTGCCTCTCTGAGATGTCGTTCACTGTGTGCTATAACTGTGTTTGACTCCGCCTGTGTGTTGTCAGGTCTCTCAATGGGAGCAAAGAACAGTAACACTGCGACCTACAAAGCATGTCATAGAGGCGACTGAGGTAGGGGTCTAGGGAAGTTACGTTAGTAAATAAAAAGCATCGCAGAAATCGGATGTACTGGCCTACTTGTAGGCACATAACTAGCACATCGTACAATCGCTCTTAGGTTTAGATCACATACAAATCACAAAGATGGTTAACAAGTGGTCGATGTGGAGCGCTCGAAGAAGAAGAAGCGTATGACACTCAGTCGATGTTTATGAAGGTTCTTCTTCCATTTTGTGATCGGTTTCGTATGCTCGTCGAAATGATGAGATGAATTACTACTGTTTGTTGGAGTTCCTCGTAAGTCCCCTCTGTCTGCCCTCCATTGGATTTCTAGGACTTCATTTACTGGGACAGTTGTTGTATCTGACTCTCAGTCGATGCTTCACAAGATCCAGAAGGGCAGGTTTCGGTATGAGTGGATGTCGTCTATAGAAGTTTCTAACCTCCAGCGGCTTACGTGGATATACTGTCCTGGGCATGCGGGTGTTTACGGTAATGAGAGAGCGGCAGGCTTGCATCAACAGCATCGATTGTTGGGGAGTTGAAGATGGATAAGGGGATATTCTTCGGTCTCTTCGCGACTCTCTGTTGGATCTTCTTCTTCTTCTTCTTTCTCGAATCCTGTATGCCTCACAGCGTCAGGTCAGGAAGAGATTTCTAAAACGGGCCTAGTATGCGCTTCGTAGATAGTCTCTTTCGTCGCCTCTGTTATCTCTGAGGTCCATCTTTTGCGTGGCCGGCCTTTTGCTTTGTACCCATTGTATCGGAGCAGCATTGCTCTTTGGGTGCACTGTCTGATGGTAATCTGCTTACGTGACCGAACCATTTAATTTGTTGTTTCTTGATGAAGTCTAGTACTGATTTGTACCCAGTCACTAAAATCGATGTTGAATCGATCAAGCGATTTAAGCAGTTTGGAATTACCCGTTGTTCAAGTCGAACTGGATGCCTGAGAGGCAGAGTGAGAGTTGTGTTTAATCAGAGAGCCACGGGAACCATCAGTATGCATACTCTTCGATATCTGTTGGGGAGACTGAGCACCTATGGGTCTGCCCGGAGTGCAATGACGTCAGTTTAGTACAATAACCAATAACCCCCTATCTTGTTCTGTAAGATTCTTCATGAGGTCACGTTTCAACTTCAAACTGTCAAATGTTATTTTTGCTTTCAATCATTATTGTGGATGAAATGGGCGTTCTTCCTCAACTTCTAGATAAATTCAGAATTAAGTTTTTAAATGATCACATTTAGTTGAATAAATTTATTAAATTGAAATTTAGTGTATGCTCATTTATTTTCAATGTCTACATGTCCCATTTTGTGTTTTTTTTTTTGACAACATTTGTGATTTCCGTGAGAGTTTGAGCATTGCTATTGTCAATGTCAGAATACTAATAATAATTTTTGTCGGTACAAATGTACAGTATTGGACATCAAGGTCTGGAATTTAATTTTTCAATACCGCACTAACATACGATACACATACTCACCCATGGAACACACACAATATTTATTGCATTTCCACATCATTGCACTTCAGGTCTCCATTAGGCTCGACTCTCTTTCTTGAACCCTTTGCATCCCACTTCAATGCCTGCTTTGATATTATTTGATCATTTCTCCTCAAGGTGTCCCAACATATCTCCATCTTCTCTTTCTTATAACAATTGTCACTAGTCAGAATACCTTTATATTATGTTGAGTGACATGTTTTTATAGTCGGGTACAAATGTACATGTTATTGGGACATCTAAGAGTGTGGACAGTTAAAGTGTTTAGATCAATGGACACGCACAAACATACAGATACACATACTCACACAGACATACACACACACATATATATATTTGATTGGTAGGACCATCATCATTGCACTTCGGTGAGTAACCATGTGTACTCCGATCTCTTTCTTACACAGGGAGATCTCAACGGCAGTGCTCTAGCTCCGTAGCAGTGGCGATGGTCCTAGATATAATTTAGGAGATGGTGAAAATACTTTGTAGGAGTTTTATTAAATATATTTTTAATGAATTTTGCCTGGAAATATGGATGCTCTTTGTATTCTAATCTTTGTTTGTTCTATCAGTTCTATTCAATACGGTTTTGGTAATCTTTGTTTGTTCTATCAGTTCTATTCAATACGGTTTTGGTAATCTTTGTTTGTTCTATCAGTTCTATTCAATACGGTTTTGGTAATCTTTGTTTGTTCTATCAGTTCTATTCAATACGGTTTTGGTAATCTTTGTTTGTTCTATCAGTTCTATTCAATACGGTTTTGGTAATCTTTGTTTGTTCTATCAGTTCTATTCAATACGGTTTTGGTAATCTTTGTTTGTTCTATCAGTTCTATTCAATACGGTTTAGGTACTTTGTTTGTTAGTATTAAAAGGTTTGTTCTTTGATTGTCTTCATTCAAATTGTAATCTTTGTTGTCAGTAACAGTATACTCAAAC
Organism: Arion vulgaris; assembly: GCA_020796225.1. Classification (NCBI taxonomy): domain Eukaryota; kingdom Metazoa; phylum Mollusca; class Gastropoda; order Stylommatophora; family Arionidae; genus Arion; species Arion vulgaris. The sequence goes on from CM036774.1 coordinate 5,972,178, forward strand.
TGGTTGATTTTGCTTTGTTTATCCTCTATTCAATACTATCTTTGTTTGTCAAGCTATTAATAGATTTGCGAACGCCTTTATCATCAGTTTTAATAAACAAATTATGGCAATTTAGTTTTCTACAGTTTTTCAATACGTTAAGGCAAATTTGATTAATAGGTTTGTGTTTTTTTTTTCTCAGTTCTTTCAATTCGTTACAATATCTGTTTGTTCTATAGCGATTCAATCGTTTATGAACGTTTGTTCTATCAGTTCATCAAGTAATCTGTTGCTTCATTATTTTCGTGGTACTTTGTTGTTCTATCAGTTTCTAAATAGGTTGGCTATCTTTGATTTTGTTCTTTTCTTTCTAATACGTTGTGATTTGTTTGTCACATTCTATTCAATACATTTTGGTAACTGTTTCTACAGTTTATCAATAGGTTGGTAATCTTGTTTTCAAACCCAAATCTATTCCAAATTTTGTTCTTTGTTTGTTCTGTATTTTTCCTCTTTGGATTGTTTTTTATCAACTTTAATACGGTTTGGTCTGATTTGTTCTATCATTCTATTAATACTTTGTATCTGATTGATCATCAGGTTCTATCAATAGGTTGACTTTGTTTGTCCAGTTTTCATGCAATCGGTTTCTCAATCTTGTTTTTCTATCAGCACATACTTCAACTTTTGTTCTATCTCTATCAACGGGTTTTGTTCCATGTTTGTTCATCAGCCTTCTTCCAATCGGTGTCTGTTAGTTCTATCAGTTCTTTAATATTGTAATGTTTTTGTATCCTGAAACATGGTAACTTGGCTATCAATTTTCAAAACTAAGTAAATTGCAATTAATTCAAAACAGTTTGGTAATCTTGCTATCAGATTAAAGGTTTTGCGAATCTGTTGATAGGTTCATTCAAAGGCTTGGAAATGTTGACAGTTCTATTCAATCAAGGTAGTTTTTGAGAGATGTTGTCTGTTTCCCTAAAGAACCTGAGCAGAAGAAATACTCAAAACCTGTTGAACAGTTTATCCCGTAAAAATAAATCTGTTTGCAAAGTATAATAGATTCGGAGAACGGCCTTATCAATCAAGATATAATAAACAATAAGGCGAAATTTAGTTTCTACGTTTTTGTACATAAAACAAAATTTGATTAATATTGGTTTCTGTTTAATTTTCTCGAATTACTTGTCCAATTCCGTTACAATATCCTGTTTTAGATCTAAAAGGAGCAATCTTTATGAACAGTTTTGCACTTCTGCCACATCAAGTAATCGATACTTCATTATCTTCATGAGTACTTTCTGCTAGCATAACAACATGTTTCCTAAATAGCATGAAGCTGTAAGCCCTTTGATATTTGGTTTTTTTTCTGAATCCACTGTTGTGATTTGTGTGTGGGCAATTTCAGATTACATACATTTTGGTATGTTTACAGTATTGCTAGGATTACTTTTCAATCCAACTCATCCAATTTCGTCTTTGATTTGTTTCGTATTTTTCCTCTTGATTATTTTATAACTGTAGGTTTGGTTAGATATTATATATCTATCTATATTATCTTCGTATCCCGATTGACACATAAGGCTTCCACAAGAGACTTCCACTGTTGCCGTCCTGCTGCCTTTATACCAACCGTCTCCCATATCAGGCCACACTCCTTCAACTCTCTCTCTCTCTCCATCGTTCTTCTCCATGTTTCCTTTCGACGTCCAGGCCTTCTCTTCCCATCCGCTGTCCAGGTTAGATAGCATTTTAATATTGCATATGTTTTTGTACCCCTGAAACATGGATAACGACTAAAATAAAAACAAGTAAATTGCAATTAATCATCAGCTGGTATCAGCACAGAATAGAAGGAATGCGATCGTATGATAGGGTCACAAATGAAGAGCTTCAGGGGAGAATGAGACAGATTCCATTGAATCAAGAAGTCAAGAGAAGACGCTAGCGTACCCCTAAAGAAAACCTGAGCAGAATATAACATAAAAGACCCCTTTCTGAAACCTTCAGTAAAAACATAAGACAGGAATGTCTAACACAGAGAAGAGATTTGGAGACAGGCAGTGGCGGCTCGTCATTAAGGGCCAATGGGACCTGGCGTCACTAAAAATAATGTATAGCGTGTTTTTATTACATGTATTTTATAAATTAAAATATAGCAACCAAAAACCATGATTTATCCGGGGGAAAAATGTCTAGCCCCACCAACAAAAATGATCACGAGCCGCCACTGGAGACAGAGATTAATGATAAACAGAAGAGCTGAAAGTAACTACAACAGATAGTTGAAGATAGAAAGACTGGACATGAGTTGGTTTAGGTCATAGATTCCCAAACTTTTTCGGCCCACCGCCCACTTTGCACAATATAAACTCTGTAACGTCCCCTCCACATTACAACAGTTTGTCAACCCCCCTTCCACATATATACATGCTCTATTTTCTCTTTGACATAAAAATTGATATATATTTCTGTAATACATGGTCAATTTTCAAATGATTATATGCATGAAATAGAAAATTCATGAAAAAAAGGATCGTGTAAGACGGACAAAGATGAATTAAAATGCAGAATTCAAATTTTAAATGATTATTAAATCATTTATATTAAAATCTTACGCCTATCGCTGAACCCCCCAACTCTTCTGAATCTATTATCCCCCTAGAACACTTCAGCGCCCACTGGAGGGCGGCACCGCCCACTTTGGGAAACGCTGGTTTAGGTCCTATGTTGAAAAGGAGGTTAAAAAGATATGAGAGTGAAAGAGTGAGTGAGGTGGGGAGGAGGAAGATGAGGTGGGGGTGAAACACATTCTACTCTTTCATTTCAGATTGGAATATCTTCATTTCATCTCGGACATGTCTATCTGTGCTTCGATCTCGTTCGCAATATCTCCAACAACGTCCAGCGACTGACCGTACCAGTTCGAATTTGATTGATACTTTTAGTTCGGTCTATACCTAACAGAAAGAATCGATTGTTGGCGAGTTTAGAATGAATAATGGCGATGATTTTCGATCTATTGGCGACCTACTGTTGAATGAGTGCACTAAAATTGATGTTGAATTAATCCAGCAATTTCAGGAGTTTGGAAATACACATTGTACAATTAGAGCTGGATGCTTGAGGGACGGAGAGAGGAGTGTGTTTAACCAGCTAGCTACAATAACTATTAGCAGTTACGGCTCGTCATTAAGGGCTTTGGGACCGGGCCCCACCAAAAATAATGTGTAACATGTATTTATTATTTTATAAATTAAAATATTACCTAATCCAAAACCAAGATTTTCCGAAAATGTGTGTCTGGTCCCACCAACAAAAATGAGCACGATCCGCCACTGACTATCAGTATGCATACCCTTCAACATCTGTTTGGGGAGACTGAGCACCTATGGGTCTGCACAGAATGTTTTGACGTCAGTCCAACAACCAATAACCGTTCGGTTTCTAACGGTGGATGGATCATTTAACCTGCGCAATTTGCACATGAAATCTAAAACGTATTGATGCACTTGGTGCGCATCTCTGAGCACATTCACGTTTTGTTTCATACCATTTGTCAGCCGCTTGCTAAATGTCGGCCGTTCAACTAATCAATGACATTGCTTTAATTGATCTAAATTACATAAATTAAACTGTCAATGGAAGGCCTGTGATAAAAGACTTTTAGCTAAATGCCAATCTTTACCCTAAAGATTGCACCTGCTGTAGTTATAAATTGGACAGACTGCAGTAATTGGTTAGTGAACCAACAGAGGAACAGCTACAACACCACATTAACAGACTCCAGTTAGTACGCAATAAATACAATATGAGAATAAACATCGACAAGAGTGAACTAATGACATTCGCTAGAGAGGAAAAAGCTACCAATATCTCCAGCGGCAAACATCCATTAACCAGTGGCGGCTCGTCATTAAGGGTCTGTGGGGCCGGGCCCCACCAAAAATAATGTGTAACCTGTATTTATTATTTTAGAAATTAAAATATAACCTAACACAAACCATGATTTTTTTTTTTTCAATGTTGCCTGGCCCCACCAATAAAAAGATCACGAGCCGCCACTGCCATTAACACAAGTCAAAGACTTTACATCATAGGGAATATTCACAAAATAGATGAGACTGCAGTAAAACTATTTGATTGACAAAACACGTAATCACAAAGTACTGTAGTTTTACAAAATACAAAAACAGTGACAATACAAAGCACGTTTCGCCAAAAGGCCTTTATCAAGCAAACGATACAACAGGAGTGACGAATTTCAAATAACTCTAAATATGGACTACTACATACGGAGACATTCAAACGTTCCTAATGTTTCAAAAACGTTCCAATTTCACAGGTGGTGAACTTTCTGTTGTGTGTTCACACGTGGTGAACTTTCTGTTGTGTGTTCACACGTGGTGAACTTTCTGTTGTGTGTTCACACGTGGTGAACTTTCTGTTGTGTGTTCACACGTGGTGAACTTTCTGTTGTATGTTGCTGTCAGAGACCAAGTTTGGTACCTATTTCTCTTGATCTATAAATGCTGTATTGAGTTGTTTGTCATGTTCGATCGTGGTCTCAATTAGTTGTCTTAACGTAAACATGGCGTCAGTAGCTTTTTCTCTTCTAAATCCACATTAAACGTTACTCATTTATGGTTCTATAATTGGTTTGACTTGGCTGGACATGTTGGAGTGCAGGGTAACGAGCGTGCTGACTTTCTTGCAAACAATGCCCCGATTCAAGCGCGCAAAAGTATGGACAGAGCCAATGTCATCAATGCGGTAAGCTCTCATTTATGTGATATGGGCGAGTCTCAGACACTGGAAAGAGTCCGAGAATTAGAAGTTAAGTTTGGACATGCCAGAAAGTGTTGTCTTCGTGGTAGAAAGAGAAGATATACTAATCAACTTCTCATGGGTACGGTGAGCAAATGGACTTTGGGATGACTGCTGCAGCGGAGGACAGAGCACGCGTGGGAATGTTCAATGTGCCATGACGTCGATCGCATAACATAACATAATTGGTCTGATTCTTGTTGCCATAATGTTAGCGATATAGATTTCCAACATCACTTAGTAATGACATGACACTGTATGTATTGCACTCTATTTTATTATCCCTTTAAAGAAGAATAGTCAACCAACACAGAACCGGGGTCGTTGGTCTCCACCCGCCGACAGACATACCACAGTCAACTCTAAATAACTACGCCTGACAACTGACAGGGAAACTTCAGACCTAGATTCAGTCGGAGGGCTGGAATTTATATATGTTTGATAGAGCACTGCAAGCTTTTTGCAATTTTACTCAATTCTGTGAGTCTATGGTTATTTTTGGTGAAAAATATTCATAATATTGATATTAATAATAATAATTCCTCTCGTACCGTTATACGTTACATAGGGCCTGCAAGTAATTTCTCCATACCGCTCTATCCTGGGCAACTGGCTCAATCTCCTCCATGGAACTGAGACCGATATTTAACCCCAGTATGTCCAGCTCGTATCTCTTCATTTCTTCTGCAATTTGGGCTGATTTTGTAGCCGTGACCATCGTTCTCACATTCCAAAATCCAATTTTAGTGTGTGTTTTGAGCCAAGTAATGTACGAGTCGGATTGCTGACTTCCGCAGAGCGGCTTTCATCAGCAGCTCATCATTAATGCACTAGGTGCACCCCACACCACCTGGCTGGTCGGTTTACCGGTATGGCGTCCTTTCTTACAAGTTTCTGTAGCTTTTTCAATTTCTTGTGATGAGGTAGCTGACCTCACGCACAAGTCCTCCTCCTTTTTCATCCGGGCTTGGAACCAGCATTGGCAGAGTTAATAATGATATTCCTTATTGTTAAACTTAGCTCGTTGCATAATATAACTTCGATTTAGCATTTTGTGTTGATTTTAAAATGAATTTGTCTATATACAACATTACTGGAATGTGAGGTCACGTGACGAGTTGTGGTCTGATTCCCCATAATTTTTACCTGAGTCCGCAGGCCCATAAGTTTATAGTTGGCTCTGGACATACTGAGGGGGAGATCGGAGCACTTATGGACTAATTGGTTCCACGTGCAGTGATGATGATCCGACGACTAAACTAAAACTAAACTATTGTCCCATTTTTCAATTGTCGTTTGGGTTGCTTTCTGCCAATCTGTATGAACTTCTCCTTGTATTTTTCTTTCTTTTTCTAATCCTCTTTGCATCACAGCGTCAGGATAAGAAGAGATTTCTAGAACGGGTTTTTGTGTGCGCTTCGTAAACAGTGTTTTTTTCACCGCTTCTGTTATCTCTGAAGTTCACCTTTTGCGCGGACGACCTTTTGTGTTGCATCCACTGTATCGGAATCACATTGCTCTTTGGGGCGCACTGTCTGTTGGTTGGTGTATTTGTATTCATACTACTGTAATTGACTATTGGTTACTGAACTCGCATCACAGCACTCCGGGAAGACACCTAGGTGCTCAGTCTCCCTCACAGGTGCCGAAGGGTATGCATACTGTTGGCTCCCGTGGCTCGTTAACTAAACACACTTCTCTCTCCCTGCCACTCAATGGGATGGAGGAATGGGGGATTACTCCAGTCGTACCGGTAGAATAACCTGCAAGGAGTTTCACCATTGCGCTCTACCCTGAGCAACTTGGTCAATCTCTTTTATGAAATTGAATATTTTAATATAGTTAAAGATACTAATTTTCCTGAGAAAATACGAAAAATATAGGATTCATTAATATAAAATATAATATAAGTGTTACAAAAGCAGCACACTATTCAATTAGCATGCATTACTAAATTTGTAAGAATTATTTTAAAAAATTATAATTATAGCAATACAATCACTCAAAAAAACAAAATTGCAGATCGGCAACATCTGATTGGATCGAACACGTACTTTTGTGACCACGTCGACAGCAACACGTACAGATGCTTTTAGTAATAAATATAATTTGTTACTACAGATCAATTTGATTGTGAAATTTAAATAAAGAATAGTAGTGTAAAAGCGTTTCGAAATTATGTTTGATCGTTTATAAACTTCTTCAATAATTTTTATTTTTCGTTTTCAATGAAAATGTATATTCGGTTTTACTATAATCCGCCCCATTTTAGACAATATCAAGAGAGATTACTCCGATCTGAAATGACAAGATTTCTTACCCCCCGCTATTTTGTGATCACTAGTGATGTGTGTTTGTTACCTAATTGAATGTAATACTACTCGTTACTTCGGAACAAATACTCGTTACTTTGTAGTTATCGAATTGTTACGCGATGGTTAGAGTTTCCTTGCACAATAGTTAGCTAAAGTCAAAAGCTTTATTGTTGGAAAGAAAATAAAAGCGGGGACTTGCCCATGCATAGCAATAGCCTTAGGCAAGTGATTTCAAGCGTAGTCATGACGCTTCATATGTCTTCTCTAACTGGTTTTTGCGTCAAAGTTTGCTCACCATTGTCACTTGCAATTCAGGCGAGTCTTACTCCGACTTTAGATGTACTTGTAGTTTAGATCCCAAAGTATCACTACCAGTATCAAGACACATATCAAAAGAAAGTACAAAGAGGTATGGAGGCAACAAACCCACAGCAAACACCCACAAGATCCCATCAGCAGACTAAACAGAAAACAGCACACAACAATCTTTCGCCTAAGAACAGGTCACTGCAAGCTCAACCACCACATGCACAGAATAAAGCCTACTCAGACTGCACAGTGTGCATGCCAGACAGAAACACAGACTCCAGAGCACATCCTGCAGTCATGTCCATCATACATACACCAACGAAATGAAACATGGCCTCATGAACAAAGCTTACAGACCAAGCTATGGGGAACTCTCGAAGAACTCCATCTGACATGCAGCTTCATAGAGGCAACCCATCCTCATGATTTAGACGAGCATACGAAACCGAACGCAAAGAAGAAGATCCCAAAGTAAAGAATCAGTTTCCTGTAGTCCATCTGTGTACCGTGTGCACACCAATAAGTTTTGGTTCAGCTAACCTTGAAGCGCGGAATCTCTATGGCACGATGTCACTAGCATAGCGTGTTATCAACATTAATCAATCATGTTATCAACTTCAATCAATCAATTATGTTATCAACTTCAATCAATCATGTTATCAACTTCAATCAATCATGTTTAAGTCAATGAATCATATTATCAACTTCAATTAATCAATCATGTTATCAACTTCAATTAATCATGCTATCAACTTCAATCAATCATGTTTAAGTCAATCAATCATGTTATCAACTTCAATCAATCAATCATGTTATCAACTTCAATCAAACAATCGTGTTTAAGTCAATTAATCATGTTATCAACTGCAATCAATCAATCATGTTATCAACTTCAATCAATCAATCATGTTATCAACTTCAATCAATCATGTTTTAGTCAATCAATCATGTTATCAACTTCAATCAATCATGTTTTAGTCAATCAATCATGTCATCAACATTAATCAATCAATCAAGTTGTCAACTTCAATCAATCAATCTTGTTAACAACGTCAATCAATCAATCATGTTATCAACTTTGCTATCGGCGACCCTTATATTGTAATATAATATATGAACTCATGCAAAGGTTGTATTCTGCTCAATTATCTGTTTAATACATATACACAACGATATTATAAAGAATGTAGAAAAGGGTTATTAATTTTTTAATTTTTTTTGGGATCAACAGTACTCTTTCTATATTTTTATTTTATTTTATTGTTTCCATCTTGCCTTTCACTGCATTTAGCTTTCATTTAAAAGTTCTGGTCCTTGCTTGAATTTCCTTAAACAATTCATGTTTTCTTCATTTCTTTTGGTATTTTTCTGACTTGTTATTTAATTTACTGATTGTTTATTTTCCTCTCTCCATTTTTTTTTGCTCCTTTCTCCCTTTCCTTTCGTATTCTTGATGTTTGATAATATTTAGTATGTAATAATAAATAACTGCATATACAGGTATTCACGAGGGTAACAAGTATTCGAAATATATCGATTAGCCGCAGTATGCTGGTATTCGCTAAGATAACGACTGTTCGAAACTATTGCATATATATTTGATAAGAGCAGTACAGTAACATGTACCATCAAGAGACAATTAGCATAATTTCTCAAAATCTATTGCAGTCAATTCATATTTTGGACGACAGCTTATTCAGAGCTAAGACTAATTACTATATTCTTGGCGCTATTGGGTACTTTCGGATCTAGTTAATAGGTATTCGAGTAACGAACAGTTATTATTTGCCTATCGATACTATTCACAATTAACATAAACTGGGCAGCAGACGGATCTACAGACTACTATAATAATGTCCAGAGTAAGTAGAGAAATTGACAGTTAATAAATTCTTAATCAAGCACACTTGTAGTATCATGTCTTTTTCTTTAAGTAGCTATCGAAGCTAAGTAATTCACTGCCAGTTCAGCTGAATATCGTTTCAACTGCCCTTTCATATCGTCTCAGAATCTTCACAATAATGATATGGAGACTGCAGAAAAACTATGTAGAATCATAAGAATGGCGAAACACGTAATAACAAAGTACTGTAGTTTTACGAAATACAAAAACAGTGATAATACACAGCAACGTTTCGACCAAAAAGGCCTTTATCAATCAAAACGATACAACAAACCTGACGGATAACTCAGAACACTACATAATCATATAGACTTTTTAACTCCTATATGGTTTTTAACCATTGCCATATATTTGTTAAAGTTAGGCTAATTTTATTACCTGTAGTCCAGTGTGTGTTTGTTAGTGACATAGAAAAGTTAGGCAAAGCCGCAAAAGGGAACACTGTTTAATCGAGTAAATCGGTTTAATTATTTAAGTGTCCTACTAACAGCAGACGGAGAGTATAGCTCAGAAGTAAGAAATAGAACAACAGGACAGGCAAACACAACATTACAACAAAATAAAGGGCGTTTTATGTCTTAATCAACATATACATGGTTACAATCACAGAACAACAACTGGATGGAAGTGGTAGAACATTATCATTTGCTGATGACAGATGTATAGACAGGGGAAAGACAGGAATGAGATTGCTGGTGAGATACAGGCAATGATACGTTATGTTATGCGATTGACGTCATGGCACATTGGGCATTCCCATTCGTGTTCTGTCCTCCGTTGCAGCAGCCAACCCAAAGTCCATTTGCTCACAGTACCCATGAGAAGTTGATTACTATATCTTCTCTCTTTACCACGAAGTCGACACTGTCTTGCATGTCCAAACTTAACGCCTAATTCTCGAATTTGTTCCAGTGTCTGAGACCCGCCAATGTCACACAATTGAGAGCGTACCACATTGATGATATCAGCTCTGTCCATACTTCTGCCCACTTGAGTCGGGCATTGTTTGCAAGAGAGTCAGCACGCTACTTCCCGCACTCCAGCATGTCCAGGCGTGTACAGCCAAGTCATTTTCTTGAGATGTGATCTCCGAATGATGTCCAACTATTCCACATGCATACTTCCAGATTCAATCAGTTGAAGCATATTCATCAAGTCTGATATGATGATCGTATGGGTAACCTGTTGCTCAGCCACTCATGACAGAGCCCTGGAAGCAGCGGTGATCTCCATAGTCATGCTCGATGTCGTTGTCTCAAAAGCAGGTACAGGCAATATAGATAAAGACTGCAGTAAAACTATGTAGAATGACGAAACACATAAGAACAAAGCACTGTAGTTTTTTTAAAAAACAATGACAATGCACTGCAACGTTTGATCAAAAGGCCTTTATCAAACAAACGATACAACAAAAGTGACGAATGTCACAGAACACTACATATAGACTTTGACAAAGATATTACAACGGTTACAAATGAATGAAAATATGTGACTAAAACGAATAACGAAATAAATACAGAAAAACTAGAAGTGGAAAAAGAGGAGAAACAATAAAAAAATCAAGTAAATATATGACTCATATACATTTAACATATACATATACAATATAGAGCATTGTGAGATACAGGGAACTTGACCACATCACAGACTGGTGTGATGTCTCTGGAACACAAGTTAATCTTACAAAGCCAGCAGTAACAGGGTTCTCCCTTCATCTAAGCACATGGTTAATGCATGTCTGTGGCTTAGGGGATAGTGATTCGGTCTATTAACCCCAACGTTCCGAGTTCGAATCACGCTGTGGACAATTTGGCAGCAAATTGTTTCGATGGATTTTTGCAAAGGACGATGACACCACCCGCTCAGAAAGCAATGGCAAACTACTGAACGTAATAATGTCTAGAAAAATCACAAACAGCGTTTAAAAGCTGGGGTAGATTCGCAAAGTCTTGTAAAGGATATGCAATTAACTTTAATGCATGTACACCTGATGTGAGACTGATGTGTTGATATATCCGAAGCTAAATTGATGCAATTTTTTGGTGTGAAATTTTACTGCATCCTGTGTTTCATGGACCATGTTTAGCATATCATTGTCAAGACACCTAAAGGTCTGTCTGCAATGAGAGTCATGGCGATGGCTGCTTGTTATCCTGTATCATGCGCTGGTTCTTTCAATCATTGAATATGCAGTGGCCATCCTCATTGTTAGTATCAAGGAAGCCATTGGTGCATTTTGTATGGCAAAATCGCCGAGTGGTTACCAGGGCCCAAATTTGGGGTGTAAAGAATAGAACCACTGTTACCTGCCACGCATGTCGTAAGAGGCGACTAAGGAGGTATGGCTGAAATCGGATGCATGTGTCCGCCAGGGAATGCTAACCCGAAACAAATGCTTACAGAAAACGGATGCACTAGACCATAAGGCGATAACATGGTGCAACGACTCCTCACAATGAGGAATGGGATAATGGATTTTACGGTCGCCAATCTGCCTCAGAGATATAGCCACGCAGTAAGAATGTCAGACCTACCATCACGAGGGTGGCCAAAACTTACTGCTGGAAGAGGTTGGCACAAACGGGAAGCAGAAATCATAGGAATTATATCCTACAGAACTGCCCCCAGTATGCAGACTTGAGACGAAAGAGGTGGCCCACTTACACTAGCGTCCAAGGCAAACTGTATGGCGTTGCTGATAATCTGAGGCAGACAGCTGCCTTTATTAGAGAATCCAAATCCCAATCTAGTGAGAACGCAGGAGACAAACTGTATGGCATGGCTAATAATCTGAAGCAGACGGCTGCCTTTATTAGAGAATCCGAAATTTAGTGAGAATGCAGAAAAAGAAGATGTAAGGCAAAAAGTAACATGACAATGGAAGTACTGGCGGTAACTAAGGCACCACTCTAGCAGGAGTTAGAAAATGTGTGCATTCTGAATGGTTCATTGGGTATGATCCGAAAGGTGGAGGCAGGTTCAGTACGCAGGTAACGAACTGAATCACTACAAGCATCAACAATTTGCATAATTACATTCATCTTCGTTCCAGGGCACATTGGTGTCGTTAGCAGTCTGACAATACCATGCACAGTCTAAATTTGTATCTAAATTTAAGTACATGCACAGTCTAAATTTTTGTATCTAAAATTGTAACAGTACCATGCACAGTCTAAATTTTGTATCTAAAATTATAACAGTATCATGCACAGTCTACATTTTTTATCTAAAATTGTAACAGTACCATGCACAGTCTAATTTTTATTTTAAAATTGTAACAGTACCATGCACAGTCTATATTTTTTATCTAAAATTGCAACAATACCATGCACATTCTATATTTTTATCTAAAATTGCAACAATACCATGCACAGTCTATATTTTTATCTCAAATTGTAACAGTACCATGCACAGTCTATATTTTTTATCTAAAATTGTAACAGTACCATGCACAGTCTATATACTTTATCTAAAATTGTGACAATACCATGCACAGTCTATATCTTTATCTAAAATTGTAACAGTACCATGCACAGTCTATATTGTTTATTTAAAATTGTAACAGTACCATGCACAGTCTATATTGTTTATTTAAAATTGTAACAGCTAATAGGTAGAACTGACATTCTGAACTCCCTCATACAGTGTGACCGCAAAGATGATTTTTATCTAAACCAATCCCCGTCAACTGCTAGATTGCAAGATCTTGGATTGAAGATTTGAGTGGCCAGAAAAGAACATGTCCTATATACTGTAATGATCTATGAAAAACGTATTCACGTTCTTAGCACAAACGACACATATCATAGGGTGATTGTCTTCGTTGCTAGGACGAATTCAAATAGAAAGAAGAAAATACATGTTTTACTAATGTTCTATTTCAGGAATTTAAAGCTATCAAGTGTCCCAGTGAGGATTTATCCATCACAAATGCAGTCATTGTCAATGATAATGACTTTAAGGACTACAGGTGAGTGGTCTACCTGCTCTGTCTACTCAATTTTGATTCTATTCTTTGTTTCTGATTCTGCTGTTTATTTACTTAGTTAATATGTCATGTGCTCTTTAGCATTATTATCATCATTAGGTGAGATCTCCACACCAAAAGTTGGCTGCAATGCGCCTCCAACATCCCCTGTCTCTTGCCTTGATCTTGCACTCTGCTAGGCTGCAATTTGTCCATTTCTTGATATTTCCACCACTTGTGTCTTCCTCTTACCTTAGCCAAGGAGGTCTTTGTGGTGACTGAAGACATTTGCCTTGTGTTCTGATGGTTGTGTGTTCGAATCCAGACCGAGTCACATGTGAAATTTTATCAAGAAAACCCTAGGATTGTTTCTGGAGCTACAGAGTTTGTGCAACACTCTCGGCAGGGGTGTGCATTTCTGCAGAGAGGGACGGAGCAATATGTGAAAACTCCATTCAATTAAGTTAATCCTTTGCCTATAGACCCTTTTCTTAAGCATAAGCAACACATACATGCAGATACAACATCTGTCTTAAGGGCATGAGTTCAGATCTTCTGCACGTTCTGAAATTTGTTTCATGTTAGGGTACAAAAAACATTAATTGAGTCAGTTAACATGCAATGACTATAACCTGAGAATAAGCATTGACAAACTCAAAGTAATGACATTTGCTGGAGAGGAAACTGCTACCAATATCCCCGTCGACAAACATCAATTACAGCAAGTTAAAGACTTTACATACATAGGTAGCAATTTTCAACAAATGGAAGAATAACTAAATCCAACATAGATGCATCAAGTCATAGAAAAATGGCACTAATTTTGACATGCAAGTATGTCATCATGAACACTAAAAGAGCATTGTACAACACAACCAGGAATGGTGAGACGCAACTGGGTGAGGTACTGGTACAGACAATGATCAGAGAAATCACCTTCATTTTGTCCCTGGGCACGCAGGAGTTAGGGTAATGAACAGCTGATAGATTGGCTGGCTTGGCTAAATATCAGAAGGAGCTGCCATGGGTGAAATGACATTCTTCACGCATTGAGAGAGTCCTTCCGAACAGAGGAGTTTTGGAGCTGTGAATCCCACTCGCTGACCAGATTGAGAGAGATGGGTGTCAATATTGGTGAATCCCGAAAAGAACGACTTACTAAATATGCAAGGAGATTGATTAATCAACATCGAACTGACGTGTTGGGACGCTGCTGGATTTGCTGAGGCAGAGATCGAAGCACCTATGGACATGTCCGGCGTGCTATGATGATAGTCCTCATATAACTGATAAATGTACAACACAATCTTTCCTCCGACATTTTGCTATCAACCTGGACCCCAACATCAAACGATAGAAGAAAACTAGTCAGACAGAGAGAAGTGTCCACACGAATGCTGGGAGTATCAAGAAATCAGTTTAGAAGAAAGACATCAGTAAAAAAAGTTGATACAACATCAGTATTGAATTTAATCAAGAAACAACAAATGAAATGGTTCCGTCACATAAGTAGATTACCAACAGACAGTGCTCCTCTTCTTCTTCTTCTTCAAATGCTCCATATTGACCACTTGTCAACCACTCTATGTGATTTGTATGTGATCTGAGCCTATGAGCGATTGTACGTTGTTCCATTATGCGCCTACAAGTAGGCCAGCACATCCGATTTCTGCGCTGCGTTTTATTTACTAGGGTAGCATACCTAGGGTCTACATCAGTTGTCACTTATGACATGCATTGTAGGTTGCAGTGGTACTATTCTTTGCTTCCCTAGTGGGCCCAGCACCACACGGCAAGATACACAGTGCACCTCAAAGAGCAATGCTACTCCGATACAGTGGATAAAAAAAACAAAAGGTGGACTACAGAATAACAGAGCAGTGAAAAACACCATTTATGAAGCTCGTTCTAGAAATCTCTTATTATCCTGATGCTGTGAGGTAAAACGGGATTAGAAGAAAGAAAGAAGGGTAAAAAAATGTTGAGCTTTAAGCACTGGCTGATAACAGCTTCATCAAAATGACATCCTTCTGCAATCTCACTACATTGGGATTCAGGATTCTCTGATAAAGGCTGCCGTCTTCTTCAGATTGACATTCATGCCATACAGTTTGTCTTGGATATTGGTGTGTGTGGACCATCTCTTTCTTCTCAGGTCTGTGTACTGGGGCAGTACTATAGGATGTGTACTGTCGTCATACTCCAGATTGACATTCATGATCAGTTTGTCTTGGATATTGGTGTGTGTGGACCATCTCTTTCTTCTCAGGTTTGTGTACTGGGGCAGTACTATAGGACGTGTACTGTCATCATACTCCAGATTGACATTCATGCCATCAGTTTGTCTTGGATATTGGTGTGTGTGGACCATCTCTTTCTTCTCAGGTCTGTGTACTGGGGCAGTACTGTAGGATGTGTACTGTCATCATACTCCAGATTGACATTCCTGCCATACAGTTTGTCTTGGATATTGGTGTGTGTGGACCATCTCTTTCTTCTCAGGTCTGTGTACTGGGGCAGTACTATAGGACGTGTACTGTCTCATACTCCAGATTGACATTCATGCCAAAGTTTGTCTTGTATTGGTTGTGTGGCATCTCTTTCTTTCAGTCTGTGTACTGGGCAGTACTATGACGGTACTGTCGCATACTCAGATTGACATTCATGCCATACAGTTTGTCTTGATATTGTGTGGACCATCTTTCTCAGGTCTGTGTACTGGCAGTACTATGAACGGTACTGTCGCATACCAGATTGACATTCATGCCATACAGTTTGTCTTGGATATTGGTGGTGGACCACTCTTTCTTCGTCTGTGTACTGGGGCAGTACTATGGAGTGACTGTCCATACTCAGATTGACATTCATGCCATACAGTTTGTCTGGATATTGTGTGTGTGACCATCTTTCTTCAGGTCTGTACTGGGCAGTACTATAGACGGTACGTCGCTATCAGATTGACATTCTGCCATAAGTTGTCTGGATATTGTGTGACCATCTCTTTCTTCTCAGGTCTGTGTTCAGTACAGACGGTACTGTCGCATATCAGATTGACATTCATGCCATACAGTTTGTCTTGATATTGGGTGTGGACCATCTCTTCTCAGGTCTGTGTACTGGGGAGTACTATAGATGTTCTGTCTCTACTAGATTGACATTCATGCCATACAGTTTGTCTGATATTGTTGGACCATCTCTTTCTTCTCAGGTCTGTGTCTGGCAGTACTATAGACGGTACTGTCATCATACTCAGATTGACATTCATGCCACGTTTGTCTTGATATTGGTTGTGGACCATCTCTCTTCTGTCTGTACTGGCAGTACTAAGGACGTGTACTTCACATCTCGCCACACGGCACAGACCTTCATACCTTCTAAATTTAGTTTACGGGTGATGTCTCATTTAGGACGTGGCAATTTGTGCCGTAAGAAATAACAGTTTGTGGTTCGAATCCTGTGTTTGGTAATTTGTTTTTTCTTGAAGCCCTTACACTTGTTCACTGTCTGTTTATTGATCATATTCATTGGTGCTGGTGTTTCTTGGGTTCTAAACCCTTTAGCTGATATAGATGTGTATAGACGTTTTCCCATTCACTTCTAAAGACGCATTAACATGTCTGTTATTATCTCTACTGTGTGGGCTAAATACAAGTTAACACGTTATACATTGCTACTGTCACTTCTCTAGGCGTACATTCACGTTTGTGACCTAGAAACAAAGAGTAGCTATTTTTAGCCCCGTCTTCGGAAAGTATGTATTAACTCCGTATTCTCTCCTAGTAATTTCAAGTGAGCTAAGACAAACAACAATAGAACTATACTTGCAGACTAACCTTAGTCAAGAAAACACATTTTTTTGTTTTGCCTTCTAAGAATTCAGGTGTAATCATGGCACCTCTTATGACACCTGTGACTGTTTTATGCGTAAGGCTTGCTTTTTCCTATCAATAGTGTCCATCACAATTCAGACAAGCCTTAATCAGACTTCAGAGTTACTGTAATTTAGATCCAGAAAATGTACGTGTGCATGATAATTTTTAGTCCTTCTTAGACATCATATCAACCACTTGTTAAAACACTTTGTTACTGTATGTTTGAGCCACTGCGATTTACTTGTGCCAGTTAGCACCAAAGTAGGCCACACATCTGATTCCTGAAACTTTATTTACTCAGGTAAGCTTCCTATGCTTCTGAAGTTGCTCACAGCTTTGTAGGTCACAGTTACTATTTGATTTGACCAGCATCACAGAGAATTAAACAAACTGGTCTCAAACCAGAACTTCATGTCTTCACAAGCACGGTGTTCATTGCTCTGCGACTTCACATAAACCAATGAAATCTTAGGATATTTACATCAACTGTTTACAACAGAATATTATAGAGAAAATGTCTGTAGCTTCAGTTAATGTGCATTGCTTATTCATCTATTTTGTGAAAAGCTTTTTTCAGTCCATTTAGTCAGCTCGACACTCATTGAGTTCTGTTCATTGTTGCCACATTCTAGCATTCCTCACAATTGTTCAATGCCTCACATGTATGTATATGCTTAAATTATTATTATATTGTTCAGTCTTACTAATATTTTAATCTCTGTGATATGTTTGATTTTCAAGAACCATATACGTCATATGTTTTATCTAAACACATAACTTCTACAGTTTGGGCACATGCATCTGATTTCGACAAACTCTTAGCGTCTTACGAATGGGGCAGGTAACAGTGGTTCTATTCTTTACCCCAAATTTGGGCCGTACCATCCGCATGCTTAAATGAACCATATTATTGTTTATTAAACTGGGCCTGAAGACAATGACAGGCTGATGTCTTTATCTCAAACATTGTGCCGACTCAGAGCAAGAATAGTATCACTGAACTAAGGTATGGTGTTAAGGCGACTGAGGTAGACCGGGATGCTACCTAGTAAATAAATGTTACGAATCAGATGTGCTGGCACTTGTAGCCATGCTACAACGTACATCAGTTCTTATCTCAGATCATACAGTACACAGAGTTTATATGGTGATTGGAGATTCAAGAGAGCAGAAGCAGCACAAACAAATCTACATTCTTCCTTTCAAGATGTCAAACTCTAAAGAAAATATGCAGTAACTGAAGACCAACACTGGTGTGATTATGTACTTTCTCAAAGGCTCAGCTGAACAGACCAGGTCATTATGTACACTGCAGACAATGACAATACATGAACACGTTCTAAATCTTCTATATGTCAAATTGAACAGACAAGAGTATGTCCTGCAAACTCCATCTTCTGGTGAGCTGAGAACAATTGTGCCACCAGTCGACCTGAAACTAAGCTCTGGAAGCCGACAGACCTGAAGCCGATGTCCAGTTTAGGTCCCAGTAAACTAAGTGCATGTCAGAAATCACAGAAGAAAAGAAGTCAGATTGACTAATTCACAACATTCCAGTGCCAGTACTTGCCTATTCATAATTGAGAGGTACACAGCATTAGACATCAGTTCTGTCCATTCTCAATTTGAATAGAGACATTATTTGCAAGACAGTCTATATTTTTGTCTCATTAGAATGAAATCATTGACTGTCTATATTTTTTATCTCAAATGTGACATACCATGCACAGTCTATATTTTTATCTCAAATTGGACAGTACCATGCAGTCTATATTTTTATCTCAAATGTGACAGTACCATGCACAGTCTATATTTTTTATCTCAAATTGTGACAGTACCATGCACAGTCTATATTTTTTATCTCAAATTGTGACAGTACCATGCACAGTCTATATTTTTTATCTCAAATTGCGACAGTACCATGCAGTCTATATTTTTTATCTCAAATTGCGACAGTACCATGCACAGACTATATTTTTATCTCAAATTGACAGTACCATCACAGTCTATATTTTTATCTCAAATTGTGACAGTACCATGCACAGTCTATATTTTTTATCTCAAATTGTGACAGTACCATGCACAGTCTATATTTTTTATCTCAAATTGCGACAGTACCATGCACAGTCTATATTTTTATTGTTGGTGCTCTCCATATTTCCAAACAATACATAAGAAATTGTTGCAGTTTGTCTATGCTAGCTGATCTGGCTCACGGAAGGGAGAATTGCATATCAAAAATTGATTGTTTATATGTCGTTATTAGACACATTCTGAGTTGCAACTGTTTCTTGTGTTCTTCAACAGAGGAAATGGGCAGGTATCATGATCAACTCATCTATCCAGGTGAAACCTATCAAACTCAATCCTAAGACCCAGTGTATCGGCACCGTGGTCATTGAGGTGGACTTCTTTGCCAAGAAAGGGTAAGTAGTATTTTAAGTATGTCATCTCATTTCTTTGTCAAGAAAGTGAATAGTAGTTTAAGTAGGTCATCTCATTTCTTTGTCAAGAAAGTGAATAGTAAATTAAGTAGGTCATCTCATTTCTTTGTCAAGAAACTGAATAGTAGTTTAAGTAGGTCATCTCATTTCTTTGGTCAAGAAAGTGAATAGTAAATTAAGTAGGTCATCTCATTTCTTTGTCAAGAAGTGAATGGTAATAGTAGGCTATTTTTGTCAGAAAGGTAGTAAATTAGTAGGTCATCTCATTTATTTGTCAAGAAAGTGAATAGTAAATTAAGTAGGTCATCTCATTTCTTTGTCAAGAAAGTGAATAGTAAATTAAGTAGGTCATCTCATTTCTTGTTCATCTCATTTCTATGTCCAGAAAGTGAATAGTAAATTGTAAGCGCTCATTTATTTGGTCATCTCATTTCTATGTCCAGAAAGTGAATGGTAAATTAAGTAAGTCGTCTCATTTATTTGTGTCATCTCATTTCTATGTCCAGAAAGTGAATAGTAAATTAAGTAAGTCATCTCATTTCTTTGTGTCATCTCATTTCTATGTCCAGAAAGTGAATAGTAAATTAAGTAAGTCGTCTCATTTATTTGTGTCATCTCATTTCTTTGTCAAGGAATGGAATAGTTATTTTCAGCTGTATACCATTCAATATCTGTTGGGGAAGACTGAGCTCCTATAGGTCTGCTTGGAGTGTGATGACGTTGGTTAAAAGGGACTAAAGGGGAAGGCTTGACTTCATTGTCCGGCTTCCCCATATGACTCCGTCCCTGTTGGCAGAAATTGCACGCCATCTGCCAAGAGTGTTGCACAAATCCATTAGCTCAAGCAACAATCCTAGGGGATCTTATGAAAAGTACATGTATCTGCCAAGAGTGTTGCACACAAATCCATTAGCTCAAGCAACAATCCTAGGGATCTTATGAAAAGTACATGTATCTTCGATTTGAACCAACAAACTTAGAGTGACAAGCCATCGCCAGTGGTTAGGGCCCAAATTTGGGGTTAAGAATAGAACCATGTACCTGCCATGCATGTCAAGAGGATTAGTTTTGGCTGAATCGACACTGTCCAAACATGTAGTAGTCTATCTTAAGCCTACGTGCCTAGGGTTAGGCCCGATTATAAAAGATGAACCATGTACTGCCACGCATGTGTATGGGGAATAAGACTTTGGCTGAATCGGATGCACGTGTCCTAAAGTGAGAAGTCTATGCGTAGGCCTACCAAACCAATGTGCACGTATAAGTTCTGCAAAGATCAAACATATCACAAAGGTGATTAAAATTAGTCGAAAAGACAGACGCAAGAAGAAAAGTGACAAGCAAATGTCTTAACTACTACCTTAGAGCGACCATTGACATTCATTAAGTAACCAATATCACTTTTGGTCAAGAAGTAGTAGAAAATATTAATCATTGTGTGACATGTGGAGAGAGATGGAAAAGTTAAAACAAATCAGAATCTATTGAATCAGAATATTTAGAGTCTCTATGGTAAAGTGGTAGCGTTGTCTTTGTTCTGAAAGTTCCATGTTTGGATCCAGACCGAGTCACATTTACAATTTTCATGAGATCCCTAGGATTGTGCATGGTCTACGGAGTTTGTGCTTAGTGTAACACTCTTGACAGATTCTGCCAGAGAGGCGAACCATATGAATATCTGGTGCAATAAAGTCAAACTTCGCTGTTAGACCCTTGATGTATTGAGGTCTTATGTTTCTAATATAACAACTTTATTGAAATGCAAACATGTAGCATAAACACTAAAGAGTATTGTTCACAATATTTCCTTTCTTCTTCTAGCATCAACTCTGCTAGCGACTCTCGTATGGTAAACAGGCATGGCTTGAGCTTCACGTCCCATAGTGTCTTGAGGGCTATTTCCATTAGATCTCATTCTCACACTACTCAGACTAGGGCAGTCTTGCAAGATGTGGTCTGGGGATCTGCAGGTGCTCCACAGGTGCAAGCTGCCGAGTCCCTAGACCCATTCTGGGAGATGTGCTCTGAGACTGCAGTGTCCTGTTCTGAGTCCGTGCTTCGTTTAGTGTATTTATACAATATTCTCCCAACGTTATGCTATCAGTGCACACCTGGATGCGACATCAATGATAGAAAACTAGTACAACAGAGATGCTGTACTCTCCAATAGCTCAGGTCTCACAAAAATCATCACAAATATTGGATTGTTAGTGCTTACACTAAACTGCCTGACATCATTGATAGAAGAATGCTATTCATGCAGAGATAAAGTGTCGATCAGAATGCTGGGAGTATCAAGAAGAGACCGTTTAGAATGAAGATATCAGAAAAAGTGGATACAACATCAGTACTGAACTCATCAAAGCAACAAATTAAATAGTTGGACCACAAAGCAGATTACACAGACAGTGCTCAAAGAGAATGTTACTCTGATACAGTGAATATAGCAAAAGGCCATCCACGCAAAGGTGAATTCAGAGATAACAGAGGCAAAAAAAATCTGTTATGAAGCACACACAAATGCCCGTCTACAGGATGTTCAAGATATAGCAGCCCTCGTCACGGACAATCTGGCATATGTTTATGAAAATGAGCGGTTCATTAAGAGTAGTATGGTAAAGTGAGCTGGTCTTATTGTGATGTGTGTAATATGGTGAGGCGATACAAATGTGATGAAAGGACAGTAGTCAGAACTGGTTTAAATAGCAATAGACAAAACACAATCTTCCTGGCAACTTTGATTTGATATGGGGCTGCTTTATCTTGAACACCCTGTAGAAGTCTATTCTTATCCTGATGTTGTGAGGCAAAACAGAATTAGAGGAAAGAAAGAAGAAGTAACTTTAAAGATAAAAATTCTGCCTGTGTGGTGCCGGGGCATGCAAGGGAAGCAAAGAATAGTACCACTATAACCTACAAGGCATGTCGTAAGAGGTGACTAATGTAGGGAAGCTACCCTAGTAAATAAAAAGCGTCACAGAATATAGATGTGCAGGCCCTATTTGTAGGCGCATAACGAGCACAACGTGCAATCGCTCTCAGGATCAGATCAATACAAATCACACAGGGTGGTTAACATATGGTTGATATGGAGCGTTTGAAGAAGAAGAAGATACAAATTTGTTAACTGTTGGTTACTAGCGACTTCATTGATTGCTGAATTTAATATATTTGTTTCCCCTGCTTCAGTCAACAAGCCATCACTATAGACAGTGACAAGATGGCTATAGAATTCTCAATGTCGTTTGGAGGAAGAGCTTTCACCACTGACGAGCCTCTTGTATTCAAATACGATAAGAAGCTGTTCTCGGCCAGGGTCAAGGATATTGAAGGTAGATTATGGCATTCTAAAACAGTTTTTTTTTACTTTAGTCCATGTATGATTTCTAGACTTCATCAAGAAACAACAAATTAAATAGTTTGGCCACGTAAGCAGATTACCAACAGACAGTGCACCTCAAAGAGCAATGCTGCTCCGATACAATGGGTACAAAGCAAAAGGTCGGCCATGCTAAAGATGGACCTCAGAGACAACAGAGGCGATGAAAGACACTATCTACGAAGCGCAACAAGGGCCCGTATTAAAAATCTCTTCTTGACCTGACGCTGAGAGGCAAACAGGATTCGAGAAAAGAAGAAGAAGAAGATGATTTTTATTTGTGCTTGTCAATATGTTGTTTTTTAATTTGTTTGTGTTCGTTCATTCTTTATATGAAATATTTGTTGGTTGAATACTTGCACCACTCAAGAATACACTCAAATATTTGTTTTTTTTAATACCTGCACCACTCCAGAATACATTGAAATATTTGAAATTTCTTTTCATTATTAAATACTAGAATTTTTTCCTTATTTTTCTCAACAGTTATTGATTATTCACATATTGATCCCAAGGGGAAAATGGGTGGAAAACCGCATGTGGTGAGTTTTTGTTCCTGTCTGTAAAATCTGTATTTGATAGGACATTTACTTAAAAGAAATACACAAACCATCACAAATACTGCAGTGGACTTTATAATAATAATAATTCCTCTCGTACCATTATATGTTACATAGGGCCTGCAAGTAATTTCTCCATTCCGCTCTATCCTGGGCAACTAGCTCAATCTCATCCATGGAACTGAGACCGATACCTCTTGCCTCTCTCAGCAAAGTTCGTTTCAGGGTCTCCTTAGGTCAACCTTTCTTTCTTGAACCCTTTGCATCCACTTCAATGCCTGCTTTGATATTCGTTGATCATTTCTCCTCAAGGTGTGTCAACATATCTCCATCTTTTCTCTCTTATAACAGTTGTCACTAGTGGTTGACCAGACATTTCTCTGATTTCATCACTTCTCTGATTTCATCACTTCTCCTGAATTTGTTCCATTTTATGTTTATTATTTTTCAGATATCTATTTTCAAATGCATTCAACTTGCTTTCTATATCTTTAGTCATTTTCCAACTTTCGCTGGCATATGTTAGGATTGATACAACATTTGAATTGAAAATTCATAATTTAGTTTTAATACTATATAATTTGCAGTTCCATATTTTATTTAGACTTTTAAAAGCTGATGTTGCTTTGCCAATTCGTATCATAATTTCTTTTTAACATTTCCTGTGCAATAAAAATTGCTACCTAAATAGGTGAACTATTCTGTTATTTTTATCATTTTAGATTCCAGTGTGATATCTGCGTTACTGCCATAGGTGTCTTCATTATATTTGTTTTTTCATAGCTTATCTGCAGTCCAACTTTTGATGCTATAGATGACAAGTTGTCTGTTTTTCTTTGCATATCTTGGTTGTTTCTACTTAACAAGGCAATATCATCTGCAAAATCCAAATCTTCTAGTTGACTATGGTGGACTTTGGAGGGGAAGTAAAACAAAGGGAGAGCAATGTTAATATAGCAGAGAACCAGTGAAAGCAGGGATGTACTGTGTGGGTCGTAATTGGGATATTCTATGACAAATAGTTAAAGTTTGGTCACAGTGGGGAAATGTTATTGTTGTCTTACAAGGTGTGTCCGCCCGTGTGTTGCCGGGCTCTCAAGGGAGCAAAGATTAATAACACTGCAACCTTCAAGGCATGTCATAAGAGGCAACTGAGGTAGGGGCCTAGAGAAGCTGCCCTAGTAAATAAAATGTGTCACAGAAATCAGATGTGCTGGTCACCCGAGTGGTTACCGGGCCCAAATTTGGGGTGTAAAAATAGAACCACTGTTACCTGCCACACATGTTATAAGATGCGACTAAGGAGGTTTGGCTGAAATTGGATGCATGGGTCCTAAACGTGTAGAAGTCTATTCGTTTAGGGCCTACCAAACCAATGTGCAACGTATACACGTTCTTGGCAAAGATCAAACCTATCACAAAGAGTGATTAAAATTGGTCATAAAGAACGAACGCAAAGAAGAAAAAGAAGATGTGCTGGTCTACTTGTTGGTGCATAACTTTCACAATATGCAATCGCTCTTAGACTCGAATCAAACCTGCTGCCTTGCAGGTCGGCTGAGGACAAGCAAAGGCTGGCGGAGAGCGAACCCAGTAAACGCTGGCTAAAACTGAACACATCACATCTAAGGATAAGCACCAGAGCTCCAAATGGCACTGAAGATGTAGCAAACCACACCAATGCTAAGACTGTATGAATCAGATTTCCACATGAATGAGATTTATGAGGAAATCTGGTACACTAATCTAGCGGTGATCGCGCGTGAGAGAGAGAACTCGGATCACAAAGAATGGTTAACAAGGGGTGGTTGATAGTGAGAGAACGCTTGGAAGAAGAAGAAGACTAGGTGTGTTGACCACTGACTGTATTATCTGTCCATGGAGAAGAAGAAGATAATATTCTGTCGGTGTTACAGCTATTATTTCCTTCTGCTAGAAGCCATCAAAAGCCACATATTTTTACAATGATGATAATTTGTTTTATTTCTATTCCTGTTTTGCTCAAGTCCAACTTTGGTCTGCTGACTCCAAACTCTGTCATAATTTTTGAGAAGTTGGAAGGATCACTCATCTCTTTCACAGGCAAAGCTAAGGGGTAAGTGATGTATTATCTCCCTTCAAGTTGTAGGTTGATAACAATAGTTTCAGTAAGGAACCCATTTTTTACTTATACCAGAGATCAAGACATATATCAAACAAAGAAACAAAGAGTTGTAGAGGCAACAAACCCCACAGCAAACACCCACAAGATACCATCAGCAGACTAAACAGTAAAGAACAAACAATATTCTGACTCAGAACAGGACGCTGCAAACCCTCCTCTTCCCCCTCCCTCTTTGCTGGGATGCCTCCTTCCATAATGGTCTTCTCCAACCCTCATGTCTTTTTGTGTGTCCAAAATACTTCAATTTTCTCTTTTGTATTTATAGCATCAGCCAGTTTTCTTTAATTTTGAATTCTTTCTGGCTATATCTATTTGTTCTCTACTCTGTTCATGATATACAGAGTACTCTTCAGTAAGTATACAAATCACTTTAGAAGTACACAAGTCAATATCAGAAAATGGTAGAAGATTCACTGAAATGCAGTGATAACTGTACAATCAATCACATATTTATGTTAGCATCATCATCTTCAGGGCCCGGTTGGTGTAGTCGATCATGGAGCTCCACAAATCTCTGTCCCTGGTATTTGCGATATAATCTCAGATGTTGACGCTCTTCCATACCATGAAGTCAGGCTGCCTAATATTTTCTCTCTCTGTTTTCCTCTATCTCATCTCTCTTTGATTTTACCGGTTGTCACAATGTGTTCTAAAACTGCCCTTCTCAGCACATGTCCAAAGAATGATGACTGCCTCTTTCTTGTATTGATGATAAGCTTTCTCTGTGTCTTGACCTCATTCAACACCTCCACATTTGTCATTTTAGCAGTTCATGGGATTCTCATCATTCTTCTGTAAAATCACATCTCTGTGGCCAGAGATTTTTCTGTTTATTTACTGTCCATGACTCGCATCCATATGTCAGTATTGGCTCTATATATCACTGAATAGCTCTCATTCTGATCTTAATTGGCATTGATATATTAATTATATACTTATTTTTTATTTTCATCAATCAAGAAAAACTGCTCATCAGTCTATTATCAATCCTGACTGGGATTTCACTAAGTTGGGTATTGGAGGTTTGGATGATGAATTCAGTGGAATTTTCCGACGAGCATTTGCTTCAAGAGTTTTCCCTACAGAAGTTATTGAACAACTGGGTAAGTGTAATATTGTTTCTGTGAGTTCCTATAAGACACACAAGGGACTTACAAACATTGATAAATATATCAACATACTGTAGCACTGTTTTCCTGAACTTTGCTCCCATAATAGCCCTCTAAAAGATTCAATGTCTACTCATTTCTCCTGCCTCCCCCGTTGCCATTTCCAAGAGTCCCTTAACATCTGGTTGCCACCTTGTCTTAGGCATCTCTGCCTCGTCTTCCAAGAACCTCAGTGATACATGCCTGGGCAAATTTTATGGAGTATCTGAATTGTCCAAATACCTTCTCTCGAATTAACTGATAAGAGTTCAGTGGAGTGCAAGCACGACATCTGATATCAGTTTGGTTGCAGGAGCTGCCGGTAGGGCATTACATGATGCCTGTCCGTCTTAGAGGCTCCACTCCGGATTTTCTGTTTGGGTTTACTCCCATATCCTTTGCCTCTCCCGGGGCTCCTACAAGGCGATGGGAGACTCGCTCATGGATATCAGGATAAATCCACTCATGTCACAAATCTGGGGACCAAACCCCAAGATTTTTTCAAGATTACTCCCCATTGGACAATTTTTGTACACCCTGACCTAGGGAGACTAACTCCCTAGGCCTCATTAGTCTTTGACCTCATACTCACAGTTTCCCGGTCTACACCGCTGGGAGGTGGGGTTGACCTGTGTGTTCTGAGGGTCATATACAGGCTACTCATTTTCACTTTTCACCCCTCCTAAGAGCGACTACCCGATCCCGACCGTGGAAACACATGATGGATGCAGAGCCAGACTAAGAACACACCTTCCATGAACCATGCCTTCTATTATTGCTATCTCTCTTTCTTTCTCTCTCTCTCTAAACCACTGTGAGATTTAATGTAAATGTAGACAGAATATTTCAGTTACCAAATCAAATATTCTTTATGGACTAATATTCTTTGATTTTCAGTTGTATGTTGTCTATACGTTTCCCCTTCTTTCTCCATGGTGATCAAACGCTCCATATCGACCACTTGTTAACCACTCTGTGTGATTTGTATGTGATCTGAGCCTAAGAGCGATTGTACATTGTGCCAGTTATTTGCCTACAAGTAGGCTAGCACATCCGATATCTGCAATGCTTTTTATTTACTAGGTAGTTTCCTAGGTCCTACATCGTCGCCTCTCCATGCCTTGTTGGTCGCAGTGGTACTATTCTTTGCTTCTCTTGCAGACCCCGGCACCACACGGGCTCATGGTGATCTAACAAATATTATTATTTTATTTTTTTCACTATTAAAATTTATTATTGTTAGTAATAGAGTACCCAGCAATTCCAGTAGAGACTAAAAGACAGATTATAAATTCAATCTTTATACCAACATTGTGCTACCAGAGCCAAACATGGGCACTGACAAAAGAACAAGAAAGGAAAATTACCACATGCGAAATGAGATGCTTGAGGAAAGCAGTAAATAAAACAAGCAGAGACCATATAAGAAATGAGGAAATTAGAAGAACAGTCGGAACAACACCTGCTATTAGATTTATTGAAAAACAGAGACTCAAATGGTTTGGCCACTTGGTCAGAATGAACCCGAATACACCAGTTGCAAGAGCGTACAATCTGAAAATGGAATCATCAAGAGGAAGACCAAGAAAAGATGGGTTGATGGAGTTACAGACATCTTAAAACTCCACAATACCACACCATATCAAGCGACCGAGCGTGCATTATCTCGGAAACCGATCATCAGTTAAACCTGCTACGCCTAGCGGCAAAAAACAGAGAAGGACAAAAGAAAGAAAAGAATAGAGTAGCGTATAGCTGAATGGATTAGAGCAGGGTTTCCATTCAGGAGACCATTGGGTTTGATCCCCAGTAAAGACAAGAAGTTTTTTCTGTCTGGATATAATGAAAAAATCCTAACCTGAACAGTTTGACTGCAACTGTGCTAGCCAACACAGCCATTAAATTCCTCAGCGCATGTCTCCTCTGTCGTGCATTGCCCTAAAAGCAGTATTAAGGCAGTAATGACAGTTTTTGGGGGTTTTTAGTAATAGTATTATTATTACAATTGCCACATGGCGCCTGTGTTTCATTAATCATATGTACCCTAATATATACAAGTGCTGGGTGGCGCTGATCTATACTCTTGATAGTGTCACTCCTGGTAGTTCTGGGCAGATATGTGGTGTCACTGGGTCGAGTTTTGGAAGCAGTTCACCCACACAATGCGTAGTCATAAGGGAAACCATGTTTGCAGGCCTTTACCACTAGCTCTGGTTCTGGGCTATTCAAATGTACTTATGTTTGTTTATTACTCTCTAAACAGGCATGAAACATGTTAGAGGAATTCTACTGTATGGTCCACCAGGTACTGGCAAGACATTGATGGCAAGGTTAGTACACATTTCATTATTTGGCTATTGTCATTTTAAAACGTTTGGTTCAAATTTGTGTTCTTTTTTGTGCCAGTGTGTTGCCAGGGCTCTCAGGGGGAGTAAAGACTAGTAACACTGGGACCTACAAGGCATGTCCTAACATGCCACTGAAGTAGGTGCCTTGGGAACCCTAGTAAATAAAAATTGTTGCAGAAATCGGATGTGCTGGCCTACTTGTAGGTGCATAACTGGCACAATGCACAATTGTTCTTAGGTTCAGATCACATACAAATCACAGAGTGGTTAACAAGCGGTCAATATAGAGCGTTCAAGAAGATATTCTTCTTGCGTTCTCACTAGATTGGAATTTCGGATTCTCTAATAAAGGCAGCTGTCTGCCTCAGATTATCAGCCACGCCATACAGTTTGTCTTGAACGCTGGTGTAAGTGGGCCACCTCTTTATTCTCGTCTGCATACTGGGGGCAGTTCTGTAGGATATAATCCCTATGATTTCTGCTTCCCCGTATTGGCCACCCTCGTGATGGTAGGTCTGACATTCTTACTGCGTGACTACATCTCCGAGGCAGATTGGCGACCGTAGAATCAGTTATCCCATTCCTCATTGTGAGGGGTTGTTGCACCATGTTATGCGCCTTACGGCCTGGTGCATCCGTTTTCTGCAAGCATTTGTTTCGGGTTAGCATTCCCTAGCGGACACGTGCATCCGATTTCAGCCAAATCTCCTCAGTCGCCTCTTACGTCATTCGTTGCAGGTAACAGTGGTTCTATTCTTTATACCCCAAATTTGGGCCCGGTAACCACTCGACGAGAAAAGATATAGAATGTTTGCTGAAATCGGATGCTCGTGTCCTAAACTGTAGAAGTCTAGTGTTTAGGGGCCTGCCAAACCAATATGCAACATATACACGTTCTTAGAAAAGATCACACATATCTCAAAGAGTGATTAAAATTGATAGTAAAAAACAAACGCAAAGAAGAAGTATCATAGGACAAATGGCCAAATTTTGAAATGCAAACATGTCAACATGAACACTAAAAGAGCATTGTTCAACACACTATTTCTCCCCACATTATGCTATCAGTGCCAAACCTGGACGTTGACATCAAATGATAAATGAAAACTAGTCACGACAGAGATGAAGTTGCTACGGAAAATGCTGGGAGTATAAAGAAGAAACTGGTTTAGAGATGAGGACATCAGGGGAAAAGTAAATGGTTCGGTCACATAAGTAGATTACCAAAAACCTCAAAGAGCAATGCTACTTCGATACAGTGGATACAAAGCAAAAGGCTGTCCACCTAAAAGATAAACCTCAGAGATAACAGAGGCGCTGAAAAACACTATATATGAAGCGCACACAAAAGCCCATTCTATAAATCTCTTCTTATCTTGATGACGTGAGGCAAAACAGTATTCAAGAAATGAAGAACACTATTGACTCGTACACTCATTTTTACAAACTTGTTTCATGATTTCTTTGCTCAGACAAATTGGTAAAATGCTGAATGCCAGAGAACCACAGATTGTCAATGGTCCTCAGATCTTAGACAAGTATGTGGGTGAGTCTGAAGCCAACATCAGAAAACTATTTGCAGCAGCCGAGGAGGAGGAGAAAGAGTAAGATAATCTGTTTTCTCAAATTCTCACAGTGAGTTAGTAAATGTATAAGATTATATGTTTAACACTGTTAGTAATGAAAGTTATATTTTACTGTTAGAATGAAAGTTATATGTTTAACACTGTTAGTAATGAAAGTTATATGTTTAACACTGTTAGTAATGAAAGTTATATGTTTAACACTGTTAGTAATGAAAGTTATATGTTTAACACTGATTAGATAGGATGAAAGTTATATGATTAACACTGTTAGTAATGAAAGTTATATGTTTAACACTGTTAGTAATGAAAGTTATATGTTTAATACTGTTAGTAATGAAAGTTATATGTTTAACACTGTTAATAAAGTTATATGTTTAACACTGTTAGTAATGAAAGTTATATGTTTAACACTGTTAGTAATGCAAGTTATATGATTGATAGGATCATCATCATTGCACTTCAGTGAGTAACCGTATGTGCTCCGATCTCTTTCTTACACAGGAAGATCTCAACCTGCAGTACACGAACTCTGTAGCACCGGCAGGTCACAGTTGTAATTTTGAAGATGGTGAAGATATTTTGTAGGAATTTTATTTTAATCTTTTCTAATGAATTTTGCCCAGGCAGCAGCTTTCAGCCTGCTCTTTTATTTTAACTACTAATGCTCTTTTACGTGCTCAAATTGAACACAGGACCTACATTTTATCGTCCATCTTTGATAGGACTAGGAACTCGATCTCACCTACACTGAGATCAAGGATCTCTGGAAAATATCCAGATGACTCCAGAGGAGCGAACTGGTTACCTTTGGCATGACAAGCGAGCACCTAGCCTCTACGATACAGAGACCCCTAGAAGACAACAAATAAAATGGTGCGGTCACCTAATGAGAAAGAAATCAGATCTATTACCATCTCGCACCTATAACAGCCGGCAACCTGGTCGCTGAGCCAGAGGAAGACCAAGAACCCGATGGATATGTAATATCACAGATATCATGTGATAACAAAGACTAACAACTACAGATGCAATACACCTGGCATAGGATAGAAAACTGAAACTCCCACAACACTTCACAAAATGTGGATAAGACAAGTGTAATTATTATTTGTAGATAATAAAGTTGTGTTGCCTGTTTGTAATGATTCTATTTTTGTTTGATCTAACATTACAGTGTGGCTCTGCTAGTGGTCTTCATATTATCATCTTTGATGAAATTGATGCAATCTGTAAAGCCAGAGGGTCTGTGGTAAGTTTGCTGTCTGTTTATGTTTCTGTTCATTCTGTTTAACCATGTTGATGGATCAATTGATTGAACAACATCAGTACTGAACTCCATCAAGAAATAACACATTTAATCACCCGAGTGGTTACCGGGGCCCAAATTTGGGGTGTAAATAATAGAGCCACTGTTACCTGCCACGCATGTCGTAAGAGCGACTAAGGAGGTTTGGCTGAAATCGGATGCACATGTCCTAAACGTGTAGAAGTCTATGCGTTTAGGGGCCTACCAAACCAATGTGCAACGTATACGCGTTCTTGGCAAAGATCTAACATATCACAAAGAGTGATTAAAATTGGTGTAAGAAGAAGCAAAGAAGAAGGAAGAACAACAAATTTAATAGTTTGGCCGCATAAGTAGATTACCAACAGACAGTGCACCTCAAATAGCAATGTTACTCCGGTACAGTAAAAGTAAAAGGTTTTCCAGGCAAGACTTACATATAGAGGAGTATATATATATATATATGGCCCTTTTCATCTTTACAGACGGTCAATAGGCAAGTGTTTTACTGTGACAACTTCTGAGTTTTCGCTTTTCTCTCTTGTCGTTCAGCTCGTACATAAGTCTCTTCTCAAAAGACTCTGAGCCCTTCCGTAATTTGGCTTTCCACACAACTCTGTCATCAGCTAGTCCCTCCTATGTGCTGGGATCTATAGAAAAGTTTTCATTGAGGTTTTGCAGACATCTTTATATCTGAGCAGTGGTCTGCCCTGGTGCCTCTTCCCTCCGAAAGTTCACAGAACAACATTTGTTTTGGTATGCGATAAGTTTCCATTCTTCTCACATGTCCCAACCATCTTAGTCGTCTACTGCTGAGCATGCCCATGATGGAAGGCAGATTTGCACGTTGTAGTACTTAAGAGTTGGTTATCTTGTCGCACCACCTGATGTTCATAATCTTGCGGAGACATCGAAGGTGAAAGATGTTAAGTCTCCTCTCGTGTCTTGCTTGAGTAGGCTGTCCATGTTTCTGAGCCATATAGTAAAGAACTAATTACACAGGCTCGATATATTTGAGTTTCGTCTGCAATGTCAATTTTTTTTTGTCCCATGCTCACTTTGATAGTATGCCGAATGTAGTAGCCCCTCCTATCGGCGTTGATTTCTTCATCAAGAGAAAGGCTGGCAGTGACCGTGGACCCAAGATAGCAGAATTTTTGCACTCGTGTTAGATGGTTACCATTTAAAGTGATATTTGATGTCTTACCTCCCTGACATAATACAACTGTTTTGGAGACACTTATTGTCAGAGAAAATAGGTTGCATGCCTTTGACAAATTATTAATTAGACATTGCAGTGTAGTCTCACTGTGGGCGACTAAGGCAGCATCGTCAGCGAAAGGAGGTCCTTGAGAAGTATTTCCGTCGTTTTTGTCTTGGTGTCTTGGCTCTTAAGCGAGCCAAGATAAACAGTGAACCATCAGATCTAGTGCGGATGAAAACATCACCATCAGCGTCCCCTAAAGCGTGGTTCAAAAGGACTGCCAAGAAGATACCAAAGAGAGTGGGGGCAAGGACACAGCCCTGCTTGACTCCACTCTTAACCTCAAAACATATAGAGGAGTATTGGCTCATAAACAACATCATCATCATCAGGTGCCGTCTCCACATCGAAGGTTAGCTGCAATGAATCTCCAGCATCCTCTGTCTTTCGCCTTGGTGTTGCACTATGCCAAACTGTAACCTGTCCATTTCTTAAACAACATCATGTCCTGAAAAATGAGATATTTCAGTCACACCAAACGACACAGTGATTTGGAGAGAACAGTAATGAAAGGCATGGTTCCTGGAAGGAGAGGCAGAGGGAGACCAAGACAAAGGTGACAGCAGGACATTAAAGAAACCTTGAACATGACGTTAGAAGATGTGGAAGAACTTGCTAGAGACAGAGAGTTCTTCAAAAATCTTGCCGCAATGACGGAATGCGGGAGGGCCATTCAGAATCAAAATTGTTTTGATTCTGGACACACTTTACTGACATTTCCGCCATGTTAGGTCGGGTATTTTCCTGATTCGTTTTGCCGAGCTCCTGAGTTAGTGCTTGAGCAACGCTGTGAACTATGAATGTTACATGTAATGTTTTTGCTGGGTCAACCGTCGTTTGTTGTGATTGTGGGTATTCAGAAAATGGCGGACAGCGGTTATGACGAACTGACTTAATCTGCCGTATGCAGTGTTTTGCATGTGCAGAAAGCTGGATTTTGTCAGGATTAATGTTCCCTTCAACATGAATTGCAAGTCATGTGATGAACAGTTTTGTGTTGATACTTTAGAGATGGTCATATGCTTTAAGCGGTGCTGGTTGCTTTGTGTGGCGGTACAGCTGTTTCATTCTGGAATTAGCTCACGACACAGGAGACAGTTGTTAGCATTTCGTGTGATTTTCATTGGCACAGGAATGGAGTAATTATGGGGTGACCCATTGCAGTGAAGTTGGAACCGTACATATGAACTATGAAGAGAGTTTTTCAGGTAGGCTGTGATGAACGTCTGGCCGAATGGGTTAGAGCATGACTCCCATTTGGGAGATCTGTGTTCAATTCACGGTAAAGCCAAGAATTTGTTTCTGTTATGGGCATAAGCTCATAGGTTCCCAAAGTTGGTGGTACTACCCCCAGTAGGCGCTGAAGCCTTCAATGGGGGAGGCGATAGTAGGATCAGAAGAATTTGGGGGGGGCGTTCAGACGATCTAGGTGTCGGTGGTTCATTATAGAAGAAATAAATAATATATTTTAAAATAAATTATTTTCATGATTTTGCGATTGAATAACTGTATTCAAGATGATAAACAACATACTATACAGAAAAATTACATACTTTGGTCACATCAAGCCTCACGATGGCCTGGAAAGAACAATACTAGAAGGCAGGGTCCCAGGACGCAGAGGCAGACAAAAAGAAGATGGCTACAAGATATTAAAGAAACCATGAATATGACCATTGCGAAGTGGGTGAACTGGCAAGAGACAGAGTGAATTTCAGATATGCTGCAAAGAGAGCAACGTCCTATAAAGGATACGCACCTTGATGATGATTCAAGATGTAGCACATATTGACCATTAATTTTTTAATAATTTAGCGGCATAAGCAGTAATGTATCATTAGTTGCTATTTGCATTGAAAATGTCAAACTGCTTGAAGGCGGAAAACTGTTATAATGGGGAGGTGGGACATTATAAAATTTATGTCTTGGAAAGTGGGCGGTGGCCAAAAAAAAGTTTGGGAACCTATGCACTAACTGATATCTTATTTTTGTTACATGTAGGCAGGAAACACTGCAGTCCATGATACAGTGGTCAATCAACTACTGACCAAACTGGATGGTGTGGAACAACTTAATAATATTCTTGTCATTGGTAAGGGTTTTCTATATTTCAATAAAATGTCTTGTACTCCAAGATTAAACAGAATTATCTGCTTCTTTTGTTGTCACACTGTTACTGGGGTCTATGTGGCTAAGTGATGAAGCCATTGCCTTGTGAGTCGAAGGTCGTGGGTTTGAATCCAAACCGCACCATTCTGTTCACGAGTGCATTTTTACAGAGACCCCTGGATTATTGCCGGAGTTACAGTGTTCGTGCTTTGTGCAATACTCTCTGCAGGTTGTTTGCCATTTCTGCGGAGAGGGTCGGACATTTGGGGTAATACCCGGTGCAATGAAGTCAATCTTTCGGCTTTAAAAACTTTTACTGGGTTGTTGCCCAATGTTATGGTTTTCTGGTTTTGTCTTGTGCTGATTATGGAAAAGACTCCCTCAAAGACCTAAGCAGAACAGACCAGGTCATTATATTTCGACTACGCACCGGACACTGAAGACTCAACAAACACTTATATAGACTAGGAATAAGTCAAACAGCTCTCTGCCAGTGTCAGCAGGCGGAACAGACACCAGAGCATATCCTGCAAGACTGTCCTCTTTCTGTGTGAGCTGAGAAGCAACATGTGGCCACACCCAGTCGACCTGAAAATTAAGCTTTTGGGAAATCTGACAGGCCTGAAGCTGACTGCCCAGTTTGTGGTCCACAGTAAATTAAGCGCATGACCAGAGATCGCTGAAGAAGAAGAAGTCTTGTGCTGATCTAGTGGCTTCGGTGATAGTTATTTTTATTTTTTGACAGGATTCTGCTATGCTATCTAATCTAATGCCAAAAAATCTACCCTATCATTCCAAAATGGTTAACTTCTCCAATTAAATGTCTCCCACTGATTTATTTTTTTACTATTTCAGGTATGACCAACAGAAAAGATATGATTGATGAGGCTTTGATCAGACCTGGAAGGTTGGAAGTACAGATGGAAATAGGGCTTCCAGATGAGCATGGGCGCATGCAGATTCTTAACATCCACACAGAAACTATGAGGACCAATGACAAAATGTCATCAGATGTTGACATAAATGAGCTGGCATCAGTGACTAAAAATTTCAGTGGTGCTGAGATTGAAGGTCTAGTGAGAGCTGCCCAGTCAACAGCTATGAACAGGCTGATCAAGGTCTGTGTTTGTTGTGGGTTCTTCTTTTGTGATCAGTATTTAATGTTCAGATATTTAAGCAGATAGGGTTTCTGTAGCGTAGAGGTTAGTGCTCACATCTCTTTCCAAAGGTACTCAGTTTGCTCCCTGGTGATCCATTTGGATACTTTTTCAGAGATCTCTGTGTAGATACTATTGGTGATGTGGTCAAAATCACGTTGTCTATCTTTACTTCCCATTGTTTTCCCTGGTACCCAGTTACGGCTGGATTGACCTGAGAACTGAAAGAGAAAGATGTGAAAGTGAAGAAGAAAGATACAAATTTGGATATACAAATTGCAAATAGATCTGACAGTTTTTGCGGTCAGAAAAATAGTCTGCGCCTACTGGGAAATTGAACCCAGACCATACTTCTAAGAAACAGGTCACTAACAACTATGCTACTAATACGCCAGTGCTTTTCACTAGATTTATATTTGTTAAATAGCTTTTATTTTTGTTTCCTAGGCAACCAGTAAGGTGGAGGTGGACACAGAAGCTATTGAGAAGTTGAAGATTACCAGAGCAGACTTTCTGCATGCCCTTCAACATGATATAAAAGCTGTAAGTATGCTACAAGTAAACTACAGACTAATGTATAATTAGGATAAAGGTAGCAGTTCTAAAACAAGAAAAAAGCAATTCTTCCTCTTCAGCGATCTCTGGTCATGCGCTTAATTTACTGTGGACCACAAACTTTCTCTGTCTTTTTAACCCAGATTGGGGCGTAAGCCTCAACCAACTCATGCCAAGTCATCCTATCTCTAGCTATCTCCTGTAGCTCCCTCTTGCTCTTCTTTATATTGTTGATCTTCGCCTCCAAATCCTATCTCCGTATATTTCTCGGCCTCCCCTTCTTTCGCTGTCCTTGCGGTTTCCAGGAAAGGACCCTTCTTGATATATTCCCCTATGGTTTTGGCAAAGTGTGTCCAACGCCTTTTTTAACCTCTTGGTTCACTGGAATCTGTTTTGTTCTCTCCGTAAGTTCCTCATTTGTGACCCTATCATACCATCTCAGTCCCTTTATTCTGCGCAGGCACCAGTTGATGAATGGGACCACAAACTGAGCCAGACCAAAGGGCGGGGAGCAGGATGTGCCCCCCCCCATTAGGGGACAGCGCAAAACCCACCAGCGAGTAGTAAATGCTCTGACTGCAACCAACCCATTCCCCAGCTATGTGATAAATAGCAGTCCTCTCTCTTCCTTGAGGAGGACATCATTTTTCTTGTCTTTTCTTCTACTTCTGTGACACTTTTCCCAAGTATCTGGGAATAAAACTATAGCGTCCAGGGAGCACACCCTGCAGAAAAGTCTGTGTCGGTAAGCCTGTGACAGAAGACTGAAGTCACATAGTGTAGGACGACTCCAGACAAACCCGGGAAGATAGATCTCGTCAACAGGGGACTGCAACTGTCTAGAGAATAAACTCAAAAAAGATGTCCTCAGAAACAGAATGTATCAGCCGTTATTGGCGGGAAGGAATCAACACATATCCTTTGCTTGATAAAGGTCTTTTGGTCAAAATGTTGCTGTGTATTGTTATTATTTTTGTATTTTGTAAAACTACAGTACTTTGTTTTTATGTGTTTCGTCATAACAACTATCTCTGGAAAAATATCTTGATAACTCTGAGAGTGAACCGAGTACCTTTGGAATGAGAGATGAGCACCTGATCTCTACACCACAAAGACCTCCATGCTACTGAGATCTTCCTGTTTAGGAAAGATACTGAAGCATAAATGATTGGTTGTTCAATGATGTTTAACAATGATGGTCCTGTCAATCAGTCGTTGAAGAACACTAACTTGTTATATAAGTTGGGTCTTCTTTTTGTCCAAATTCAGGCATTTGGTAGCAGCAAGGAAGAACTTGATGGATTTCTTTCTCAAGGCATTATTAGCTGGGGTGAGCCTGTCACTCGGGTCTTGACCGACAGTGATCTAGTCATCTCCCAAATCAGAAACAGTAATCAGACTTCTCTTATCACCATGTTACTAGAAGGTCAGTTTGATGTTCATCTTATTTCTTTTGTATCTCTTCTGCTATCTTGCTTTTCTTCGATGTCATCATGTTTGTATGGTTGTGGTCGCCTGTGTGTTGTCGGGGATTGCAAGGGGAGCAAAGAATAGTAACACTGCGACCTACAAGGCGCGTCGTAAGAGGTGACTGAGGTAGGGGCCCAAACCTCTGAAGTCGGAGAAGGCTCACCTATATGGTGGGGACACTTATAAAGAAAGCATGCTGACGCAAAATCAGTCAGAGGCGCCATAGCAGGTTCTCTAACTATGCTTGTATTCATAGCAGGTTCTCTAATTACACTTGTATTCATAGCACGTTCTCTAACTACACTTGTATTCATAGCAGGTTCTCTAACTATGCTTGTATTCATAGCTGACGAATGCAAGAAGAAGAAGGTAGGGACCTAAATAAAAAGCATTGCAGAAATCAGTTGTGCTGGCCTACTTGTAGGCACATAACTGGCACAACTAACAATCGCTCTTAGGCTCAGATCACATACAAATCACAAAAATTGGTTTAACAAGTAGTCGATATGGAGCGTTTGAAGAAGAAGAAAAATATCTACGCCTCAATAAATCCAACAGAGTCCAGCGGCCCAACATGCCAGTTCGATATTGATTAATAAATCCGTTTGTATATATATGTCATTCTTTTTGAGCTGTATCAATATTGAAGGAGAAGACCATCATGGAAGGGGGCATACCGGCAAAGAGAAGAAGAGGAAGACCACGGAGAAGATGAATTCAGGATGTAACTGATGGTTTGAACATGACGGATGCAGAGGCAGGACATTTGGCCTATGGGAGAGAGAAATTCCGGAGGACTGTTGGGGTGGCAAAGTTCTGCTCAGGACAAGCTACGAGGCGCATTGAAAAGTAATGCCTCCAAGTCCATAACTTTGTTAATATACATAATTTACAAATGAAACATACATTTTCAGAAAGCTTGAGATGTCCACTACACAATAGAGTCATTATTTTTCGACATAGTCACCTTCACGTTCCACACACACACGCCAACGTCGAACTAGTTGTTGCATCCCGTCGAAGAAAAATCTGATGATTTTTCACGAAGCCAGGTACGCACATCTGTTGCCACATCCTCGTCAGAAGCATATCTGTTTCCCTTGAGATGTTCCTTGAGCTTTGGGAACAGGAAAAGTCACAAGGTGCCAAATCGGGGCTATATGGTGGGTGCGCTAAAATGTCAAAATTGAGACGCTCTAATGCTGCCGCTGTTTGTCTACTGGTGTGTGGACGAGCATTGTCATGTTGAAGGACTGCGTGTTTTCCAGGACGAACACGTAGCAGTCTTGCCCGTAGTTTCTTCATTGTAGCAACATCTTTTTGCTTGATGCGGCGATTGACATGAATCAGTTCGTCCATGCGAGCTTGGTGTTGTTCATCCACTGCTGTAATTGGTCGTCCGCTGCGAGCCTGATCATGCAAGGTCATCGTCGCTGGATTGTCGCCTTTAACAGTCCTTGCCCACCTCCTAACAGTACTCACATCCACACAGGCGTCACCATATACCGCTCTCATTCTCCGATGCATGTCGATGGGAACACAACCTTCGGCCGTCAAGAATTCAATCACAGCTCTTTGCTTCAACCGAATTTCCATGTATGACGCCATCTTGGATAATGTTGTGAGCATGCGCACAACATTCCAGACACTTGACACTTACTGTCCTGAAAACACACTTACATATACTTTATTCTGATATCGGTGTCAATTGCCTCCGAACACTATTAACAAAGTTATGGACTTGGAGGCATTACTTTTAATGCACCTCGTATTTGATGATGATGATGACCAATATTGATGCCCATCTCTCTCAATCTATTCAGCAACTGGGATTCACAACCCTGATACTCTTCTGTTCGGAAAGACCATCTCAGTGCGTTTCTGTAAGGAATATTCTACTGATAGAATGATTTCACAATGTTTTCATGTTATTGACAACTCACACATGTCAATCATTAGGTCCCCCAGGTGCAGGAAAGACTACCCTAGCTGCTAAAATTGCTAAAGGTTCTGATCTGCCATTTATGAAATTGTGCTCGCCTGAGAATATGATTGGCTACACTGAGTCAGCAAAGTGTCAAGTTATCAAGAAGGTAAGGAATGTTGCAGGATAGAAAGTAGTGTCAGCTGTGCTGTAACAGTGTAACAATGTTTGAAACAGATATATTCACT
Organism: Arion vulgaris; assembly: GCA_020796225.1. Lineage (NCBI taxonomy): Eukaryota > Metazoa > Mollusca > Gastropoda > Stylommatophora > Arionidae > Arion > Arion vulgaris. The sequence goes on from CM036774.1 coordinate 6,012,994, forward strand.
TTTGAACAAGGACGATGGATATTACCAACTGTCCAGAAGGGACCAGACAGCCATACTTCGCCTCCGGACGGGTCACAACAGAATGAGACATACCTGTGACTTGAGCAGAGTATGACAACAGAGCATATCCTACAGAACTGCCCCCAGTATGCAAACCTGAGAAGAAAGAGGTGGTCCACTTACACCTCCGTCCAAGACAAACTGTATGGCGTGGCCGATAATCTGAGGCAGACGGCTGCCTTTATTAGAGATTCCGAAATCGCAATCTAGTGAGAATGTAGAAGAAGAAGCAGTATTGCTGATATAGGCAAGTAGTTATAGTGCTTGCATAGTCAAGTAGAGTGCTAGTATAATCAAGTAGTTAGAGCACTGACATAGTCAAGTAGAGTGCTAGTATAATCAAGTAGTTAGAGCACTGACATAGTCAAGTAGAGTGCTAGTATAATCAAGTAGTTAGAGCGCTGACATAGTCAAGTAGAGTGCTAGTATAATCAAGTAGTTAGAGCGCTGACATAGTCAAGTAGAGTGCTAGTATAATCAAGTAGTTAGAGCACTGACATAGTCAAGTAGAGTGCTAGTATAATCAAGTAGTTAGAGCACTGACATAGTCAAGTAGAGTGCTAGTATAATCAAGTAGTTAGAGCACTGACATAGTCAAGTAGAGTGCTAGTATAATCAAGTAGTTAGAGCGCTGACATAGTCAAGTAGAGTGCTAGTATAATCAAGTAGTTAGAGCGCTGACATAGTCAAGTAGAGTGCTAGTATAATCAAGTAGTTAGAGTGCTTGCATAGTCAAGTAGTTATAATTCCTGGATATTGATATGGTAGTAACAGCTATTATAAGAAAGAGAAGATGGAGATATGTTGGGCATACCTTCAGTAGAAATGGTCAAAGAAGACATTGAAGTTGGAGCAAAGGGTTCAAGGAAGAGAGGCGAGTTGTCTAGCATAGAGCAGCATTGAGAAATTATTTGCAGGCAATAACAGATAACGGTACGAGACGAATATATATAGATATATGTCCTATGTAATCATAGGGCAGGTTTCGGTTTGAGTGGATGTCGTCTATAGGAGTTTCTAACCTCCAGAGGCTTACATGGATATCCTGTCCTGGGCATGCGGGTGTTTGAGGTAATGAGAGAGCGGACAGGCTAGCATCAACAGCATCGATTGTTGGTGAGTTGAAGATGGATAAGGGGATATTCTTTGGTCTCTTCGCGACTGTCTGTTGGATGAGGACACTAAAATCGATGTTGAATCGATCAAGCGATTTAGGCAGTTTGGAGTTACCCTTTGTACAAGTTGAACTGGATGCCTGAGAGGCAGAGTGAGAGGTGTGTTTAATCAGCGAGCCATGGGAACCATCAGTATGCATACTCTTCGATATCTGTTGGGGAGACTGAGCACCTATGGGTCTGCCGGAGTGCAATGACGTTAGTTAGTAACAATAACCAATGTAATCATAGGACACATATATATATACTAATCCATGTTAATAAACTCACTGTTGTTTGATTGTTATTTCCACATTCAGATATTTGATGATGCTTACAAATCTCCTCTCAGTTGTATTATTATGGACGACATTGAAAGACTGCTGGGTAAGTTGTGGTACTTATACCTGCCCCACACCTTAGTTAGTTAGTCATCAGTATATCCACAAAGAAACCATATAAAAAGAATAAGAATCAGACAATCAAGGTTCTTCGGGCATATAATGCGAAGAGATGGTTTAGAACATTTGATGAGAAGGTCAAATTCAGGGAAGGAGATTGTGGAAGACAGAGGGAGAAGATTGTTGGAAGGTCTGACGTCATAGTCTGACAAAAGATCGATGTCAGAACTGATTACATGCACCAAGGAGAGAGTTGTGGAGAGACATGATCACTTACGCCAGCAGGCATGGCACTTGATTTATTGATATTCTCATTGCACAAGGAGCAAATCAATAAGTTCTCTGATTTCATCTTCAGTATATTTATTATGCAGCAAGCTGACAGTTCCATTCCTATGTTGGCTAATGAAACATTGTTTTAAGAAATCTTCGCAAATACAGACACAAAAAGGGTGCACCCCTGTTTTGGTCCCTGCCCAATGTAACCTAACATATGCAAGACTCACAAAGGAGGGGCTCAATCAAATGATGAAAGGAATGAAACGCAAGAGAAGGAGCAAACACTAGTACCTACACTTTTGCTCACCTATACTGAGGTCAGAGTCTTGCACATTTTTTCCAATTTTTTACTGCCAAAAAGTGTTTAAAAACTCTGTTAACTCCATTTATGGGTTCTAAAACCGAAGTATTGACTTTATTGCACTGGGTTTTACCCATATGGTTCGGTCTCTCTCCGCAGAAATGCACAACACCTGCCCAGAGTATTGCACAAAGCATGAACTCCATAGCTCCAGCAATAATCCTAGGGGTCTCTGGAAAAAATGCCCTCGTGAACAGAATGGCACTGTCTGGATTCTAACCCACAACCTTTGGAACACAAGGTACAGGCTTAGCCACAGAGAGCCACTTTGGAAAACCAGCATCTAACCTCTATACTAAAGTGACCACTTTTCTACAATCCAACCTATTTATGCAAATATTGATAATTTATTCACAATTAATCTTTTCAGATTATGTATCAGTGGGACCTCGTTTCTCTAACCTGGTCTTGCAAGCAATGCTGGTACTTTTGAAGAAGAACCCACCTCAGGTATGCATGGACACAAGCATATTGTTGTTCAATCTTTATAATGATGGCATATTCCACATACCCTCTCAGATGTCATTTTAAATATACTTTCACCGTGTGTGCCGGAGCCCACAAGGGAAGCAAAGAATAGTAACACTGCTACCTACAAGACATGTCGGAAGAGGCGACTCAATATCAAGCAGCATGACAATGGAAGTACTGGCGGTGACTAATGCACTACGCTGGCTGGAGACACAAAACTACACTCATGCGTGCATTATAAGTGACTCGTTGAGTATGATCCGCAAGGTGGAGGCTGATTTGGTGCGCAGGCAATGGACTTAATCACTACAAGCGTCAACAATTTGCAGAATCACACTTATCTTCATTCCAGGGCACATAGGTGTCATTGGCAATGAGAGAGCAGACAGGCTGGCTGGCTCTGCCACCATATTAGCTGGCCAGCCAATGTATAGAGCTGATATTTTGAACGCCCTCATAGAGTGTGGCCGCAAAGAAGATTTTCATTTAAACCAATCCACGTCAACTACTAGATTGCAGGAACTGGGTTTGAAGATTGGAGTAGCAAGAAAAGAACAGCATAACAGGTATATGAGTAGGCTCATCAATCAAAATCGAAATGGTACGGTCTGTCGCTGGACGCTGTTTGAGATATTGCGAAAGGGATCGGAGCACCTATGGACATGTCCGAGTGCAATGAAGATATTCCAAACTGAAACAGAACGAGTTGTTAGTCTAAACACACTGAAATACATGCTTAGGAGGAGATCAGAGTAGTTATGAACATGAGCAATAAAATGATTCTCAAATGAACAATTATTGTCCATGACTTGCATCCATATGGTTGGCTGCAATGAATCTCCAGCATCCTGTCTTTCGCCTTGGTGTTGCACACTGTCAGACTGTAACCTGTCCATTTCTTAAAGTTTCCTCCCACTTATCTCTCGGTCTTCCTCTTGCTCTTCTCCCCTCAACTTTCCTCTCTAGTAAATGTTTTATCATGGTGTCATGTCTTTTATGTGCCCAAAATACTTTACTTGTCTGAATTTTATTTCTCATAATAATTGTTTCTTCATGCCTAGTTTTCCTAAAACTTGTTTATTTGTCTGTTTTTCTGTCCATGAAACTCTGCCTATTCTTCTATATATCCAGATCTCAAATGCATCAATTCTGTCTTCTAACTGCTTGTTCATTTTCCATGTTTCTGAGCCATACATTAATATAGGATATATATAGCATTTGATCATTTCTACTTGTATAACAGGTAATTGCTAACTCCTAAATCACTGGATTGATTCAATATCTATTTTAATGTCTTTAATCTTTATCCAACAGGCAGTCGTGAAGAGACCAAAGAACATCCCATCTTATCCATCTTCAATTCTCTCAACAATCAATTCTCTCTTCTTCTTCTGCGTTCGGTTTCGTATGCTCGTCTAAATCATGAGATGGGTTGCCTCTATGAAGCTGCATGTCAGTTGAAGTTCTTTGAGAGTTCCCCATAACTTGGTCTGTAAGCTTTGTTCATGAGGCCATGTTTCATTTCGTTGGTGTATGTATGATGGACATGACTGCAGGATGTGCTCTGGAGTCTGTTTCTGTCTGGCATGCACACTGTGCAGTCTGAGCAGGCTTTTTCTGTGCATGTGGTGGTTGAGCCTGCAGTGACCTGTTCTTAGGCGAAAGATTGTTGTGTGCTGTTTTCTGTTTAGTCTGCTGATGGGATCTTGTGGGTGTTTGCTGTGGGTTTGTTGCCTCCATACCTCTTTGTACTTTCTTTTGATATGTGTCTTGATTTCTGGTAGTGATACTGGTGTTTCTGTTGTGTAAGTTTTGTTCCCTCCTTAGCCAGCATGTCTGCTCTCTCATTTCCTGGAACGCCACAGTGGGTATCCACTGGAGAATAATTTTGTTGTGTTCTGAGAGCTTGTTTAGCTGTAGTGTCAGCTCTCTTTCCATGTTATCTTGTGGTTCCCTTTGTGTGACCTGCAGGACTGACAAGCAGTCGCAAAGGAAGACAAGTTTGTTGTTTTGGATGTTTCTTTGCTGCAGTACTTTTGAGGCATCCACAATTGCCTGTTGTTCGGCTCTAAAATTTCAATCAATGCTCAAAATGTAACACTGAAGAATTGTTTATTGTCTGCTTGTGTGATGCCACGCCCGCAAGGAAAGGAAAGAATAGTACCACTGCAACTTACTAGTCGTGTCATAAGAGGAACCTAGGGAAGCTACCCTAGTAAAAAGTGGTGTCATAAGAGGTGACTGATGTAGGAACCTAGGGAAGCTACCCTAGTAAAAAGTGGTGTCATAAGAGGTGACTGATGTAGGAACCTAGGGAAGCTACCCTAGTAAAAAGGGTCGCAGAAATCAGATGTGCGGGCCTACTTGTAGGCGCATAACTGGCACAATGTACAATCGCTCTTAGGCTAAGATCACATACAAATCACACAGAGTGGTTAACAAGTGGCCGATATGGAGCGTTCGAAGAAGTCGAAGTTTATTGTCCATGACTTGCATCCAAATGTCAGTACTTTACTTGATGTAATACTGATTGAAAACTTTCTTTCTTCTCACTACAGGGCCATAAGCTACTTATCATTGGTACAACATCTCGTAAGGATGTGCTGAACGATTTTGAGATGTTACCTCTCTTTAAGACTGTAGCCACGTTAGTTCTATCTCCAACTCGAGCAGTTGATCACTGTCCTGGACTCTTCGAAGTTTTCACTGAAAAGAGCTAAAGAAGTTTGCAAGAAAACAGATGGAAAATGGTACATTAATATATGTGGGAGAGGTTTTAATCAAAGTGAGATTGTGTGGGAGAGGTTTTAATCAAAGTGAGATTGTGTGTGAAAGGTCCTGGACAAAGTGAGATGTATGTGAAAGGTCCTGGACAAAGTGAGATTGTGTGAAAGGTCCTGGACAAAGTGAGATTGTGTGTGAAAGGTCCTGGGCAAAGTGAGATTGTATGTGAAAGGTCCTGGACAAAGTGAGATTGTGTGTGAAAGGTCCTGGGCAAAGTGAGATTGTATGTGAAAGGTCCTGGACAAAGTGAGATTGTGTGTGAAAGGTCCTTGGCAAAGTGAGATTGTGTGTGAAAGGTCCTGGGCAAAGTGAGATTATGTGGGAGAGGTTTTAATCAAAGTGAGATTGTGTGTGAAAGGTCCTGGGCAAAGTGAGATTGTGTGTGAAGGTCTGGACAAAGTGAGATTGTGTGTGAAAGGTCCTGGGCAAAGTGAGATTGTGTGTGAAAGGTCCTGGACAAAGTGAGATTGTGTGTGAAAGGTCCTGGGCAAAGTGAGATTGTGTGTGAAAGGTCCTGGACAAAGTGAGATTGTGTGAAAGGTCCTGGACAAAGTGAGATTGTGTGTGAAATCTGGGAAAAGTGAGTTTCTTAGGTCCTGGACAAAGTGAGAGTGTGCAAAGGCTACATAATGATTGGTGAAAGGTCCTACAAGTGAGATTGTGTGAAGGTCCTGGACAAAGTGAGATTGTTGAGGTCCTGGGCAAAGTGAGATTATGGAGAGGTTCTATCAAAGTGAGATTGTGTTGAAGTCCTGGACAAAGTGAGATTTTGTGAAAGGTCCTGACAAAGTGAGATTGTGTGGAAAGGCCTGGACAAAGTGAATTGTGTGTGAAGGTCCTGGACAAAGTGAGATTGTGTGTGAAAGGTCCTGGCAAAGTGAGATTTGTGTGAAAGGTCCTGGACAAAGTGAGATTGTGTGTGAAAGGTCCTGGACAAAGTGAGATTGTGTGTGAAAGGTCCTGGACAAAGTGAAATTATGTGTGAAAGGTCCTGGACAAAGTGAGATTGTGTGTGAAAGGTCCTGGGCAAAGTGAGATTGTGTGTGAAAGGTCCTGGACAAAGTGAGATTGTGTGTGAGAAAGGTCCTGTCAAAGTGAGATTGTGTGTGAAGGTCCTGGCAAAGTGAGATTGTGTGGAAAGGTCCTGGCAAAGTGAGATTGTGTGTAAAAGGTCCTGGACAAAGTGAGATATAGTGGACACCAGTTATATCTTATCTAACAAAAAGATATACCTTACTTTTGTTTTTTCCTTTCGTTCGCTTGAAATGTTGTTTATACATTCAATGTTTTCTCTTGTATAAACATCACTGTCCTTTGTAGCTCACACAGAGGTCTGTGTAGTTTTCTGTTGAGTGTTGTTTCGTTAGGCCAGTGAGTGAGGCCAGTCACTATATCATATTCAGGGCAATCTTGAAGTATGTGCTCTGCAGTCTGATGTGCCTGTCCACATGTACACATAGCTGAATTGCCAACTTTCTTTTGTTTATAATTTACTTATTTTTATTTGTTTCTTTCCTTTTCATCTTTATAGTTTTTATTTGTTCATTTGCTTCTACTTTTTTAGTGTTATGTGATTGTGTTTATGTTTTAATTATTCTTCTTCTCTTTCACCATTTACTTCTTTATAGAAGTGTTGGGAGGAAATGTAGTGTTCTTGTGTGTGCTTGTTTTAATGCACTTTGTAAGCTGATATTCATTTTTGTAAGGCTGTTCTTGATGCTGTCGCTCCATCCTTTGTGTGGTCTTCCTCTTGCTTTGTACTCATTATACTTTTTCTGTGTGGCTCTGTGGTAGACGATACAGGACATTCTTTCAGGTGTCCAAACCATTTAATCTTTTGTTCTTTTATAATTGCATGACTTTGGTTTCACATCCAGTCTCTTCTGATTTCTTCATTTCTAATTTTGTCTCTTATTGTCACACCTGCAGCTCTTCTAATACACCTCATCTCTATTGTTATGATTTTCTGCTCATTAGCTGCTGTTATTGGCCATTTTTTGATTATTGTCTGTTTTAACTCTCTTGCATGAAGGCTAAGGTTGCAGAGACAAATAGAGAATTACTAGTTTTGGTGAATCTACCCAATTTGAGTAGTTAAGCCCTCGACTCACATTCTGAATGTTGTAGGTTCAAATCCGGACTGCAACGCTCTGTTCACAAGTGTATTTTTTTCAGAGACCCCTAAACCGGAGCTACGGGTTTCAGACTTTGTGCAGTGCTCTCGGCAGATGGCGTGCCATTTCTGCGGAGAGGGGCTGAGCCAGATGGGGTAAAATCCAGTGTAATGAAGTCAATCCTTCATCTTTAGACCTCCCCATTAGATTAGTATCTTGTAGTGGTGGGGAGGTTTGCATGCTCCAATTATACAGTGAGCTAGGACGGCAGGAACTTACATTTCTAGCCGGGTCAGTCAGGAGATCATTGAAGATGGGCCAGACTAAATATGGACTCCTGGTCCTCCCGGTTGGGGGTTTTAGCTTGGGACTAACAATCCCATCCTCATCAATCAAAATCGAACTGGTACAGTCAGTCACTGGAAAACTGTTGGAGATACTGCAAAGAAGGAGATTGGAGCACCTATGGACATGTCTGGAGTGCAATGAAGATATTCCGAACTGAATCCCATCCTGTAAAACTCTCTATGCTGGACATGTCTGGAGTGAAATGAAGATATTCCAAACTGAATCCCATCCTGTAAAACTCTCTATGCTGGACATGTACGGAGTGAAATGAAGATATTCCAAACTGAATCCCATCCTGTAAAACTCTTTATGCTGGACATGTCCGGAGTGAAATGAAGATATTCCAAACTGAATCCCATCCAGTAAAACTCTTTATGCTACAGAAACAACAAAAAGGACATTACCTAACCACATGCATGAAGGGTGGCCAGAGTCATCAACTCATTACTTCTATCTATCTCTAATCCTGATTTGCCTCACAGTTTCAGGGTAAGAAGAGATTTCTAGCACTGGCTTTTGTGTGTGCTTCGTAAATAGTGTCTTTCGTCACCTCTGTTATCTCTGAGGTCCACCTTTTGTGTGAACCTCATGACTGGAAGTGGTAAATGCAACAAGAAATCTACTAAGGAGATGGATTGGACATTTGTTACACAAAAACTGCACTGAAATCGACACCAGAGGGTAAACAAAATCTGAAAATCCCAAAGCGACCTGAATGATAACAGGAACTGAAAGGAGCAAGCACGGTGAGCGAGCCCTTGCATTTACGTATATATTATTTGTTGGGATACAAGAGATTATAATGAGAGATATTATGTTTGTATCTTCAGGTTGTTCATTGGCATCAAAACTCTTCTGGTTTGATTGATGCAAAACAGGTAGGTGGTTTCTAGTGACAATAGTGTCATACAGGTAGGTGGTTTCTAGTTTAGAATAGCGGTTATCTAGCATCAGAATAGTGGTCATACAGGTAGGTGGTTTTCTAGTGTTAGAATAGCGGTCATCTAGCATCAGAATAGTGGTCATAACAGGTAGGTGGTTTTCTAGTGTGATAGGTATATCTAGCATCAGAATAGTGGTCATACGGTCAGGTAGGTGGTATCTAGCATCAGAATAGTGGTCATAAGGTAGGTGGTTTCTAGCATCAGAATAGTGGTCATAAGGTATGTGGTTTTCTAGTGCAGAATAGTGGTCATTTTACTGTCTGCAGTCAGTGATGATGTGGTTTAAGTGTGCTGACATAGCAATCTGATGTAGTCAAATTGTTTCCCCAGTCAGTCATATGTAATAGTTCGTTCATCATGATGTCAATATTGTTTCCAGTTCAGTATGATGTCATAATTGTTTCAGTTCAGAATGATGTCATATTGTTTCCCAGTTCAGTCATGATGTCAATATTGTTTCTCAGTTCAGTCATGATGTCAATATTGTTTCCCAGTTCAGTCATGATGTCAATATTGTTTCTCAGTTCAGTCATGATGTCAATATTGCTTCTCAGTTCAGTCATGATGTCAATATTGTTTCCCAGTTCAGTCATGATGTCAATATTGTTTCTCAGTTCAGTCATGATGTCAATATTGTTTCACAGTTCAGTCATGATGTCAATATTGTTTCCCAGTTCAATCATGATGTCAATATTGTTTCCCAGTTCAGTCATGATGTCAATATTGTTTCCCAGTTCAGTCATGATGTCAATATTGTTTCCCAGTTCAGTCATGATGTCAATATTGTTTCTCAGTTCAGTCATGATGTCAATATTGTTTCCCAGTTCAGTCATGATGTCAATATTGTTTCTCAGTTCAGTCATGATGTCAATATTGTTTCCCAGTTCAGTCATGATGTCAATATTGTTTCCCAGTTCAGTTATGATGTCAATATTGCTTCCAGTTCAGTCATGATGTCAATATTGTTTGCCAGTTCAGTCATGATGTCAATATTGTTTCTCAGTTCAGTCATGATGTCAATATTGTTTCCCAGTTCAGTCATGATGTCAATATTGTTTCCCAGTTCAGTTATGATGTCAATATTGCTCATTCGTCATGATGTCAATATTGTTTCCAGTTCAGTGATGTCAATATCGTTTCCCAGTTCAGTCATGATGTCAATATTGTTTCCCAGTTCGCCCAAGTGGTTACCGGGGCCCAAATTTGGGGTGTAAAGAATAGAACCACTGTTACCTGCCACGCATGTCGTAGAGGCGACTAAGGAGGTTTGGCTGAAATCGGATGCATGTGTCCTAAACTTGTAGAAGTGTATGCGTTTAGGAGCCTACCAAACCAATGTGCAACGTATACACGTTCTTGGCAAAGATCAAACATATCATAAAGAGTGATTAAAATTGGTCGTAAAGAACGAACGCAAAGAAGAAGAAGGCAATATACGTGAGACACCCTGATGTCTTTTATTAAACCTTTGTTCGACTATTTTCATATTTTTCTTGTATCATCCACAGATGGAATCTGGTCTTGACGAAAAGTTGGTTATCCTTCTGGAAGATTTAGGAGTTATTGGACTCAAGGAGATTCCCTGATTTCATGAGACTAACAGCTTACACTCTTTTCTCATTCCCCCTTAGATTGAGACAAGTTTTTAACACTTTCAATGTCATATTTTTTGTAGTCAAGTTTAGTCAACTGCCAACTCTATTTTGTTAGCATAATTAGTTTTAAGGGTGGTAATTTTGTCTATATTATTATAAATCAGCCAATATACTTGAAACTTTTGAGGTTGATTGGTTGATTTATTGGTTGATTGATAGAATCATCATCATCATTGCACTTCAGTGAGTAACCATGTATGCTCTGATCTCTTTCTTACACAGAAAGATCTCAGCTACAGTGCACAAACTGTAGCACCGGTGATGGTCTCCGATGTCATTTTGAAGATGGTGAAGATTTTTTTATGAATTTTTCTAATCTTTTCTAGTGAATTTTGCCAGGGCAGCGGCTTTCCAGACTGCTCTTCTCGATTTTGAATTGCCAAGGGTTCTTTTATGTGCTCAAATTGAACACTGAACACTTTTGAGGTATCATCAGCTACATCACTCCTTTTGAATGCTATTTTTACCTATTGAAAAAATTGTTAGAACTCTGAAATATTGACACCAAATTAGTTTAACCTCTAACCATTATGTCTGAAATTGACACCAATTGCAACTCAACAGCCATTATGAAAATACCTTTTAATAAACAGGAAGAAATGTGTAAATGATTTTTGTGGTAAAGTAGGCGAGATTCCTCACCAAAAGTTATACCCATGGATGTCTTTTCTCATCCGCTGCAGTGAAAAATATTCTGGGCTTTGATTAATTTAGTCTAACCAGGTACTGGGACAGTTAACACTACTGCTGTCACATAAAGATACTGTTAACCAGGTACTGGGATGGTTAACACCACTGCTGTCATATAAAGATACTGCTAACCAGGTACTGGGACAGTTAACACTACTGTTGTCACATAAAGAGATACTGCTAAAAACTAAAGCAAATCTTATAAGAACGATTTTCTGGCCAACACTATGTTACCAGTGTCAAACATGGCCAATAAAAGCAACTAATGAGCGGAAAATCATAACGATGGAGGTGAGGTGCCTAGAAGAGCTGCAGGAATGACAATAAGAGACAAAATTTGAAATCAGAAGAGACTGGACATGAAACAAGTCATGCAATTGATAGAAGAACAATAGATTAAATGGTTTGAACAACTGACAAGAATGCTCTTGTAATGTCTACTACAGAGAGGCACACTGAAAAAGTATAATGAGTACAGATCAAAGGAGACCATGCAAAAATGGAATGACGACATCAAGAACAGCCTAAGAAAATTAATAACAGCTTACAAAGTGCCTTAGAACAAGCACACAAAGATCACTATCTCATTTCCCCTTCCCCATACTTTTTTAATCCAGAAGCACTGGAGCTTTCAGCTCTTGGCTCGTGCCATGGACATCGTAACCCTTCAGTTTGGTGCCACGAACACCGTAAATCTGGAGAACCTGTGGCTTTTCTGCCAACCTGCGAATTGAACGCACTCACAGGGGCTTGTCACCCATCGTCCATCGTGCTCGAATATGCTAGGCAGGCGGGCCCAATACTTCTATAAAGAATTAAATGCTGGAAGAGAAGAAGAAGATGACTCTCGTCATCAGTGACATTGAAAGTGTTAAATAGCAAATAAATGTATACCATTGTTAATGTTTTCTGATTATTATATTTGTTAAAATATTTATTCTTCCTTCTGCTTCATTTGCTCTACATTAAGTACTGGTTAAACCACTCTCTGTGATTTACTTTCTTGCAAACATTGACTCAAGCGGGCAGAAGCATGGACAAAGTCCATGTCATCAATGTGGTACGCTCTCCTTTATGTGAAATGGGTGAGTCTCAGATACTGGAACGATTGCGAGAATTAGGGTTAATTTGGACATAGCAGATAGTGTCCTCTTCGGGTGAAAGAGAGAGATATATAATCAACTTCTCATGGGTACGGTGAGAAAGTGGACTTTTGGATGGATGCTGCAACAGAGGACGGACACGCTTGGGAATGCCCAATGTGCCTCATGTCAATCGCATAACATGCCATAACTATCTGTGATTTGTATGTGATTTAAACCTTGATGCCACGTGTGTACAAAAGTTGGCTTAAGTACCAACTCCTTTCACTGCATCATTCACTTTTCTCCTATGGCTTAATATGAGAGTCTTTTTTTAACGGGAGTATCTGCTATTGTCGAAAAGGTTCGTGGCGATACTCCGTATTGTTCAGCTGCTTCAAAATGCTGATCTAACCATACAGCCAATTGTATAAGTCGATTTTGCGATTTGTATGTGATGACAAAATTTTTCAATGGACATCGCTGATGAAAATTATGTCCAATGACTCTTTCTGACTTTAGCATGATAGTGTTAGAAGCGATCTCTGAATGTGATATGAATTTGAACTGTATTCAGTGCGATGTTTATAGATCGCTAGCAACATTTCAGGAAAGAGCATGACGGACAGTCTTGCACGGACATCGTCTGTGGATAAGTGATATCAGTTCTTAACTAGCTTGGATTATAAAGAATATATTCCACATATAGCATTATGTAGCTCTTAATATATAACACTATTCCATAGTTTAAAAGTCCTAGTTTATTAGTTTATTGTTACATTTTTGAATTTCACTCTGAAACTGAACATACAAAATAGTGTGGTCTAGACTTGTTGAAAATCTGCCAAGTGTTAACCTTAGATGTGTTGTTGTCAAGAGGTTTACAAAACGTGGCCAACCATCCAGTTTCTGCATACATTTTCAGGCTCCCTAAATTCTAAACATTAAGAGTTTATGTTTCAATTGCTTATTCTGTTATTTAATGGGAAAGATATGCAGAGACAGAGAGACCATCCATGTATCAGCTCCAGTTCACTCTTTTCTATGCTCCATATCGCCTTGTACACTTTTGATTTTTATGTGATCTGGAGCCTAAAAGTGATTGTACATTGTGCCAGTAATGTGCACTAAGTAGGCCAGCACATCTGATTTCTGATGCTTCATTTACTAGGTAGCTTCCCAGGCCATGAGTCAAGTGGATATTCTTTCTTCTTGCAGGCCCCAGCAACACATGTGTGGTCTATGCATACAATCTGCCTGTAACTTCCTGTTCATGTTCAATGGGTCACTAAGAATCAATCATAGGACATGCATCATCAGCCCTGTTATGGTCACTGAACTGACATCACAGCACTCGGGCAGACCAGTGGTGCTAGTCTTCCCCAACAGATCAAAGGATGTGCATGTGGCGTCTGCTGGTTAAACACACTCCTCTTTTTCCCCTCAAGCATCCAGCTCTACTTTGTGCAATGCGTAATTCTAAACTCCTTAAATCACTTTGATTGATTCAAAGTCAATTTAATGTCTACATCCAAAGTAGATCGCAAGAGACCGAATAACATCCCCCTTATCCATCCTAAGCTATCAAACAATTGATTCTTTCAATGCAAGCATGTCCGCTCAATTGATTCAAATTTGAGTGTCCTCATCCAACAGTAGGTCGCCAAGAAACCGAATAACATCCCCCTATCCATCCTAAGCTATCGAACAATTGATTCTTTCAATGCAAGCATGTCCGCTCTCTCGTTTCCGCAAAAATCATACCATTGAATGTTATCTGAATACTCAGTCTGTTTCTGGTTAATATCAGCAATTACAGCAGTCAACATAGTCTGTGCATTGCTAACTAAAAGGGACTGAGCACCTTTGCGGATGCTCTCCGTGCAGAGACATTGATTCTAACCAGTTATCAAATTTCTTAAAGTTTTTAACCTTGTTATTATATACCAATATTTCTTCTTGACCATGATTAGCAATTCAGTTATTTATTACTGTTATATGTCTTAATATGATAGCAATATTGTTTGTTGCATTCCACATAATTTCAGTTTCCTACAATTTCTTTGACTTTGAAATTATTGACTTTTTCCATCCTTTTTTAGCATTTTTATGTCAAAATAAATTGTCATGTAATTTTTTCAAAGAGAAGAGACAGAGTTTGCTTCCATAGAATATGTCACGGTCTCAACGTTCAACCCTTACGGATCAGAGTGGGCTAGTCTCGGTCATGATAATTTGATCCCCTCTGCAGAGTGGAACAGTCACAATCACAGATGGTTCTATCATCTCTGCAAAGTAGACCAGTCCAAGTTATGATAATTCAATCCCCTCTGCAGAGTGGAACAGTCCCAGTTATGATAATTTGATCCCTTACTGCAGAGTGGAACAGTCACAATCACAGATGGCTCTATCATCTCTGCAAAGTGGACCAGTCCAAGTTATGATAATTCAATCCCCTCTGCAGAGTGGAACAGTCCCAGTTATGATAATTTGATCCCTTACTGCAGAGTGGAACAGTCACAATCACAGATGGCTCTATCATCTCTGCAAAGTAGACCAGTCCAAGTTATGATAATTCAATCCCCTCTGCAGAGCGGAACAGTCCCAGTTATGATAATTTGATCCTTACTGCAGGCGAACAGTCCAGTTATGATAATTTGATCACCTATACAGAATGAAAGAGGATTAATTATCACAGCAATCATTGGAGGCCAGGAGTCATGTAACTAGAATTCCAGAAATTTAATGGAAGGACCACATTTAAGAGAGTACCTGAAGAACTGAAAAGCTGTACCAGAAGAGAGACAACTGATATGAGAGTTGGAGACATATGGTAAGTTCACAGGTCAAGATAAGCCAATCATGTCAGCTGTTGGTATGTGCATAGAAGATATGGAAAGAAATAAGTATAAAACTCTGTATATGACATTTTGATATCGTATCTCGTTCTAAGCTCAAGCCAAAGCAGCTTTTATGAAAATGAAAAACACATTATACGTGAACTTACTACCAATGACACTGCGGAAATGAGTACTCCAGTGCTATATTGAGCCAATACTTATGTATGGCAGCGAATCATGGACAATGAACAAGCATCAATAAGATTATTGGAAGCCACAGAGATGTGGTTTTACAGAAGAATGCTGGAAATTTCATGGACAGCAAAGAAAACAAATGCGGAGGTTTTAAATCAGGCCTGCACACAAAGAAACCTTATCAAAAGAATAAGAATCCGACAATCAAGGTTCTTCGGGCATATAATGTGAAGAGGAGGTTTAGAACATCATTTGGTGACTACAGGTAAAGCTCAGGGAAGGAGAGATCGTGGAAGACATAGGGAGAAGATTTTGGATGGTCTGACATCATGGTTCGACAAAAGATCGACGTCAGAACTGATAAACTACACCAAGGAGAGAGAGTTGTGAAGAGACATGATCGCCTACGTTGGCAGGCATGGCACTTGATTGATTGATCTCATTCTTAACATAGAAATAGCATTTCATTCTTAATATAGAAATAGTATATTCTTCTTTCAAAAGTTGGACTGCAGATAAGCTATGAAAAAACAAATATAATGAAGACACCTATGGCATGTAATGCAGATATCTCACTGGAATCTAAAATGATAAAAATAACAGAGCAGTTCACCTATTTAGATAGCAATTTTGATTGCACAGGAAATGTTAAAAAGAAATTATGATACAAATTGGCAAAGCAACATCAGCTTTTAAAAGTCTAAATAAAATATGGAACTGCAAGTTATATAGCATTAAAACTAAATTACGAATTTTCAATTCAAATGTTGTATCAATCCTAACATATGCTAGCGAGAGTTGGAAAATGACTAAAGATATAGAAAGCAAGTTGAACGCATTTGAAAATAGATGTCTCGAAAAATAATGAATATAAAATGGAATGAATTCAGAAGTGATGAAATCAGAGAAATAGTCTGGTCAACCACTAGTGACAACTGTTATAAGAAAGAGAAGATGGAGATATGTTGGGCACACCTTGAGGAGAAATGATCAACGAATATCAAAGCAGGCATTGAAGTGGGATGCAAAGGGTTCAAGAAAGAGAGGTCGACCTAAGGAGACCTGAAACGAACTTTGCTGAGAGAGGCAGGAAATATCGGTCTCAGTTCCATGGAGGAGATTGAGCGAGTTGCCCAGGATAGAGCGGTATGGAGAAATTACTTGCAGGCCCTATGTAACGTACGAGAGAAATTATTATTATATTCTTCTTAATATAGAAATAGTATATTCTTCTTAGCGTAAAAATAGTATCTCGTTCTTAGCCTAGAAATTGTATATTTTTCTTCATATAAAAATAGTATCTTGTTCTTAAATTTGCCATGCTATCCAGAAAGAACTCAAAATCAAAGAAAACTGGCTGATGCTACAAATAAGAAGAGAAAATTGAGGTATTTTGGACATATAAAAAGATATAAAGGGCTGAAGAAGACCATCATGGAAGGAGGCATACCGGCAAAGAGAAGAAAAGGAAGACCATGGAGAATATGGAGGCAGGACATCTGGCCATGAGAGAGAAAATTCGGAGGACTGTTGGGGTGACTCATGACAAGCTATTTGATGATAATGATATGTTAATTTAGCAATAATATTAAAGTCTAGACCACACTACATAAACACGGATACAATACAACAAGGGTGACTCATCTGGCCCTAGAACTCAAATTAAAGCTCCCATCCCTACGCTTAACGACAAGAGTGGACAACCAACTACATCTTCCACCTGGGAATAGACGATAGCTAGATGAAAGTACAGTCATTCTTTGCAAATAGTATACATTTTAATAGCTTTTGATTCTATCACTTTACATATGAACCGATATGCACTTGGGACCAAGACGAAACAGTGCAATAATGTTTGTATATATACGTGTTGTCATAGCAATTCTTCCTAAACATTCTTCTAATAAATGTGATTAGAGTTGATACTATGGTGTGCTGTTGTTTTGTTGGTGATGTAAATGTGATTAGAGTTGATACTATGGTGTGCTGTTGTTTTGCTGATGATGGTGATATAACTGTAGGTTTGTATACAATCATACAGTAAAACTTCTATTTAGTTCGTCTTATTCCTCTCCGCTCCTTGTGGAGCATAGGGTCTCAACAGTTGTTCACTAATCTTCTCTGGCTGTTTTCTGTATGGTCTCCCAGGATAGTCAAGCACTCTTCAGTTCCTCAAGAAGTCTTCGTCTCCAGGTGTATTTATTTACTGTCCTCTTTATGTTGGGTTTCATGAACAATTTTTTTTTCAAACAACTGGTTGTCTTTGTGTCCTGTAATACCGCTTTTTAGAGCGGTGTGGGATATGGGGGGCAAGAGCGTGAGGAATTTAATGGTCACATGGCAAGTGCAGTCGTCACGAAACTGTTCATGTTAGGATATTTTTTTCTTTCTGCCTCGACAGAAAAAAATCATTGACTCTAATGGGGATTGAACACAGGTCTTCCAAAATTGAGTCTGCGCTCTAATCCATTGGGCAAGATGCTCCTCAAGAAAAACTAAAAACAACAGCGTTCATACAACACTATTCTGTTTCGCAAGTAAAGTTGGTTCTTTTTTAGATCCCTAGGATTGTTGCTGGAGTTACAGAGTTCATGCTTTGTGCAACACTATTGACAGGTAGCGTGCCATTTCTGCGGAGATTGGCCAAGCCATATGGGAAAACCCAGGGCAATGAAGGCAATCTTTCGTCTTTAGACTTCTCAGAACAGGACACATCTTCTTCTAACGCTCTATATCGACCACTTGTTAACCACTTTTTGTAATTTGTATGTGATCTGAGCCCAAGAGTGAATGTGCATTTGCCAGTTATGCACCTACCAGTATGCCAGAACATCCTATTTCAGCTACGCTTTTTATGACCCAAAACAAGTAGTGCGTCAGATATGTTGGACATACCTTGAGATGAAATGATCAAAGAATACCAAAATCCTGAGGTTAAAAAAAATTACAAGTTGAAGAATGAAAGGGTTAATAAAACAATAGTTGAATAGTACTGTTTAGTTTAGTTGTCGGATCACCATCACTGCCCGTCGAACAAATTAGTCCATAAGTGCTCCGATCTCTCCCTCAGTATGTCCATCAGCGTGTGGCAACTAACGACACCGGTTCTTTGTTGGTTTACAATTCTTCTTTGTCTGCCAGCGTAGCGTTCTTGTCGAGCTACAACACACTTAACTTTGAGTTCTTGCAGTCTGGTTAGAGTTGTAGATTCACCACTATTACGTGAATCATGTACACGTCCTCTTTCCCTTAAGGAATTTATAATATCAGCCTGGTCCGTTGCTCGCCCGCTTTGTACAGCAGCCATACCTGCAAGCCTATCCATACGTTCATTCCCCCTTACACCTGCATGCCCTGGCACAAAATAAAAGTGATCTTTGTCAACCTAGACCTCCCAGCGACTCTATCCAATGTCTCCTAGCCCATCCTGTTTCAATCTTCCTGAGTATACTCATTGAGTCACTGAGAAAACATGCATGGATAAAAGTCTGTGATTCCAGCCAAATCATCGCTTTAGTAACCACCATGATTTCCATAGTGAGACTGCTCGTAGTCATGGCAAAACTACCACTGTCTTCCTTCCCAACATCTCCGACCTGAGCAGTGAAAGTCCACAAGCTCCGCACATGTCGAATCACCGAACCATCCATATAAATGATTACATCATGCTCAGATGCGTTCTAAGAAATTAATGCCTGAACTGCTGCCTTACGACAAGTGCGTTGTTTGTCGCACTCTTTATCAAGTTTGATGCATACCGAAAATGATGTATTGATCCCTGTTGGCAGTGGTATCCATTCTCCACCGGGATCAATGTCTTCAAGTGTACACACCTTCTATAAACACTAGTTTGCTACAGAAACAGCAACCAGGGAAATTCATAGCTCGCCACCGAGTAAGAAAAATGACCCCACAAGGTGGGAAGATGGAATGCAAGAGAATGGGGAGAGTGGAGAGATCTGGAAAAGATGGGCGGGCTTGGAAGGCCTTGGTTGCGGACCTATGGCTCCCTAGGGGCGATGGATGAAGAAGAATAACATCACTGAATACAAAAATAGTTGAACGTGACGGTATAAATTATTAAATGGCGAAACACATAAAAACAAAGTACTGTAGTTTTCAAAGTACACAAGCAATACACAGCAACGTTTTGACCAAAGACCTTTATCAAGCAAAGGATACACCAGAATTTTGATAAAGGCCTTTTGATCGAAACGTCGTTGTGTATTGTTTTGTATTTTGTAAAACTACAGTACTTTGTTTTTATGTGTTTCTCCATTACTACAAAGTATTACTACAGTCTTCCATTATATCTATAAATGATTACAACAATAAATGAAGGATATTCTTATCTTAACCACATTTGCTGTGAAGCGTCGTGGGGAGATTTAGTTTTAATGAAGGACATTATACTTGAAAATAACAATAGTTCTGCAGGACAGTTTAATTGTCGCCCGAGTGGTTACCGGGCCCAAATTTGGGGAGTAAAGAATAGAACCACTGTTACCTGCCACGCATGTCATAAGAGGCGACTAAGGAGGTTTGGATGAAATCAGAAAGCTGTACGGAGGAACGAGTCCCAAAACAACAGTTAATTCATGATAGAAGTTGGTCCATCAGGCTAGGCCGGGAACGCAAGAGAGAGAGAGATGCATGTGTCCTAAACGTGTAGAAGTCTATGCGTTTAGGGGCCTACAAACCAATGTGCAACGTATACACGTTCTTGGTAAAGATCAAACATATCACAAAGAGTGATTAAAATTGGTCGTAAAGAATGAACGCAAAGAAGAAGAAGAAGAGTATAATTGTTTCTATCTAATACTGTTTTGTCTGATCGTGTCAGGATTAGAAGAGATTTATAGAACGGGCTCTGGTGTGTATCGTACATGCAGGTGTCGTTCACTGCCTCTGTTCTTTCTGTGGTCCACCTTTTGAGTATATGACCTTTCATATTGTATCCACTGTATCTGAATACAACATTACCAGTGTTTGCACACGATTGTTGCTGTGAAAATACCCGAACTACGATACGCTGATAATACAGTGTTACTGTCAACATCACAAAAAGGGATTAAGGTATTATTAGGAGAAGTGAAAGATAAAAGCGAAAAACAAAATTTATATCTCAATGTAGCAAAAACAAAAATAATGACAACAGATAAAACGAACATGACAAAAGATATTTTTATTAACGGAGAGAAAGTAGAAAATGTGAACAGTTTTGAAAATCTTGGCGCCGAGTGGTTACCGGGGCCCAAAGTTGGGGTGTAAAGAATAGAACCACTGTTACCTGCCACGCATGTCGTAAGAGGCGACTAAGGAGGTTTGGCTGAAATCGGATGCAGTGTCCTAAACGTGTAGAAGTCTATGCGTTTAGGGGCCTACAAACCAATGTGCAACGTATACACGTTCTTGGCAAAGATCAAACATATCACAAAGAGTGATTAAAATTGGTCGTAAAGAACGAACGCAAAGAAGAAAAATCTTGGTTCACTACTAACAACAGATGGAAATGGGATGAAGGAAATTAAAAGAAGAACAAACATGGCTTTACAAAAAAATTATAAACAACTCAAAACAGTATGGAACGGAACTTATAAGAAAACAAAGATCAGAATACTAAGAGCATGCATATTCCCAGTGGCAACGTATGGGTGTGAAGCATGGACATTTAATAAAGCAGTGGAAAACATATATGTGCTTTCGAATATAAGTGTTACAGAAGAGTCCTCCGTATATCTTGGACAGAGAAGAGAACAAATAGATCTATCCAGAAAGAACTCAAAATCAAAGAAAACTGGCTGATGCTACAAATACGAAAGAGAAAATTGAGATATTTTGGACATATAAAAAGACATGAAGGGCTGAGAAGACCATCATGGAAGGAGGCATACCGGCAAAGAGAAGAAGAGAAAGACCACGGAGAAAATGGATTCAGGATGTAACTGATGGTTTGAACATGACAGCTACAGGACATCTGGCCTATGAGAGAGAAATTCAGAAGGACTGTTGGGGTGGCAAAGTTCTGTTCAGGACAAGCTATTTGATGATGATGATGTAATGTACAGGTTTGTTTGTTTACCGATGTCTTTGTCCCTGCAGCTACAGGGCGTATATACTTTTACTTACTTGACGTTACCGGAATTGGGCATATGGAGTATTTCATTGTAAGCAGAACCGTACATTGCCAGTTATTCTTGCTATTCTGCTGGGAAAGCACCGTCGTTTGGTCCGTGACTGTTTATTCATCTAGTATAAAACTGGTTTATAACAGTGCTGACACTCTATACGTGAAGATCGTTTCAGTTTATGCCAAAAATAATTAGAATAGTTAACCTTGTGAAATATGTTATGTTATGCGATCAAAGTCATGGCACATTGGGCATTCCCATGTGTGCTCTGTCCTCCGCTGTAGCAGCTATTCCAAAGTCCACCGTAGGCCTACCGATAAGTTAATTAGCATATCTTCTCTCTACCATAATACGACACTGTCTGGCTTGTCCAAACTTAATCCCTAATTCCCGCACTCGTTCCAGTGTCTGAGACTCGTCTATATCACATAAATGAGAGTGTACCGCATTGTTGACATCGGCTCTGTCATACTTGTGCCTGTTTTAGTCAAGGTATTGTTTGCAAGAAAGTCAGCGCGTTCGTTACTCTGCACTCCAAAATGTACAGCCAAGTCACTGTCTTCAGGTGTGATCTCCTAACACTGTCCATCTATTTCGTGGGCAGAATTCCGGATTCAATCCTTTGCAGCATATTCATCGAGTCTGATAATCGTATGGGTTGCCTGTTGGACAGCCCCTAAGGCTCAGCCACACACGAGAGACTAGTCCTGGAGGCAGCGATCTCCGTGGACTTTCATTGTTGTCCTTCAACCATTTTTGACTTTCTGGTGGAATGGGATTGGGTTTATCAGAATCGACCTAGGGCGCTTTCAACACAGTGCCTTTCAGTTATTGCACCAGAACATGTACAAAGTCGCAATGGAGACATACACAAATATGACTGTCACTTCCATATTTAGCCATATTCGTAACCGGAAATGATCTATATGAACCGGAAGTGCATATTATGTTGTGTGTTGCCACTGCCACACCACATTTGTGGAAGCACGTTCTGTTTTCTGCTTCTAACAGTCCCAGTGTGTGTGGTTTCTGCAATAAATTAGGGTTGCTTATTGTACTATAGACTGCCATAACCTCTTGAGGTCAGTACTGATAACGGAGAGAATAAATAAATTTCAAATTCATCTTGTATTTTAGCTTTTGTAATAATTTAATTATAAGTAATTATTAATTAAATCTTTGAATGGAACGGTTGACCGGGTCGGGTTGATGATCAATTATTGGACCAATCGAATTCGGTCTTATAGACTCTACCGGTCTAGTCTTAACTAAATAACTGTAGCCGATCTAGTAGGTATTTTTCTTCAAAATAGTCTTACAGCATTAAAAATAGCGCAGAAATACCTTCAAATTTACAGTTCAACTATAATTAGATATGCCAAGTCTAGCGACAATTATGATCAAAATGCAAAAAGAATCAGTCATATAGGTTTATATAATCAGAATATGATAATCATATATTTATAAATTATATATTCATAGTTCAAGTTGTAGTGTAGGTGCTGATTGAGTTGTAGTGAGTGACGAGTAATATATATAGTGGTCGTGGCTCACCACCAATCAATGATGATAGTAATTAGTAGTCAGTTAAGTGAGTAGTGTGATGACATTATTGTGCAATCATGGCATTCATTCATTAATGCTTGTGGATTCCATGATTGATTAGTCCTAATTTGCTATTTACTTTCGCTGTTTGTCTCCCTAAGTACTATTTCTGTCCTGCCAGAAGGATTTTCAGAACATTTTATGTAATTTATTGTACAGTACATTTATTAACCCCTTCGTCCTACTAAGCAGATATATCAGCAAGTGGTATTTTTAAAGATGACATTAAAGCCAGTATAATCTGAGTATACTGGCTAATTTAGTAGAATAGGGGGTCTCTCTGTCTGGCATTCCAACGGCAGTAGGTTTGAATCAGAACCATGTGCAATTTTTTCCTGAGATCCCGAACCCTTTCGCTGCTACATACTTTCCGAAGATGAAGCTAAAAATAGCTACTCTTTGTTCTAGGTCACAAATGTGAATGTATAGCAGTGGCAGCAGAAATGTATAACGTGTTAATGCGTCTTTAGCAATGAATGGGAAAAACATCTATACACGTCCTTAGCAACTAGAGGGCTAGTATTGTTGTCTAAAGGTTGTTGGAGCTACAGAGTTCATACTATGTGCAACATTCTCGGAAGTTAGTGTACCATTTCTGCAGAGAGAGACAGAGCCATATTGTGAACCTTGTGCAATGAAGTCAATCATTTGCCTTTAGAACCTTTTTTATAAGACAAAGGGGAAGTAAATGCTTCCAATGGGGAAGTAAATGCTTCCAGAGTATGCAAGCGATTAAATAATGCGTCATTCTCCATGATGATAAATATTTGTAAATTGCAAAAATCAAAAGATTAACGGGTAGTATACATAAAAGCTGAATACATCCTCTCTTTTTTTCATTTGGGTTGCAAGATACACTTAATGGGAGGAGCAAAGTTGCAGAATTAGGAGATGAAAAGGTATAAATAACACTCTAATTTAAGGATGAATTCTTGGGGCCATAGTAGCATTTAATTAAAAAGGAACACAGAATAGCAACACTGCGACCTGCAAGACATGTTGTAAGAGACAGACTAAGGTAGGGGCCATGGGAAGCTACCATAGTAACTAAAAGACGTCACAGAAATCGGATGTGCTGTCGGAGACATCGGCGAGAAATCGGAGTTGCACCCTAGGAAATCTCAGATTAGGTTTCAGCAATATGGTGCAGGCACCAGGGTAAAAAATCGCCAAGACACATCAGGCCCATGCTGCTCATAGGCAGAAATTCAATGATGAATAAAGTTACATAGCATTTAGCCATTTTCCAGTTATTTCTGAGCTTTTTGCATGTATAGTGTGCTGCCTACATTTTTAAAAATTGGACTTCAGGTGTGCATACGTCAAAAAAGTTTGAGAACCACTGTGTTACA
Organism: Arion vulgaris; assembly: GCA_020796225.1. Classification (NCBI taxonomy): domain Eukaryota; kingdom Metazoa; phylum Mollusca; class Gastropoda; order Stylommatophora; family Arionidae; genus Arion; species Arion vulgaris. The sequence goes on from CM036774.1 coordinate 6,037,460, forward strand.
CTATAGCGGACTAAGTAAGGAATTCAGGATGACTTGTCATTATTTCGTGTTCGTTTTTCTTACTTCATGATGTATATTCATTTTTTTTCTTCAGAGAAGAATGCCACCAAAGAAGAAAGATGATTCTGATAAACCACCACCTTTAATTGGAAGAATTGGGACAAATCTCAAAATTGGTATAGTAGGACTTCCAAATGTGGGGTAAGGATATTTAAAAATTTAAAATACCACAATATGCTACACCGTTTTCAGGTAAATTAAAAATAACAGTTTTTCATACCATGTGGTCTACCTCTGAAGTTGGAGTAAGTGTGCCTGTATGGCGGGGGCACTGATAATTTTTTTCGATCCAGAAGCATGTGAGCTTTTTCAGCTCTTGGCTCGGTGCCATGGACATCGTAACCCTTCGGTTCGGTGCCACGAACACCATAAATCTGGGGAATCTGTGGCTTTTTCTGCCATCCGTGGAATTGAACCCGCACACACAGAGGGATAGTCACTCGTAGTCCAACGTGCTACGAACACGCTGGGCAGACGGGCGGGCACTGATAATAAGGAAAGTAGTCAGCAAAAATCTGTCATGTGCGCCCTACTCCTGAATTCATAGCGGACAAATGCAAGAAGAAGAATACCATGTGGTTAACTGGAAGGCTGTGTTAGACCTGTATTTTTCTTTGACGCTAACACATGAGTGGGGGTGTGTACATTATGCCAAAGAATTTACAGGTCATTATCTCGAATTGTAGCAACTTCTCTAATTGCCCATTCTTAAAATTTATATGTCATTATCTCTAATTGTCCATTCTCAGAATTTCTAGAACTTCAGTTTCTAATATGGGCCTATTCTGGTATGTGTTATTAGCGGGACACTTGAGATCTTTGCAGTTATTCCAATTTGTTCGAAAGTGTTCTTGCTGGCAAGATTTCTGTTCTCACATTGGCAAAACTGAGGTGGTCTTGAAAGATGTGGTTCAGTAAATTGATATGTCTCCACAGATGCAGGCAGTTGAGTTCCCTAAGACCCATTCACTTGAATAAGCTTGTTTCTGATTAGTTTATTTATGATGTTGTGTTCTGGGTTGTACATTTTGTTTGCTTTCCTCTGCTTCATTTTTTCTGGATTGTTCTTCTTTGAACGCTCCACATTGACCATTTGTTAACCACTCTGTGTGATTTGTATGTGATCTGAGCCTAAGAGCGATTGTATGTTGTGCTAGTTATGCATCAAAAGACCTTTTGGTCGAAACATTGCTGTGTATTGTTGTTTTTGTATTTTGTAAAACTATAGTACTTTGTTATTACATGTTTCACCTACAAGTAGGCCAGCACATCCGATTTCTGCTACGCTTTTTATTTACTAGGTAGCTTCCCCAGCCCCTACGTTGGTCGCTTCTTACGATATGTTTTGTAGGCTGCAGTGTTACTATTCTTTGCAACCCTTGAGGGCCCCGGCAACACACGGGCGAACTCTGTATTGTTCAATTTCAACCAAATCTACCATCTTGAAACAACATGAACAAAACAAAAGGTGTATTATGAAATTGGAGGTGCTGCGCTGATATTACGTCTTTGCTGTAAACAAAAACAACATACCTACGCTCAAATCACAAACAATTATCACACAGAGTGGTGTTTCAAGTGGTTGTATCAGAATAAATGAAGTTGTAACAAAAGAAGAGAACTGACCACCTAACCTCCACATACTAACACCTAACTCTTCCGCATAACCCTTTGAAATAAGATTATTTAGCGGAGAAACAATTGTTGTTCATTTATATGTTATACTGCATTCCCTTTAAAAAATGGGGTCTGTGGCTAAACAGTTTAACCCTTGTGTTCAGGAGGTCATGAGTTTGAATCCAGACCGTGCTGCTCTATTCAAGAGCACATTTTTTCCAGAGACCCTATGATTTTTGCAGAGTTCGTGCTTTGTGCAAATATCGGTAGATGACAGGACATTTCTGCAGAGGTGGACCAAGCCATATGGTGTAAAACCTGGTGCAGTGATGTCAGTCCTTCTGCTTTAGACTCTTTTTAGGTGTTTCATCTTAGTAATATCTGTGGGACAGATAAGTATTCATATATCGACTTGGACCGCCGAGTGGTTACCGGGCCCAAATTTGGGGTGTAAAGAATAGAACCACTGTTCCTTCCACGCATGTAGTAAAGGCGACTAAGGAGGTTTGGCTGAAATCGGATGCATGTGTCCACTAGGAATGCTAACCGAAACAAATGCTTGCAGAAAACGGATGCACCAGGCCGTAAGCGCATAACATGGTGCAACGACCCCTCACAATGAGGAATGGTATAACGGATTCTACGGTCGCCAATCTGTCTCGGAGATATAGCCACGCAGTAAGAATGCCAGACCTACCTTCACGAGGGTGACCAAAACTTAACTGCGGGAAGAGGTCGGCACAAACAAGGAAGCAGAAATCATAGGAATTATATCCTACAGAACTGCCCCCAGTATGCAGACTTGAGAAGAAAGGTGGCCCACTTACACTAGCGTCCAAGACAAACTGTATAGCATGGCTGATAATCTGAGACAGATGGCTGCCTTTATTAGAGAATCCGAAATCTCAATCTAGTGAGAAGCATGAAGACAAACTGTATGGCATGGCTGATAATCTGAGGCAGACGGCTGCCTTTATTAGAGAATCCGAAATCTCAATCTAGTGAGAATGCAGAAGAAGAAGATATCGACTTGGACACGAGGTTGTGGGCTCAATTCCGCATTTAGCGTTACATATGTGAGGAAAGAAATTGGCCCTCCTGCCTTCTAGGGCCTAGTAATGTGAAGTGACAGGCATTTCATACCCTAAGATCTGAAAAGGACACATGACATTTATTTTTTTAATTAATATTTGTTTATGACATTGTATTGAATGTGTTTTTATTAAATTAATAAATAAACACAAATTTTTGTTCTCCAGAAAATCAACATTTTTCAATTGTTTGACAAAAAGTCAAGCGCAAGCTGAAAATTTCCCATTTTGTACAATTGACCCAAATGAAAGTGAGTGAAAAATTGTCTTTATTGTACATCTGCTTAAAATGTGCATCTTAAAACTGTAGAAAACAAAGATCAGAATACTAGGAGCAAGCATATTAATAGTGACGACATATGAGTGTGAAGCATGGACATTTAACAAGGCAGTGGAAAAACATATGTGCTTTTGAATATGTGTTACAGAAGAGTCCTCCCAATACCATTGACAGAGAAGAGAATAAATAGATCTACACAGAAAGAATTCAAAATCAAAGAAAACTGGCTGATGTCATAAATAAAAATGAGAAAATTGAAGTATTTTGGATATATAAAGAGGGGTGGAGGAGACCATCATTGAATTAAGGATGTAATGGATGGTTTGAGCAAGGAGGCTGCAGAGGCAGGACATCAGGCCTATGAGAGAGATACATTTTGAAGGGCTGTTAGGGTGGCGGCGGACAAGCTATTTGATGATGATGACGACATCTGCTTACTTGTGCTTGTAATATTGTTCTTTTCTTAATCTCATGCATCTCACTTATTTACTTTAGTCCATCTTGCTTTCAATTTCTTGGCTGCTTCTTGTTCTTTGTTGTTTTGAAGTAATCACATTAATAGCTTGAATTAACAGTATTTTTTTGCATAATCTTCATCTATGTCATCGTCGAGTGGTTACCGGGGCCCAAATTTGAGGTGTAAAGAATATAACCACTGATACCTGCCATGCATGTCATAATAGGCGATTAAGGAGGTTTGGCTGGAATCGGATGCACATGTCCTAAACGTGTAGAAGTCCATGCGTTTAGGGCCTACCAAACCAATGTGCAACGTATACACGTTCTTGGCAAAGATCAAACATCACAAAGAGTGATTAAAATTGGTCGTAAAGAACGACGCAAAGAAGAAGATGAAGAGTAGTTATCTAATACCCTGCTATATGTGCCATAAATGGCTGTTACTGGACAACCTGTCCTCAAGGGTAATTACCAAGGATGTATATGTTACTAACAACCATATATGCAAAGAAGATGAAATGAATGTGATAATGTTTGTATCTTAAAACTCATTCAATTGATTCCAAGCTTGACACTTATAACACTATTTTTTGCTCTAGGTCGAGTTCCAGTGCCTGACAAAAGATTTGACCATTTATGTGAGACCTATGAGCCTCTAAGGTAATTCAATATTTGTATGACATAATCTTATGTGGTTACCATGAATAACTTTATCACTAAAAATAACATTGAATACATTTTTCTTCTTCTGTTGTTGTCGAATGCTACCTGGTTGTTGTCAGTGTTGCGGTTTATGTTGCGCTGCCCTAGTGGTTTGGGTGATAGTTATTTTTGCTTTATGACAACATCTGATCAAGATGGATGTGAATTTCAGTCAGCATCTGACCGAAGTCGATTTTCAGTTTTCTAGAAGGAATTTGTGTATTCTAGCCTGAATGTGATAGACTAGTGCATGATGTGACGCATCTAGTGGATTCTGAAGCCACTGGGTCATGCCTAGCAAGCCAACAGTGGTACAATCTAATTTATATTCATAGAATTATGAAGAGATTTTGAAAACCTGGAAGCAGGGACGGGGGGACCAAGAAAATAGCGTCAAGATTTGCACCATTAATATCTGTGGGCAGTGAGAAAAATTTCAAGACATTGTAGAACAAATGAACAACCAAAAAAATAGAAAATATTAGGACTATTAGAGACACACACCAAGGGACAAGGATGCAAAAAATTACTTCTAGATTACACATATGGTGTCATTGTTAAAATACAAACATAAAGGTGGGCCCTAAAGATGATGGAGGTGACGAAAGACAATATTTGTGAAGCTCACACAAGGGCTCGCTTTAGAAATCTCTTCTTATCCAGACGCTGTGAGGCAAAACAAGACAGGATTCAGCTATGCCATCTAACCATTTTTTTCGTGGTGATCCTCTATCTTACTTTCCTGATCTGTTGTAGAAGACTGTATATAGTGAAGTTTTGGTTGCATTCTTATTAAGTGTCGACCCTCTTCATTCTTTGTTTCTCAATGTAATTAAAACATGGTTCTGTCCCAACTTTCTTATGCTGATGTTCATGACTTTTTTTTTTTACTAACTTTTCGTAGGCATCGCATTTCACATGTAATTGTTTACAACTGCTTTGCTCAAGAAGAAGAATTAAATTTATTGGTGATGTGTTGTTGGATTTCTAGATAGAAGTTGCCAGGGCTCTCAGGGCAGGAGCAAAGAATAGTAACACTGCAACCTACAAGGCGTGTCGTAAGAGGCAACAGAGCCTAGGGAAGCTACCTAGTAAATAAAAAGCATCACAGAAATCGGATGTGCTGGCCTACTTGTAGGCGCATAACTAGCACATCGTACAATCGTTCATAGGCTAGGATCAAATACAGATCACAAAGAGCGGTTAACAAGTGGTTGATATGGAGCGTTCTCTCTCACTTTCAATCGTCCTTTTTCAGCCATTTTGTTCATTCTTATTGTGATATATAAACAGCCTTTGCCAAGAACTTTTTTCTTAGTCACATCTTCAGTACCATTTGGAGCTCTGGTGCTTGTCCTCTGAAATGTGTCCTATTTCAACCAGCGTATATGGAGTGTTCAAAAAGAAAAGAACAGATAGAAGTAACATGTGTTGACTGATGTGTATTTGTTATCTTCTTGCAGCAAAGTTCCAGCTTTTCTGAGCGTTGTGGATATTGCCCGGGGTGGTCAAGGGTGCTCATGAGGGCAAAGGATTGGGAAATGCATTTTTGTCAAACATCAGTGCGTGCGATGCACTTTTTCACGTTATCCGTAAGTTGCCATTTTGATATTTTTAAATTTTATCATAGCTTGGCCTGATATGCTGAAGGTGGAGCTGCTGTGTAGAAATCTGGATTATGCCTGGGCTCAGGAACATTGATATGTTGCAACTCAGAAGGAATGAGGTCTGGCATTCGCGGAGCTACTGACTACACCTGAATAAGGCTGCATGCCTCTACTCATTATCATCATCAGGGGCGTGCGGACTGGCGTAGGCAATCATGGATCTCCACAAATCTCTGGTGTTTGCTATGAAGTCAGGCTATCCAAAATTTAAACTAACAGTGCTATAGTGGTTTTGCTGCCATTGATATTATGGTTAGACTAATAGTGCTCTATAATGTAGAGGCTACAAGTGCTACTATGGTTAATCTAACAGTAAGACTATCCATGCTGTCGTGTCTGTGGATCACTAGTATGTTGATGTATTTTTATTTTCAAATATCCACAGGTGGATTTTCTGATGAGGAAATCATCCATGTAGAGGGTGATGTTGATCCAGCTCGTGACTTGGAGATTATCCATGATGAGATTCGGCTGAAAGATCTAGAATACCTCAACAAACATTTAGATCCTCTAGAGAGGAGTGTGACAAGAGGTGCTGGAGACAAGAAAAAGAAGGAAGAATGTGTGAGTATCGAGAGTGAACTTTATCTTCTTGCATTTGCCAGTTATGAATTTAGGCATAGTCATGATGATTCTGTTGATTTTTGCATGAAGGCTTGCTTTTCTTTTTATCAATGTCCCCTGCTATACAGGTGTGCCTTCTTCAACTTCAGATGCGAATTTTATCTGACTACCAGATAAGTAGGGCAGTGGAAAGGCATATGTGTGCTATTGGGATATGAGTGGTGCGAGGCCGCATGGGAAGCAAAGGATGGTACCACTGCAACATACAATGCATGTTGTAAGAGGTGACTGATGTAGGCAGTAGGGATGCTACCCTAGTAAATAAAAAGCAGCGCAGAAATCGGAGGTGCTTGTAGGCTCATAACAGGCACAACATACAATCGCTCTTAGGCTAGGATCACATACAAATCACACAGAGTGGTTGACAAGTGGTCGATATGGAGTGTTCGTCAAAAAAGAAGAAGGATGTGAGTGCTGCAGAGGAGCCCTTTGTATATCCTGGACAGAGAGGGGAACAAATAGATATGTCCAGGAAGAACTCATGATCTGGGAGGACTGGCTGATGCTACACATAATAAAGAGAAACTTTAGGTATTTTTGTCATTGGGCACTGGAGGGGACCATCGTGGAAGGAGACATACCGGCAAAGAGAAGGAGAGGATGGATTCAGGATGTGGCTGATGGTTTGAACGTGATGGTGACAGAGGCAGGACATCTGGTCTGTGAGAGAGCGAAATTCCGGAGGACTGTTGGGGTGTCAAAGTTCTGCTCAGGACAAGCTATTTTATGATGATGACCAGACAAGTGAAGTTTCAGTTTGGAATATCTTCACATGCACCCCGGGCATGTTCATATGTGCTCCGATCTTCTTCGCAATATCTCCCAACAGTGACAAACCGTACCAGTCCTGTGTTGATTGATGAGCCTGCATATACGTCTATTGTGTTTTTTATTTGACTACCAGACATGTGAAACTGATCTGACAGCCAGATACTTATATGTTTTTAAGTTGCTGTACTGGTGTCTCTGAACAGATCTATATGCGCTTAATTTTCTGCAGCACATATTGCAGGACACGTTCTATGGTTTGATCAGAGATGTCACAGAAGGGATGGAGACAATCATAGTCTCTGCAAGTGTTTATTTGGTCTCTTTATGCCAGTCTTAATAACCAATAATTTTCATTTTATTCTAGGATGTCTTAAAGAAAGTTCAAGAGGTGCTGAATGACAATAAATGGGTGCGCAATGTCCCGTGGGATGTTAAAGAGGTATTGTTTGTTTGTTTTGTTCGGCCTTCTCTGCCATTTTGATCATTCTTATTGTGATATATAAACAGTCTTTGTCAAGTACGAGTAGAACATTGCGCCCCAGTTAAGCCCCTACTAGTGTAGGACGAGCGCATCCGAAACTGAAGTTTTCAGCCTTCGGAAATGTTGTAGTCTGTCCTGCCGACAGTCAAAACACTTTCCAGACATGTGTTATTTGTTGAAATTTGCAGCTTCGCCTACAGTTCAGTCTGAACAATAGATTTATCTCTGACACATTTGTATTTTGTGATATTTTCTTATTGACAGACTGATAGAACCATCATCATTACACTTCTGTGAGTAACCATGTGTGCTCTGATCTCTTATACAGGAAGATATCTCAGGAAGTGCACAAATTCTGTAGTCCCGCGAGGTCTCTGATGTAATGTAGCAGATTGTGAAAGTATTTTGTAGGAATTTTATTAGTTAATATTTCTAATAAAGTTTCCCCGGGTAGCAGATTTCCAGCCTGTTGTTCTTCATTTTAAACTGCTCAACCTGAACACAGGACCTATGTTTTGTTATTTTCCATCTCCGATAGATGTACCTACACTGAGATCAGGGATCTCTGGAAAAGTATCTCAATGGCTCCATGTTGGAAAGGACAGAGTACCTTTGGAATAAGAGGAGAGCATGTAACCTCTACATACATCATTAACTTTTTGTATTGAATTTTCTGTTAAATTTTAAAATAGCAAATTTGTCATCTGATACGACTGCTTCTCAGTCCTGCAGACCACACCAAGGAAACCTGACACTGTTATGCCTCTAGATATCAGATTTAAGCTGTTTTCTTTATGCATATCATCATCAAGTAGCTTGTCCCTTCCGGAACTTGGCTCCCATGATAGTAGTCCTGAAAAACTCTATTCTGTGCAAGTTGACCAGCTTCAGTAGCAGTCATTCTCAGATCATCAGTGTCATCTTGCACCCATTATCTTCTAGATCTTCCTCTCATTCTTCTTCCAGGCACCATTCCCTCCAAAATTACTTCCTCTAGGCACTCATGTCGTTTGATGTGTCAGAAATATATATAAATGCATAAACAGAAATGTTATTTTTGGCATTCTCCCATCATGTTGGTGAAACATTACATTCTAATTAATTTCAATGGTTTTTTTTTCAGATTGAAATTTTGAACCAACATCTGTTTTTGACCTCAAAGCCTGTCATTTACCTGGTCAACTTGTCAGAGAAGGATTACATCAGAAGAAAAAACAAATGGTGTGTGACAAATTTAATTTTAGTATCGGATCATCATTACTGTAGATTGAACCAATTAGTCCACAAGTGCGCCGGTCTCCGCGCATGGCAACTAACGATACCAGTTCTTTGTTGATTTACTATCCTGAATTCATCTTCTCCAACCCTTCGTGTCTCTTTTATATATCCAAAATTTTCCTTTTTGTAGCATCAGCCAGTTTTCTTTGATTTTATAGTTCATTCGTATAGATCTATTTGTTTTCTTCTCTGTCCATGATATATGGATGACTCTTCTGTAACACTTATATTCAAAAGTACAGGAATGTTTTTCCACTACCTTGTTAAATGTTTATGGTCAGCTCTTTTATATAAGTGAAAGTAAAGTGAAGAACCTGTTCTCAGATCATGTGGTGTTGTTGACTACAGTATTCTTCACATATTTATCTGTGGCCAATGTAACACAGTGGATGCCGTGGTCAACATCTTGCCAGCCATCTTTGCTTTCCAGTGTTTCTCTGGTAACCAATTGAGGATGGGCTGACAATCCCTTTTTGGTCTGGAAAAAATCCCACTCTGGAGGACTGACATGCAGAATTAGGAGTGAGTTTGACAGTGGCCCTTGCACTCAATCTGGTCAGTGACTGGGATTCACAAAAATCAGTAATGATGTCATTGTAGAACGATATGCGCTGCAAATTGTGCATCTGATTTCTGTCAGACTGCCTACCTTAGTCTTAAACTAGACTTACAAGGCTGGAAATTGGACTAGTTTTTAGACCGCTACCATGCGTCACATGAATTATTGGGAATAGGCCATGCGATCCTCCAATACTGAGATGACATGCTCAGTGGCACACAATGTGCAGTCAGTCACTTGCTACAACCATACACACACACAAACGCGGATATTAAATAGCACATTTTGTCTGATTATAATGACCTGAAACTGTGTCAGTCACATCATAAACACAAGAAACCATGCACAGTTGTATCCATTAGGAATTTTAAAATGTGCCATGTTGGCGACCGAACGATTTCCACAATAATAATAACAAATGCAGTGTGTTACTATTTGTTCAGTCTGGTGTACTGTAAAATTAAGTGTTTTACTGTATTTGAATTCTACCTACAGGCTGATGAAGATCAAGGAGTGGATTGATGTCAAGGACACTGGTGCCTTAGTTATTCTCTTCAGTGGTGCTCTTGAGCTGAAGCTGCTGGACATGGCTACACAAGAGGAGAGGGATGCTTACTTAAAGCAACATGAGGCATCCAGGTATCATATTATAGCGGATATCATAAGTGTCTTCACCTTTCTTTTCTCCAATCCTGTTTTGCCTCATATCGTCATGATCAGAAGAAATTTGTAGAACCTGCTTTTGTGTGCATTTCATAAAGTGTCTTTCATCACCTCTTGTTATCTCCTAGGTCCACCTTTTGTGTGGCGAACTTTTGATTTGTATCCATTGTCCCTGAGTGGTTACCAGGGCCCAAATTTGGGGTGTAAAGAATAGAACCACTGTTACTTGCCACGCATGTCGTAAGAGATGACTAAGGAGGTTTGGCTGAAATCGGATGCATATGTCCTAAATGTGTAGAAGTCTATGCGTTTAGGGGCCTACCAAACCAATGTGCAAGGTATACACGTTTCTTGCAAGATCAAACATATCTGAAAGTGATCAACAGCAAGAAGATATCCATTGTATCTGAATAATGTTGCTCTTTGAGTCTGTTTGTAGTCTACTTATGTGCTCTTTGAGTCTATTTGTAGTCTACTTATGTGCTCTTTGAGTCTATTTGTAGTCTACTTATGTGCTCTTTGAGTCTGTTTGTAGTTTACTTATGTGCTCTTTGAGTCTATTTGTAGTCTACTTATGTGCTCTTTGAGTCTGTAGTCTACTTATGTGCTCTTTGAGTCTATTTGTAGTCTACTTATGTGCTCTTTGAGTCTATTTGTAGTCTACTTATGTGCTCTTTGAGTCTGTTTGTAGTTTACTTATGTGCTCTTTGAGTCTGTTTGTAGTCTACTTATGTGCTCTTTGAGTCTGTTTGTAGTCTACTTATGTGCTCTTTAAGTCTGTTTGTAGTCTATTTAGTGGCTAAAACATTTAATTTGTTGTTTCTTGATGAAGTTCTGTACTGATGTTGTACCCACATTTTGCCTGATGTCTTTGTTTATAAACCCGTCTCTTCTTGTTACTACCAGAATTCTGCGTATACACTTCATCTCTGTCATAACTAGTTTCTTCTATCGTTTGATGTCAGCGTCCAAGTTTGGCACTGGTAACATAATGTGGGGAGAAATATTGTGTTGAACAGTGCTCTTTTATTGTTCATGGTGACATGTTTGCATTTTAAAATTGGTGCGATTTGATTTGATTTGCTTTGTTACATCTATGGTGGATCATAAGTGTGAGCTTTAGAATTACATCATGCTTTGCATAAGTATCAGGGCATAACTAAGAACTTGCTTCATCTTCCTATGGGTGTGTCCTGGACACAGGCTTGTCGGAATAATGTTTGGTTATTGGATACTGAACTGACATCACTTCCGACAGACCCATAGGTGCTCAGTGTTCCCCAACAGATGTTGAAGTGTATGCATACCAAAGGTTCCTGTGGCTCGATGGTTGAACACACTTCTCTCTCAGCCCCTCAGACACCCAGCTCTACTTGTACAATGTGTAATTCCATACTCCTTTAATCGCTCTATTGATTCAAATATCAATTTTAGTGTCCTTATCCAACATTAGGTCGCCAAGAGACCGAAGAACATCCCCGTATCCATCATAAACTCCCAACAATCTATGCGTGTCCATTGTCTCGAACACCCGCATGACCAAGACAATAGATCCAAGTGAGTCCTTGGAGGTTGGAAACCTTTATAGACCACATCCACTCATATTGCATCCTGCCATTCTGGATCTTCCTAAGCTTCCACTGAAAGTCGGCCCCAGAAAACAGAGTCCCATATAGCCAATGGAGGATAGCAGTCTGGATAATAAAGCAATGATCAACATGATCTCTGCATGCCATCCAGAAGTCTTGTTGAAGAGATATATATTCCTTGCAGGGTCTCTGTGGCTGAGTGGTTAAGCCCTTTGCCTTGCGAGTCGAAGGTCATGGGTTCAAGTCCGGACCGCGTGATTCTGTTCACGAGTGCAGAGACCCTAGGATTGTTGCCGGAGCTATGGAGTTTGTGCTTTGTGCAATACTCTCAGTAGGTGACGTGCCATTTCTGCTGAGAGGGACCGAGCCAGATGGGGTAAAACTGGTGCAATGAAGTTAATCCTTCGGCTTTTAAACCCTTTTTTATATTCCTTGCGTACTTGTATATGTTACACAGAGCATCCAAATAATTTCTCCATATCGCTATGTCCTGGGTAGCTCGCTCAATCTCACCATGGAATTTGGTCAGATATTCCTTGACTCTCAGCAAAGTTCACCAGGGTTTTTCTGCGACATCCGTACTTTCTTGAGCCTTTGCCTCCCACTTCCCTGCCTGCTTTGATATTCTTTGATTGTTCCTTCTTATAACAGTTGTTACTAGTGGTTGACCAGACATTTCTCTGATTCCATCACTTCTCCTAATTTCGTCCCATTTTATGTTCATTATTTTTCACAGACATCTTCAAATGCATCAACTTGCTTTCTATATCTTTAGTCATTTCCCAACTCTCGTTGTCATATGTTAGGATTGATACAACATTGGAATTGAATATTATTTATTTAATTATGTACATATCTTAATCTATCATTATATAACTGTTGGTCTTATCTCAACAGTGCTCTGGAGAAAATCATTGTGAATGGTTACAAAGCTCTGAACCTGGTCTATTTCTTCACATCAGGCAAAGATGAAGTCAAGGCATGGACTATTCAGGTACGTCAACTTTGTAGTTAAGGAGGTTAGATTTATTCATGACATTAGAGAGGTAAACTTGTTCTCTGTTTTAAAAATTATGTTTACAACTTTTCACGTTTATATTTTTCTTCTTCCTTCGCTCTACATCTATCCATCTTTTTCGTGGTCTGCTCTACGCCTGATGTTCTGTTGTGCAGGGTGTTCAAGATAAAAGTAGACTGGTCAAGTGAACCAATCTGGCATGTATTTAGGAAAATGAGATGGTTTAATTATGACGTAGTACAGGTCAAGTGAGCAAGTCTTTTTTGAGGTGTGTAATTATAATGCGGGAAGAGCGATGAACAATGGTGATGAAGGACGAGCTAGTCAGAACCGGTTTAACTAGTAAATAGACAGAACGCAATGCATACCTGATCCCTGTTAATTTGTCAAATTTCTTTTTGTTTTGCCCCAGAAGCACTTGAGCTCTTCGGTTCGATACCATGGACATCGTGACCCTTCGGTTCGGTGCCACGAACACTGTAAATCTGGAGAGCCTGTGACTTTTCTGCCAGCCTACAGAATTAAACCGCACTCACAGGGGGCTTTTCACCTGTAGTCCAACGCGCTACGAACGCCCTGTAGAAGACTGTATACAGTGGGAGTGTGGTTGCATTCGTATTAAGTGATCGAACCACTTCTTTCTTTCTCAATGGTCAACTTTTTATGTAAATTGGTAACTTTTTATAGGCATCACATTTCACATGTAGTTATTTTTTGCAAATGCTTTACTTATTGTCTATTCTTTATATATATATATATGTAATTTTCCAACTTAACATTTTAGGTGGGTACCAAAGCTCCAGGGGCTGCTGGTCGCATCCATACAGACTTTGAAAAGGGCTTTATCATGGCAGAAATTATGGCTTTTGATGATTTCTTTGAGCACAAAACTGAAACAGAAGTTAAAGTAAGTGACACATAACTTTTGCTGAATTTTTAAACAAGAGAAAATAATACTAAGTTGTATAAAGTATTTCAGAAAAGGCAGAAATTTACTTGCAGTGGATTCCAACTCACTGTGGCATTGCAGACATTATATTGTCTTGGCTAGGCTAAGGAGGGCAGTGCCAAAGGGAAAATTTACAAACTCCTGTCTTTTCAGGTGGTCAAAACCCTCATACAGAGAAAATCTGAAGGAAACTGAAAGACAAACACTGGCTATGATTATGGAAAAGACTTCCTCAAAGACTTTAGCAGAACAGACTAGGTCATTATATTTCGCCTACGTACCGGACACTGCAGACTCAACAAACACTTACATAGACTAGGAATAAGTCAAAACAGCTCTCTGCCAGTGTCAACGGGCGGAACATACACCGGAGCATGTCCTGCAAGACTGCTCTTCTGTGTGAGCTGAGAAGCAACATGTGGCCACACCCAGTTGACCTAAAAACTAAGCTTTGTTGGATACCTGAAGCTGACTGCCCAGTTTGTGGTCCACAGTAAACTAAGTGCAGGACCAGAGATTGCTGAAGAAAAAGTATAGGAATGGAGCATCCAGAGGAATGCAATGTATTAAATAGGAATATATAGTGATTCTCTAAATGAAGGCAAATAAGCACTGATCGTCAGTTGAACATAGCCGAAACATGGCTGTTACCTGGAAAGTCCAGAGTGAATAAATGGCTACAACGCATAGTGTCGATTGATTGATTGATAGGACCATAATCACTTTACTTTGGTGTGTAACCATGTGTGCTGCAATCTCTTGCTTAGACACGAAGATCTTAGCTGTAGTGCACAAACTCTAGTACCGGCGAGGTCCCTCGTAGAGATATTATTCAAGTGTGTCTCTATACTTGCTTATTCCACTCCTCGTGGAGCATATGGCCTCAACAGTTGTTCGCCACTTTTCCTGGTCTCTGGCTGTTTTCTTTATGACCTCCCATGATGGTCCAGCACTCTCAGTTTCTCAAGAAGACTTGTGTGCCTATAGCGGTGAGAAATAACGCGTATCTTACAAAGATGTTGATAGAAACAGTCTTGCCAGATTTACTCTCTCTCTGTTTCTGTCTATTGTGTCTTTATAACCCTGGTTCAGACATAGGGCCTCAACCAACCCATGATTGGTTGGATTTTATAGCTAAAGTTTTCTACTGGATGGGATAGCCAGCCCCAAGCTGAACTCTACTTTTTTTTTAAAGTAAGTAAAGAAACCCTTTTTATACCTCCAAGTATATTGGGTATTCTGTGTTTGACTGTATTTTTCATAGACCGTCGGTACATGATAAGAGATGTGGTCAACATCGCGTCAGTTGCCTTTAGTTACCAGTGCTATTTCTGGTACTCAATTAAGGTTGGACTAACCTTAAAGCAGCTACGGTTATAAATATAATCCACGTCCACTGTGGAATTGAACTCGGACCATTAGTCTAAGAAGTGAATTCACAAACTCTACCGTAATCTCTTATGACATACCTTGTAGGTCACAGTATTACTGTTCTCTGCTTCTCTTGTGGGCCTTGGAAAAAAATGGGCAAACAGTTTCATTAGCAAAGAATATTGCAAACAAGATCACTTCTAGCTGTCGCCAAGAGACCGAAGAACATCCCCTTTATCCATTATCAACTTCCCAACATTCAATGCAAACATGTCCACTATCACGTTCCCGCTAACACCCGCATGACCAGGACAGTAGATCACGATGCGTCTCTGAAGATTGTAAACTATAGACGACATCCACCTGCATTCTGGATCTTCCGAAGCATCGACTAATAGTCATCGAGCAACAGCGGCCAAGTAACCGTGTCCCAGAAAGCCAATGGAGGACAGCAATAATGGCCTCAACCTCCATCCTCATTGTCCTGTATGCTCCATTTCACTCAGCATTAAGAATGAAAAATAAGACCTGCTGCCTTGCAGGTCGACTGGGACAGCCAAGGCTGATGGAGAGCGAACCCAGTAAACGCTGGCTAAAACCAGACACATCGCTGAAGGATTAGCACCAGAGCTCCAAATGGTGCTAAAGATGTGATGAAACACACACATGCTAATGCTGCATGAATCAGATTTCAACCTGAATAAGTCAATTTATGAGAAATCTGGTAGTCAGCGGTGATCCAGAAAGATTGTAGTTCTTATGACTTTGTGCATTTAGGATGATCTAATAACTAACTAACTAATTTACTGTTTCTATTCTTAGTCTCATGGCAAATACAAGCAGAAAGGCAGGGACTACGTTGTCCAGGATGGAGACATCATCTTCTTCAAGTTCAATGCAGGAGCTGGACTTACAGGGAAAAAGAAATAATCTAACATTAAGCTTTTGCTTATTGTTTTATGTACTTTGTAATCACTTCTTTTATTGTTAAGTTAAAAAAGCAAGTTTTAAACTGCAGCTGAATTATATGATTTGTTTCTTCCTCTGCTTTTAGCATGTTAATTCATTCATTATGAAACTGTCGTTGATTCTTTGAGAACGTTTGAGGATTGAAATAAATAACAGCAATCTGTGTTTGTGATTTGTTGATTTTTTTAGAATGTTTGAAGATTGAAATAAATAACAAGCAATATGTGCTTTTGATTTTCATTTGATGAGTCTGCTGGTTTGTATCTAGAGTATTCTTTGTTCAACAGTCGATGCGACGCTGTTTATGAAAGACATGACTTAGTGAAGCTCTTTTTTTGGAGAGTTAGCTGGTTGTGTTCTATAAATGCTTGTCTTTAAAGCTAGACAATGGATGCTGTAAGAAATAAAGGTTTGTGTTCGAATCCGTGTTTCGTAATTTTTTTTCTGAAACCCTAATACTTGCTCACTGTCTATCTAGAGTTTGTACTTTGTTAAATTACACTCCTCCTTTGTACTTTGTTAAATTACACTCCTTTGTACTTTGTTAAATTACACTACTTTTAAACATCCTTTACTTTGTTAAATTACACTCCTTTGTACTTTGTTAAATTACACTCCTTTGTACTTTGTTAAATTACACTCCTTTGTAGTCATAAGTGCTGTTCAGATCAAGTGGAAATTCTACTAAGTCAGGGTACTCTCTAGTAAGGGTTGGAGAATTACAGAAAGCATCATACACAAGATGGAGAAATTCCTAAATAAACGCTCAAGAAAAATCCTGCAAATATTATGGCAGAATATAACAGTAAATAAAGAACTTTTCAAACAAACTGTGCATCACTGGAGAGCATTATTAAAAAATGGAGCTGGATTGGTGATCTATGTTGAATATCAGTAGGGACATTAGCTAGGACCCTCTAATAGACAACGGATGGGGAAAAAAGGCATGTACGTCCAAAGTAAATAATGGAGAACTGTGGAGAGTTGAAGGATTTGTGGACCAACATTTAAAACAATTGGAAGAAAGGTGACAGAACAGCAGCAATGGAAATCACTTGTGGAAGCCTGATACATGTATGCTTTGTGATTAACTGGACTGATTTTCATCATGAAACCGTTCACTGCCACCTCTTCAGGTGCCAAGCACTAGATGACATCAGGAAGTTCCTCCAAGGCCAGATAAATGGAACACATTATACAGAACAAAATAACAATTTACAAACACATGCTGATAGCACTGGACCGAAGGGCAATAGCTCAAGTTTCGCTGGATCATTGATGAAAAAGCCTTCAGTCCACAATTCGTTTGGGGCATATAATCCTTTTTGCTGCTGTGTGTTGGATCCACAATTCGTTTGGCTGATGCTGGCATAGTCCATGATTTATTTGACTATGATGTATACAGTGTCCACAATATAAATAGAGTAGAATGCTCTATACATAACAGGTTGGTATCAGCATACTTTTATCAGCATCTCTATACAGATTCAGACACTTTTGACTGGTCTCCCCGTGTGTTACCTTGGAGCGTTTGAAGAAGAAGACTGGCCCCAAATGTTATCAAACATTACTGTAGAATTCGACTTCTGAGCTAAACAAATTAATTTATTAAAAGCAAACTCAGTCGTAAAGAAATTCTTTTTAAATAAGCATGAAATGATTTGTTCCTTTGCATACGCTCTGAACACTCTTTGGGATTTGTATGTGATCCAAGACAAAGAGAGATTATACGTTGTGCCAGTTATGCACCCATATGTAGACTCGCACATCAGATTTCTGCTACGCTTTTTATTTACTAGGGTAGCTTCCCTACCTCAGTCACCTCTTACACCTTGCCTTGTAGGTTTCATGTTACTATTCTTTACTCCCCTTGAGAGTCCCAACTCACAGATTTGTTTCAGTTTGGAGTATCTGCAATGTACTCCTGACATATTCACAGGTGCTTCAACCTCTTTCGCAATATCTCCAACAGCGACTAACCGTAACAGCTCAATATTGATTGATGACCCTACTCATACACCTGTTGGGGTTCTCTTTTCTGGCCACCCCCAATTTTCAATCAAAGCTCTTTAAATTTAGCTGTTGACAGGGATTGGTTAATATAAAAGCCCTCTTCGACCACACTGTATGGGGACATTCCTTCTTTTTGTGATCGGTTTCGTATGCTCGTCTAAACCATGAGTTGGGTTGCCTCTACTAAGCTGCATGTCAGTTGGAGTTCCTCGAGAGTTCCCCATATGGAGTTCTTTGTAAACTTTGTTCAAAAGGGCATTCAGGATGTCAGCTCTATTTATTAGCTGACCCCAGAGCTGGGTTGTCTGCTCTCTCACTGCCATTATATTCAAGTGCCCGGAACAAGGAGGAATGCAATTCTGTTAATTGTTTACACGTGTAGTGATTCAGTCCATTGTCTGCTTACTGAAACAGCCTCCACCTTCCAGATCATACTCAATGAATTACTCAGAAGAGCGTGGGAAAACACACAAAAAATAAACATTGCAGACGAAGATTCAAATATATCGTCTGTGTAATTAGCTCTTTTGTCCCCAGTGGTTACCGGACCCAAATTTGGGGTGAAAGAATAGAACCACTGTTACCTGCCACGCATGTCGTAAGAGGCGACACTAAGGAGGTTTGGTTGAAATCGGATGCACATGTCCTAAATATGTAGAAGTCTATGCGTTTAGGGCCTACCAAACCAATGTGCAACGTATACACGTTCTTGGCAAGATCAAACATATCACAAAGTGATTAAAATTGGTCGTAAAGAACGAACGCAAAGAAGAAGAAGAAGAAGCTCTTTTTGTATGGCTCAGAAACATGGACATCCTACTCAAGGTACGAGAAGACTTAACATCTTTCACCTTCGATGTCTCGCAAGATTATGAACATCAGGTGGTACGACAAGATAACCAATTCTGAAGTACTACAACGTGCAAACTTGCCTTCCATCATGGGCACGCTTAGCAGTAGAAGACTTAGATGGCTAGGGCATGTGCGAAGAATGGACTGGACAATGGACGCATTCAAAACAAATGTTATGTGAACTTTCGGAGGAAAGTCACCAAGACAGACCATTGCTCAGATATAAAGATGTCTGGAAGGCCTCAATGAATAACTCTTCTATCGGTCCCAGCAAATGGGAACAACTGGCTGATGATCGAGATATATAGAAAACAACATTGCGCAACGGTGCAGAATCTTTTGAAGAGAGACTTAGGGATGAGCTGAGAGACAAGCGAAAACTCAGAAGTTGTCACAGTGAAACACTTGCCAATTGACCGTCTGTAAAGACGAAAAAGGCCATATATACTCAGAATGCACGCACGATTGTAGTTATGTGACTACAGTCAGAGTATTGCCTTAAGTCACCGTCAGTACATCCATTGTCATTCTACTTGTCATACTAAATGCGTCTCCGGCTTCTTAAATCTTGCTGCCGTATGATCTTTCAGATAAAGCCTATGTGGACAGCTGGTGACGAATTACCAATCCATCCGTGTAGATCACAACGTCGCCCGCGTGGTGTCGGGGCCCGTAAGGAAGCAAAGAATAGTACCACTGCGACCAACAAGGCATGTCATAGAGGCTACTGATGTAGGACCTAGGAAGCTATCCTAGTAAATAAAAAGCACCGCAGAAATCGGATGTGATGGCATACTTGTAGGCGCATAACTAGCACATCGTACAATCGATCTTAGGCTCAGATCACATACAAATCACACAGAGTGGTTAACATGTGGTCGAAATGGAGCGTTCGAAGGTTTTCACTATCATTACAGTTTTCATTAATGATGGCATTGACCGCTACATTCACCGCCACGGGTTTTATCTCTCTGCACCCTTTGTTGAATTTGATGATGGTCGAAAGGTGTTCCCGATTATTGAAGACACCGGTATCCATTTCTACTCGGGGTCAATATTCGTTAGTCCACATATCAGCTGAACCAGAGCCAACCATAAACTAAAGTTAAGAGGTGGCTGAACAGAGTCTGTAGCTCGGACTACCCACGATTTGCCTCGCTTCTGATCACCTCGCGCAGTGGATGATCATTTTTAGCACTTATTTTAAGATACACATGTGCTCTAGCTATCCTAACTCTATACTCCATGGTCTGGAAATCAAGGAGAAACCTTATCGTTACGCATAGTGTATCCCTAGTGCAACCCAGAATGATACGCATAGCTTCATTCTGTAATCTCTCCATTCGTTCAATTTGCACATTTCTGACAGTGAAGATGGCCATTGCATATTCGATGTTGGAAGAACCAGCACCTGATACAGGATGAAAGCAGTCGTTGCTCAATATTAACAGCCGATGTGACTCTCATTGCCGTCTGACTTTTACGTGCCTTGACAATGAGATGTTCCCTGAAACACGGGATTCGGTCAAATTTAACACCCAAAAATTTCATCGATTTATCTTCGGATATATCTACACCGCACAGTCTCGAGTACATGCGTTAACAGTGTGATTAACAGTCAACAAATTTTAGAGCCGAACAACAGACAATTGTGGATACCTAAAAAATACTGCAGCAAAGAAACATCCAAAACAATAAACTTGTCTTCATTTGCGACTGCTTGTCAGTCCTGCAGGCCACACAAAGGGAACCACAAGATAATATGTAAAGAGAGCTGATACTACAGCAAAACAAGCTCTCGGAACGCAACAAAATTATTCTTCAGTGGATACCAGCCCACTGTGGCGTACCAGGAAATGAGAGAGCAGACAGGCTGACTAAGGAGGGAACAAAGTGTATACAACACAAAACCCAGTATCACTACCAGAAATCAAGACACATATCAAACGAAAGTACAAAGATGTGTGGAGGCAACAAACTCCACGGCAAACACCCACAAGATCCCATCAGCAGACTAAACAGAAAACAGCACACAACAATCTTTCGCCTAAGAACAGGTCACTGCAGGCTCAAACATCACATGCACAGAATAAAGCCTGTTCAGACTGCATAGTGTGCATGCCAGACAGAAATACAGACTCCAGAGCACATCCTGCAGTCATGTACATCATACATACACCAACGAAACGAAACATGGCCTCATGAACAAAGCTTACAGAGCAAACTATGGGGAACTCTCGAAGAACTCCATCTGACATGCAACTTCATAGAGACAACTCATCTCATGGTTCAGACGAGCATACGAAACCGAACGCAAAGAAGAAGAAGAACAATGTGATGATTAAGGGAGAATCATCTTGCTGCTGCGTTTGTTGGAATGTCTAGTGCTCCAGAGACATCACACCAGACTGTGATGCGGTCAAGTTCCCTCTGTATCTCACCAGCAATCTTATTATATTCATGTCTTTCCCCTGTCTATACACCAGAATGTCATCATCAAATGACAATGTTGTACCTCTTCTATCGAATGGTTGGTCTGTGATTGTCACCTTGCGCTTACAAGGTGGTCATCATATAGATTTCTGCGACGCGTATTATTTACTAGGTATTTTCCCCATCATCAGTCGTCTCTTACGACATGCCTTGTAGGTCGCAGAACTGCTATTATTTGCTTCCCTTGCGAGCACCAGCACATACGGACGCGTATCAACAGTTCAATTAACTTTAGGTATACACCTGGCAGACATGTTTTTTCCATTACAGGTCGAAGCAGTTTTGGTTAGATTAGGGTGTGTGTGTAACCATTAATAAATATACGTCACTATTACCTTAATTCGTGCCCGGCTCTAATATATGTACATCAGTTCACTTGTTAATTTGCCGGAGTTACGGAGGTCGTGCTTTGTGCAATACTCTCGGCAGGTGGCGTGCCATTTCTACGGAGAGGGACCGAACCATATGGGGTAAAACCCTGTGCTATGAAGTCAATATTTCGGCTTTAAAACTTGTCAATTTATTTGTTTGTTATGTGGTGGATTAAAGCATATTTATAAATAAGCCGATGCACGCACTTTTAACTTAAGGACGAACCATGTTTTGTGTGTAGGCCAACAAACATGAACAATACGAATTAACTGTTTTCGGAGAATAAAAGCTAGAGATAAACGTGGCGTTCGAGAAAGAAAGAAAGAAAGATTGATTGATATGATATTCATAATGTTTGGTAATAATCATGGGAGACCACTCTGAAGTGAATTACTACGTGTCACACAGTACATGTACCTGATGCCGTCTGCAAGAATCTGTATAAGCTAAAACGTCTTCATAAGATCTAGAATCCATTATCATTTACACTGTTTCTGACTGAAGACGATATAGGGCGTGGTTTATGTTTATTTAGACAAGAATAATGTTGAAAGCTATAATTCTTGTTGGGGGGCCGATGAAAGGTACGTCAATTAATTTCCGTTGATCAGTATTGACCCATCAATCATATTTAATTTTATGACATTAATTATATAATAATATATGCATAGGTGACGTGTTACACCAGTTACGGTGTTATATAGTTCTGGTCAGCCAGTTCAGTTATAAATTTGTGACAGTCTTAACGAAGGTTAACGGTTCGATTATATTTTTGAGGGCTCTTATTGTTAATACGTAACACTTCAATATATTTTTTTGTTCTGACACAGTTAGTGTTACAGCAAACGACTAAAATGTTTTCTATTCATAAGTATTAAGCATGAACTGAAGTGTACCGTACGTATGATGAACCATACCAGGAAGAAAAATGTTGACTATATAATGATAATCATTAGCCAAAGATGCTTCCTTACTCCACATTGAATAATAGGGTGGTTTCGATGTGACAGATTGCGTCATACTTTCTCGATATACATGGAAATGACAGCAGCAAAGCTGGATACTAATGAAATGGGGTTTATGGGCGTGACTGACCAAGGCAATGTCCGGGTTGAGAGACAGAGCGCCACCCATATTTTGCATTATCAGTGCATAGACAGTGACTGCTGGAGTCAGATTTGAGTTTGGGGCTACAGTGAGTCACCTTCATTTTTGTACCCTGACATGCAGAAGTCAGAAGAGATTAATGGACTGACAAGCTTGCAGTCCGGACTACAGCAACTAGTGGTGAAGCAATGAACAGGGCTGATGTCCTGAACACCATAGGGAGATGGGTGGGACAGGATGTGACTTATTTCCTGAACACCGTTAGTGAGATGGGCTGGACAGAAGGTGACTTATGTCCTTGTCCCGACTGCAGGAACCTGAAGTCAAGTGAGATGTTACTAGGTTAGAATGCTATACGGGGAGTAAATAATGTTTCATTAACCAACAAAGTACTGAAACTGTCAGTAATCGTGCTTCTTCTTGCCCTAGTGAAGCATGGGTCCGCAACCAATTCCTTCCAAGTCCGCCTATCCCAGGCCATCCTTTCTAGATCTCTCCACTCTCTCCCCATTTTCTTGCATACCATCTCCAACTCCCGTCTCCAGGTGTTCCTGGGTCTTCCCCTACCTCTATTGCCCTGGGGGTTCCATTGAAGGGCCTGTCTTGTGATGCTGTTAGGGGTTTCCTCAGTGTGTGTCCTATCCATTGCCACCTTCTGCTCCTTATCTCTTGTCTTCCGTGTTGAAAGAAGGTGAGTCGGCAGCCCGATTTCCTTTTGGATTTCACCGGGTCGCTTCATGAGTCCCTCCTTGTGGGGCCCTTCTTCTTCCTCGGATGGCGAGCTATGAATTTGCCTGGTTGTAGTTTCTGTTGCCATCTAGTGTTTTTTACGGGGTGGGGTAGCTAGCCCCACACCCAACCTCCTTAGTCGCCTCTTACGACATATGTGGCAGGTAACAGTGATTCTATTCTTTACACCCCAATTTGGGCCCGGTAACCACTCGGGCGAGTCATTGTGCACTGATGGATATACTGAAGTGAGATCGGTGCACTTATGGATTTGTTCCTTGTGCAGTGAGGATGATCTGATGACTAACTAACCAATCTATCAATATCCTCTTCCTGTTCCATATGACACAAAAGGCTTCCACAAGAGATTTTCATTGTTGCCATTTTTCCACCTTGTTACCATTTGTTTCCCAAAGTCAGGCCACAGTCTTTCAACTGTCTTTCTACAGTTCTTATCCTTGTTTCCTTTGGATGTCCAGACCTTCTTTTCCTATCAGATGTCCATCAGAGAGCTGCTCTATCTAATGTTCCCACTGGCATACAGCATACATGACCAATCCACTTCCCTCTTCACCTTTAATGATGATCTCCAGTGATGCACAGTTTGTTCATTTGAAACGCTCTTCATTTGCTATTGTATTTAGCCAGAATATTCGCAGGATTCTTCTTAAACATTTATTTTAAAATGTCTCCAGCTTGTGCATGATGTTTTGAGTCATTTTCAGCACCATTACTGTATAATAACACTCCCAGGACACAGCTTCTACATATTTTAAGTTTTCTTTTAAGATTCAATCTTTTGGGCTTTCCAGATTTTGTTGCGCATGGCAAAAGTTTGACTTTTATTTCATGATTTTTCCAACAATGTCCTTGTCCGAATCACCATCCTGTGATACTGAATAACTAACCAATGGTCATTAATAAAAACAAGTGTTAGGAGAGTTTGCTTATTTAGCTCTCCTCACTACTCAGAGTCTTATGAACTATCCAGCACACTGAGTGATTGCAGCATTTAAACATGCTGCTTTTATTCTTCATCCTGGTGTCTAAGACACAGTGATTGCGATGGTAGAAAAAGATCAAGAAAAATGATGTGGAGAAAACCAAACAGAAGATACAACTCAGAGCACGACAGTATAAATACACTTAACAGAAAAGCGCAGACCAAAGTCTTCAGATTTAGAACAAGACACTGCAGTCTCAGAAGACACCTCCATAGAACTCGGCTGCCTGCACCTGTAGAGCACCAAGAGCACATTCTGCAAGACTGCCCCAGCCTGAGTAGTGTGAGAATGGAAATCTGGCCAACAGAAACAACCCTACAAAACATTCTATGGCGGACCGGTGAAGACCTCAAGCACACCACACTGTTTATGACACATACCAGAGTAGTCACATAGCAGAAGTTGATAGCAGAAGAAGAAGAGATGACAGACGTCAGAATCAGTGAAACAGAGCCAATGAAAACCCAACTCCACCTTCATGTGTAATAGGCCCAGCTCCATCTTTCTGGTAATAACCTACATCATCAGTCTGGCTAAACATGCAGGAATATTAGAGGGAAGGCAAATCCAGTCTCAAAAAAGATTTACTGAAAACAGATGTGCCTGATTAAAAGGTGCCACACCTTTATGTTGCCGGGGCTCGTAAGGAGCAAAGAATAGTAACACTGCAACCTACAAAGCATGTCGTAAGGGGCGATTGAGGTAGGGGCCTAGGAAGATACCTAGTAAATAAAAATCATAGCAGAAATCGGAAGTGCTGATCTACTTGTAGGCACATAATTCACACAACGTACAATCGCTCTTAGGCTCAGATCACATACTAATCATGAAGAGTGATTAACAAGTGGTCGATGTGGAGCGTTCGAAGAAGAAAAGGTACCAATACTGCAGTCTCACTGTAAATTGCGATACAATGTACCAATCAGGGTAAATAAAAAAGACTACCAGAACCTAAATTTAAACTTCGAAGCTACATATTACTGGAATTATTCTTTGGTTATTGAAATGATGTCACAGCATTCCGGGCAGACCCATAGTTGCTCAGTCTCCCCAACAGACGCTTGAAAGATATGCATACTGATGGTTCATGTGTATGTTAAACACATTTCTCTCTCTGCCTCTCAAGCATCCAGCCTTACTTGTACAATAGGTAACTCCAAACTCCTTAAATCGCTGAATGGATTCAATGTCTATGTTAGTATCATATCCAACATGCTGCTGTGAAGAAACCAAGAGCATCCTCTTTATCCATTCTCAACTCCTGGACACTTTCTCGAAATTGCTGGATTGATCCAACATCAATTTTAGGTCCCTATCCAACAGTAGGTCGCTAAGAGACCCAAAGACATCCCCTGTATCCATCCTAAACTCCCCAACACTCGATGCAAGAATGTCAGCTTTCTCATTGCCACCAACACCCACATGACCAAGACAATAGATCCACAAATTAAACTTTCAAAGAAAGTGATGGTCACAAAAGCGATTGCCACAGGCAAGTACTCAAATAACTACCAGGCAGAGGCAATAAGAATAGCGGCGAAATGATCCTAGAGAGAAGAGGCACCTCTCGCAACAAGGTCGTGATATTCACAGATACTCTATCGGTCATCACGGCACTCAAAAGTTTAGCAAAACGGAGTTAAATGACCTGAAAGTGACCCTCGATGCTTTAGTGCACACACTCAAACGCACCATCATTCAGTGGATCCCATCAAACTGTAACATAAGTGGAAATGAACATGCAGACAAACTAGCAAAAGAAGGCGGACGACTACCTCATTGATCTCAAGATCAGTTATGAGGAAGCCAGAGCAACCATCGACTGGCACTATAGAGACAAATGGACAAAAGACCATCCTCAGCACAACAACAGCGACGGATACTATGGTCTGTCTCGTAGTGAACAAGTTGCCATACTTCGCTCCGTGACGCCACAACAAGCTCCGCGCCCACATGTTTCATAAATTTAAAATTGGCACAACTAGCCTGTGCCCCTGCAAAAGGCGGACATGACGGCAGAACACATTCTGCAAGATTGTCAACTGATAGCAGGTATAAGAAAAGAAACCTGGCCTCAAAACACAGAGCTTCGCGAGAATCTGTACGGAGGAACGGAGTTCCTTAAAAACACGGTAAAATTCATGAAAAAGTTGATTCATCAGTCTAGGCCGGATCACAAGAGAGAGAGATCCACAAATTATTCTTTAACCCGTTCACTGCATAATTATTTTGACCTCTGGATAAGTAGTTTCAACTTTTATAACTCTAGTACTGTTTCTCTAAAGTATGGCATATTATATATTAATTTGTTGCTAATCGGATGTGGAATACATTAATATAATAATATTTTACAACAGACATCCAAAAGCCGATACATCGGTTTTGCAACATCATAAACATTACTTTGAAAGGGTAACAAAAATTATTATAATTGTAAAATATTTGTTTATAGGTACCAGATTTCGACCATTGTCTTTGGAACTACCCAAACCTTTGTTTCCTGTGGCAGGCTTCCCAATCATCTATCATCATATAGAAGCTTGTAGTCAGGTAAGTTGTATAATGCACTTTATTTTGTGCAATAAATTTCCACTAAAATTTTGAACAAGTGTATCGCCTGTGTTGGGTTGGGACCCGCAAAGGAAGCAAAGAATAGTACCATGTCGTAAGAGGTGACTGATGTAGGACCTAGGAAGCTACCCTAGTAAATAAAAAGCATTGCAGAAATCTGATGTTCATAGTTCATAAGTACGGTTCCAACTTCACTGCAACGGGTCACCCATAATTGCTCCATTCCTGTGCCAATGAAAATCACACGAAATGCTAACAGCTGTGAAATGTTTCCTGTGTGAACTAATTCCAGAATGAAACAGCGCGATAGCCACAAAAGAAACCCACCGCACAAAATGCATATGGCGTCGCTAATGTAGCAACACAAAACTGTTCATCACTTGAATTGCAATTCTTGTCGAAGGAACATCAATCATGACAAAATCCAGCTTTCTGCACTCGCAATATAACTGCACACAGCAGATTGAGCTTGTTCATCATAACCGCTGTCCACCATTTTCTGAATACACACAACAAACGCACCTGATGTGCTCACCTACTTGTAGGCGCATAACTGGCACAGAGTACAATCGCTTTTAGGCTCGGATCTCATACAAATCACAGAGTGGTTTAAAAAGTGGTCAATATGGAACGATCAAAAAAGAAGAAAAAGAAGGACTAGGGAACAGAAGAGAGTAATCAAACAATAACAAGTTTAAGCTGTTTCTAAATGATAATTTGTGTTGGTGTATTTATTCTAAGACAAACTCAGAAAATATGATTCTTTTTCTTCTGATTTGATGCAGATTCCTGACCTACGAGAAATTCTAGTTATTGGATTCTACCAACCAAATGATGCCCTCAATAAGTTCATTATGCAGTCTCAACATGAATTCCAGATACAGATCAGGTAACTATCTATTTAATAGTTCTAGTGAGTGTTTGTAGCTTAGCGTGTTGTAAGCTCGATCACAACCCAAGCGTACCTGGTTAAAACTCCGTAGCGGGCAGTTTGGTAGCAAATTTGTTCCAGTGGAATTTTATGAACAGTAAAAATAGAACTCACCGTTCAGAAAGCAATGGCAAACTACTGAACATGTAAGTGGTGCCTAGAAAATCGATGACTTGTTCACTGTGGTTGATGACTATATCCTGTAAAGGATATGCCATCATTTTCAATTTGCATACATAGGAGCCCTTTTTCATACCCTCATACAGAGAAAATCTGCAGTAAACTGAAAGACAAACACTGGATATGATTATGGAAAAGACCTAAGCAAACAGACCTGGTTATTTTATTTCACTTATGTACCGGAGACTGCAGACACTTACATAGACTCACATACATCACACAAAATCGTGTGTCATGTAGATGAAGTGTCTACACAGCATGTTGGAAGTATCAAGAAGAGACCAGTTTAGAAATGAAGACATCAGAGAAAAAATGGAACAACATCAGTACTGAATTTCATCAAGAAACAACAAATTAAATGGTTCTGCCACATAAACAAATTACCAACAGACAGTGTGCCTCAAAGAGCTATGCTCCTTCAATACAGTGGATACAAAACAAAAGGCCGTCCATGAAAAGACGGACCTCAGAAGTAACAGAACTTAAAAACACTGTTTATGAAGCGCACACAAACATCCTTTTTAGAAATTTTTCCCATTCCTGGCGCTGTAAGGCAAAACAGGATTATATAAAAGAAGACATACAATTGTAGTATCTCAACCATTGTTTCCTTCTGTCAACAGATATCTCCAAGAGTATACTGCTTTGGGTACCGCTGGAGGTATTTATCACTTCAGAGATCAGATTCTTACTGGAAACCCAGAGATGTTCTTTGTCATGAATGCTGATGTATGTGGGATTTCCTCTGATAGAAATGCTGAAATTCCACAGAGAAAAAGCTCAACATGCTTATGGTATCATTCTTGGAACTGAGGTCAGTAGGAAATAATGATATTTTGTACAAGTTTGAACTTTGATACTGAAATAGAGACAAGGTGCCAAATGCAAATTAAAGCTCCCACCCTACGCTTAACGGCAAGAGTGGACAACCAATTCCGTCATCCACCTGGGGAAAGACAATAGACAATAGAACTTAAAAATGAAGAAATCAGAAGAAGACTGGATATGAAACCAGTCATGCAATTCATAAAAGAACAACAGATTAAATGGTTTGGACACCTGACAAGAATGCCCTGGTGTCATCTACCACAGAGAGCCACACTGAAAAAGTATAATGAGTAAAGAGGAAGACCACGCAAAAGATTGAGCGACTTCATCAAGAACATCATCATAAAGGACAGTCTTAATAAAATGAATAACAGCTTACAAAGTGCATTAGAAAATCACAAACAAGATCACTACCTCCCCCTCTCTCTCTTCTCCCCCATATCAGAAGTAAATGGTGGAAGAGAAGAAAAAGTACTTGTTAGATTGTAGTGCGCCTGTGTGTTGCCAGGCCTCACTAGGGGAGCAAAGAATAGTAACACTACGATCTACAAAGCTACATAAGAGGTGACTGAGGTAGGTGCCTAGGGAAGCTACTCTAGTAACTAAAAAGCATAGCAGAAATCGGATGTGCTGGCATACTTGTAGGCGCATAACTGGCACAGTGTACAATCGCTCTTAGACTCAGATCACATACAAATCACAAAGAGTGGTTTAACCAAGTGGTCAATATGGAGCGTCCGAAGAAGAATACTGCAGTGAAACTATATACCAATACTTAACAATGGAAACATCAAATAAAGTAGTTTTACAGGTGCAAAATTCGCTGCATGACAGTTCTTATGATGGCTTCTGGATCATTTCCAAGTCCATGTCATATCCAGTTCCAGCTTCTATTAACTTCTGGTTGCACCAGGTAGAGCAAGTAACTTTCATGCCTTAGCAATATCTAGGGTACCTATACATAGTTTTTACTTGATAACTGTGTGATAACTCCCCATAGGAGGCCACAAGGCTTAAAGATTCAGAAGATGACCCGCCCGAGTAGTTACAGGGGCCCAAATTTGGGGTGTAAAGAATAGAACCACTGTTACTTGCCATGCATGTCGTAAGAGGCGACTAAGGAGGTTTGGATGAAATCGGATGCATGTGTCCTAAGCGTGTAGAAGTCTATGTGTTTAGGGGCCTACCAAACCAATGTGCAACGTATACACGTTCTTGGCAAAGATCAAACAAATCACAAAGATTTATTAAAATTGGTCGTAAAGAACGAAAGCAAAGAAGAAGAAGCAGATGATGACCGCCCAGTTTCCACCTTCTGCTGGCCACTCGAAAGAGCAGGCTCGAAAATCGCTGACCGGCAAAATTCATTCGAAAGATGAAAAAATAAAACTTCTCCAAATTAGTTTCACCATCTTCAAAATGACATCGGTGACCCTTGCTGGTGCTGCAGAGTTTGTGCACCGCCTCAGAGGTCTTCTTGTGTAAGAAAGAGATCGGAGCACACACAGTTACTCACCAAAGTGCAATGATAATGCTCCTATCAATAAATTAATTAGTCAATCTGGTCATTGTCCCATTTGCTTTATTGCCTCTTTGCAATGCCAAAACAATGATATGCTAGGTAAATAAAACCATATTGAAGCTATCGAACTAAAGCTGTAAACTAGCAGCACAATGTACTCTCATTCTTCGGCTCGAACGACATAAAGGCCACTGAGAGGGGTCAAGAAGTGGTGTTTAGAGCAAATACAGAAGAAGAAGATGATTTTCTTTGCGTTCGTTGTTTATGACCAATTTAATCACTCTGTGATATGTTTGATCTTGCCAAGAACATGTATACGTTGCACATTGGTTTGGTAGGCCCTAAACCCATAGACTTCTACATGTTTAGGACATGTGCATCCGATTTCAGCCAAACCTCCTTAGTTGGCAGGTAACAGTGGTTCTATTCTTTACACCCCAAATTTGGCCCCGGTAACCACTCGGACGAAGAAGATGTTAACATGTAAGCACAAAATATTTTTCCTTTATATTATTTCATTGTTGTTCTATACTAACACAGGCTACTCGCCAGCAGTCACTCAATTATGGCTGTATTGTGGAAAACAAAGACACACATGAGGTAATATGATTTTTCAAAGTTACTGTGTTGTTTATTGTTTTAGATCTATTATATGTCTGTGTGTTGCCGGGGCCCGCAATAGGAGCACGGAATAGTAACACTGCGACCTACAAGGCATGTTGTAAGAGGTGACTGGTGTAGGGGCCTAGGGCCGCTACCATAGTAAATGTTACAGAAATTGGATGTGGTGGCCTACTTGTAGGCACATAACTGGCACAATGTATAATCGCTCTTAGGCTCAGATCACATGGAAATCACAAAGAGTGGTATAACAAGTGGTCGATATGGATCGTTCGAAGAAGATCTATTATACGCCCATGTGTTGCCGGGGATCGCAATGGAAAGCAAAGAATATTAAAACTGCGACCTACAAGGCATGTTGTAAGAGGCGACTGGTGTAGGGGCCTAGGGAAGCTACCCTAGCAAATAGAAAGTGTCGCAGAAATCGGTTGTTCTGGCCTACTTGTAGGCACATAACTAGCACAACATATAATCGCTCTTAGGCTCAGATCACTTACAAATCACAAAGAGTGGTTAACAGTGGTCAATATGGAGCGTTCGAAGAAGAAGTACCCACTTTTTTTCCTGATGTCTTTATTTCTAGACCGCTCTCTTCTTGATACTCCTAGCATTCCATTCTGCATAGGCACTTCGTCTCTGTCATAACTAGTTTTGTTCTATTGTTATCCATGTTGGATCTCACAAAAACTGACTTTCTCTACCATCCTGCAGATTCTTCATTATGTGGAAAAACCAGAAACATTTGTCAGTACCATGATTAACTGTGGTATATACCTCTTCACACCTGATATCTTTAAGACATTGGAGGTGACTTTCAAGAAAAACCTGGAGGACAACTACAAGTGAGTAACCAATTATTTCAGATGTAGAATGTCTTCCGGTTTCAATATGGCGGTGAATGGCTGTGATCGGTTTTGTTAAGCAGTGATATTAAATGATTTTGCCTTATTCCAGTGTTTGTGACGTTAAATGTTCTCAAATTGTACACACAGGATATTTATGTTCATCGTTTTAATTCTGTTTTTAATGGATGACCGTCCTGGAGTGGAATGGTGTCCGATGTTTCGTCGTTGACCGCTGCTGACATGCTGTGTCCGTGTTAGCTTGAATATGGAATTAATAGGGACGAGCAGTCTCTCCATCTGAAAAGGTGCTGGAGTCGGCGATACAGAACCATAGCATCACGCATCTCACTCTCTCCCTGTATGTCCTCCCTAGAAAGAAATGCTGACCCTACAACTCAACACTACATTCACAACTACATGGCAACAGAGTTAAGCTCCAGACAACAGTAACCTTCATCATAAGAACGCATATAGCGGTATAATCATCAAAATAGCGACCGCGAAGAAGAAGAAGAAGATGTAGAATCACACAGGACCAAAGATGCTTTGAGTGAGATGACAGAAGTCAGGATCAACAAACAAGTCCTTTCACCGCATAACTTTGTTTTACTTCAGGGCACATTTATATTGCAATGTACTGCTGGACACTTGGGCCCTAGAAATGGGGTATGCAGTGACTTCATACTGTAGCCCTAGGGGTGGCCAGCGCATGACAAGCAATAGAATACAATAATAACGTAATAGACTATGTGTTGCACTCTCAAAACAGAAGGGCAACACATGACAACAAGACAGTTACGTAGAAAATGACGTAAGGTAGCGACAGCTTAGGAAGGAAGAAAGAGAAACAAAAACACGGCAAAGAGGACAGACGTGTTACAAAGAACGAGATAGATAGGGTGGCTCAAATGACCAGTTTAGAAGACAGATCGACTACAAGAATATACTGGTCACGTACACATGCATTAAGTGATACCATGTGATCTGTTAATAAAGATGGAACATTCATGAAATGACGGTTGGTTATTTATTATAAGTTTGTCTGGTATTTCAAGCCAGTCTGTACTATGTTGTCTACAAAACTACCATTATAACAACCTCTTACGACAACATCCAAATGGCACAACTAATACTACCACATACATCATTGCTACCACTTGTCACAATGAAAGGGAAGAAACCGTAGTTACAATAATGAAACTCCAGCAGCATCGTTAACAATACTCTAAGGTATGAAAAGGATACAGGAAATGTTATTGATTTACTCGGCCACATAACAGATTACCAACAGACAGTGCACCTCAAAGAGCAATGTTGCTTCGATAGAATTAAAACAGAGTAAAATGTCTCCCACACAAAAGGTGATCTCAGAGATAATAGAGATGATGATAAAGACTGTTTATGAAGCCCACACAAAAACCTGTTCTAGAAATCTCTCATTATTATCCTGATGCTGTGAGACAAAACAGGATTGGAGAAGTGCACACAAAAACCTGTTCTAGAAATCTCTCGTTATTATCCTGATGCTGTGAGACAAAACAGGATTGGAGAAGTGCACACAAAAACCTGTTCTAGAAATCTCTTGTTATCCCGATGCTGTGAGGTAAAACAGGATTGGAAAAGCCCACACAAAAGCATGTTCTAGAAATCTCTTCTTATCCCGATGTTGTGAGGTAAAACAGGATTAGAAAAGCCCACACAAAAGCATGTTCTAGAAATCTCTTGTTATCCCGACGCTGTGAGGCAAAACAGGATTGGAAAAGCCCACACAAAAGCATGTTCTAGAAATCTCTTGTTATCCCGATGCTGTGAGGTAAAACAGGATTAGAGAAGCCCACACAAAAGCATGTTCTAGAAATCTCTTGTTATCCTGATGCTGTGAGGTAAAACAGGATTAGAGAAGCCCACACAAAAGCATGTTCTAGAACTCTCTTGTTATCCCGATGCTGTGAGGTAAAACAGGATTAGAGAAGCCCACACAAAAGCAAGTTCTAGAACTCTCTTGTTATCCCGATGCTGTGAGGTAAAACAGGATTAGAGAAGCCCACACAAAAGCATGTTCTAGAACTCTCTTGTTATCCCGATGTTGTGAGGTAAAACAGGATTAGAGAAGCCCACACAAAAGCATGTTCTAGAACTCTCTTGTTATCCTGATGCTGTGAGGTAAAACAGGATTAGAGAAGCCCACACAAAAGCATGTTCTAGAACTCTCTTGTTATCCCGATGCTGTGAGGTAAAACAGGATTAGAGAAGCCCACACAAAAGCATGTTCTAGAACTCTCTTGTTATCCCGATGCTGTGAGGTAAAACAGGATTAGAGAAGCCCACACAAAAGCATGTTCTAGAACTCTCTTGTTATCCTGATGCTGTGAGGTAAAACAGGATTAGAGAAGCCCACACAAAAGCATGTTCTAGAACTCTCTTGTTATCCCGATGTTGTGAGGTAAAACAGGATTAGAGAAGCCCACACAAAAGCATGTTCTAGAACTCTCTTGTTATCCCGATGCTGTGAGGTAAAACAGGATTAGAGAAGCCCACACAAAAGCATGTTCTAGAACTCTCTTGTTATCCTGATGCTGTGAGGTAAAACAGGATTAGAGAAGCCCACACAAAAGCATGTTCTAGAACTCTCTTGTTATCCTGATGCTGTGAGGTAAAACAGGATTAGAGAAGCCCACACAAAAGCATGTTCTAGAACTCTCTTGTTATCCCGATGTTGTGAGGTAAAACAGGATTAGAGAAGCCCACACAAAAGCATGTTCTAGAACTCTCTTGTTATCCCGATGCTGTGAGGTAAAACAGGATTAGAGAAGCCCACACAAAAGCTTGTTCTAGAACTCTCTTGTTATTCTGACACTGTGCTGAAAAACAGGATTGGATAAAAGAACAAGAAAGACATGAACTGCTTGTCACTTCACATTTCTAGGCAGATAGCATGCAGGAGGTAGAAGGGTCAATTATTTTCCTTTTGTGTGGAATTGAACCCACAACCCTTTATGTCCGATGTGACAAGCAAACGCTTTATGCATCAAGCTAATCCACTCCTAAGCAGAATTTAACTATACAAAAAGAAAATATATTTTTACACCTCACCTCGCCTGTGTGATGCTGGGGTTCGCAAGGAGCAAAAAGTAAAACTGCGACCTACAAGACATGTTCTCTTTCTCTCGTCTCGTCTTCACAGCCAATTTTATCATTCTTCTTGTGATATATAATTGATCCTTAGACAAGAACGCTTGATCTACGTTGACGATTATGTGCCCATGGTGACTGGGCCCGTCTACCCGATTTCAACCAGCTGTTGATTTACTAGGGTAGCTTGCCCTAGGGAAGGCATGTTCTAAGAGGCAACTGAGGTACGGGCCTAGATAAGCTACCCTACTAGTAAATAAAAAAACGTTGCAGAAATCAGATGTGTTGGCATACTTCTATGCGCACAACTGTCACAACATACAATCGCTCTTAGGCTCAGATCACATACAAATCACAAAGAGTGGTATAACAAGTGGTCGATATAGAGCATTCGAAGAAGATACCTGTCCTGATAATTTGTCAATCCTGCTTACAAATCTCAGCTTTGTCTGTGTCATAGAGGGTTGTAAACATACTATTTTGGTGCTTGTTTGGTGCTTCTTCATTTCAGAACTGGCAGCATTTACCTTCCAAATATAACTTATATTTAGACAAATTATCTGTAACTTGTGAGCATCTGTAGCTTAAGCGGTAGTGAGCTCGATCACAATCCATGCATACCTGGTTCAAACTGTGGCGGGTAAGTTTGGAAGCAAAATAGTTCCCTTGGATTTTTACGAATGATAAAAATAGACCTCACATTTTAGAAAGTAATGTCAAATTACTGAACGTATAAGTGGTGCCTAGAAAATCGACGCATCATTTACTGTTGTTGATGGCTAAGTCCTGTAAAGGATATTCCACGATTTTCAGTTTCAGTTGTAACTTATTGCTTCTCTTTTTTTTTTTTTTTTTCCTGATCCAGAAGCACTTGAGCTTTCAGCTCTTCGCTCGGTGCCATGGACATCGTAACCCTTCGGTTCGGTGCCATGAACATCGTGAATCTGGGGAACCTGTGGCTTTTCTGCCAGCCTGCGGAATTGAACCTGCACTCACAGAGGGCTAGTCACCCGCAGTCCAACACGCTACGAACATGCTGGGCAGGCGGGCATTGTTTCTCTTAAAGTCACCATAAAACTAAGATATGAACAAATAATTCAGATTGAGAGTCTCAATGGCGGAGTGGTTAAGATATTTACCTGTTGGTCTGAAGGTTGTGGGCCCGAACACAGACAGTCACATGTAAAAATTTTTCATGAGATCCCTAGGATTATTGCAGTTCATGTTCTTTGCAACACTCTTGGCAGATGGCATGCCGTCTCTGTCGACAGGGAATGAGCCATATAGGGAACCCAGTGCAATAAAGTAAATTCTTCGTCGAAGACCCTGTTTTTTCAGATTGAGAAAACCATTTCTAAATAAATATCATATTTTCACCTGTTATTTCAACACTATAATATTTTTTTTAAAACTCATTATTATTCCTTGTATTGTTAAAGGTATCAACAGATCAAGTTGAGCTTTTACTGTTAAAAGTATCAACAGGTCAAGTTGAGCTTGTATTGTTAAAAGTATCAACAGATCAAGTTGAGCTTGTATTGTTAAAAGCATCAACAGGTCAAGTTGAGCTTGTATTGTTAAAAGTATCAACAGATCAAGTTGAGCTTATATTGTTAAAAGTATCAACAGATCAAGTTGAACTTGTATTGTTAAAAGTATCAACAGACAGTTAAGCATGTAAAGAACACTTGGCAGTTGAAAATCGATAACTGTTGGCTTCAAAGCTGCTTAAAACAATTCATTTTTAAAAAGATTAAAATAAAAATTCACAAAATTTTCCAAACCATCTTTAAAATTATATTTGGAACCCTCGTGATACAGAGTTATTACATTATCGCTGAGATCTTCTGGTGTAAGGAAGAGATTGGAGCACACATGGTTATTCATCGAAGTGCAATTATGATGGTCCTATCAATAAATTAATCAAACCTTTTATTTGTAATTTCTTTTCCTCATTTTGATGTGGTTCCTTGCCTATATTTCAAGCTTCAACTTTGATAAACAAATTATTTTGTTTATTTTTTCCTTTCTCTGTGCATCTCTATTTTTGCTACTTTCTATGTTATATTACATTAGCTTGAATTTATTTAATCCTATTTATGCAGACCAGCGGTTCCCAAACTTTGCATTACCTCGGACCTCCTTTTAAATATATTTTGCTGCCGCAGATCCCCTAAAATTTCTATATATGAAAATCTTCTAGCGATGGAGTTATTATTACACCACATCAACAGTCAAGCTGGCTCCAATTTCTCCTACTGCTGGAAACTTCAAATGATCTTTCATTTTGTCCTGTCAGACATTTAGACTTCAGTCTTGTCCAAGTCTTTGATTTCACAGCGGAACTAATTTACCACTGTTTTTATACCTGTTTTTTAACTTCATTTTTCTGTTTGAAATGTCAAAGACCATAATATTTTTCATGCTCCTGAGTACCTGCGGACCCCAGGGTCCGTGGACCCCAGTTTGGGAAACGCTGACGTAGACTATTACTTTCCTTTTGTTTTTCTTTCTCTCATACATTTATATAACTAGTTTCCTTGTTATAACTTCAACCTTGTTACAGTTTTTGTGACTTTAATTCAAGAGTACCAGGGTATGTATTCCAGCATATTACCTTGATTTGTTTTGCTGCAATCTGTTGATCATAGCATTATTGGTGTTGTAATGTGTGCAGTTGCTACCAGTTAGTAAACAGACCATATGTTTTGTTAGTAAACACAAGTAGTGTTCGTAGTGTACGTTTTTCAGTAAATAGACTCCATGGGCTTCTGTGGATTAGCAGTAGGAGCTCGATCATAACCCAAAAGTACTCGTCAAACTCTGCTGCGGGCAGTTTGGAAGCAAATTTGACTCCGGATATTTTTACAAACTATAAAAATAGACCCCACCATTCATAAAGCATGGCAAACTACTTAACATGTAAGTAGTGCATAGAAAATTAATGACTCATTTACTCTGGTAGCGATGTCCAGTAAAAAGGAGAGGTTACGATTTTCATTTTCGTCTATGAGTAGGAAACTGATGAGTCCATTGCAGGCTTCTGGAAAGATCTTGGACAGTTTCATGCAAGGAATGTTTGTTTCAGAGATTTTATTTCATTTTAGCCGCTACTTTTTTAAATAATGCCTATTCTGCTGACATTTTTGTGTGAGATGTGCAGGCTAGGTATAGCCAAAGATTAAGGACCGTAAAGCTAGCAGTAATGCATGTTGATATTAGAAAAACTACACCATATATCTTTTCTTCTTCTTCTGGTGATCGTTCTTAAGGCCATTTTTATCATTCTAATCTGATATATAAACAGCCTAACACCAAGAACAGGTGTACGATCACAACCTTCAGTACCATTTGGAGCTCTGGTGCTTATCATTTGGTGGTTTGTTCGGTTTCAACCAGCGTTTGCTGGGTTCACTCTCCATTAGCTCTTTGCTGTCCCCAGCCAAAGCTGCAAGGCAGCAGGTTGCTATTTTCTTTTAGGGCAGCGACCCTTACATGGCCTGCCCTCCTGGGCTGATGAGCGTCATCTGCCCAGCGAATCGTCTTTTATGGGTAACTTGGTTTGCCGCCCATCCAGTTTTGTGTACGGTTTGCTCCGTTAGCCTTTGATTGTCCCCAATCAAACTACAAGGCAGCAGTAACCACATGTCTAAAGAATCAGTGCATATTAATTCATTTAAAGATAATGAACAGTGAGATTTGACTAGAACATGTTCATTAGAAAAATACATTCCCTAGACAAGAAAATCACAATATTTCTGTTTATTTTACATGAAACAAGTTGTGTTTTTTCTGTGTAAATATGTTGTCTATTACCTGTATTTTTAACTAACTTTCAACATTTTTAAAATAACGAATTTCATTATATTTTTGCTATTAACTTCTAGTTAATAAACACCACACTACATCACCTTGTTTTGGATGTCTTTTTTACAGGAGCCACACTACTGGGCAATTTTAAAATAAAAGATTTCATTATATTTTTGTTATTAACTCCTGTATGGACCAAATGCCACGCTGTGTGGCTTTGTGTTGGAAGCCTTTTTTACAGGAGTCACACTACACAGCATTTTCTAACTAAAAGATGTAATTCTAGTTTTGTTATTAAAACACTATTTTTACTAATCAGTTTTGTATGGGATTTCCACGATGAATATTTTGGGACCAAATGACTGCCTTCAGAAATTGATGTTCAATTTTGTGTTTTTAAAAAAAAATTATATTCTTCTTTGCGTTGTTCTTTACCACCAATTGTAATCACTCTTTGTGATATGTTTGATCTTTGCCAAGAACGTGTATACGTTGCACATTGGTTTGGAGGCCCCTAAACGCATAGACTTCTACACGTTTAGGATGTGCATCCGATTTCAGCCAAAGTCCTTAGTTGCCTCTTACGTGGCAGGTAACAGTGATTCTATTCTTTACATCCCAAATTACACAATGGGTGATGTGGTCAGCATCACGCCGCCGCCTTTACTTTCCCAGAGCATGTCTGGTACCCAGTTGAGGCTGGGTCGACCTGAGAGCTGTCGTGGTCGGGAAAAATTCCCTGCGCATTGCGGGAGCTGAACCCAGACCACCAGCCTTGCGGAGCGAGTTCACTAACAACTACGCTACAGCGGCTCTCAACCAAGTTAATAGTATCTTCATAATTATTGCATCTGGTTAGTTTTTGTTCCACCCACTATAAATTCAAGCATAGTCATGGTTTCTAATATTGCACCTCTGATTTTTTGCATGAGGACTAGCTTCATTAGTGTCTTTCGCCATTCCGGCAAGCCTTACTTCAACGTCAGAAGTACTTGTAATTTAGATCCCCAAGTTGCCTGTGTGTTGCCAAGGCCCACAAGGGAAACAAAGAATAGTAATATTGCGACATTCAAGGCATGTCGTAAGAGGTGACTGAGGTAGAGGCCTAGGGAAGCTACCCTATTAAATCTTCTTTGTACGCTCCATATCAACCACTTGTTAACCACTCTTTGTGATTTGTATGCGATCAGAGCCTAAGAGCAATTGTACATTGGGCAAGTTATGCGCCTACAAGTAGGCCAGTACAATGTATTTTTGGACGCTTTTATTTACTAGGGTAACTTCCTAGGCCCATACCTCAGTCGCCTCTTACGACATGTCTTGTAGGTGGCAGGGTTACTATTCTTTGCTTCCCATGAGGACCCGGGAACACACGGACAACCCTAGTAAATAAAAATTGTTGCAGAAATCGGATGTGCTTGCCTACTTGTAGGTGTATAACTGGCACAACATACAATCTATTTTAGGCTCAGATCACATACAAATCACAGAGTGGTTTAACAAGTGGATTGATAAGGAGCGTTCAAAAAAGAAGAAGATTCCCAAGTAAAGGATAAGGTTTCCCTGTAATGCAACCACATAGATTGTGTGCTCCAAGATTGTTTGGCCCAAGCTGGCCTCGAACCCTGTCATTTTGACAACAAGTGGTCATTAGCAAAGAGTGTTATCAACTTTGCTATCGGTGACCCTTGTTGAAGTTCTGAGCATGGGAACTGATCATTGAAGAAGAAAAATGTAAATTTAGAAAGTGTGATATAGTAAATTTTGTGCCTGTGTGGTGCTGGGGCCCGCTAGGGAAGCAAAGAATAGTACCACTGTGACCTACATGGCATGTTATAAGAAGCAACTGATGTAGGATCTATGGAATCTACTCTAGTAAATAAAAAGCATAGCAGAAATCGGATGTGCTGGCCTACTTGTAGTTGCATAACTGGTGCAACGTATAATCACTCTTAGGCTCAGATCACATATAAATCACACAGAGTGGTTAACAAGTGGTCGAAATGGAGCGTCAAGAAGAAGAAGAAGAATAAGTAAACTTTGGGGAAACAAAAACGATTAATGACAATAAGAGAATCTGATAAAGACAAAAGTGGAAGATTTGAACTGCTATAGCTAGGTGTTGAGAGCCACAGTAGCGTAGTTGTTAATGAACTTGCTTCTTGGGCTTGTAATCCGGGTTCAATTCCACATTAGGCGTTGAATATTTTTGCTACCGTAACAACTCTCAGGTTGATCCTGCTTTAATTCTGTACCATGAAAAGCACTGGGATGTAAACGTGGACGACGTGATGTTCACCACATCAGCAATCTTGTGTCGATGGTCAATGAAAACTATGGAACTAACACCACATCAGCAATCTTGTGCCGATTGTCAATGAAAACTATGGAACTAACACCACATCAGCAATCTTGTGCCGATTGTCAATGAAAACTATGGAACTAACACCACATCAGCAATCTTGTGTCGATGGTCAATGAAAACTATGGGCCTAACACCATATCAGCAATCTTGTGTCGATGGTCAATGAAAACTATGGAACTAACACCACATCAGCAATCTTGTGCCGATTGTCAATGAAAACTATGGAACTAACACCACATCAGCAATCTTGTGTCGATGGTCAATGAAAACTATGGGCCTAACACCATATCAGCAATCTTGTGTCGATGGTCAATGAAAACTATGGAACTAACACCACATCAGCAATCTTGTGTCGATGGTCAATGAAAACTACGTGCCTAACACCACATCAGCAATCTTGTGCCGATTGTCAATGAAAACTATGGAACTAACACCACATCAGCAATCTTGTGCCGATTGTCAATGAAAACTATGGAACTAACACCACATCAGCAATCTTGTGTCGATGGTCAATGAAAACTACAGGCCTAACACCACATCAGCAATCTTGTGTCGATGGTCAATGAAACTATGGGTCTAACACTCACATCAGCAATCTTGTGCGATGGTTCAATGAAAACTACAGGCCTAACACCACATCAGCAATCTTGTGTCGATGGTCAATGAAAACTATGGGCCTAACACCACATCAGCAATCTTGTGTCGATGGTCAATGACAACTACAGGCCTAACACCACATCAGCAATCTTGTGTCGATGGTCAATGAAAACTACGTGCCTAACACCACATCATCAATCGTGTGTCGATGGTCAATGAAAACTATAGAACTAACACCACATCAGCAATATTGTGCCGATTGTCAATGAAAACTATGGGCCTAACACCACATCAGCAATCTTGTGTCGATGGTCAATGAAAACTATGGGCCTAACACCACATCAGCAATCTTGTGCCGATTGTCAATGAAAACTATGGGCCTAACACCACATCAGCAATCTTGTGTCGATGGTCAATGAAAACTACATGCCTAACACCACATCAGCAATCTTGTGCCGATGGTCAATGAAAACTACAGGCCTAACACCACATCATCAATCGTGTGTCGATGGTCAATGAAAACTATGGAACTAACACCACATCATCAATTGTGTGCCGATGGTCAATGAAAACTACAGGCCTAACACCACATCATCAATTGTGTGCCGATGGTCAATGAAAACTACAGGCCTAACACCATATCATCAATTGTGTGCCGATGGTCAATGAAAACTACAGGCCTAACACCACATCAGCAATTGTGTGTCGATGGTCAATAAAAACTACAGGCCTAACACCACATCATCAATCTTGTGTCGATGGTCAATGAAAACTACAGGCCTAACACCACATCATCAATCTTGTGTCGATGGTCAATGAAAACTACAGGCCTAACACCACATCATCAATCGTGTGTCGATGGTCAATGAAAACTATGGAACTAACACCACATCAGCAATTGTGTGTCGATAATCAATAAAACTACAGGCCTAACACCACTTCATCAATTGTGTGCCGATGGTCAATGAAAACTACGGAACTAACATTGTATTACCCAACTTGTCTCATAGTATGAAAAGGGTTTTATTTTTTTTCCTATAGCTGGGTGTTAGCTTATGTATTTATATAATCCATGTTACTGAACTATTTGGAATTGTTCTGCCCCTTCAGTAGATAGAGCATTTGCTTGTACATCTTAACGTGTGTTTATTGTGTCGTTTATTGCAGTGTTTTTAACATCAACCTAGACAAGCGTTTCCCAAAGTGGGCGGTACCACCCCTCAGTGGGCGCTGAAGCAATTCTAGGGGGGGCAATAGTGGGTTCAGAAGAATTTGGGGGTGTTCAGGTGATTAGGGCTGTGACTCCTTAAAGAAGAAATTAATAATAAATATTTTAAAATAAATTATTTTCGTTATTTTGAGATTAAATAATTATTTAAAATTTGAATTCTGCATTTTATTTCATCTTATGCACGTCTTACACAACCCCTTTTTTTCATCAATTTTTGATTTCATGCACATAATCATTTGAAAATTGACCATGTATTACAGAAATATATATCAATTTTCTATGTAAAAGAGAAAATAGAGCATATATTTTAATTAGGAGGGGGCGTAGGCAAACTGTTATAATGTGGTGGGGTGCGTTACAAAGTTTGTCGTGCAAAGTGGGCGGTGGGCATCTATGGCC
Organism: Arion vulgaris; assembly: GCA_020796225.1. NCBI lineage: Eukaryota > Metazoa > Mollusca > Gastropoda > Stylommatophora > Arionidae > Arion > Arion vulgaris. Next base: position 6,081,210 of record CM036774.1, read on the forward strand.
TAGACAAAGCAATACATAACTTTTGCATGCATTGTTGGTCCTATTGTTGTTGTTATTAGTTTTACCCCTTCTTTGTCATTGCATTCTTTCCTTCTGGATTATTTTGTGCGCTACAACACAACAATGTACATATATGAGTACCTCTTGATTTATGCCTGTTTGAGTTGCATGTTTTCAAACATAAATTAATAATATGACTGTCAAATTAATATGTGAATCGTGGGTCTCTGTGGCTGAGTGTTTAAGCCCTTTGACTTGTGAGTCGAAGGCCGTGGGTTCGAATCCGGACCGCATCGTTCTGTTCACAATGCAGTTTTTCCAGAGACCCCTAGGATTGTTGCAGGAGCTACAGAGTTCGTGCTTTGTGCAATACTCTCTGCAGGTGGCGTGCCATTTCTGTGGAGAGGGACGAAGCAGATGGGGTTAAACCCGGTGCAATGAAGTCAATCCTTGGTTATAAAACCCTTTAATATGTGAAGTTATTTAGCACTCATTTTTTTAATAACTTGTTTTACGAAATGCTCTCTTCTTCTTCTTTGCGTTCGTTCTTACAACCAATTTTAATCACTCTTTGTGATATGTTTGATCTTTGCCAAGAACGTGTATACGTTGACATTGGTTTGGTAGGCCCCTAAACGCATAGACTTCTACACGTTTGGGACATGTGCATCCAATTTCAGCCAAACCTCTGTAGTCGCCTCTACGACATACGTGGCAGGTAACAGTGGTTCTATTCTTTACATCCCAAATTTGACCCCGGTAACCACTCGGGCAACAAAATGCTCTAAAACTGTGTATCATTCTCTTCTGATCTCTAATCTTGTTTTGCCTCACAGCATCAGGTTAAGAAGAGAGTTTAACGAGCTCTAGTCTGCATTTCGTATATGACGTCTTTCACTGCCTCTGTTATTTCTGTGGTCCACCTTTTGTGTTGATGACCTTTAGCCTTGTATCCACTATATATGAGTAGTATTGTCATTTGAGATTTTTTGTCTGTTGGTAATCTGCTTATGTGGCCGAACTATTTAATTTGTTGTTTCTTGATGAAGTTCAGGACTGATATTTACACTTTTTTCCTGATGCCTTCATTTCTAAACCAGTCTCTTCTTGTTACTCCCAGCATTCTGCGCAGACACTTCATCTCTATCTGGACTAGGTTTCCTTTTTCGCTTTATGTCAGCATCCAGGTTGAACACAGCTGTGTATGTTTAGTGTGTTTTCTTGTAGCATTGAGAGCTTAACACAGCTGTGTATGTTTAGTGTGTTTTCTTGTAGCATTGAGAGCTTAACACAGCTGTGTATGTTTAGTGTGTTATCTTGTAGCAATGAGAGCTTAATGCAGCTGTGTATGTTTGGTGTGTTATCTTGTAGCATTGAGAGTTTAACACAGCTGTGTATGTTTGGTGTGTTATCTTGTAGCATTGAGAGCTTAACACAGCTGTGTATGTTTAGTGTGTTATCTTGTAGTATTGAGAGCTTAACACAGCCATGTATGTTTGGTGTGCTATCTTGTAACATTGAGAGCTTAACACAGTCGTGTACAAAGATAACCTTTGTGTTCATACTAACCCTTGTTGTATAGTGTTGTAACCCTTGTTGTATAGTGTTGTAAACGTTGTTGTATAGTGTTGTAACCGTTGTTATAAGTAATTGTCAACTTTCAGGATTATATTCAATAAAGATCAATTGTCTTCTTTATAGATATTCAATAATAGATCAATTGTTCTTCTTTATAGATATTCAATAATAGATCAAAATTTCTTCTTTATAGATATTCAAAATAGATCAAATATTCTTCTTTATAGATATTCAAAATAGATCAATTTTCTTCTTTATAGATATTCAATAATAGATCAAATATTCTTCTTTATAGATATTCAATAATAGATCAAATATTCTTCTTGATATTCAATAATAGATCAATTGTTCTTCTTGATAGATATTATTTTGTTATAAATCGCTATTTCATACAATTTGCAAATGTATATTTTGCATGTATAAATAGTTAGAGAGCTGGCTTCTCATGTCATGTGTTATTGGGTTATGGTTGGATACACTTTGTGTTCTAGACAGACCAGCTGTAAACCAACAGTTATCTAAATGTGTTCAGAAAAGATGTTCAGATTGGACAGAGGGAAAGAAGATGGACCAGAATATGATTGAACTTTTTAAAACCCTCTTCTCCAACCATTGTCACTGATATTTTGTCGGGAACCCTTGCCGCTGCTATGGAGTTCGTGCACTGCAGCTGAGATCTTCCTGTGTAAGAAAGAGATAGGAGCACACATGGTTACTCACCGAAGTGCAATGATGATGGTTCAATCAATCAATATTTTATGGGAAAAAATAAAGAAATCGATTATTGATATGTATGTCGCCCGAGTGGTTACCGGGCCCAAATTTGGGTGTAAAGAATAGAACCACTGTTACCTGCCACGCATGTCGTAAGAGGCGACTAAAGAGGTTTGGCTGAAATTGGATGCACGTATCCTAAACGTGTAGAAGTTTATGCGTTTAGGGGCCTTCCAAACTAATATGCAACGTATTACACGTTCTTGGCAATGATCAAACATATCACAAAGAGATTTAAATTGGTTGTAAAGAATGAACGCAAAGAAGAAGAAGGTCTCCCTAGCAAAGTTAATTTCAGGATCTCCCTAGGTCTCCATCTGATTGTATAACATATCTTTATTCCATCGGTTGATCAATCAATCAATCAATCTTTATTCCTTCATATGGTAACTTTCTTTGTATGCGTACGAGTTCGGGACTGCCACTGAAATCTTCCTGTATAAGAAAGAGATCAGAGTACACATGGTTACTCACCAAAGTGCATTGATGAGGTCCTGCCAATCAATCAATGGTAGATGCGGTAGTGCAGTAGTCAGTGTACTTGCTTCGCAAGCCCATGGTCTCAGGATCAAATGTTAACAATAATGACCTTACACAAAGTACCTGATGGATCTTAGAAGTATTAGAGGCAATGATAAAGACTATTTATGAAACACACACAAAAGTCAGTTCTAGAAATCTTTTCTTATCCTGATGCTGTGAGGTAAAACAAGATTAGAGAAAACAAAACACAACAAAGTATCTGTCAGAGAAATGGTAAATTGTGTTCAAAATAACTGCAATATGCAGCCTTGAGAACTTACTTGCATCTCCTCTGTATTCCTGTGGCACATCTTATCAGACCGCAGAACATGTCCTGCAAGACTGTCCCCTGTATGTCCTCCATAGAAAGAAATGCTGGCCCTACAACACAACACTACATTCAAAACTGCATGGCACCAGAGATGAGCTCCAGACAACTGTCGACTTCATCATAAAACGCAAGACTATCCCCTGTATGTCCTCCCTAGAAAGGAATGCTAGCCCTACAAAACTACATTCAAAACTACATGGCACCAGAGATGAGCTCCAGACAACTGTCGACTTCATCATAAAAACGCAAGACTATCCCCTGTATGTCATCCCTAGAAAGGAATGCTGGCACTACAACACAACACTACATTCAAAACTGCATGGCACCAGAGATGAGCTCTGGACAACAGTCGACTTCATCATAAAAATGCAAGACTATCCCCTGTATGTCCTCCATAGAAAGAAATGCTGGCCCTACAACACAACACTACATTCAAAACTGCATGGCACCAGAGATGAGCTCCAGACAACTGTCGACTTTATCATAAGAACGTGTCTAACTGTATAATCATCAAAATAGCGATCAAAGAAGAAGAAGAACCCTTTCTCTGTATTTTTCTTTTACGTTCTGATGCATTTTTATAACAATGTATACTACATTAGCCAGTGTACTGATTTTGCGTCATCTTATAAAATACATGGAGCCTTTATATCGGCTTAGAAGAAGGAAAGGGTTAAACATGCTAAAATTGATATGTTTGTTTTTGTGTGTGTCTTCCAGCTTTGATTTCCAGACTCCCAGCAAAGAGGTGATCCGTTTAGAACAAGACATTTTCATACCTATGGCAGGAAGTGGCAAACTATTTGTTCATGCAACTAATAGATTCTGGAGTCAAATCAAATCTGCCGGGTAGGAAGATTTTTTTTGTCTGTATGTCTGTGTGGTGTGTTGATTTTGATTATTTGTTTCGTCTGTGTGTTGTTGGGCAAGATGGTTTTGCATGTGTGTTGTTGAGCCGCAAGGGCAGCAAAGAATAGTAACACTGCGACCTACAACGCATGTTGTAAAGGCGATTGAGGTAGGGCCTAAGGAAGCTACGCTAGAAAATAAAAAACATCACAGAAATTGGATGTGCTGGCATACTTGTAGGCACATAACTGGCACAACATACAATCGCTCTTAGGCTCAGATCACATACATGTCACAAAGAGTGGTTTAACACAAGTGGAGGTTTGAACTAGAAGAAGAAGGTTATTGGTTACTGAACTAACATCACAGCACTTCGAGCAGACCCAACAGATGTTGAAGGGTATGCATACTGATGGTTCCTGTGGCTTGCTGGTTAAACACACTTCTCTCTCTGCCCCTCAAACATCAAGCTCAACCTTGATCTTGAAGAAGGTAGAAAATCTGTGTAGAAGCTCAGTAGTTCATCATTTCATCATTGGCCTCTTTGTCTCAGTAGACAATAGGTTTTGCGTCACATAGATTTTCCTGCGCTGAATCACGTCTCTTGTGGCTGTAATGGTCTATTCTAGAGTGATAATCCTTGCCACAGTTGCTGCAGGTGAAAAACTGGAGCTGATACATAAGATGTTCCTCTGCGCTCTCTTTTGCCTCCATACATGACAGTGTTTTTCTTCTTTTATTTTTGAGCCACCCCTCACTGCAGCTCACCATGCTTGCCTGTCTTTTTTCCAACTGCTCCCAATTTATTTTGTTTGTGTATGCTGCGTGAAGTTAGATCCTGCTTGCAGGTGTCAATCCAATATTTCTATATTGGAGATGTGGTCCTGCCACAGGATGTTGTATATTCGCCTGAGACAGCACATTATCTTTGATATTCCTGCATATTATATATTTATAGGAGACCAAATTGTATTAACTTTACTTGATATATTACGTGGGTAAGGCTCCCATGTTGTATTCCATATTACGTTGTATTCCATATTATTGTTGGGGTTTTCTAGGCATTGTCTTGGAAGGTAGTCTGCCATTGCTTTCCTTCCTGGCAGTGACCATACTAGTCATGACCGTAGCCATTGTCTCTATTACAGAGATCCTCTGCCTACCTTCCTGGCAGTGACCATGCTGGTCCATGACCGTAGCCATTGTCTCTATTACAGAGATCATCCGCCTACCTTCCTGGTGGACCATACTGGTCCATGACTGTAACCATTGTCTCTATTACAGAGATCCCCTGTCTACCTTCCTGGCAGTGACCATACTGGTCCATGACTGTAACCATTGTCTCTATTACAGAGATCCTCTGTCTACCTTCCTGGCAGTGACCATACTGGTCCATGACTGTAACCATTGTCTCTATTACAGAGATCCTCTGTCTACCTTCCTGGCAGTGACCATACTGGTCCATGACTGTAACCATTGTCTCTATTACAGAGATCCTCTGTCTACCTTCCTGGCAGTGACCATACTGGTCCATGACTGTAACCATTGTCTCTATTACAGAGATCCTCTGTCTACCTTCCTGGCAGTGACCATACTGGTCCATGACTGTAACCATTGTCTCTATTCAGAGATCCTCTGTCTACCTTCCTGATGACTACTGGTCCATGATGTAACTCATTGTCTCTATTAAGAGATCCTTGTCTACCTTCCTGGCAGTGACCATACTGGTCCATGACTGTAGCATTGTCTCTATTACAGAGATCCTTGCTACCGTCTTGAGTTTTGAGACCATAACCATTGACACTCTGTCGGCTGCTTCCTCACTCATCCACCACCTGCTCCCATGGCTTCCACGTGACCCTGCGGGGGCTAAGGTACACAACCTTGCCCAAGGGTGTCCTATAGACTAACGGAGGGAAGGAGACTACATCTCCTTTGATAGAGGTTTACCTCTACCCCGCTACCCTCAGAAAGAACTCAAAATTTTAAAAAACTGGCTGATGCTACAAATACAAATGAGAAAATTGAGATATTTTGGATATATAAAAAGACATGAAGGGCTTGAGAAGACCATCATGGAAGGAGGCATACTGGCAAAGAGAAGAAGAGGAAGACCGGAGAAGATGGATTCAGGATGTAACTGATGGTTTGAACATACGTGCAAGGCAGCAGACGCCAGGATTGCATGGCCTCACCAATGAGAGAGAGAAAATTCCAGAGGACTGTTGGGGTGGCAAAGTTCTGTCAGACAAGCTATTTGATGATGAATGCTTCCATATACTCCAGTGTACTCTATCCTGATCTCCAACTTGAATAAAACATTATTCATTGACTCTCCATTGGTTCTCTGGAACTCCATTTACTGGAGCTGTTGTTGTATCTGACTCTCAGTCAATGCTTTGAAAGATCCAGGATGGCAGGTTTCAGTATGAGTGGATGCCATCTAATGAATTTCTAATCTCCAGAGGCTTACATGGATCTACTGTTCTGGGCATGCAGGTGTTTGCGGAAATGAGAGAGGGAACAGGCTTGTTTCAACAGCATTGATTGTCGACGAGTTGAAGATGGATAAGAGGGATGTTCTCTTCACAACTGCCTAATGGATGAAGACACTAAAATAGATGTTGAATCGATCCGGATTTGCTCCTTGGGATCCGGTTTTGAGTTACCTGTTGTACAAGTGTAACTGGATGACTGAGAGGCAGAGTGAGGAGCGTGCTTAACCAGTGAGCCACAAGAACCATCAGTATATATACCCTTTGACATCTGTGGGGGGAGACTGAGCACCTATGGATCTGCCTAGAGTGCAATGACGTTGGTTCAGTAAACAATAACTTGATTGAATAAACCTAACTTAAATATCCTTATTCTTATCCTTATCTTAACCACATTTGCCGTGAAGCATCGTGGGGAGAGTTAGTTTCTATCTTGTGCCAGGTGTGTTTCGCTTGACGTTGTCAGTCCATGCTTTTGCAAGGACTCTGAGATGTTATCTATCCATCGTGTTCTTGGCCTGCCTCGTGCTATGCGCCCTGAGTGTCAATTATTGTAGGCACGTGATGGTAGTAAATGTGGTTCCATTCTCATTAGATGGCGAACCACTTGATTCTTGCTTCTCGATGTACTGTATGCATGGTATAGTACCAACGATGCTTCTGATATTCTTGTTTCTCACTTTATCTCGCCTTGTAACGTTGACAGCTTTTCGTAGACATCTCATTTCACATGTTGTAACTCTTTCTTTCTTGTCAGGGTCATGTTTGGCACTGATAGCAGAGAGTTGGAATAAATATGTAGTTTATCAGTTGTCCTTTGACTGCCATGTTAATGCTTGGATGTTTTAATAGTGGTGACAGTTGGTATGTCACTGCATTTGCCTTCTGACATCTAGTATAAATATCAATCGATTCAAACTTGTCTATTTTTGTTTAAGTGAATGTTAGATTCATATTCAATATCCTTATGTCCTTCATTAACAGTCTAAATCTAATTCATCTTGTGAATCATTTAGTTCAAGTTTGAATAATTGTTAAGCCAATGTGTTGCGGGACTGAAGGAGCAAAGAATAGTATCACTGCAACCTACAAGGTATGCTGTAGGAGGCAACTGAGGTAAGGATCTAGGGAAGCTACCCTAGTAAATAAAAAGTATCCCAAAAATTTTAATGTGCTGGTCTATTTGTAGACGCATAACTGGCACAATGTACAATCGCTCTGTCTTAGATCACATACAAATTTTCTTATTCTTTGAATGCTCCACATCGACCACTTGTTAACCACACTTTGTGATTTGTATGTGATCTGAGCCTAAGAGTGATTGTACGTTGTGCCAGTTATGCACCTACAAGTAGGCCAGCACATCCCATTTCCTGCAATGCTTTTATTTACTAGGAAGCTTCCTAAGCCCCTACCTCAGCCGCCTCTTACAACATGCTTTGTAGGTCGCAGTGTTAATATTCTTTGCTCCCTGCGGCCCGACAACACAAGGACACATACAAATCACAAAGAGTGGTTTAACAAGTGATTGATATGGAGTATTCAAAGAAGAAGACAAATAAATGTTACCACGATCATCATAATCAGAATGGTATCTAATCAAAGGTCTTCTTCTTGTTTGTTGTTAGTGCAGCTGTATATGCAAATAGACACTACCTGGCTATATATCAAAGAACACACCCAGACCGACTTGCCAAGAGCGGGGATAACTTACCAAGAATAATTGGAGATGTCTTCATTCATCCTACAGCTACTGTACATCCTACTGCTGTCGTGAGTGTCTATATGTTTGTCTATGTATGAAATATTTAACATAAGAAAATAGTCGAGTCTTACTTACTTATTACTTCTGAAGTTGGAAAAGATGGCCTCTTTGTCTGTATGGCGAGGAAACCAATAAAACGGTAAGCAGGCTTTCACGCAAAAATCAGACAGAAGCGTCACACCAGATGCCATGGCTATGTCTAAATTTAAAGCAGGCGAATGCAGAAGAAGACAACTTACTTATTTACTCAACTAACTAATTACTTTACTTCTTCACTATTTGTCCCTATGGAGGCATTTACAAAGGCCTTCCAAGCCCGCCTATCCAAAGCCATATTTCCAGATCTCCCGCTCTCCCCTATTTTCTTGCATTTCGTCTCCCGACATGTGGGGTCCTTCTTCTTCGGGTGGCAAGCTATGAATTTTCTTGGTGGTGGTAACTGTAGCTATCTAGTGTTTTTACAGTGTGGGTAGCTAGCCCACGCTCGACTTCCTTAGTCACCTGCATAGCAGGTAACAGTGGTAATATTCTTTACACCCCTAATTTGGTCTCCGATAACAACTTAGGCGACTTAACTACTTACTTACTACAAATGGGGGACTGCCTAGAGTAGTTGATAGTAGCTTGGCCTGCTAGCTGTGAGACGCCTCATAGCTCGGGTTCGAACCTACTGTCCGGCATTTGTTCGAGTCCCTGGTCTTACTCAGGACGATAACGTGAGTACCTCTGAAGTCGGAGAAAATCTGCCTGTATGGCGAGGGAATACTAATTACGAGTACATTGAGCACACGGCTGCCAGTGTAAGTAATTTACAATGTGCACGCTGCTGCCATTGTAAGAAATTGGAAAACGGATTTTCACGCAAAAATCAGTTTCAGAGATGAAACTTCGTCTGAGTTGAAAGCGGACGGAAAAAAAAAAAAAAACTACAAATGGGTGCGATTGTGGACCATAACACAAACATTAAAGAACAAAATTGAAACTTTTGAAACAAGGTGTTACTGAAAAGTTCTTAGAATATCCGAGACAGAGAAGAGAAAAAAACAAAGACATACTACAAGACCTGCATATTGAGGGTAGTATTGGCTCATAAATAACATCATGTCCTGGAAGCTGAAATATTTTGATCACATTAAACGTCACAGTGGTTTGGAGAGGACGGTAATGGAAGGCATGGTTCCTGGGGTAGGAGGTAGGGGATAAACAAGCAGAAGGTTGCAGCAGAACATCAAAGAAACTTTGAACATGACGCTGGAGGAGGCAGGAGAACTTGCTAAAGACAGAGAGTTTTTCAAGTGGGCTGTGATGAAAGCGAGGTTTCACAAGGGAGATGCTACTACTTGACTTGACATGCTTACCTAGTCACTTAAACTTGCCTCCACCAAGGTAACGGAATCAACCATTTCAAACTTGTTGTTTGTTGGTAATCTGCTTTTGTGGTCGAACCATTTAATTTGTTGTTTCTTGATGAAGTTCAGTACTGATGTTGTACCTACCTTTTCCCAGATGTCTACATTTCTCAACCGGTCACTTTTTAATACTTTTTGAAACATGTGTTTCATATCATTACAGCTGGGCCCTAATGTGACTATTGGAAGAAATGTTACTGTTGGGGAAGGTGTCAGAGTACGGGAGACTATTTTACTTGAAGGAGCAACTCTCCAGGTAAATAAAGCATTTTTGAATCATAATATATTTATTAACTTGAAAGTAATAACTTGCAACTTGTTGTTTGTTTGTTTGCGAATGTTCTTTGCCGCCAATTTAATCACTCTTTGGGATACGTTTGGCCTGAGACAAGAACAACTATATGTTGCACCTCAGTTCGTAGGCCCTACACTGACACTGCAGGCAGATTGAATTTTGGCCTACGAAAGTTAGTCTGTCGCTGACAGTAGTCCTCCACTTTCCTCTTTGATTTCATTGCCTTATCGACATGTTTGCTATATCTTGTGTGTTTGTTGTTTCAGCCTACATTTTGTGTTTGTTGTTCTGCCTATTTTTGTCATGTTTGTGTTTCACTATATTTTGTGTGTTTGTTGTTTCACCATATATTTTGTGTGTTTGTTGTTTCGCATATATTTTGTTATGTTTGTATGTTCGCCTGGAGCATTCTACTACTATTCGTCCTTTCAGACCGTGTGAGGTTGTTCCACTTGCAACTTGATTTTGCTTGTCATTGTTACCCCAAAAAATGGTATAGAATTTCTTGTTATTGGTTACTGAACCACCCGTATGTTGCCGGGCCCAAGGAAGCAAAAATAGTAACACTGCAACCTGCAAGACATGTCGTTAGAGGCGACTAAGTTAGGGGCATAAGAAAGCTACCCTAATAAATAAAAGCGTCGCAGAAATAGGATGTGCTGGCCTACTTGTAGGTGCATAACTGGCACAACGTACAATTGCTCTTAGGCTCAGATCACATACAAATCACAAAGAGTGGTTAACAAGGGATCAATATGAAGTCACAGCACTCCGGGCAGACGCATAGATGCTCAGTCCCCCTCAACAGATGTCGAAGTGGATACATACGTAAAATATAACCAAAATCAACTCTACAGACATTGCATTATAGTATAAAGTAATTTTACTGATGTTTATATTGTCCCCCCTAGGCTCACTGTTGTGTTCTGCACAGTATTGTTGGCTGGCACAGCACAATTGGTGTGTGGTCAAGAGTGGAGGGAACCCCAAATGATCCGAACCCAAACAAGCCGTTTGCCAAGCTAGAGATTCCAGGCATGTTCTCTAGTGATGGAAAGTTGAACCCATCCATTACAGTTATAGGTAAGTAAAGAAAAAAAGTAAAGGAACCCTTTTATACCTCCTGGTATATAGGACAATACAGTGTTAGGCCTGTTATTGTTCATTGACCGTCGGCACACGATGGGTGATGTGGTCAGCATCACGCCGGCCGCCTTTACTTTCCCAGAGTATGTCTGGTACCCAGTTGAGGCTGGGTCGACCTGAGAGCCGTCGGGGTCGTGAAAAATTCCACATCCACCACGGGAGTTGAACCCAGACCACCAGCCTTGATAAGCGAGTTTACTAACAACTACGCTACCGCAGCTCTCACAGTTATAGGTAGAAGATTATTACTGTCTAGCAACTTTTGGCTCACTTGAATCATTGCATGTTTTGTTTCTACATATATTCTATGATATATATCTTAAAAGAACGATTTTCTGGCCAACACTATGTTACCAGAGCCAAACATAGCCAAACGTCATTACTGCCTGTAATACCGGTTTATGGACAGTGTTGGATAGAATGGACATGAGACTGTGAAATTTAATGGCCGCATGACTAGTAAAAAGTAAAGGAACCCTTTCCTACCTTGTGGTTTATAGGTCAATACAGTGTTAGGCCTGTATTTTTCATTGACCGTCGGCACACAATGGGCGATGTGGTCAGCATCACGCCGCCGCCTTTACTTTCCCAGAGCATGTCTGGTACCCAGTTGAGGCTGGGTCGACCTGAGAGCTGTCGTGGTCGGGAAAAATTCCACGCGCATTGCGGAGCTGAACCCAGACCACCAGCCTTGCGAAGCGAGTTCACTAACAACTATGCTACAGCGGCTCTCAGCATGACTAGTGCAGTCATCGCTAAACTGTTCAGGTTGGGATGTTTACTTTATGACCTCGACAGTAAAATACTACTTGGTCTTATCGTGGATTGAACCCGGGTTTCCCACATGGGAGCCGCAACATAGTCAATAATGGCAGATAATGAGTGGAAAATCATGGTGACAGAGATGAGGTACATTAGAAGAGCTGTAGGTGTGACAATAAGAAACAAAATTAGAAATGAAGAACTCAGAAAAAGACTGGGTGGGAAACCAGTTATGCAATTCAAAAAAAGAACAACAGATTAAATGATTTGGACAGGAATGGTTTTGACAAGAATGCCCTGGTATCGACTACCACAGATAGCCACGTTGAAAAAGTATAACGGGTACAGAGCAAGACCACACAAAAGATGGAGAGCAGCTGCATTAAGAACAGCCTTAAGAAAATTAATAACAGCTTACAAAGTGCCTTAGAAGAAGTACACACAAGGTCATTACATTCTCTGCCCCAACACTTACTGTAAAGAAATAAATAGGGAAGAGAAGAAAAGATATATTATAGAAGTTGTCAGTCTATCATCAGGTAGAATCCATTTAGCAGAAGAAATAAATGTGCTGTATTATAGCTAAAGGATGGGGTCACCGATGGTGAAGCTGGTAACAGACTGCGTAAGTGACCATATGCCTTGGAAGTTCTGGAATTTGAGACCAGTTTTTGCTAAATATTCTTGGTGTGCACACAGTACATTCTTGGACTACAGGAAACCCTGATCCTTTACTTAGGGATCTAATTTACAAGTGCTTCTGAAGCTGGGTAAGGCTTGCCTGATTGGTGAAAAACACTGATAATAAGGAAATCAGGATAATAAGGAATACATTGTGCACTGACTACGTCTGAATTCATAGCAGCGACCGCTGTCCTGCAAGACTGTCCCCTGTATGTCCTCCCTATAACGGAATGCTGGACCTACAACCCAACACTACATTCAAAACTACATGGCACCAGAGATGAGCTCCAGACAAGTCAATTTCATCATAAGAACACGTCAAACGGTATAATCATCAAAATAACGATCATAAAGAAAAAGAAGATAGCGGCGACCGCAGAAGAAAAAGAATATGGAATTATGAGAACTCTTTTATAACATTTATATTCCATTTTAAGAAGGAAGACATGATAACAGTAAGAACAATATCAATACTGAACTTCATAAAAAATCAATCAATTAAATGGTTTGGCCATGTAACCAGATTCCAATAGTCACTGCGTCTCAGATGGCAATCAATCTCGCCTCTCTCTTCTAACTAGTGATGTCATTAGCGCTTAGGGCAGCAACAAATACACGCCATTCTTCTCTATTCTTATCCATCCTCTGTATTGTTTTCTAGCTTTGCTTCATTTCTTTCACCTTTGGAACATCATCACCACTAATCAATCACAACTACATCATAAAGTGAACATATTTCTCTCTTATATTACAGGATCTAATGTACAAGTTCCATCAGAGGTCATCATCCTGAACTCTATTGTCCTGCCACACAAAGACCTCAATGGCTGCTACAAGAATCAGATCATTTTGTGATGCAGGCTTATCATATCTAGATTTCAGTTTCAGCTAGAGAGATCCTCGATGTCTTTTTGTTCATCTTTGTTCATCTTTATCATTCTTCTATTAATCATCTTCTTATAAATAGCTTCAATTTTCTTATTCTTAATTTGCTGGACACCAACTACTTGTTAAATCACTCTTTGTGGCAGGTAGGTGATTTGCGTATAAGAGCGCGAGATTGTTGGGTTAAGGGTTAAATAATAATGCAACACTCCATTCTGGTTTTTGGTTTATTTTTTAACCGATCCAGAAGCATTTGAGCATTCAGCTTGGTGCCATGGACATCGTAACCCTTCGACTCGGTGCCACAAACACAGTGAATCTGGTGAACCTGTAGCTTTTCTGCCAGCTTTTGGAATTGAACATGCACTCACAGGGAGCTTGTCACCCGTAGTCCAACGCACTACGAACACGCTGGGCAGGCGGGCATTTTGTTAAAATTCACAGTATGTTTGGAATATTTTTCCGACCATAACGGCTCTCAGGTCGACCCAGCCTCAATTTGGTACCAGGAAAAGCACTGTGAATTAAAGGCAGCTGGCATGATGTTGACCACATTACCCATCAGTCAATGAAAAATACAGGCCTAACACTGTATCGCCCAATATAACTTAAGGTATCTCTCTCTCTCTCTCTTCTCGCGATCCCATACTTAAGGTATCTCTCTCTCTCTCTTCTCGCGATCCCATACTTAAGGTATCTCTCTCTCTCTCTTCTCGCGATCCCATACTTAAGGTATAAAAGGGTTATTTTACTTTACTTACATCCTGGTTTAGGCTCTTCTTCTTCTTCTTTGCGTTCGTCTTTACAACCAATTTTAATCACTCTTTGTGATATGTTTGATCTTTGCCAAGAACGTGTATACGTTGCACATTGGTTTGGTAGGCCCTAAACGCATAGACTTCTACACGTTTAGGACACATGCATCCGATTTCAGCCAAACCTCTTTAGTTGCCTCTTACGACATGCGTGGCAGGTAACAGTGGTTCTATTCTTTACATCCCAAATTTGGACCCGGTAACCACTCGGGCGCTGGTTTAGGCTGTTTTCAATTTCTTTTCTGGTCATTGTCAAATTATTTTGTCTGTGTTGTCTTGTACCATTATTAAATATTTTCTTCTTCCTCTGTGTGGTGTCAATACAAAAAAATTGAAATGATTTCATAAGCTTGTATAACATCTGTGCCATTGCTCAAAATATGTTTCTTTAAAACATATTTTTAAATTCAGTTAACAGTTTGTATTTGATCATTTTCATGTTTTGCTGTGTTTAAAATACAAAATTATATGAATTTTGGTGACATTTTGTCTGTAATAAAAGTTGTAATCAAGTATTTTTATATATATAGGGAGTTTGTGAGAGTTATGTTATGTGATCGATGTCATGGTACATTGGGCATTTCCATTCGTGCTCTGTCCTCCGCTGCAGCAGCCATCCTATCCTAAAGTCCATTTTCTCACCGTACCCATGAGAAGTTGATTACTATATCTTCTCTCTCTACCACGAAGACGACACTGTCTGGCATGTCCAAACTTAACTCCTAATTCTCACAATCGTTCCAGTGTCTGAGACTTGCCCATGTGACATAAATGAGAGCATAGCGCATTGATGACATCGGCTCTGTCCATACTTCTGCCTGCTTGAGTTGGGGCATTGTTTGTAAGAAAGTCAGTACGCTCGTTACCCTGCTCTCCAGCATATCCAGGCATGTACAGCCAAGTCATTTCTTGAGATGTGATCTCCGAATGATGTCCACCCATTCCACACGCATACTTCGAGATTCAATCCTTTGAAGCATATTCATCGAGTCTGATATGATAATCATATGGGTTACCTCTTGCTCAACCACCCATGACAGAGCCCTGGAGGCAGCGGTGATCTCCATAGTCATTTGTGTGAGTATATTGTATATCTGCTATTTGGGAATCGAGAGAGTATATCTGCTATTTGGGAATCGAGAGAGAGAGAGAGTATATCTGCTATTTCATTGTTACTTTTTTAACTGTACTTGATTTGTTTTGTTTATTTGAACTACTTACTTGAGAAATAAATAGACCTATCCAGAATCCGTTAAAATCGAGGGTAGACGAGACAGAGGAAGACAGAGAGAGAAAATTTTGGATAGCCTGACTTCATAGCACGGTAGAGCGTCAACATCTGAGTTGATAGCAAACACCAATGACAGAGATTTGTGGAGATCCATGATCGCCTAAGCCAGTCGGCACCTGATGATGATGATCCAGAATCCAGTTTTCTTTGATTTTAAGTTCTTTCTGAAAATTAAAGAAAACTGGCTGATGCTACAAATAAGAAAATTGAGATATTTTGGCCATATAAAAAGACATGAAGGGCTGGAGAAGACCATCGTGGAAGGAGGCATACTGGCAAAGAGAAGAAGAGGAAGACCACGGAGAAGATGAATTCAGGATGTAACTGATTATTTGAACATGACGGCTGCAGAGGCAGGACATCTGGCCTATGAGAGCGAGAAATTCTAGAGGACCGTTGGGGTGGCAAAGTTCTGCTCAGGACAAGCTATTTGATGATGACGTGAGAAATATGATAAATTAATTGTAAACATTTCTTGTAGACATATTGTTTATTTTGCTAACATATTTGATCACTTTTGAATTACTCAAAGTATTTACTTAGTCTTCTTCTTCAAACGCTCCATATCGACCACTTGTTAAACCAATCTTTGTGATTTGTATATGATCTGAGCCTAAGAGTGATTGTGCGGTGTGACAGTTATGCGCCTACAAGTAGACCAGCACAGCTTCTTCTTCTTTGTTCGTTCTTACGACCAATTTTAATCACTCTTTGTGATATATTTGATCTTTGCCAAGAACGTGTATACGTTACACATTGGTTTGGTAGGCCCCTATACGCATAGATTTCTACACGTTTAGGACACATGCATTCGATTTCAGCCAAACCGCCTTAGTCGTCTCTTACGACATGCGTGGCAGGTAACAATGGTTCTATTCTTTCACCCCAAATTTGGGCCCCAGTAACCACTCGGCGACCAGCACATCTAATTTCTGCCATTATTTTTATTTACTATGGTAGCTTCCATAGGCTCCTACCTCAGTCGCCTCTTACGACATGCTTTGTAGATCGTAGTGTTACTATTCTTTGCTCCCCTTGCAACCCCCGGCAACATAGATTGAAATCAAGATCAAATTATACATAACTTATTCCTCTCCGCTCCTCGTGGAGCATAGAGTCTCAACAGTTTGTTTGCCATTTTTTACATAGTTATAATTATACAGAGACAAAATTTGCATGTTATTCATAGGGATCTTCTTTCTTTTGTTTTTTTTCTTTGCCGTTAGGACGTAGTAGGTTTAACTGTGATCGGTTTCGAGATAGTTCACGCTTTGCCACTTGATATGCTGTGGTATTGTGGAGTTTTAAGATGTCTGTAACTCCATCTTTTTCTTAGTTTGCACCTTCCCTTTGATAATTCTATTTTCAGGTTGTATGCTCTTGCAACTGGTACTTGGGTTCATTCTCACCAAGTGGCCAATTTCAAAATTTTCTTTTGTACGTACGATATGTTAAATCACATGTTATAAGTATGTATGATTTATATTAATTACGTCGAGTTTATATAATATGTTTATATCAATATACTGCTATTATTATTTGTATTATTGAAGCAAATACAATTGCTTTCAACGCCCATCAACTTGTGATAAACATTTGCTAAAGTTACTTGTAAACATTGGATAAAATAACGTGTAAACATTTTCTCTAGTAACTTGTAAACATTTTCTGTAGTAATGTAAACATTTTCTGAAGTAATGTAAACATTTTCTGTAGTAATGTAAACATTTTCTGTAGTAACTTGTAAACATTTTCTGTAGTATCTTGTAAACAATTTCTGTAGTAATGTAAACAATTTCTGTAGTAATGTAAACATTTTCTGTAGTAACTTGTAAACAATTTCTGTAGTAATGTAAACAATTTCTGTAGTAACTTGTAAACATTTTCTGTAGTAACTTGTAAACAATTTCTATAGTAACTTAAACAATTTCTGTAGTAAAGTAAACAATTTTGTAGTAATGTAAACATTGGATAAAATAAATTGTAAACATTTTCTGTAGTAACTTGTAAACGTTTGTCTGTTTTTACTATTGCTATTACAGACATTATATATATCCACACAGACTACATACAGACTGGTTATAAATAGAACCAAATATATAAAATGCTAGTAACAACCAGCTGGTTACAAATGCAATAAACAATAACCGTCTGGTTATGTTATATGTGATAATAGAACAAATATTATAAATAACAATGATCATCTGGTTTTGTTTATCTTATGTATGTGTTTTTTTATTATTTATAACCAGCCAATTTCTTATTTATAAATGTGTATTTTCTTTATAATAGTAACCAGCGTTATTGCTAATGTATTTTGTAGCTATTATAATCTATAACCAGTCGGTTCTGTATTTATAAATACCTGGTTTATTTATAATATTAGCATCAGGTCATTGCTTTTTATATGTGTATGGTTCTATTTATAACCAGTTTGTGGGTTGCTATGTTATATGTGTATGCTTCTATTTATAACCAGTTTGTGGGTTGCTATGTTATATGTGTATGCTTCTATTTATAACCAGTTTGTGGTTGCTATGTTATATGTGTATTTCTTCTATTTATAACCAGTTTGTGGGTTGCTATGTTATATGTGTATGGTTCTATTTATAACCAGTTTGTGGGTTGCTGTGTTATATGTGTATTGTACTATTTATAACCAGTTTGTGGGTTGCTATGTTTTATGTGTATGCTTCTATTTATAACCAGTTTGTGGGTTGCTATGTTATATGTGTATGGTTCTATTTATAACCAGTTTGTGGCTTGCTGTGTTATATGTGTATGGTTCTATTTATAACCAGTTTGTGGGTTGCTATGTTATATGTGTATTGTTCTATTTATAACCAGTTTGTGGGTTGCTATGTTATACTGTGTTTTCTATTTATAACCAGTTTGTGGGTTGCTATGTTATATGTGTATGCTTCTATTTATAACCAGTTTGTGGGTTGCTATGTTATATGTGTATGGTTCTATTTATAACCAGTTTGTGGGTTGCTATGTTATATGTGTATGCTTCTATTTATAACCAGTTTGTGGGTTGCTATGTTATATGTGTATGCTTCTATTTATAACCAGTTTGTGGGTT
Source organism: Arion vulgaris (assembly GCA_020796225.1). Taxonomy (NCBI): domain Eukaryota; kingdom Metazoa; phylum Mollusca; class Gastropoda; order Stylommatophora; family Arionidae; genus Arion; species Arion vulgaris. The sequence goes on from CM036774.1 coordinate 6,099,896, forward strand.
TGCTATAGTTATATGTGTATGGTTCTATTTATAACCAGTTTGTGGGTTGCTATGTTATATGTGTATGCTTCTATTTATAACCAGTTTGTGGGTTGCTATGTTTTATGTGTATGTTCTATTTATAACCAGTTTGTGGTTGCTATGTTATATGTGTATGTTCTATTTATAACCAGTTTGTGGGTTGCTATAGTTATATGTGTATGGTTCTATTTATACCAGTTTGTGGTTGCTATGTTATATGGTATTCTATTTATAACCAGTTTGTGGTTCTATGTTATAGTATGGTTCTATTTATAACCAGTTTGTGGGTTGCTATGTTATATGTGTATGGTTCTATTTATAACCAGTTTGTGGGTTGCTATGTTATATGTGTATGGTTCTATTTATAACCAGTTTGTGGGTTGCTATGTTATATGTGTATGGTTCTATTTATAACCAGTTTGTGGGTTGCTATGTTATATGTGTATGCTTCTATTTATAACCAGTTTGTGGGTTGCTATGTTATATGTGTATGCTTCTATTTATAACCAGTTTGTGGGTTGCTATGTTATATGTGTATGCTTCTATTTATAACCAGTTTGTGGGTTGCTATGTTATATGTGTATGCTTCTATTTATAACCAGTTTGTGGGTTGCTATGTTATATGTGTATTGTTCTATTTATAACCAGTTTGTGGGTTGCTATGTTATATGTGTATTGTACTATTTATAACCAGTTTGTGGGTTGCTATGTTATATGTGTATGGTACTATTTATAACCAGTTTGTGGGTTGCTATGTTATATGTGTATGGTACTATTTATAACCAGTTTGTGGGTTGCTATGTTATATGTGTATGCTTCTATTTATAACCAGTTTGTGGGTTGCTATGTTATATGTGTATGGTTCTATTTATAACCAGTTTGTGGTTGCTATGTTATATGTGTATTGTCTATTTATAACCAGTTTGTGGGTTGCTATGTTATATGGTATGCTCATTTATAACCAGTTTGTGGGTTGCTATGTTATATGTGTATGGTTCTATTTATAACCAGTTTGTGGGTTGCTATGTTATATGTGTATGGTTCTATTTATAACCAGTTTGTGGGTTGCTATGTTATATGTGTTCTATTTATAACCAGTTTGTGGGTTGCTATGTTATATTATGGTTCTATTTATAACCAGTTTGTGGGTTGCTATGTTATATGTGTATGGTTCTATTTATAACCAGTTTGTGGGTTGCTATGTTATATGTGTATGGTTCTATTTATAACCAGTTTGTGGTTGCTATGTTATATGTGTATGGTCTATTTATAACCAGTTTGTGGGTTGCTATGTTATACGGTATGTTCTATTTATAACAGTTTGTGGGTTGCTATGTAAACGTTTGCTTCTATTTAAAAGTTTGAGTGTTGTTGTTGTTATTTTTGTACTATGCTTATAACATTAGGTATCATCTATCAAATTGTCCATTTAACATTTGTGGTTGACTAGTAGTTTGAAACTTTCTATTCTTAACCAGTTTGTCGGCGTCATGCACAGTCATTCTATATCATATGACATTTACATCGTTTTGGTTTCCTTTCATTTCATCTCAGGCATTCTATATGATCTTCTTAGGACATCATATCGTTTATGTGTGAATATTAGTTTCATTAGTTTGTGTAGAATGTATCACTAGAAAAGTTCCATCATTCTCTTCCTCTCTCTTTCTTTCTTTCTTTCTCGCGATTGTTCTTCACGCAATTTGTATCATTCTTTTGTGATATATAATGGTCCTTTTACAGAACACTTGATCTACTTGATCGATTATGCACCATGGTGACTAGGCTCACGCCATCAGTTTTACCAGTTTTATTTACTAGGGTGAGCTTTCCCTAGAGGTACCATCATTCAGACAAATTTCTCCTGTATGTTAAGTTATATTGTGTACGAATGAGATCAAAGATAATAAATTGTGGATGGAGCACAGTTAAATTCTTTTTATCCCTTTTGTATCATATTTATCTGTGTTGTGTTTTCCTATGTAAGAGATGAAGTATCTAGCAGAATGTTGGGAGTATCAACAACAGACCAGTATAGAAATGCAAACATGTCACCATGAATACTAACAGAGCATTGTTCAACACAATCTTTATCACAACATTATGCTATCAGCACCAAACCTGGAAGCTGACATCAAACGATAGTTAAAAACTGATTAGGTTCAACATTCAACTGGTACAGTTAGTAGCTGGATGTTGTTGGGGATATTGCAAAGGAGATCGTAGCATATTTTTTACCCGAGAAGCACTTGAGCTTTCAGCTCTTCGGCTCGGTGCCATGGACATTGTAACCCTTCTGTTCGGTGCCACGAACACCGTCAATCTGGAGAACCTGTGGCTTTTCCGCCAGTCCGCGGAATTAAACCGCACTCACAGGATGCTTGTCACCCATCGTCCAACGCGCTACGAACACGCTGGGCAGGCGGGCTGATCGTAACATATATGGACATGTCTGAAGTACAATGAAGATATTCGAAACTGAAACTGATGTTGCCACCGCTTTCTTAGACATGCCCTGCATCTTTTCCAGAGGCAATACCTTCTACTACTACTCTCTCTCAACTATTTTTTTCTCTCACTTGATCGCTTTGCAGCATATTCTTAACGATTTTCAACTGCCAGGATTTTGTTTATATGATCAACTCATAAGATTATGGAAAAGATTCCCTCAAAGACCTAAGCCACGACCTTCTCTATAAATATAGTTGGCCGTGCCTAAGCAGAACAGACCAGGTCATTATATTTCGACTACGCACGGGACACTGCAGACTCGACAAACACTTATATAAAGTTAATTGCATATCCTTTACAGGGCTTTGCTAATCAACTCCAGCTTTTTAACGCTGTTTGTGATTTTTCTAGGCATTATTACGTTCAGTAGTTTGCCATTGCTTTCTGAACGGGTGGTGCCATATCCTTTTGTTAAAATCCACGAGAAACAATTTGCAACCAAATCGTCCGCAGCGTGATTCGAACTCAGAACGTCGAGGTTAATAGACCGAGTCACTATCCCCTAAGACACACACGCCACCAAACACTTATATAGACTAGAAAAAGATCAAACAGCTCTCTGCCAGTGCCAGCAGGCGGTACAGACACTGGAGCATATCCTGCAAGACTATCCTCTCCTGTGGGAGCTGAGAAGCAACATGTGGCCACACCCAGTCGACCTGAAAACTAAGCTTTGGGGAAATCAGACCTGAAGCTGACCACCCAGTTTGTGATCCACAGTAAATTAAGCGCATGACCAGAGATCGCTGAAGAAGAAGAAGAACATAAGACCTACGTTTTATCGTACGTCTCCGATAGGACAAGGAACTATATCTCACTTACACTGAGATCAGGGATCATTGGGAAAATACCCCGACCACTATTCGTGAGAAATGAGCTAGTTACATTTGAAGCGAGATGCGAGCACATTGCCTCCACGTCACAGATTAAACCCCCGACCCTGTGCTCTTATAATGTTCACGCCGTGGCCCTCAGCAATATATTTTTTATACCTGAGCCACAGACAACTCTAGATAACTAGGCCAAACAACTGACGGGAAAATAGCTGTCCTAGATCAGAGCGTGGGGCTGGAACTATATATGTTTGATAAAAAGGGTTTAAAAGCCGAAGGATTGACTTCATTGCACCGGGTTTTATCCCATACGGCTCGGTCCCTCTCCGCAGAAATGGCACGCCACATGCCGAGAGTATTGCACAAAGCACGAACTCCGTATCTCCATCCTAGGGGTCTCTGGAAAAACTGCACTCGTGAACAGAATAGCGCGGTCCGGACTCGAACCCACGACCTTCGACTCACAAGGCAAAGTCTTAGCCACAGAGACCCCCCATGTTTGACCTTGACCATGGCCTTAACTAGATGTTTGACAGAACACTGCAAACGTTTTTGCAATTTTACTCAATTCTATGATGAGTCTATGGTTATTTATTGGTGAACAATATTCATAATATTGATATTCCTTGTTGTTAAACTTAACTTGTTACATAATATAACTTCGATTTAGCATTTTGGGTTGAATTTAAAAATGAATTCGTCTATACACAACAATACTGGAATGCGAGGTCACGTGGTGTAGTTGTTGTCTGATTTCCCATAATTCTTACCTAAAGGCCCATAAGTTTATAGTTGACTGTCTGAGCACACCGGCGCCTTATGTTATCGTAGGCCGTGTTCACACGTACTGTGTCCCTCGCGCTGTTCTCTATCCAACACAAACACACTCTCACTATGTTTGGTATCCCTCCTTTCTTTATCCTATATAATCTCAATTCAATATTTCTTCTAATCTCTATAGATCTCCAATAATCATACACCATTTTCTGAACTTAAAACTGCACAGACTTATCTACATCTGTTACTGTCCGATAGACGTAATGAAATTGACCGGTGATCGTGTTATCTACTCTGACAAAACCCAGTATTTTCATTGTTGTTGCAGTATCAACATCATTTTCATACCTACTACTTCTTCTTCTTTGCGTTCGTTCTTTACGATCAATTTTAATCACTCTTTGTGATATGTTTGATCTTTGCCAAGAACGTGTATTCGTTGCACATTGGTTTGGTAGGCCCATAAACGCATAGATTTCTACACGTTTAGGACACGTGCATCCAATTTCATCCAAACCTCCTTAGTCGCCTCTTACGACATGCGTGGCAGGTAGCAATGGTTCTATTCTTTACACCCCAAATTTGGGCCCCGGTAACCACTCGGGCGATTCATACCTACTTTGTGTTATCATAGCCAAATATGGACAATGAGCAAAGCGCAGTCGCAAAAATAACTACATGTGAAATGCAGTGCACGCGAAAAGTTACAAACAACACAAGAAAAGACAGTTACCAACATCATAAGAATGAAAGTTGGGACATAAATTGTGATTACATGAACAAAATCACAACATCAGCATAAAAGAAAGTTGACAGAACCTGCTTGAATTACATTGAGAAACAAAGAATGAAGTGGTTTGGTCACTTAATAAGAATGCATCAAAACTCCACATTATACAGTCTTCTACAACAGAACACCAGGAAAGAAGGCGAGAGGAAGACCACGAAAAAGATGGTTAGATGGTATAGTAGAATCATGTCAAAGAGCAAAAATAACAATCACCCAAGCCACCAGAACAGCGCAAGGCAAAAACAGAAAACCACAACACTGGGCAACAACCCGGTAACAGTGTGACGACACTGGGCAACAACCCGGTGCGAGACACGGCACAACCTGTAGTGACGACACTGGGCAACAACCTAGCAGGTACGAGACTGGAACAACCGTAACAGTGACGACCTGAGCAACCTGAACATTTTGGCAACAACCTGGTAACAGTTACGACACGGCAACAACCTGTAACGTGACGACACAAGAAGAAGTTGCATTATTTTTAAGTACGATGTGTGATATCAAATTGGACGATCAGAATGCTAGAGAATGACAGAACAAGATAGATTCAATTTGGTCTCTGTGGCTGAGTGGTTAAACCCTTTGTCTTGCGAGTCGAAGGTCGTGGGTTCGAACCCGGGACCGGCCGTTCCGTTGACGAGTGCAGTTTTTTTCCAGAGACCCCTAGGATTGTTGCCGGAGCTACGGAGTTCGTGCTTTGGCAGGCGGCGTGCCATTTCTGCGGAGAAGGACCGAGCCATATGGGGTAAAACCCGGTGTAATGAAGTCGATCCTTTGATATGTTAAAAGATGTATTCAAACTTCCCACCTTTTATACAATGTTACATATCTCTATCTAGCATGTGAAATGAAATGCCGGGTGACGGTGGGGGTCACCATGAAAGATAGCCTACGAAACGAGAACATCAGAAGCAGAGTGTGCATAATTTCATGCACCGAATACATTGATAGACAACAAATGCAGTGGTTCGAACATTTAATGGGAATGGAATACAACCCACCACCAATAACAGTATACAATAAAAAGAGATCATGTACTAGAATCAAGGGAAGACCAAGAAAAAGAGGGATAAGCAATATCAAGACCAGACTAAATAAACACGGATATACCACAAATAGAATATCATGGACAGAGGAAAGAACAAATGCTTCTGTTCTGCAGCGGTTTGATATTAAAGAGAGTTGGCTATTAAAAAGTATAAAATCAAGGGAAATTAAATATTTTGGACACATCAAACGACATGAGTGCGTAGAGAAGATAATTTTGGAGGAAATGGTGCCGGGAAGAAGAATGAGAGGAAGACCTAGAAGACGATGGGGGTAAGATGTCATTGACGATCTGAGAATAACTGACGCCGGTCAACTTGCACAGAACAGAGAATTTTTCAGGACTGCTGTCATGGGAGTCAGGTTCCGGAAGGGACAAGCTACTTGATGATGATGATGATATCACAACAAGGGCGACTCATCTGGCCTTGGAATGGAAATTAAAGCTCTCATGCCTACGCTTAACGGAAAGAGTGGGCAACCAATTCCATCATCCACATGGGGAAAGGCAATATAAAATAGCCGTCCATCGCAAGCGATGATGACAACAATCTCAGACGTGTACTGTTGCCCTCTCTGGTGTGTGCGAGGTATGCTAGAGTCAATCCTAGAACAGAATCCCCGACCACAGGTGGGGCATACATGATCAAGATTAGACATGTGCGTGTTGTGTGCTCTGTCTTTTCGCGCTGCTCGTTTTCTCTGTGACTCAACAATACGATGATTCTCAGCTATTCAGGGTTCCTCTTTTGTTACAGCGCCACTTTGGCGATCCTGCCAAGGGATTCCAGCACGTATTGTCTATAAAGGCAATAGACAATCTAGCACGTGACGCTCCTGGCGCTTATGGCAACAACAAATACATACTGTTCTTCTGTGTTCTTTGCCGTCCTCTGTATTGTGTTTCAGCTAATATTTTGGCTAATATTTTGGCAACATAAAAAGACACAACACAGAGGAAGACCATTCCAGGAAGAAAGGTTGCAGGTGGATAGGCAAGAGGACGACAGGGACATTTTCACTTACACCTGCATGTCCTTACACAAAAATAAAACAGAATTTTGTCAGCCTTGACATCTTCAGCGACTCCAACCATTGTCTCCGAGCCCAGCCTGTTTCAATCTTTCTGTGCATACTCATGGAATCACGAGAATTTGTGCATGAATAAAAAAATGTATCGCCAGCCAGATCACCGCTTTAGTTACTGCCATGATTTCCATAGTCAGACTGCTTTTAACTGGACTTACGTATTCCTCTTCGCTCCTCGCGGATCATAAGGCCTCAAGAGTTGTTCGCCACTTTTTCCGGTCACTGGATGTTTTCTTCAGCCTTCAGTCCGTCAAGAAGAATTCGTCTCCAGGACTGTTTATGACGTCCCCTTTTCTGTTTTCTTTGCGGGTTCCACTTAAGTGCTTGTCTAGTGACATTCGTCTGTGTCTTCCGTTGGGTATGCCCGACCTACCGCCATTTTCTCCTCGTAACCGGGGCCATTATGGGTTCTGGTCCTGTTCTTATCTACAGGTATGTGTTTGCAACTCTGTCATAACATCCACGGCAAAACCTCCACTGTTTTCCTTCACAACACCACCTCTGGCTTGAGCAGCGAATGCCCATAAGCTCCATGAACCAGTTGCAGATACGTTGAAATTTGAAAATAGTATTTACCTTGTTTTGTCAGAGTATCATTCGTATTAAGGGATCAGACGCGAAAACATAGCAAGCAAAAATACTCGATTTCTTGATGACACGCATTGAAACGATTTCAAATTTTATTTTCCTTCCTGTAATCGAGAAACATATGTTACAAGATACCTCGTGGTTCAACGTAATTCTTGTTCCAACTTCTTAAAATTAGGTCAGGTAGCTCCTTTTACAAAAAGATTTAGTAACAGCCACACGTGTAACACTCGATTCATACCCAGCCTGTACCTTAACACAACTTTTTCCGATTTTTCGTAAATATTTGAGTTAAATTGATATTCTTTTGATATTAAATTGATGATCAACTTCTTGTTTTATGTATGTTCGTTAGCGACAATAGAGAATTCAATTTTTTTTTAAACGAATGTTTTTGGTGAAATTATGATTACAAATTAATTGATGAAAATGTCATCAGTTCGTGTATATTTTAGTTGTAGTGTTTCAATCGCGCTGTGTTTAGTGTTATTTTCTGGCGTGGACACAGCAACCAGTATCAACGATGATCGGTTTATGTCTGATGTCAACTTGGAGCGTTATTACGTTATCGAGGAGAACGCATTAAGTAATGCTGACGTGTTACTCAGGGATGATTACTTTGGTACAGACGATGAAGAAGAGGAAGAGGAAGAACATCTGCAGCACGCGCCTAATCTGACCACTTTTAGAAGGTATGCTATTAAAACGTTTGTTTGTTTGTTTTTCTTTTTTTTTCTCAATCTGTTTGCCTGACAGCGTCGGGCCAAGAAGAGATTTCTAAAACGGGTCCTTGTGTGTGCTTCGTAGATAGTGTTTTTCGTCGCCTCTGTTATCTCTGAGGTCCATTTTTGCGTGGTCGACCTTTAGCTTTGTATCCATTGTATCGGAGCAGCATTGCTCTTTGAAGTACACTGTCTGTTTGTAATCTGCTTATGTGGCCGAACCATTTAATTTGTTGCTTCTTGATGAAGTCTAGTACTGATGTTGGACCCACTTTTTCCTGATGTCTTCATTTCTCAACCGGTCTCTTCTTGTTATCCCCAGCATTCTACGTAGACACTTCATCTCTGTCGTGACTAGTTTGTTTGTTATGATGAGAATAAGGAGTTTTTTGTAAGAACCTACAGAGGAAGCAACGGAAGCAAAGAATATGATCATCAAATAAATAGTGTACAAGTATTAAGAGCTTCCCAAAAAAAACCAAATGGACAAACACAGGATTTGAACCACTTACCCTTATTTCTTACGGCACCCATTGCCAGTAACGCTGCATCCTTTTAACCTGAAGACGAACCTTGTTGTGGTTACATCAGAGCGTGTAGGCAACAAACATGAAAATAAAAATAACCCTTTCAGGAAATATAATAGTTAAAACTATTGAAATGTCTAAAAAATGAGGTATTTATTCATTAACATCAGAATGTACCATGCCGATAATGTAAGACGGACATTGTTCGTCATCTCACACGATCGCCAGACATCCTGATCCAGTCTGTATTTTTGTATCGGCCATGCGGTCAAGCCATTTAGGTATTATCTCTTTGCCATTTTCTCATCAAGTTTGCCTGTTGTCACTAAATTGTCTACTTTATTTCTCCTCTTAAAGTGCCAAAGAAATCGACTAAGTTAATTACATATCTTTACAGGACTTTGCGAATCAACCCCAGCTTTTTAACGCTGTTTATGATTTTTCTAGGCATTATTACGTTCAATAGTTTGTCATTGCTTTCTGAACGGGCGGTGCCATCATCATTTTGTAAACATCCACGCGAAACAATTTGCAACCAAACTGTCCGCAGCGTGATTCGAACTCAGAACGTCGAGGTTAATAGACCGAATCACTATCCTCTAAGCCACAGACGCCACCCAGAAATCGACTAGCTACATATAATTTCTCTAATCATGTTACAATTTTCATGTGTTTCTTGAAAGACTCATTCGTTCAGGGGGTCTCTGTTGCCTTAGAGGTTAGGTGTTGCCTCTCGTTCTAAAGGTACTCGGTTCGTTCCTCATGAAACCACCTGGATATTTTTACAAAGATCCCTGGTCTAGGAGATATCGAGTTCCTAGTCCTATTGAATACAAACGATAAAACTTAGGCCCTGTGTTCAAGTTGAACACGTAAAAGAACTCTTGGCAGTTCAAAATTGAGAAGAATGTGCTGAAAAGTCAATATCCAACAATATTCGTTGGAAAATGGAAAAAAGAACTACAAAATATTGTTACCATCTTCTAAATCACATTGGGGGACTAAGAAGAGTCACACACTTCGACCTACAAGGCATGTCGTAAGAGGCGACTACGGTAGAGGCCTAGTGAAGGTATCCTAGTAAATAAAAATCATCGCAGAAATCGGATGTGCTGGCCTACTTGTATGCGCATAACTGGCACAACGTACAATTGCTCTTAGGTTCAGATAACATACAAATCACAGAGAGTGGTCGAAATGGAGCGTTCTAAGAAGAAGTGAAACTGCTTTATTAGAAAAGAAACACATCTCACTGTCGCTGGTGACAAATATAAAAATTGTAATAGCTGCCTGTCACTTGATTATTTCTTCACGAACCGTGAAACATGTCGTAATTATATTTTTGAATCTAATAGGCAAGCCTAGGATTCCAAAATGGTAAACACTAGAAGCTACCTATAAATGTTTATTTATACCAATTATCGCATACTAATTTATAATCCCACCCCTGAGTGGTTTCTGATAACGAAGAATAGAAATGACTTTCTTCACCATTGAAATTTTTCCAAACCCGGAGTTTCGGGGTGGAACCCCCCTCGCTGCCCCGATTGAAAGAGATGGGTGTCAATATTGGTGCCCCCCGAAAAGAACGACATACTAAATAGGGAAAAGAGATTGATTAATCAACATCGAACTGGCGTGTTGGGTCGCTGGACGCGCGGGATTTGCTGAGGCGGAGATGGGAGCATCTATAGACATGCCCGGATGTAGATGATAGTCCCATTAACTGATAACGAGAAGCACTGTCTGATCTGTATCCCGTAAAGACAAAGGGGGGTTTGGGACCTGCAACTCCACACTGATAAATAAAATAGCCAAAAATTTTCATATTTGGACTAAAACTTCAGTAGACTGGAAGACAAACACTGCATATGATTATGGAAAAGACCCACCAAAGACCAAGCAGAACAGGCCAGGCTTATATTTCAAAAATTCCCGGGACGGATTCAACAAACACATATATATAAATAAATAAACAACCTTCTGCCAGTGTCAGAGGGAACAGACACGGGAGCATGTTTTTAAGACTGCCCTCTTGTGAGCTGAAAAAAACACGTGGCCACACCCAGTCGACCAAAAACCTTTTGGAAACCTGACAGGGCTGGGTGACTCCCCAGTTTGTGGCCCAAAGAAATTAACCCATCAAAGAAGAAGAAGGACACAATTTGATTCTCCGAAATGAGATTTCTTTTTTGTTTGTTGACCTACACGCTCAGATAAAACAAAACAAGTTTCGCCCTTTAGTTGAAAGATCCCTACCTCGGCTTAAATAGGCAATCCGCAAAAAAAGAAAAGGAACAGAAAAAAAAACTGATATAACCAATAAAAGGTTCGCCTTAGTTTAAAGGGGTTTGCCCCCAAAGGGGTTTAACCCCCTTACTAAACAAACAAACAACAAACACAAAACTCTGCTCGGAAAAACCCGGATACTATTCGCTATTGTGAAGGCACAAGATCAATGTGTATATTGTGTCTTTTTTATGTATCTTTACGTGATGCTGACTATAATGGTGATTGTAATAACATAATAGTTATGTATCTTGATAGTTCACATTTTAATACTTTATATTATATAATACATCGTCGACAGTGTCATCGATGAAGAAAAAGCCGTTCACCGACAGCGGGCCTGATTTAAAGACTTTCCCTTGCTCATCCAATCAACTTTATCATTTGTTTCGTCCCCTTTGACAACGGCTGGGGGAAAGGGGACTGGAATTGTTTTGCAAATAATTTTGCAAGAAATGTAAGTCGAATATTTTCTATTTGTTATCATGATATTGTTCATTTCTCCTCTCTTTTTTGTTCATATTTTGATTATTATTTTTAAAGCAAAATTAAAAAGGGTGTTTAAGCTGTGTATAAACCCCCAGATTTGCTGACACCAGTTGAAGGTTGAGAGAAAGTTAAAAAGGGTTTGATCGTAGATTGATATATCATATTGGAAAGCCCAAAGAACGACATACCAAAAATGCAAAAGATTGAGTAATCAACATCGTTGGTGTTTGGGCCGCGGGACGCTTCGGGACTTTTTGGGGGGCGGGGTTTGGGAGCAGTAGGGACACGTCAGGATATGATATCATAAAACCCCAATATAACTGATAACGGGCAAAAATCAACGCGGGACGAAACAAAAAAGGCATTTTTGGACAGCCTAACATAAAGGGTGGGGAAAAAATATCATGGAATGATGATAGATTGATATGTGTATTCTAACAGCTTATGTCTATCTACGAAGTGTTGTAATGGTGTGTGTATTTGAATATTGGTTGTAAAAAATGGTTCATGGGCGAAGGATTACTTAGAAAAGGGTTTTCCCCCATTTTCCCCAGCCCTTTTGCAAAAAAGGGGGAAATCCTTGTAAAAGGTACATCCCCCGGAGGTGGGCCAATCACCGGAAGGGGCACATCAGCTGCTGAAAAGGGGACATCACCAGCTGAGAGTGTGGCACATCACCGCTGAGAGGTGGAAATCACCTGCTGACGGTGGCCATCACCGTGACAGGGCACATCACCGTGACAGTGGGCACATCACCTGTGAGAGTGGGCACAAAAAAGGAACACTAGCCCCAGCAACAATTAGGGATCTCTGAACAAATGTACTAAATTCTGAACCAACCTTCATAACACAGAGCAAATTTCTTTACATTTCACCACAAAAACAGGGGGATGTATGTGTGTTTGTTTACTTGCATGAGTGTGGTGTGGTATGTGGGGGTTTTATACATACACCATAGAAATTTTTTTGATCTTCTGTATGTTTCCCCCCATTAAAAGGGGAAAACTTTGACTGTGAGGTCAAAGACTAAGGGGGAAGGTTACCTAAGGAGATGGATTTCGCGGGGTCATTTTTGGTTGTTGTCCCATGGGAAGAAACCCGCAAAAATCAGGAGGAGGTGTGGTCCCCAGACTTAGAATATAAGTGAATTTACCCTGATATCCAAGAACCAGATTTAGCAGGACAATAGCCAATGTTTTGGGCAGCCCAGGAAAGGCAAAGGCTAGGGAGTAAATCCAAACAGAAAATTGAGGAAGCCCTAAGGTAGCAGACATCAGGGATCCCCATCGGCGCTCCTGAAACAAACTGATACCAGATGTAGTGCTTGCACACTTGGACTTTAATGAAACCGGGGGGGGTAGTTGCCTTAACTCAGCTACTCAAAAAAATTCCCAGGATGCATCATAGAGAAGTCACTTGGGTCACTTTGCTGTTTGAGGGTTTTCTACCTTCACCTGTCTGTTTGTCTGCCTGTATTTTTTTCGTCATTTGTGCTATCAACATTAAAAATAATCTTCTTCTCTGGGGAACCCTCCATTAATTGTGGACGCTCCTACTTGAAGAAAACCTACCAGGAAGTGAGATTGGGTCATGTAGTTGAATACATCGAAAAGGGCAGAACTTACGAAATCAATGTAAAGGACATTGTTGATGGAAAATTGGGGGTATTGCGCTGAAACCTTTGACAATTGGAACAGTTTGAAATGTAAGGTAATTTAACATAGTCAAATTTTTTTAATAGATACAGTGGGCGTTGAAAAAACCCCTCACTAAAAAACCCCCAACAAAACCAACCAGAAATACAATTTATTAGAATCTACATGGAAGAAAAAGGGGGGGTAAAAGCGCAACAAAGAACATTGTGGTGGTCAATGGTTGGATTTTTTTGGGGATAGCTAAAATGATCCAGAATAAATTTTATGGGGAGAGACAGTCGTTGTCGTACTATCAGAAATGAGAACAAAGCACTCTTGTAATATTTTCTTTAAAATTTATTATTATTACTTTTATTATTATTATTATTTTTATTACTATCTATTACTATTATTACTTTTATTACTATAATTGGTACATAAAACCAATACTGACTAGGATCAAGTCTGGCAATGCACAAAGATCGAACAACGGGGGCCACAGAGAGGTTTTTACAGAAGAATATGAGAACCCCAGAACTGCAAAAATGATAGTTTGAATAGATCAAGAAAAGAGAAAGCTTATCACAAATGAAAAAGGATCCCTTTTTTTTGGGCATGTGATGGGAAGGGGGGTTAGAACAATTGTGACAACTGGTAAAACAAGGGAGACGAGACAGAGGAAGACAGAGAAAAAAAATTTTGGGATAGCCTGATTTTGCCGTAACATCAACACCTGAGTTGATAGCAAACACCAAAGATAGAGAGTGGAGTCATGATCGCCACACCCCCAAATGGCACCTGATGGTGATGATTACTATTATTATTATGACTATTTCTATTATTAATATTTTCAAATAAAATATTATTTTTTTGTTTTATTATATACTTTAAGATTGAAAGAGAAAACTATCTGTTTTTATTGTTTTTTTTTTTCCACTTCAATTTTTTTTGCATTTATTTCATTATTCTTTTTAGTCACAGATTTTCATTTTATGACCTTTGGGATATCTCTGTGTATCTATAAGTCTGTTGGAAGTTCATACCCTGTTGTATTTTTTTTTGAGAAAGATTTTTTTCGTAGTTGTAAAGTTATTGGCATTGTCATTGCTTTTGTAAAGCTACGTACTGGTTAACATGCTTCCGTTTTTCAAACATTATTAATCTCATACAGAAGATACCTGACACATAGGGGCCAATGAACCCCAAATTGTGATCATAAAGACAATGTCAGTATTCTTCTTCTTCACCTTTAAACCCCCAACGGAGCACGGGTCTTCAAAAACTTTTTTCCCCTTCCTCTCTCATCCATCCCCCAATTTTTCCCACGCCTTGCTTACCCTTTTTTAATATCAGTCTCAGCTTTTTCTTCTTTTCTGGGCTTCCCTACTCCTCTTCTTGCGGGTTCCAAAATAGTACCCCTGAAAGATTCCGGTCTGTCTTCTCAATGTGTCCTATCCATCACCAGCTTTTTCCCTTTAGCTTTTTTTTCCTGGTATCTACTGTTTTTATTTTTATAAACACCCCTCTTTCACGAACACCATGTTGGTATTCTTTCTTACTTTATTGTTTCCCCGCTCTTGGGGGAGCATATTTCAACAGTTGTTCATCACTTTTCTCGGGCCCTGGTTTTTTTTTTTATGGTACCCCGGAAAGCGGATTTTTCAGTTCCTCAAAAAATTTTTGTCTCCAGGTTTTTTTTGGGGGACCTTTTTTGTTTTTTTTTGGGGTTCCACTAAAGGCGTCTATGACACTTTTTTTTTTCCATAGGGTATCCCCAACCCTCCCCATTGTTTTTCTTATTTCTTACTTCAATCCGATGCCTGGGCACAGGGGGCTTCAAAAAAGGACTTTCCATGCTCTCCTGCCCTGCAACCTTCACGAGAGCCCCGTCAGAGATGGGGTGTCCATTTCCCTTTCCATCATCCCCCCATGTTGTCCGTGGTCTGCCTTTTTTTCTTTTTTTCCCTCGGTGTCCAAGTGAGGGCTATCCTTCCCCATTTTTGTTCATTCTCTAAAATGTCCAGCCTTTTCCATTTTTTTTGGTTGTTTTCTTTTTTTTCTGTGTTTTGGGAGTAGTTGGTTTTGGATATTTTTACGGCCAAAAAAGTTTCCCCAAGATTCTGCAAAAAAGTGGGGGAAAAAACACAGCCTCTAGTATCTCCTTTGGTCACCCCAACATCCGATCCGTAGAGCAAAAAATGGCAAAAAAATGCATAGGTTTAAACGGGGCCCATTTTAATTTTGGGCTTCCATACTGGTTTCATTTTGGCAAAGCGGTTCTGGCCTTATCAGACGTGATTTTTATCTTCCCCTGTGCCACCATTTAGTGTCTCCACCAAGATATTAAAATCTCAACCCCTTTCCAGTGCATCTTCTAACATTACTGGTTGTTGGTTTCACTGTTTGTCATAATTTTTGTTTTTTCCCGTGTTTATTTTGAGGCCACTGTCTTTGCCGTTGGGGGAATATTGTACTTTTCTTTTTTATATGTTCTTTTGTGTCCAGGGGTAATGCCGAAAGTCCCGGTCCTCAAGCATCTCAAAAAGGGGGCCATCTTATTCCTCTTGGTCTTGTTGTTTTAGGGATTTTTAGCACCCCGTAATTGTAATACTAAACAAAAGAGAGGACTTTCCATCCCTGTCTTACACCAGATTTTTTAATGTTTTGTTGGGAATTTTTAGGTTGCAGGGAAATCTTTATAGAAGAGGGCATGATGTTGACAAATTTTGGTCGCCGTATTGTCTCAGTATCTTCCATAGGCTGTCCTGTGGGGGCCCGTCAATGCCTTTCAAAAACTATGAAGTTGAAAATATAGTTTTTGCCACTACTTGTTTTAAAATGTTCAAAAGGGAAATATATGTTTATTTGTTCCTTCTTTTCCCAAATCCTGCTTGCCCCTTCGTAGACACTTGTCTACTGCTTCTGTATTCGATTATGACAATTTTGCAGAATATTTACTTGGGATTGAAAGCAACGGATTCCTCTCCGTTATTGCAATCTGTTAGGTCTCCTTTCTTGGGATTTTCCCACAGTATAGTCCAATCTTGGAATTTTCCTTTTTCCAGATATCTCAAACAATTCAATATGTTTCAGCTAAGATGGGATCGACTTGGGGCCCCTTTCTGTCATTTCATCATTTCCCGGGGCTTTGTTGTTTCTCAGGGATCCCAAGTTTTTTTTTTTTGCTTTTCTGGGAATTTGGGGTTTATATCAATATCCTGTGCGCCGGGGGGATATCCGGGGGGATGTTCAGGATCAGGTCTGTTTTACATCTTCAAATGGGGTGTCCATCTCATATCCTGCTCCTGCTCTGTTTTCAACAGTTTTCCTAGGTGTTTCTGACTCATGTTATGGGGTCTTTTACCTCCGATAATTGTTTGGTAATCTTGTACAGTGTGTCAGATCATGTACTTTAGCACTTTTTTTGCTATTTTTGCTGTCTTTCCATAAATTGTCTCTTTCTGTTCTAGCACTTTTTTTTACCATTTTTTTTAGTTCTGTTATTCTTTTCTTGCCTTATCTTTTTTGGTTTTGATCTAATCTATTGATGAATTTTTTTTTTTCCTTTCGCTTTTTATTATTCCAAGGTCTGGCCCTTATCCACTTTTTTTATTTGTCCTTTCTGGCCCCATACACTACCCTTTAAATATTTTTAATTTCCTTTTATCCTCCCATTTTTCTTGGATATTTCAGTTGGGTTGTGTCTGACTGTTGACAGGTTTTTTCGTTTTTAGTTCCCTTTTTTTGTAGCAATTTTCTGTCTTTTTTAAAGGTTAACATTAAAATATTTGTTCTTGTCTTTGGGTTGTATATATGTTTTTTTGGGTTTTACCGATCATGGAAGACAAGGTTTGCGCCCACGTCAGCTCCCTTTCATTTTTCATCAAGAATGCTTTGCCATTTACGTTGATCATAAATGGTCTATCTGGGTTTTTATCTCTTCCTTTGGGGGTATCCATTTTACTTTGATGGTCCCCTGTGGGAAAAAATGTGCCCCCTATGATCAGTCTGTTTTCTAGACAAAAATTGCTCAACATTTCTCCATTTTCATTTCAAAACCCCATCCCTTTCCCCATTATTGCTTCTCTGTGTCTGTTATTGTTTTCCCAACTTTTGCGTTTAGGGTTTCCCCTTATGCACAAAAGTCCTGAGCTGGGCCTTGTCCACTATTTCCCGTAACCTTCATAAAAAGTGTTTTTGTCCCTCTTCGGGTTCAGTGGGCATAGCATTGAATGAAGTTTGCCCCTTTTTTCCCATTAAATCGGGGGTTTCAACAATCTTTCATTAATGGGGGGCCCCTAAGAGATGTTTATTCAATCCTTTTCTTTTATTAGTGCAACTCCTGCTGAATGATTCCGCGCTCTTCCCGAGTATAAAATGGTTTCCCCCGTTCTAGTTGTCGTCTGCCCCAAAACCTGTCCTCTACTTGCTGACCCCAGAATTTTTTATAGTGTTGCATTTTTTTTACCCCCTGTGATGTCTTTGTGGTCTCGAACACTGACGTTCCAGAATCCTTTTTTGTTTTGTTTTACATCCCGCAGACTTGAATTTCCCAGCGTGGGGTTCCTTTTTTTTCACCCCTATGTTCATGCTGACAGTGGTATCTGTCTCAAGACCGCTGGGCATCGAGACATTTTTTTTCCTTTTTAAGTTTTTTAACATTTTTTTTTTTATGGGGAGAGTTGTTAGCACTGCCCAACCCCCCCCTGGGGGACCAGGGGGGGCCACATTTTGTCTGACCCTCACCTTGGACCTGTCCGGCATTAACCCTTCCAGGAACAGAACGTTTCCCGCCGGGATACTTTCGGGTCATTGGGCACCAAAAACCCCCCACCACTACAAGGTAATGGCCTCAGGGGGGGTTGTCAGTATTCACCTTTCTTATATTGATTGTAATTCTGTTACTATAATTATGTGACAAAAAGGACGAATAAAATCAAAAAATACAGACTAAGTCCCATTTCTTCATCAGATTCTCCAGAAAGGATGACATGGGACAACCTTAAAAAGGTTACTAATCAACGAGCAGCTACACAGCTAGCTCCGCCCCAGAGGGATTAAACTTCAGCAAGACAGACATTCTCAATTTTTTGGCGTCTGCTTTTTGATGTAAAATTTTTATTGTTTAAATTGTGTATATACACAAGCATGTGTTAAATTTAAAATGTCTCTGTTTTTTCTCATTTGCAGTCTCCTTCTTTAGTGGACCTGAGCAAAAATCATGTTTTACAAGCCATTTTTTTTAGAATAAAAAAAGTTTTTTAGGGGGGCTCCCGGAAAAAGGCTCAACTCAAAACCATGTAGTGTGGCTTTTTGGGCCCAAAAAGGAAATCATCTTACCATATTCAGGATCTGGTATGTTTACCCTTTGCTTCTGCTGTGTTTACTGTAACATTTTGTGTGTTCATCTTAACATCTGGTATATATTAGATAACAAAAAATTCTTTCAGCTTTTAAATTTAAATGTGTTAGTCATAAACCCAAACTACAACTCCCAAACCTCATTTTCTAAATCACAACTCCTAAACCCCTCCCCAAACCTCAACTCCCCAAAACCCAAAATTCCCAAACCCCAACTCCCTAAACCTCATCTCTAAACCACAACTCCTAAACTACAACTCCCTAAAAACCCCAACTCCCTAAACCTTATCTCTAAACCTCTAAACCTAACTCCCCAAACCCATCTCTCTAAACCACAACTCCCTAAACTACAACTCCTAAAACCCCATCTCCTAAACCACAACTCCCCAAACCACAACTCCTAAATCACCCCCAAACCTCAACCCCCAAACCAACTCCTAAACCACAAATCCCTAAACCTCAACTCCCCAAACCTCATCTCCAAATCACAACTCCCTAAATCTCAACTCCAAAACTCAACTCCCAAAACCCCCTAAACTTATCTCCCCTAACCTCAACTCCATCTCAACTCCCCAAACCCATCTCCCAAAACCTCATCTCCCATAACCTCTCCCATAACCTCATCTCCCCCAAACCTCAACTTCTAAAATTCAACTCCCTAAACCACATCTCCTAAACCTCAACCCCTAAACTAAACTCCTAAACCCATCTCCTAAACCTCAACTCTCTAAACTTCAACCTCCAAAAAATTTCCCCGTTTAAAAAATTTGGTTTCGTATTTGAGTTTTTTTTTAATTGATTTTTATGTTGATCAACCCCAAAAAATATGAAAATGATTTCCTATATATAAATTTGTGACAAGAAATTTTGGGAAAAAATTTAACTAAATTTATGAACAGAATTTTCAGCACAAGAGATAAAAAAACCCCCAAAAAAACTGATTTTAAATGTGAAAAAAGATGTTAAAGATAGGTACAGTGGAATGTTAGCCGAAACTATTCAGTAAGGGTTACTATTTTATCTTGTGGATAAAAACAAGAAAGGAAAAAATGAGACCAGGTTAAGAGGAGAATAGAGTGATGGGGGGGTAGAAGACACAGGTACTAACGTTAGTGGAACCCGAAAGGGGAAAAAGGGTCCAGACCTTTGGGCAAAGTTTTTTGAGGAACTAAGGCTTATTCCGGGGGACATAAAAAAAACCAAAAAAACCAAAAAACCGGGGAAAGGGGGGGGAAATACTCTTATGCCTATGATGAGGGAAGGGGAAAAGTGAAGACTATTTAAATTTAACTTCCATACCTTGCCATACTTCGCCAACCAAATCATGGGAGCCCAAAATATAGTTCCCCAGGATTTTTGCAGAATCCAAAATTGTGTTTTGCAAGTCTTGGGAGGTGGCATGACATTTCTGTGGAGAGGGGCGCAATATAGGGGAAAAACCCTGTAATGAAGTCAATTTTCATTGTTAGACCCGTAAACAAAATTATAAAATCCCTTTCTGTAACTGGTCTCCGCTGGTTTTTAAGAAAGTCGACTACAAAGTGATCTTGCTGTGACGCATGCCTGGGCAATTTTTTTAAAAGGAGTTTCACAAGTGTCAACACCCCTCTTGACCTCCTGAGTGAATCCGAGTTGTGGCACAACGCTAGTATCAGTTTTTGGGAGTGCCCGGGGATCACCTGATGCCACCCATCTTCAAAGGGTCCTCCTTTTTTGTTTGAGTTTTCTCCCCTAGCCTTTGCCCAACCCAAGGCTCCCAAAACTTTGGGGGTATTTGCCCCAGCTGGAAGTCTGGTTCTTGGGAAACAAGGTAAAACCACTCCCATCACAACGGGGTTTTGACCCCCTCAAGATATTTTTTCGGATATACTCCCAATCGGGCAATTTAAAACCCAAAAAAAATCCCTTGTGAACATTTAAAAAACACTGGGTTTTACAAACAAACTAGACTGGGATAAATTTCCTGTTTATAAAGGTTTTCTAGTTCACCTGTTCAACCAACACAACAAACATGAAAAGTTTGTGCATCAATTCCATGAATACATTCAAATAACATTTATGGAGTACTCAGAACAGTTTCAGGGTTTTGAATCCCAGTCGCTGTCCCGATTGGGGAGATAGGTGTAAATTGGTACAGTCAGAAAAGAACAGCATATAAAATATTCAAAAAAAAAAAAAAAGCAGAAGGCCTGACTTCATTGCACCAGGTTTTACTCCATATGGCTCCCTTCACAGAAATGGCACCCACCTGCCGGGGATTGCAAAACACAAACTCCGTAGTCCCAAAAATAAAATATTCAATAAATTGATTAATCAACATCAAAATGGTGTGTTCCCCGGACAACCGCGAATATGTTTAGACGGAGATCAAAAACCCATGGAAAGTCCGCAGTGCTATAATGGTAGTTCTCATATAATGTAACGTTTAAGGAAAAAGAAAGGGGTCAGCAATATTTATTTTGTATTGCTTCATTCTCTTTCATTATGTAGATGAGACAAGTATCTAATGCACTGGGAAAGGGGAAAGTTTTTTTTTTGAACTAGGATATTATTCTCATGTTTTATCAAAAATTATGTTGAAAGTAAAAAGAATATGGAACTGCGTTATGTAATTTTAAAAAAAAATTCAATTTTCAATTCAATTTGTTTCAATCCTAACATATCCAGCGAGTTGGAAAATGACTAATAATAAAAACAATTTGGGTCATTTGAAAATAGATGTAAACCCAAAAAATGAACTAAAATTGGGTGAATTTAGGGAAAGGGAAGAAATCAAAAAATTGGTCAACCATAGTGACAACTGTTATAAGAAAAAAATGGGGAATATTTAAGCATAATTTGCAAAATGTTGGTAAACCGTGAAACTGTTATAAGAAAGAAGATGGAATTGTTGAGTTTAACAGGAAATGTCGGTCAACCACTAGTGACATTTATAAAAAAAGAAGATGGAAATTTGAGAAAGCGGAAGAAATTCTGGTAAACCCTAGTGAAAACTTTTAAAAGAAAAGAAGATGGAAAAATTTGGGGCAACGAGAAAAATGTCTGGTAAACCATTGAAAACTTTATAAAAAAGAAGATGGAGAAATTTTACTTTTAAAAGGAAATGTCGGTCAAACGTGACAACTGTTTAGAAGGAAGATGGAAAAATGTTGGAACAGGAGAAATGTCGGGTAACCCTGCATGTTATAAAAAAAGAAGATGGAATATTTTGGGGAGCCTTGGGAAAAGTTTTGGTCCCACTGTGACCTTTATGAAGGAGAAGATGGGGAAATTTTGGATAACGGAAAAGAAATGTCGTTAACCACATGACAACTGTTATAAGAAAGAAAAAATGGAGATATGGGCATACCTAGGAGAAATGTCTGGTAAACCCACTAGTAACAACTGTTATAAAAAAGAGAAGATGGAATTTTTGTTGAGCATACCCTTAGGAGAAATTCTGGTCAACCACTATTAACTAACTTTATAAGAAAGAAAGATGGAGTTTATGTTGGCATAACTTGAGAAGAAATGTCTGGTCACCACTATAACCTTTATGAAAAAGATGGAGAAATGTTGGGCTTAACAGGAATGAATTCGGTCCCACTAGTGACACTGTTAAAAGAAGAAAAAGATGGAGAAATGTTGAGCATAACTTGAGAATAAATGTCTGGTCAACCACTAGTAACACTTTTGAAGAGAAGATGGAGAAATGTTGAGCATAACGGAAGAAATGCCCTGGTAACCATATAACAACTGTTATAAAAAGAGAAGATGGAGAAATGTTGAGCTAACTTGAGAAGAAATGTCTGGTCAACCACAAAGTAACAACCTGTTATAAGAAAGAAAGATGGAGATATGTGACATACCTTAGAATAAAATGTCTGGTCAACCACTAGTGACAACTGTTATAAGAAGAAGATGGAAATGTTGAGCATACTTGAGAATAAATGTCTGAGAAATAACACATAACAACTGTTATGAAAGAAAGATGGAATATGTTAGCATACATGAGGAGAAATGTCTGGTCAACCACTAGTGACAACTGTTATAAGAAAGAAAGATGGAGATATGTTGAGCTACTTGAGAAGAAATGTCCGGGTCAACCACTAGTAACAACTGTTATAAGAAAGAAGATGGAGAAATGTTGAGCATAACTTGAGAAAAAAATGTCTGGTCAACCACTAGTGACAACTGTTTAAGAAAGAAGAGGGAGAAATGTTGAGCTTCTTGAGAAGAAATGTCTGGTCAACCACTAGTGACAACTTTATAAGAAAGAGAAGATGGAGATATGTTGAGCATCCTTGAGAAGAAATGTCTGGTCAACCACTAGTGACAACTGTTATAAGAAAGAAGATGGAGAAATGTTGAGCTACGAGAAAAATGTCTGGTCAACCACTAGTAACAACTGTTATAAGAAAGAGAAGATGGAGAAATGTTGGGGCATACGAGGAAGAAATGTCTGGTCAACCACTAGTGACAACTGTTATAGAAAAAAGAAGATGGAGATATGTTGAGCAAACCGAGAAGAAATGTCTGGTCAACCCTAGTAACAACTGTTATAAGAAAGAAGATGGAATATGTTGGCATAACTTGAGAGAAATGTCTGGTCAACCACTAGTGACAACTGTTATAAGAAAGAAAGATGGAGATATGTTGAGCATAGGAGGAAAATGTCTGGTCAACCACTAGGTGACAACTGTTATACGAAAAGAAGATGGAATATGTTGGCATAACTTGAGAAGAAATGTCTGGTCAACCACTAGTGACAACTGTTATAAGAAAGAAAAGATGGAATATGTTGAGCATAACGAGAATAAATGTAAGAATAGCAAAGCAGGCATTGTAAGGTGGGGAGGGGCAACGGCTCAAGAAATAGAGGACATCCTAGAAAACCTTGAAGCAGTGGTGAATTTCACCTAACCAGACTGCAAGAATACAAGCCCAAATTGGTGTAGCTAGAAAAGGCATTATATTTGAATCAAAAGAAGGATAGTAAGCCAACATAGAACTGGTGTTAGGTTGCCACACGTGACAGACATCGAGAAGTAGATCTGAGCACTTATGAATTGATTGGTTTGATATGATCCAAGAATGATGATCCAACAACTAAACTAACGGTTTCATATTTTATTGAGGTTTTTTTAAAAGCTGATGTTGTTTTGACAATTTGCAGCATAATTATTTTTAGCATTTCCCATGCTGTCAAAATTGCTACCTAAATAGGTGAACTCCTTGCTTTTATCATTCTGGATTTCAATGTGATATCTCATTCATCATCATCAAGGTCGTATCCTTTATAGGGCGTTGCTCTCTTTGCAGAAATCTGAAATTCATCTGTCTCTTGCCAGTTCACCACTTAATGATGGTCATGTTCATGGTTTCTTTAATATCGTACTTTTCTTCTTGGTCTGCCTCTGGATATCTACATTAGTTATCATAAATATCTTCATTATTTTGTCTTATAGTTTATCTGTAGTAAAACTTTACCACTATGGATGATAAGTTGTTTGTTTTTCTTTGCATTTCTTGGTTGTGTTTACGTAACAAAATAATATCATCTGCAAAATCGGATTCTTCTAGTTGTCTTTTCTTTCACTAAATCAATGCCAGTTTCATCCCTGCAATATTTTCCCCTCCCGTCAAGGCCACTTTAAACAATAGTAGAAATGAATGTAAGCTATATGTGTAGTATAAATTAAATGACAAGTGAATGACATATCTTTTCATTTCCAGGTGAGATAACAAATTCATACAAAGAAACAAACTGAGATACAAAGTTAACTAACATTTATTTGTTTTCTATGAAAATCCTGGCATATCCTGTACAGATTTCACAAATCCTGGGGAACATTTTTTCAGCAAATGAAAGAATAACTAATGAATTCAACAGATGAACAAAGGGCAAATCAAATGTTAGAATTAACGGTATTTAAAGATGCAAACCACGTCTCATGAACACAAAAACAATGTTCAACACAAAATCTTTCTCACCATTATATTACCAATTGCCAACACTGCTCTGACAACAAGCATAGAAAAAACTAGTCACAACAAAATGAAGTGTTTGAAAGAATGCTGGTGTAAAAAGAAGAGCCCCGGTTGAAAATAAGACACCCCAGGAAAAAGTGGGTAAACATCGTCAGATTTATAAAAACAACAAATAAAATGGTTGGCCCTAAGCAGATTCCATCAGAAATCCCCCCAAAAAGAGCAATGCTGCTCCATAAAGGGGTACAAAGCAAAAAGGTCGCCCGCAAAAGTGGACCTCAGAAAAAAGACGGAAAGGCCATCTACAAAGCGCTCGGGGCTATTTTAGAAATCTCTTCCTGACCTGCCCTGTGGGGAAAGGGGGTTGAAAAAAAAAGAAGATCTGTACGGTTTCCCATCCCCAATAAACGTATCATTGATTTTCTGGCACCCCTACGTTCAGTGTTTGCATTGATTTCTGACGTGATGTCAAATTTTGTTTGTAAAAATCGGCAGGAAAATCTTTAACCTCCAAGGTTTGAACCAAATTGGGTTGTAATCAACCCTTCAAATCCATTTTTCTAAAATTTTAAGTTTTGTTAAATTAAAAAAAAATAGTAATTTTAAAATGTTAACATTTAATTCCACTTATTTGGGCAAAAAAGGACCCCAACCAATAGAATTTATAAAAATCTCTGTTCTTCCCTTAAACTGGCCTTGAGGGAAAAAAGTGACCCATTTAAAAGCATTTTCTGGAAAAAAATTTCAAAATATGACGACTCTGGCAAAAAGAAGCAGAGAAAGGTTGCAGTTGTTTTTATTGGGAAGCAGAGCTTATCGAGGCAGTTTTTGTATTTTTAATGCAACAAAATATAAAAAATATAGTGCCATTTGTCTAAATCTTAGATTCCCAAACTTATCGCACACCACCCACTTTGCACGACATAAACTTTAACGCCCCCCACCTCCCCATTATAACAGTTTGCCAACACTCCCCACATATATATACATGCTCTATTTTCGCTTTGACATAGAAAAATTGATATATATTTCTCTCATACATGGTCAATTTTCAAATGATTATATACATAAAAATAGAAAATTGATGAAAAATGGATCGGGTAAGATGGGCTTAAGATGAATTAAAATGCAGAATTCAAATGTTTTGATTATTCAATCCAAAATCACGAAAAAACTCTCCCAAATGCTTCTGAACCACTATGCCCCTAGAAAGGGTTCAGGCCAAACAGGGTGGTGCTACTTGAGCGCTGGTCTAAATTTGCTATTAGAAGTCTGCTAGTAAACCAACATACTACTTTTTTGTTGGTGACACATCCCAGAGATATACGAGGAGAGATCGAAGAACTATGGACTAATTGATTTGATGTGCAGTGATGATCGCGACTAACTAAACTAACATTGTTTTGAAGCCCTGCTGCAAACCAATATGGAACTGGTGTTGTTAGTGGTGTTTTGTTGCCACACGCCGGGAACATACTGAGGAGGAGATCGAAGAACATAACCCAATTGGTTCGGTGTGCAGTGATGATGGTCTGAGATAAACTCTGAAGCAATTCAGAGACCATCACATGAAATGCTATGCAGTGAGCTCCATAGGAAAGATTAGAGATAGATTCGCCCCAAATGGTTACGGCCCAAATTTGGGGTGTAAGAATAGAACCACTGTTACCTGCCACGCATGTTGAGGCGACTGGAGGTTTTGGGTGAAATCGGATGCATATGTCTACGTGAAGTCTATGCGTTTGGGCCTACAAACCAATGATCAAGTATACCGTTCTTGGCAAATATCAAACATATCACAAAGCGTTTATTAAAATTAGTCGTAAAAACGAGCAAAGAAGAAGAGAAGATAAGGACAGCATGATGGGGAGTTGAGATACACAATGTGAGTTAGATTTAAGACAGTCAGTGAAGATGGTCACACGAAGAACAATAGAGTATTCTAATGTGTTATTCTCAAAACTCTAATCTAGAACTAAATTAGAATATTTAATTCAATGTTAAAGCGGTTTCTCTGTAGGGGTCAGAAATATGAAGAACGACTAAAACAATAACGAATAAATTATAAACATTCATTAACTAATGTCTGAGCAGAATAGATGGACTGTGATGGCATGATAGGGTCCAAAAAAAGACTTATGGAGAGAACAAAATAGATCCTAGTAGACAGAGGTGAAGAAAGAAATCTTTCTAATATAACCCTTGATAAAACCCCAAAGGGGGAAAATAACAAGAAGGTCATTTTCCCGGAACCCAAAGGAAAGCAAAAGATAAGGAAGCCTTGAAACACATGGAGAAAGAGATTTGGAAGCGAAAATAAATGATCTATGGAAGAGTTGCAAAGATAGTTAAAGATAAAACGACTTGGGATGAGTTGGTGGAGACTACTCCCTTTAATCGGGTTAAAGACACAAGAAAAAAATGATACTGACTGGTTTGTTGAAAGGAAAGAAGATACGAATCATGCAATTTTTTTACTGAATGTAACTTCCATTTTTTCTTAGAAATTTCTCAACAGTATTTTGCCTTGTTGCTCTCCTCTTAATTATCACAATATTCATCGATGACAGGTAACCAAAAGAAATGCGACTGATCCGTGTGGTTTATACTACAAAATGGAACCAATAAGCTACAAACCAAATATTGTTGTATTTCATGATGTCTTCGGGAAAAAAACATCAGACACTTTGAAGAACTATGTAAGCTTTAACTTTTTTAATGCAGGATATTTGACTATACGTAGATACAATAAGAGAGCTGCAGTAGCGTAGTTGTTAGTGAGCTTGCTTCTTAGGTTGGTAGTTCGGGTTCAATTCACGTGGGGCGTGGCATTTTCCCAAACCCTTACAGCTCTCCATCGCCAGCCTCAATTTGATACTAGGGAAAAAGGGCTGGAAGTAAAGATGGCTGGCATGATTTGATCAAACCGATTTTCATGTGCCGATGGTCAATGAAAATCGGGCCCCAACACTATTTCCTAATACCTCTATATGAAAACACTTACCCCTTTTTTAAAATAGATGCATAGAACAAATCAAATCAAAGACAAATGGCATCAATTTTGAAATCCAAAACATCTAATGCATTAACTCTTTCTACCATTTAACGCACCTAGCGCCAGGGAATCCGTTGCCGGGTTAACGCACCACTGCTCATGGGTTCTTCCCCTTAAAGTCTTTCTAGTTACTTCTGAGTTTTAACTAAACTTTTAACCTTGTTATTCTATTGGGTTGTCCAGTTTTCTTCAATTTGGTTATAATAATATTATATAATGTTTATTTATTGCGAGTAGTTAGGATCGTAATTAAAAAAATTTTTTACCCTTCCTTGAATTAACTGCTTAAAATTGAGGACATAAATGGCGTGGAAAGAGTTAAAGTAATATTTTCACACAATATTTTCTCCCATCATTATGCTGTCCCGTGCCAAACCTGGGACGTGGGCATCAAATAAAAAGAAAGAAAAAATAGTGAAGTATCTCGCGAATGGTGGGAGTATCAAGAAAAGATCAGTTTAGAAATGAAGACATCAGGAAAAAAACAGTAGGTACAACATCAGGATCTTTATCAGAACAACAAATGAAATTTTGCCACATAAACGAATTACCAACAGACAGTGCCTCGAGGAATGCTACTCCAATACAGTGAATACACATCAAAAGTCATCCACACTCAAAAAGTTTGGGCCACCAGAAATTTCAAAGGCAATGAAAACAACTATTTATGAAGCACACACAAAGTCAGTTCTCAAACCGTTTCTTATCACGGCAATGTGGCAAAACAGGATTAGAAAAGGATTTATTTCCTACATTCACCATCAATATTTGCTACATCATTCTCCATCAACATCTGCTACATTATTTTTTCCTCAAAACTGCTACATTATTTTCCTCAACAACTGCCATCATCTCCATCAACATCTGCTACATCATCTCCATCACATCTGCTTACATCATCTCCTCAACATCTGCTACATCATCTCCTCCAACATCTGCTACATCACATCTCTTCAACATCTGCTCATCTTCTCCCAACATCTGCTACATTTCATCTCCACTTCCACCCTCCTACATCATCTCCATCAGCATCTGTACATCATCTCCTTCAACATCTGCTATCTCTCATCAACATCTGCTACATCATCTCCAACATCTCTACATCATCTCCAAACAACATCTGCTATATTATTTTCCCAACAATCAATTACATATCTCAGAAGAAACTATTTCAATCCCAAAATTAGTCAGTTTTCCCGTCGCCAAAATTAGGTCAGTATTTCAGTCTTCAAAATTTGGGCAGTATTTCAGTACAAAATTTAGGTCAGATTTCATGCAAAATTTAGGTCAGTATTTTGTTTACAATAATTTTTTGTTTACATTGCTCATCATTTAAAGTGGACGTCTGTAGCTCAAAAGGTTGTAAACTCGATCATAACCAAGTGTACCTGGTTTCAAACTCTGCTGCCGGCAGTTTTGGCGCAAATTTATTAGGTGTGTTTTTCCTTTTGGTGCTGGGGCCTGCAAGGAAAACGAATAGTACCACTTCGACCTAACAAGGCATGTAAATAAAGAGCGACTAGTGGATCTGAAGCTACCTAGTAAATAAAAGCATCTTGAAATGGATGTGCTGGCCCACTTGCGCCAAAAACTGACAACACACAATTTCTCTTAGGCTCAGATGACATACTAATCCCCAAGTGGTTAACAAGGGGTTAATATGGGCGTTCAGTAGAATTGGCGTGGATTTTTAAAAACTGTAAAAATAGACCTCACCGTTCAGAAAGCAATGGCAAACTAATGAACATATAAATGGTGGCTAGAAAATCGAGGACTCTTCTACTGTTGTTGATAGTAACATCCTGTAAACATATGCACAATTTTCTTTATCAATCAACATCACAAAGATTACAACATGTGAAATGAGATGTCTCAAAAATGTCAATGTTACAAAACGAGATAGTGAGAAACGAGAATATCAAAGCATGTTGGTCTATACCATGCATACAGTACATCGAGAAGCAAAGACTCAAGTGGTTCGGTCATCTAATGAGAATGGAACCACATTTACTACCATCACGTGCCATAATATGACACTCAGGGTGCAGAGCATGAGGCAGACCAAGAACATGATGGATGATAACATCTAGGTCCCTTGAAAGCATGGACTAACAACGTCCAGGGAACACACCTGGCACAAGGGTAGGGCTCTCCCACGTTGCTTCCGACAAATGTGTTAAAATAAGATAAGAATCAACATCAAACTAGTACAGGGAAAATTGTCAGGACATCCTGAGCATGTATGGACATGTCCAGATTTCAATGAAGATACTCCAAACTGAACCTGAATCTTGAGAATGTTAGTTTTATTTCTTGTAAGCCCAATAGTATTTTGTGTGAATTTGTTTAGGGCAGGAGGGACCTGAAATTTTGTTTCTAATCTGCATGTTAATTTATGACACATGAACTCTGTCAATCTAAATATCAAAATATTTCCTTGGTTAGGGTCACCAGGGGTCACCGATAGCAAAGTTTATAACATTCTGTGCTAGCGACCTCTAGCCATGGAAATTTTGAGGTTAGATGTCAGCTTTAGTTTTACAGTAGATAT
This sequence comes from Arion vulgaris, assembly GCA_020796225.1. NCBI lineage: Eukaryota > Metazoa > Mollusca > Gastropoda > Stylommatophora > Arionidae > Arion > Arion vulgaris. Next base: position 6,130,153 of record CM036774.1, read on the forward strand.
CAGCACACTGCGGCATCTCAGGAAATGAAAAGGCTGACAAACTTGCAAGGGCTGGAGGGAATTTAACACAACCCCACCCAACACAAAGTTTTACAGAAGCAAAGACTCCTGAAACACTCTAGAAAAATTATTTGGAAAAAAAACGAATGGAGGATACAACCCAGAGGGCGACAGTATACACTAAACAGAAAACGCAGACCACAGTCTTCAGACTTAGAACTGGGCCTTGCGTCTCAGAGCACACCTCCATAAAATGGGTGTCAGGGACTTGGCTGCCTGCACCTGTGGAGCACCAAAGCAGTCCCCAAAGCACATCCTGCAAGACTGTCTCAGCCTGAGCAACTTGAGAATGGAAATTGGCCAACAGAAAAAAACATTTCATAAAAAAACTAGGGGGGGAATTTTTAAGACCTAAAGGGGCATCCCCCTTTTAAAAAACATACCAAAGTAGTGGCATAGAGAAGTTGAAAAAGAAAAAGGGTTAAAGTAGGTATTTTTTTGGTATGCAAAATTCCCAAAGTTAGAATCATTTTCCCCCTGATCATTTACTTTATATGAAATTAAAAGGTACTTCTGTAGTCTAAAGAAAGGTTTGCGAAGGAGGAAGGGAAACACTGGTGAAAAGGGAAAAGCAAATTTTTAACTAAAAAATTGGTAAAAAAACCCAATATTCCCTTTTTTTTTTTTTTCAACTCTTTAATAAAAATAAAAATAAAAATTTTTCCCCAACAAATCAAATCTTGATGTTTTTTGAATTTTTCATGTATAATTTCTAAATTTTATTTTCTGTTCCAAAAACTTGGACAAACTTCCCAAAAACTAAAGTTGGGCCGGGGAACCCAAAGTTTTTTTTGGACCCAAGGGTGTCCACTTTATCTCATTAGTCAATGAAACAAAATTTTAACAGCTTCAAGAAAGGTTTGGATTTTTCTCTTTTTTCTTTGCCCGCTATTTTTAGTTTCCCGTCTTGATCTTATGATAAATTTGATTTTTTGGGGGTTTGCTCTTCCATTAAAAGTTTTGAATATAGTGTTAAAGGTTTGAGGCTAGCATTCCTTTCTAGTGGGGAAAACCCAGAACAATTTTAAAGGGGGCATGTTCTGGGTTTTGATCAGGGTTTTTGAAAAAATTTCTATCTTTTGTAAAAAATTATTTATTAATTTTAATTGCATGGACATTGAAAAAAACAGTGGGGAAAAAAATTTTTGGTGTTTTTTAAAATTAAGTTTTTACAGAAGGGGCCCTATTATACCCTGGACAGAAAGAAATAAATAGATCTAAAAGCAAACAAAATTTTTTGTTTTTGAATATGTTTTTTTTTTCCCGTCCAGAAGCCCCGGTTTTCCCGCTCTTGGCTCTTTGCCATGGACATTGTAACCCTTAATTTGGTGCCAAAAACCCCCTAATTCTGGAAACCCTTCCCTTTTTACTACCCAAAGTGGGTTAAACCCAAAAATTGGAGGGACGTAAGGTGGCCCGACGTCCCCCGAACAGCTGGGTGGGCCCGGGTTAAATTTGTTTGCAGAAAAATTCCTCCGTTTCATGGACAGAGAAGAAAAATAAATAGACCTTCTGGGGGGGGCGGGAAATCAAATAAAATTTTTTTGATGCTCAAAAAAAATTTGGAAATTAAAGGTTTTTTCTTTCCTCTCTCTCTTTTTTGGCCTTTTCCCCCCGGGGTTTTTAGGGCAACAAAAAACGTCCACCATTTTTCCCTTTAAAGGCCCCTTGTTTGTTTTTCCAGTTTAGTTCTTTTCCCTTTTAACTCTTGCTCTTTCGTTTCCCCCCCAGGTTTTTGGGTCCCCCCGCTTTCCCTCCCCTCAAGTCCATCTCGGAGTTTTCGTGGGGAGCCAGTCTCACCCGCCACATGCCCAATTCATCAAAAAGTCTCTTCGGATGATAGTCCCCATATTCTCTTTTGGGCATATTCCCGGGCCTTTTTTGGGGGGGATGGTAAGCATTGGTCCCGGGCGGGGGTTTTGAACAGAAGTTGTAGGGGAAAGGCGGAGGTCTGGACTTCCTGTTCTGTCTTTCCCCAGCTTTCCCACCCTTTTGAAAGTTGCCCCCCAAAGCTTTTTATAGATCTAGTTTTGGGTTTTGATGCTTTTTGGGCAGATTTAAAGGGGTCTAAAAGGTTGAATCATTTGGCCCTTTCTCAGTCTGTTTTTAAGGGTAAAGACCCAAACGCCCCCTTTTCATTCAAAATCCCTTCCCCGGGTTTGTGAAGGGGTTTTCCGTCTGGGGGGTTTTTCCCCTTCCCTTTTTAATGGTTTTGGGGTTGCTTGTTCAAGCCCATTACTTCGGTTTTCTTCGGGTTATTTTCACCCCAACCCAAATCTCCTTTTTATTGGGGCAGGTCTTTTTCCTGGATTCTTATGTGTTGAGATGGGAGGGGATGTCATCTCAAAATCTAGGTTTTCCCCAGAGGGGTTTTTGGGGCGTCCTCTACCTCTTCCCTTATTTTCCCGTTGTTTCATCACCCAACCCATGACGGTGTTGAATAATGGGGCTGCCCAAACCATCCTTGTCTTTGGCCTTTTTTTCCCAAACTTTAGTTCTAAAGTTTCAACACTCTTGTCCCAAACTTTAAATTTTTAAAAAACACGGTAAAATTCCCATCCCAATCTTAAGATCCCGGGGGTTTTTGAAAGGTGAACCCTGTAAACCTTTTCAAAATCTCAAAGTTGATTAATTTTGTTTTGCCTTTCTGTGCTTTTGTTCTAAAATTTTCCTAAAAAACAAATTTTTGGCCTATACAGCCCCGTCCCCCGAAACCCCTGTTTTGTTCCTTTCTCGGTTTCTTACCCACAGCGTCAATGTCTTTTCGATGATTTTTTTTAAAAATTTTTATTTGGGGACAGAAAAAAAGTGTTATTCCCCCCGGGGTTTTCAATTCCAAAAGGGGCCATTTTGGCCCCCTTCTTGATGCCCCTTTTTGTAAAAATTTTTAATTTTAATTTTCCTTTTAAAAATAAAAAAAGGGTTGCAATATATTTACCTGAAAGTTCTGGGTTTTTTTGAATAGTTCTCCCTTTTAAAATTTCTTTCCCCTGGTGTTTTTTTCTTAAGAGTTTTAAAGTAAATGATCTCACCCCTTTGGTTTTTTTCTCCGTTTCAAACCCCCTCTGTTGGTTTCTGGTATGCCCCCTCCCGGGTTGGAGGTGGTCGTTTTAACTTTTTTTAAAAAATCCTCTGCCCATCTTATTTCTTTTTTTTTTTCCCCGTTGTCAATATTTCCATTCTTACCCTTGGGAAAGGATTTGTTTCTTTTTAATTTTTTCCCTTTTATTTTTGAATTTTGCCACTTTTCCCCTGATCCCCTTTTTGCTGCTTCTTCTCCCTGTTTTTGCCAGGTCTTCCAACCCATTCTTTTGTCGGCTCTCACAGGTTTTTTTTCTTTATTTCCCTTTTTATTTTTAAATTTTCTTTTTTTAGTTTTTTGGACTTTGCTTCTAACAATTTTTTTTTTAATTTCCCTTCCCTACTTTTTTTCCGTTTTTGGTTTTTTCCCATTCTTTTTTTTCTTTATGGGTCCCCGGGGGCATTTTCATTTTCTCTTTATAAAAAATGCTATTTTGCCCCATGTTTTTATTTTGTTATCAGTTTCACCCCGTAATTTCTTTACTTTTCTAGGGGGTTTGGGAAATCTGTTCTTTTTCTGCATTAAAAATTTTCCCCTTTAAATTTCCCGTGTTTTTGTTCCCCCACTGAACCTCTTTGGAAGTTTTCTGTTGCCCTGTTTTTTCTTATTTTTAAGTTTGACAAAAGCTGTAAAAAAATTGGTGGTCCCTAAAACTTTGCCCTCTTTTGACCTCTGCGGCGGGGGGGTTTTCGGGGGTTTTAAATTATCCCCCCCAAGTCTTTTTGGTTTTTTCTGCCATTGGGGAATCCATGTTAATTTTGGATATCTAAATTTAAAAGGGGGGTTTTCCTCCTTAAAAAATTGTTCATGTAAGAAGTTTCAACGCCCCCCCCTTTTTCGTTAAATAAACCACACCCCATTTTTCCCCCCGGGTTCTATAACTATCGTGTTGTCTTGTCAACCTTTCCTTTTAGATCCCCCCAAAAATTGAAACATCATGGGATGGTGTTTTTCTAATTCTTTTTGGGGTTTTTCGTAGTGGAGTCTTTTTTTTTGTATCTTTTATCTTTTGGTTGGCGCATAGCTTTGGGGGGGAATTTTGATGTTTGTATGCTTCCCCTTTGGCCCAATTTTAATCAAGCGGCTGCTGATAGGTTTTCATTCTAACAGACACTTTTCCACGCCTTTTCTTAGGATTACTACTACTCCTTCATGGTGTAGGTCATCGTCTCGTCCAGAAAAAGGACTGTTTCACCTGTTGCAGTGGTACTTCTTCCATTTCCTGTCCATTGCTCCGCTAACCCCTAGGATATGTAGATTATATCTTCTCATTTCTGCTGTTATTTGTGATAGTTTTCCGGTTTCGTACATTGTTCTTCATTCCAGCATCCATTCTGGTCTTGGTTTTGGCATTCAGGACTTCCGTCTCATGAAGTAGCTCTTTGGGCTTCTACCACTTCCAGTCATGTGAGTCAATGACTCTGGGAGCCCTTCATGCCCGTAGATAGGTTGTATGTTTGTTGTTGTTTCGTAACTTTTAATTTTTTAAGGATGGATCGTTAGTCCCAAGCCCAACCCCCCCAACCTGGAGGACCAGGAGACCATGCTTCGTCTGTACCCTCCTCAGTGACCTTTCCGGCTTGGGTAACCCTTCCGGGAACATAAGTTCCCGCCATCATAGCTCACTGTATCATTGAGCACGTAAGCCTCCCACCCCCTACAAGGTAATGGCCTCATGGGGAGGTTTTTAACATAAAAGAGACATTAATGGTTGGAGAAGCCCATCATGGAAGGGGGCATCCCAGCAAAGAGGAGAAGAGGAAGACCACAGAGAAGATGGATTCAGCATGTAACTGATGATTTGAGCATGATGGCTGCAGAGGCGGGACATCTGACCTTTGAGAGAAAGAAATTCTGAAGGACTGTTAGGGTGGTAAAGTTCTACTCATGACAAGCTATTTAATGATATATATATATTACACAAAATGAGTCTGCTACTGTTGTTCATGAAAGCAACTCATTTCTTTATTTGAACTGTCATGAGAAACTGATTGCAGAAGAAGAAGAACATCGACTAAGACATCTAGTAATGTCAAGATTGGGTGAAATGTCATGTTACTGAGCAAATCAAAATATTCAGCACCTTATCTTCAATCTCAAGCAATCACATGACAAAACCTCACAAGTGTTTGATTGATAGATTGAAAGGACAATCATATGCACTTCGGTGTATAACCCTGCAATCTCCAATCTCTTTCTTACACAACAAGATCTCAGTAGCAGTGCACGAACTCTGTAGCACCGACAGGCTCTGATGTAATTTAGAAGGTGGTGAAAATATTTTGTAGTAATTTCATTTTTATATTTTTAATGACAGTTTATTAATGGCGGCTGTGACAAGTGTTTACTATTTCTTCTTGGATGTATTAGTTTACTCTGGTTTAGGAACGTTATATCTATACTTGGAAGCATAGAGATGCCTTAGGTCGTTTTTTACTAATAGGTTGACTGTCATTATAGTTATTCCATGTGTAGGTGGGATATATTTATTCTATACACTCGACGCTGAGTAACCTACCCATTTTCGATGTTACGTAAAGTGATGGACCATGCGATACCGGTTTACGATAGGTTACCCTATGAGTCATAGCGCAGCTATTTTTTTACGGCAAGGAATGTCCATCCTAATTCAAAAGTCTGTAACGGTAAGGGAGGCGGATGAATCAAAATGATCAACGGCTCACAAAGCGAACACAGCAAAGTGTGGGGCACACATGAGGCGCTTTCAGGACATACAAATGATTTGCGGCTGGCCCTCGTGGAAGAAATTGGGACTTCACCACGTACAACCAAAGACGTAGCAATGAAGCAAAACATCCATCTGAAGACAAACAATACATGAAAACAAGAAAAAGACACATTCGTTTTGCAACATGGAATGTTAGAACCTTACACCAAGAAGGAAAACTAGACAATTTAATACTAGAGACAACAGATATGAATTTAGATATTATGGGAGTCAGAAACAAGATGGAAAGGCAGGGATACACAAGAAGAGATGACTATATATTTATACATTCAGGAGGAGAACATCATGAACGAGGGGTACACAAGAAGAGATGACTATATATTTATACATTCAGGAGAAGAACATCATGAACGAAGGATACACAAGAAGAGATGACTATATATTTATACATTCAGAAGTAGAACATCATGAACAAGGGGTACACAAGAAGAGATGACTATATATTTATACATTCAGGAGTAGAACATCATGAACGAGGGATACACAAGAAGAGATGACTATATATTTATACATTCAGAGGAGAACATCATGAACGAGGGATACACAGAAGAGATGACTATATATTTATACATTCAGGAGTAGAACATCATGAGCGAGGGATACACAAGAAGAGATGACTATATATTTGTACATTCAGGAGGAGAACATCATGAACAAGGGGTACACAAGAAGAGATGACTATATATTTATACATTCAGGAGGAGAACATCATGAACGAGGGGTACACAAGAAGAGATGACTATATATTTATACATTCAGGAGTAGAACATCATGAGCGAGGGATACACAAGAAGAAATGACTATATATTTATACATTCAGGAGGAGAACATCATGAGCGAGGGATACAAAAGAAGAGATGACTATATATTTATACATTCAGGAGTAGAACATCATGAGCGAGGGGTACACAAGAAGAGATGACTATATATTTATACATTCAGGAGGAGAACATCATGAACGAGGGATACACAAGAAGAGATGACTATATATTTATACATTCAGGAGTAGAACATCATGAGCGAGGGATACAAAAGAAGAGATGACTATATATTTATACATTCAGGAGGAGAACATCATGAACGAGGGATAGACAAGAAGAGATGACTATATATTTATACATTCAGGAGAAGAACATCATGAACGAGGGGTACACAAGAAGAAATGACTATATATTTATACATTCAGGAGGAGAACATCATGAACGAGGGATACACAAGAGGAGATGACTATATATGTATACATTCAGGAGTAGAACATCATGAGCAAGGGATACACAAGAAGAGATGACTATATATTTATACATTCAGGAGGAGAACATCATGAAACGAGGGATACAAGAAGAAATGACTATATATTTATACATTCAGGAGTAGAACATCATGAACGAGGGATACAAGAAGAGATGACTATATATTATACATTCAGGAGAAGAACACTGAACAGGGATACACAAGAAGAGATGACTATATATTTATACATTCAGGAGGAGAACATCATGAACGAGGGATACACAAGAAGAGATGACTATATATTTATACATTCAGGAGTAGAACATCATGAACGAGGGGTACACAAGAAGAGATGACTATATATTTATACATTCAGGAGTAGAACATCATGAACGAGGGATACACAAGAAGAGATGACTATATATTTTATCTCAGGAGTAGAACATCATGAACGAGGGATACACAAGAAGAGATGACTATATATTTATACATTCAGGAGTAGAACATCATGAACGAGGGATACACAAGAAGAGATGATTATATATTTATACATTCAGGAGTAGAACATTATGAACAAGGGATACACAAGAAGAGATGACTATATATTTATACATTCAGGAGTAGAACATCATGAACGAGGATACACAGAAGAGATGACTTATATATTTGTACATTCAGAGTAGAACATCATGAACGAGGGGTACACAAGAAGAGATGACTATATATTTATACATTCAGGAGAAGAACATCATGAACGAAGGATACACAAGAAGAGATGACTATATATTTATACATTCAGGAGTAGAACATCATGAACGAGGGGTACACAAGAAGAGATGACTATATATTTATACATTCAGGAGAACATCATGAGCAGGGATACACAAGAAGAGATGACTATATATTTATACATTCAGGAGTAGAACATCATGAACGAGGGGTACACAAGAAGAGATGACTATATATTTATACATTCAGAAGTAGAACATCATGAACGAGGGGTACACAAGAAGAGATGAATATATATTTATACATTCAGGAGAACATCATGAACGAGGGATACACAAGAAGAGATGACTATATATTTATACATTCAGGAGTAGAACATCATGAACGAGGGGACAAAGAAGAGATGACTATATATTTATACATTCAGGAGGAGAACATCATGAACGAGGGATACACAGAAGAGATGACTATATATTTATACATTCAGGAGTAGAACATCATGAGTGAGGGATACAACAGAAGAGAGATGACTATATATTTATACATTCAGAAGTAGAACATCATGAACGAGGTACACAAGGAAGAGATGACTATATATTTATACATTCAGGAGGAGAACATCATGAACGGGGGTACACAAGAAGAGATGACTATATATTTATACATTCAGGAGGAGAACATCATGAACGAGGGATACACAAGAAGAGATGACTATATATTTATACATTCAGGAGTAGAACATCATGAACGAGGGATACACAAGAAGAGATGACTATATATTTAACATTCAGAGTAGAACATCATGAGCGAGGGGTACACAAGAAGAGATGACTATATATTTATACATTCAGGAGAAGAACATCATGAACGAGGGATACACAAGAAGAGATGACTATATATTTATACATTCACGAGAGAACATCATGAAGCAGGAGTAGGTATACTAATAAAAAAGGAAATAGAAAAATACATCAGTGGTTATTGGACGTATAACGACAGAATGATGCTTTTAAAGATCAGAGCAAAGCCATTGAATAGCAATTATCCAAACATACGCCCAACATCAGACCATGCAGATGAAGAATCGAAAATATTATGAAGATTTACAACAAATTCTCAAACAAGAAAAGACAACTGACATACTAATTATAATGTGCAATGAATTCAAAATTGGCAAAGGCAAATACAAGAACATTGTAGACAATACGGACTAGGAACAAGGAATGAACGAGGAGATAGCTATCCAGTTCTGTGAAGAAAATAAAAATGGTTATATGCAACACATTTTACCAACAAGAATCTAGGAGATTATACACATGGAAAAGTCCAGGAGATAGAAAAAGGAACCAGATAGATTTCATCATGATTAGGAACAGATTTAAAATAATGTAATGAACACCAAAAAATATCCAGGAGCAGATATAAATTCTGATCATAATCCAGTGATGATCAAACTAAATATAAAACTAAAAAGATAGACCAACCAACAAGAAAAGAACCACATATAGATATATCAGCACTTAAACAATCAGAGATACAACAGAAATATTGTGTGGAAGTAAAGAACAAATATGATTGCCTAATGACAGAGTGCTTAGAACAATACAGAAAAAGAAAATCCTGAAGAGAAAGTAACCAATAAATGGGGTTGCTTAAAACAGAGTATACAAACTGCAAACAAAAACCTGCTTGTAAAAGAATCCATGAAAAATCAAATGTGGATGACTGATGAAATCTTAGAAAAATGACAGAACGAAGAAAGCCAAGAACACCCCAAAGTATACAATTTTAGATAACGAAATAGCAACATGTGCAGAACCACAAAAGTAAACTGTTAGGAAACAAAAAGCAAGGAAATAGAAGATATGGCAGAAAAACACAGGACTAGAGATATGCACAGAGAAATAAGACAAATGACAAGTAAGAAAAATACTGTAAAAGTGGAGGATGTATCAAAAACAACAACAACCAACTTTTGTTTGATAAAACAGAAATATTGACAAGATGGACAGAATATGTAACGGCTCTATTTGATGATCAAAGAAGCAGTAAACACAGTATAAAGTGCAATGGCAGCCCAAGAATATTAAAATCTGAAGTTGTAAGAGCAATCAAACAATGAAGCAAGAAAGCTGCAGGATTGGACAATATTACTGTGGAAATGTTAACCTCCTTAGAGGATTTGGTATTTCAACCATTACAGATTTGTGCAATGATATATATAACACAGGATATATACCAAGAGACTTGAAGACATCAGTATTCATACCACTACCCAAAAAACCCAAAGCACAGGAGTGCAAAGACTATAGGACAATTAGCCTGATGAGCCACATAACAAAAATACTACTCAAGATCATACATGAAAGAATTAAAACAAGATAGACATAGAAGTAGGAGAAGAACAGTTTAGCTTTAGAAAGAACAGAGGAACAAGAGAGGCAATACTTTGTATAAGACTACTGACAAGTATATAGAAGTGCAACAAAGTATCTACTTGTGTTTCATCGATTATAGCAAAGCTTTGACAGAGTCCAACATGAAAAGCTAATCATATGTCTACAAGAAATAGGGCCCAGATGGGGATGATATCAGACTAATAAGTAACATATACTGGGAACAGACAGCAATAATAAAATATGAAAATAGCTACCTCCATACATAGACATAAAGAGGAGGAGACAAGGATGCATACTGTCACCAAGCCTATTTAACATCTACACAGAGAAAATTTTCAAACAACTAGAGGGAATGCCAGGACTCAAGATCAATGGAAAAATAATAAATAACTAAGATATGCAGATGACACAGTATTGGTAGCAGAAAATGAACAAGATCTACAAGAATTAGTGGACCAATTGGACAGAACTAGCAAGGAATATGGATTGAGCATTAACATACAGAAAACAAAAACTATGGTAATCAACAAGGAAATCGAAACCTAAATGAATATAAAAATACATGGAGAATTACTACACCAAGTAAAAAGCTACTCCTATCTCGGTCAGATGATAACAGATGATGGCAGATGATAACAGAAATTAAAAAGAGAATAGGAATGGCCAAGGATAATTTCAATAGTATGAGAAAGTTACTGACATCCAAACAAATCAAACAGGCTAAAAATTAGAATGATCAAATGCTATATATCCTATATTAATGTATGGCTCGGAAACATGGACATTGAACAAGCAGTTAGAAGACAGAATTGATGCATTTGAGATGTGGATATATAGAAGAATAAGCAGAGTTTTATGGACAGAAAACAGACAAATAAACAAGTTTTAGGAAAAATAGGCATGAAGAAACAATTATTAAGAGAAATAAAATTCAGACAAGTAAAGTATTTTGGGCACATAAAAAGACACGACACCATGATAAAACATTTACTAGAGGGAAAGTTGAGGAGAAGAGCAAGAGGAAGACCAGAGATAAGTGGGAGGGAAACTTTAAGAAATGGACAGGTTACAGTCTGGTAGTGTGCAACACCAAGGCGAAAGACAGAGGATGCGGGAGATTCATTGCAGCCAACCTTCGATGTGAGACGGCACCTGATGATGATGATGATGATTTCAATGAATTTTGCCGGGCAGCAGCTTTCCAGCCTGCTCTCAATTTGAAATGCCAAGGTTCTTTACACGCTCAACTTGAACATGGGACCTAAGTTTTATCGTCCGTCTCCAGCTAGGACTAGGAACTGATCTCCTACACTGAGATCAGGATCTCGGGAAAAAATATTCAGATGGCTCCACGAGGAGTGAACCTGAATCCCTTCGGAAACAAGAGGCAAGCACTAACCTCTATGCCACAGAGACCCACATTTACTTACATCATCGCCAGAGGTTACCGGGCCAAAATTTGGGATGTAAAGAATAGAACCATTGTTACCTGCCACGCATGTCGTAAGAGGCGATAAGGAGGTTTGGCTGAAATGGGATGCATGTGTCCTAAACGTTAGAAGTCTATGCGTTAGGGGCCTACCAAACCAATGTGCAACGTATACACGTTCTTGGAAAAGATCAAACATATCACAAAGAGTGATTAAAATTGATCAGAAGAACGACAAAGAAGAAGACTTACATCTTACAAGTGTATTGTTGCATCTATTGAAATCTAACATTCACTGTTTTTGTCTGTGTGTTTTCATTTTCAGGTCTTCAATTTTGGGACTTGAGGGCATACATCTAAAACATCACTGGTCTGAGATGCATCTGTAAAGATATTGTTGCATCACAGTTTCTCATTAAATCATCATTAACTCTTGGGGACCAGGGCAAAGTCACGTTTTTACAAGCGCTTTCACGTTTTGTTTACTAAACGCCACTAGCGTGGTGAATGTAAAACGCGTCCACTTCAAACGCCACTTAGCGTGGCGCTTGGTCCACTAAGAGTTAAATAGTTTGTCCTGAGCAGAACTTTGCCACCCCAACAGTCCTTCAGAATTTCCTCTCTCATAGACCAGATGTTTCGCCCTGCAGCCGTCATGTTCAAACCATCAGTTACATCCTGAATCCATCTTCTGTGATGTTCCTCTTTTCTGGGGTACCTCCTTTTCTGTGATCTTCCTCTTTTCTGGGATACCTCCTCCTTCTCTGTGATCTTCCTCTTGCTGATACCTCCTCCTTCTCTGTGATCTTCCTTGCTGGATACCTCCTCCTTCTCTGTGATCTTCCTCTTTGCTGGGATACCTCCTCCTTCTCTGTGATCTTCCTCTTTGCTGGGTACCTCCTCCTTCTCTGTGATCTTCCTCTTGCTGGATACTCTCCTTCTCTGTGATCTTCCTCTTTGCTGGGATACCTCCTCCTTCTCTGTGATCTTCCTCTTGCTGGGGTACCTCCTTTCCTTTTTGTGATCTTCCCTTGCTGGGATACCTCCTCCTTTCTGTGATCTTCCTCTGCTGGGATACCTCCTCCTTCTTGTGATCTTCCTCTTGCTGGGATACCTCCTCCTTCTCTGTGATGTTCTCTTTTCTGATACCTCCTCCTTCTCTGTGATCTTCCTCTTTGCTGGGATACCTCCTCCTTCTTCTTATTCATTCACCTGCTATGAATTCAGGCAAAGCCTGAATGCCGGGGACACTGATATTAAGAAAAGCATGCCTTCAAGCAAAAATCTGTCAGAAGAGCTTTTAGCGCCTGACTACGCTTGAATTCATAACGGGCGAATGCAGGATGAAGAGAAGAAGTGTATCAAAATAAACGTTTCATTGTTATATCAGCTGTATCGCTTTTTACCCTATTCCAGTCCAAGTCTTGGCCTTTCAAAGACTGTCTCGTGTTGTTCTTCCACCATATTCTTTGTTTTCCTGGTGGCTTAGGCCACCTGACTTTTGACTTCCCATGACAAGCAATTGTCTGTTATTCTGAGAGAGACTATTCCACTTTGGTTAGGTTTGAAATTCAAGACTTTGATGCATTTTCAAACTGTATTTTAATTAACCATTAGTTAATTTTATATGGCCTTTTTCCTTTACAGACGGTCAATTGAAGTGTTTTACTGTGACAATCTGAGTTTCGCTTTTCTCTTTGTCGTCAGCCCATACATAAGTCTTTTTCAAAAGATTCTGCGCCTTTTCAGTTGGCTTTCACACAACTCTGTCATCACCCAGTCTTTTTCCATGTGCTGGGACCTATAGAAAATTTTTTCATTGAGGCTTTGCAGACTCTTTATATCTGAGCAGTGGTCTGCCCTGGTCCCTTTTCCCTCCGAAAGCCTGAATAACTTTTGTTTTGGTATGCGACAAGTTTCATTCTTCACATGCCCAACCATCTTAGTCGTTTACCTGAGCATGCCCATGAGGGAAAGGGCAGGTTGGTGCAGAATTTCAGAGTTGGTTATCTTGTCGTACCCCTGATGTTCAATTCATGGAGGACATCAAGGTGAAGATGATAAGTCTCCTCTCGTGTCCTTGAGTAGGCTGTCCATGCTCTCAGCCATATAGTAAAGAACTAATTAAAAGGCTAATTAATTTTAGTGTCCCTAAAACTTAAAAGTGCCCTGGTACGTCCGTAAGAAAAGCAAAGAATAGTACACTGCATTACAAGGATGTCATGAGGGACTGATGTAGACCTAGGAAGCTACCAGTAAAAAGCATTGCAAAAATTTGGGATGTGCTGGCTTACTTGTAGGGGTATAACTGGCACAACGACAATCTCTTAGTCTCAGATCACATACAAATTACAAAGAGTGGTTAAACAAGTGGTCGATATGGAGTGTTGAAGAAGAAGAAGAATCAAATACAAGCAAAATAACCCAAGAAACAAATTTATAAACTTGTAATTTGTAAATTTTACAAACCAAAATCCCCACTTTAAATTTCCCCCATTTGAGTAGAAACTCTTTACAAAACTCATTGATATTGCACACCAAACTGCACACAACTCATGATATTGCACACCAAACTGCACACACAACTCATGATATTGCACACAAACTGCACACCACAATCATGATATTGCACACCAAACGCACACCACAACTCAGATATTGCACCCCAAACTGCACACCACAACTCATGATATTGCACACCAAACTGCACACCACAACTCATGATATGCACACCAAACTGACAACAACTCATGATATTGCACACCAAACTGCACCCCAAAACTCATGATATTGCACACCAAACTGACCCCACAACTCATGATATTGACACCAAACTGCACAAACAACCATGATATTGACACCAACCTAATACAACTCATGATATTGCACACCAAACTGCACACCACAACCATGATATTGCACACCAAACTGCACCCCACAACCTGCTGATATTGCACACCAAACTGCACACCACAACTCATGATATTGCACACCAAACTGCACACCACAACTCATGATATTGCACACCAAACTGCACACCACAACCCCATGATATTGCACACCAAACTGCACACCACAACTCATGATATTGCCACCAAACTGCACCCCAAAACCCTCATGATATTGACACCAAACTGACACCACAACTCATGATATTGCACACCAACTGCACACCACAACTCATGATTTTAGATCCCACACCAAACTCGTAAAACCCCAAAACCAACTCATGATATTGCACACCAAACTGCACATACAACTCATGATATTGCACACCAAACTGCAAAATTTAAACTCATGATATTGAAACCCCACAACTCAGATATTGCACACCAAACTGCACACCACAACTCATGATATTGCACACCAAACTGCACACCACAACTCATGATATTGCACACCAAACGACACCACAACTCATGATATTGCACACCAAACTGCACACCACATCTGAGTCTTAGTCTTGAAAGGCAACTAAAAACACCCCCCAAACCCTATATAGGGAAAAGGAAAGGGAAAACTGGCCCCCTTAGAGGTTCAGAACAAACAAACAAATCAGTTCAAAATTTGTTGTTCTTGTAATGTATTTCAATAAGGTAAGACTGCAGTAAATTATGAACAATGGTAAACAGTAAAACAAAGTACTGTAGTCTTACCAAAAACAATAACAATCATAGCAAGATTCAGCCAAAAGCCTTTATCAAGAAAGGGGAAAGGAAGAAATTCACTTACACAACACACTTCACTTCTGTTTTACCTTGCTTGATAAAGAAAGGCCTTTTTGAAACGTTTGGGGTATTGTTTTTGTATTTAAAACTACAGTACTTTGTTTTTAAGTGTTTCTATTGTATTTCCATAACATCCAACCTTTGATTTTTATCTGATCCGAATTAATTCTTGTTTCAATTACAGTATTCACCACCTGTAAAAAAATGGCGGAAGGAAGCAGGTGCTTATTTTGTTTTTGTAAGTAAAGAAAGTTTTTTGTTCATACCGATAAATGCAAAACCCTTTGACTCCACAAATTTTTCCACCGCACATAATTTATATTACAACGTATATAAATTATATTCAAATGCTTAATATAAATGTTAAGAAGAGTTCTCCGTATACTTGAAAGAGAAGAGAACAAAAGATCTATCCAAAAAGAACTCAAAATCAAAGAAAACTGGCTGATGCTACAAATACGAAAGAAAATTGAGATATTTTGGACATATAAAAAGACACAAGGGCTGAGAAGACTATCATGGAAGGAGGCATACCCGTAAGAGAAGACCACGGAGAAGATGGATTCAGATGTAATGATGGTTTGAACATGACGGCTGCAGAGGCAGGACATCTGGCCTATGAGAGAGAGAAGTCCGGAGGACTGTTGGGGGGGCAAAGTTCTGCTCAGGACAAGCTATTTGATGATGATGATACTAAATTAGCTAGTACACTGGCTTTGCATCCTCTAAATAAATTCTGCAAGCTAGTAAATAAATACTGTAAGCCAGTAAAAAAATTTTGCAAGCTAGTAAAAATTGTAAGCTAGTAAAAAAATACTGTATCAGTAAATAAATCTGTAAGCTAGTAAATAAATACTGTAAGTAGAAAAAAAACTGAACTAGTAAATAAAATTTTGTAAGTTAGTAAATTCTGAGAAGGACAAGGATTATAACTTAATTACTAAAAAAAGAAACAATATAACCATTATTCTGGCAGCTTATGATCAAAAATAAGATTAGTAATTTTGTTATTATTTTAAATTATCATTTTGGAGTTGGATGAGTAATTACTTTAAAAGGTGGGAAAGGAACGCTTATAGATTCGCGATCACCTAACAGGCCGATGCAAGATCTCTCCAAATTCATTCATGTGGAAATCTGATTCATGCAGATTTACATGGGGGGTTTCCAAAATCTTCAGCGCTATTTAGAGCTCTGGTGCTTACCCTTCGGCGATGTGTCCTGATTCAGCTAGCGTTTACTGGGCTTTTCTCTCGATTATTCTTAAGCTGTTTTTATCATTCTATTGTGATATATAAGGCAAACATCAGAACGTGATGTATGTGCACAAGCCTAGTACCTATTGGAGCCAATTGCTTATCCTTCGGTGGTGTGTTTTGATTTCAACCAGCGTTGTGTGCGGTTCGCCTCCGCCCAGCCTTTGCTGTCCCCAGCCAAAACCCACAAGGCAGCATTGCCATTTTTTAGGGCAGCGACTTAGGGCGGCCTGCCCCCCGGCTTATGAGCGCCATCTACCCAGCAAAACAGGTCGTTTAATGGACACCTGGTTGCCGCCCATCCAGCTTTTTATGCAGTTTGCTCCGCTTAGCCTTTGATTGTCCCCAATCAAACTACAAGGCAAGTAGGGACTTACACCCTTTACCTGCAGCCGCCTGTCGGCCTTCCTGCCTGCCTCGCTTGCCGTGCCTGGGCTGCCTCCTCCGCCTGCCTTGCTTTACATGCCTTCCTTGCATGCCTGCCATGCTTCCTGCCCTCGGTGGCCCCTATGCACCGCCAGCGTCGTGTAGCTTGCCATGGTGCCTGGTCACCATCAGTTTGCCGGCTACCATTTTTCGTGCCTTCCTTTCATGCTTCCCTTTACCTGAATTTGCTGCTTGTGACTCGACCCGGGCTCCCCCTTCGATGGGGTCATTTGTGATATATTTGATCTTTGCCAAGAACATGTATACGTTGCACATTGGTTTGTAGGCCCTAAATGCATAGACTTTTACAGTTTAGGACATGTGCATCCGATTTCAGCCAAACCTCCTTAGTGGCCTCTTATGACATGCATGGCAGGTAACATGGTTCTATTCTTTTCACCCAAATTTTTTTTAAATTTTTCAATTTATTTGTAAGGTTATGTTTGTTCTTTTAATTTCATTCATCCCATTTCCATCTTTTGTTGGCAGTGAACCGAGATATATTAAAAATGGTTACATTTTCTCTCATTCCGTTGATAAAAAAATCTTTTTTCATGCTTGTTTTATCCATCATTATTTGGTTTTTCCACATGGAGATATTTTTCCGATTTTTTCTTACACTTCCATTATTAATTTCTCAATCCCTTTCATATTGACAGTAACACTGACTCGATTTCCGTCGCCAACATGTCGGTGTGAAAATTCCAACGGATAAAACCGGCGATTTTCTTGTGATTGTGTGATTTACGCGGGTTTTTGGCTACTAAAACGGATAAAACGTGTTGATTAGTGTCCGTGTTTGTGTATGTATGGTCAGAGCAAACGCCTGACCGTACATTGTGGCCCTGAGCGTGCCGGCGCCGATCGAGAATAGCGAACCTAATCGATAGGTAGGGACCGCGTGGCGATGGGCTAAGGAAGGCCAACCTGCTGCCTTGTAGGTTAAAAAATTAAGGCTAAAGGTGGGCAGCCTGACAGAAACGCCGGAGAAGACGGCACAATGTGCAGCGAATTGTTTACTTACGACTCACTAGTATACAAAAAGAGTAGTGTCAACCGAGTCTCGACAGACGGCAGGGAAAGATGATCCACGCCGCCGAGCCAGGGACAGTTAGCAGGGACAAACACTAGTGAAGCAAATCATAGAACATTCAAATTATGCAGTGGAATGCAGAGGGAGTTAAGAAGAAGGTCCATTAACAAAATATCTACAACAGGAGCAGATAGACATAGCATGCATAAAGAGAGCACCAACCTAGCACAGATTTTCCATTAGAGGATACGGGCCTGATTAGACAGGGGAAAGGGCGCAAAGGTGGAGTCCTGATCTGCCCAAATGAGATTGCATGTCAAGAAATAAACAGTATTGGTAGTAGACAGCAGAAATTGTAGGGGTAGACGAAAACCCCAATTGGGAGCACCCGATCTATAACATCTACTGCCCTCCAAACAAAGACTTGTACTGAGAACATGAACATAATACCAACAAACTGCATAGTAGTGGGAGACTTTAATAGTCACTCCAAGCGGTGGGGCTCCCGATAAAAACAGGGTATGAGGGGAGGACTGGGAGATAGACAGCAACCTCATTTAATCAACAATGCTGGGAAAAACCCTGTTTCACTCCAGAACCGGAAAACCACCCAAAGACCGGGCCCTTTTAGACGGTGACATCCACACAAAATTACAGAAGGGTGCGACCAACGGAAGGATAAAGACCGGGGGCCGTTGTCAACTCCCACAGCAACCAAAGCTCACAAGAGGGAACAAAACGAGAGATGGGGAAATTTGACCCGGGGAAGACCTTACTGAACCCCAAACATAAGGGTGAAAAAAAGCGGGGGTTGCAGACTTAAAAAGCCCCCCAAAAGACCCAAAAGGTCCATCCCGGTAGACCAAACACACCCTATTTGACGGACAATTTAGAAAACTAGAAGTAGAACTACAAAGCAAAAAACATTGCAGAAATAGAAAGAAAAAAGGCAAAATTTAAAAACTTAAAGCCACCCCCAAGATAAAAACAAACTAAACAAAATCAAAAACAGCTGGATAGAAAACACAAAGCCTTAACCAGAAGAGATGGAAATAATTTGGGGAAACTAGCGGGGCACTAAACCAAGAAAATAAAAAAAGCACCAAATCACCATAAAACAGAATGATGAACAGCTAAGCGGAAACAAGCTGCCAATATCCTTAGTGAGCACTTTACCAAAAAAATATAGATTTTCCTGAAGAAAGGGGAAACCAAAAAAGAAGAACTAATGGCTCCCCCTTTAACCCCCGGAGGAAAGACAACTAAATTCACAATACATGAATTAAAAAAAACATTACCCTTAAAAAAAAGAAAACCCCGGGCAATGAGGGGATAACTAATAAAATGATAATAAAAGGGGGCGACAAGCAAAAGAAGCTACTAAAAAATTTTTAACTTAGGGGAAAAGGGGGGTAAATACCCAAAGAATGGAAGGAAGCTATATTGATACCGAAAAAAAAGAGGGGAAGGATCCCACAGATGAGGCCCAAAGAGAGCTGCGGGGGAAAATTCAGGCGCAATCAACACCAGACTAATGGGCATTTGGAAGAAAAGGGCTTGCTACCCCCCCAACAAGCGGGTTTTAAAACACAGATCTACAGAAGATCAAGGACATACATCGCCCAGGAGATAGGGATGCTTTTCAAGAGGAAAAAAACGCCAGCAGTAGGGGAGATCTGGAGAAGGCTTTGAAAAAGTGGGGAATGGCCTAAATGAAGTTGCGGGAAACCTAGTAGCAGGACAATGTAAAATGGATATCACAGTATCTAGAAAAAAAGAACTGCTAAAGTGCAAGTGCAAGATTTCACCAGCAGGAAAACAACACTAGAAAAAGGGGTTCCCGGGGTGGAGACTGCCCCAACACTTTCCTCATAAAACCAATGACAAACCAGAACATACCCAGGATCCACCACCCCGATGGATACCTGGCCCGTGGACATCAGAGGAGCGATTACCGCTGCAACAACAGAATACAACAGGCCCTAAATCCCTAGACCAATGGCCCAAACATGGCTGATCAAAGCCAATGAAAAAAACACATATACATTTTCTCCCTATCAACAAACCCCCAAGCCCAAAGCCCTACTAAAAAACCCAAATATTTGCTCCCAGAAAACCCCCCACATACCTTGGAATCCCCTTTTCGCCCAGCGCATGACATGGCATCTCAGATTGAAAAAAAAAAACCCAGAGCAAAATCCGGGAGGCAATCATAAAAAAACTAGCTCAAAACCCAGAAAACAATGTTTTAAAGAAGCTTTATATGGGTTGTTAGACTGACTTGGAATTTTGCAGCCTGTAGCCCAATCCAATTTAAAAAAAAATCAACCGTGTTCAAAACCCAAGCTATGAGAATTAAACGGGGGGAATGAGATTACCCAATACAGGAAATGGAGAAACCCCCCGGCCTAAAAATGGAGGATATAAGAGAAAAGGAGCAAAAACAAGCAGAAAGTTCAAGAGATTAGAAGATCACCCAATGTACCACAGAATGAATGGGCTGGGAAGGGCAGACTAAACAACAATTTAGGAAACCAAGATGATGATGAGAAAACAACCACTGTCAAATTACCCCCAAACCACTAAAATACACCAACACAAGACAGATATGGAAAGATACAAAATTCCCCAGAGCTGAAAGAAAAACACAGGGATAGTGGGAAAAAAACCAACAAACAAGTGAAAAAGAAAACCCCTGGCCAGAAAAAAGGAACATTTCCTAAAGCAGGGGGACCAAGTATAAAGAGGGCTCAGAAATGCAACTGAAAATGGAGGGGGAGGAGCCCTCATATGCCTGACATGAAACTCAGGAAGCAAAAATTAGCACGGGAAAGGGGTTCTCCAGAAATTACAGAGGAGACCCCAAAAACCCAGCGAAAATTAGAGGAACATGTAAATAAAAAGGGTATTTTTCATGCCCTGTCAAAATTTTTAAAAAATGAAACGATAAAACTTGAAGGAACTGCAAGCATCACTACACCAAGTATGCAACATCTTTTTAGAGGGTACGGGGATAATCCACGGAATCCTGGAAAGAGATTGCGACATATTGGCAAAAGCAGGAACAGGCTCCCGAAGACACCAGTATGACATATGGGGAAGAAAAGTACGGAAAAAAAAGGGTTTAAAAGAACAAATGGCTGAAGATCACCCAGGGCATAAAAAGGGACGATGCTTACCACCAACTAAGTAGAGGAACAGGTTGTCTTTTTTGGGTTACGAACGGGGCAAATAGACTGAGGAATCTTTTAACAAGTATAAAATAGGCCCATCTGACATATGTACAGGGGAAAACAAAAAACAGAACACACATACTGAAAGAATGTCCAACGCAGGGAACAGAGAAAAAAAATCCCCAACCCCCATATCAGCCCAAAAAAGTTAGGGAGATGTACAGGACTCGTTCCCCCACTAACTACTTTAAAAGTATACAAGTGTCTAAAAAACTTGGAAGAAGAAGACAGTAAATTATGTGTTTATATTCAAAAACAAAAATGGACAGACATTAATGTATACAAAAGAATGAGAGAGCGAGAAAGTCGTTATTGGGGAATAAAATACATTTGTTTTCCTATTTTTCTGCAGTCAATGATGGAAAATTGGTGGAGAGTTTTGCTTTCCTGATAACAACATTATTCTACACCCAGAGAAGGTATGTGATTATTTCTTCTATCGAAATATAGCAATTTTATCGAATAAAATTTTTATCGAATATAGAAATTTTTTATAGTAATATAGCAATCTTCTTGTAATAAGCAATCTTTTTAAAGTAATATAGCAATCTTCAAGTAATATAGAATCTTCTACGAATATAAAATTTTTTAAAGCTCTTGTTTTTGTATCTGAAAAATTATTTAATTTATATTATGTCGTGATGTATCCGAGGAAGAAGCTTTTTCCCGGGAACTGGCAAAAAAATTTAAACTTTTATTCTTCTTATTTTCTTGAACCTTTTTTGCCTCACAGCATCAGGATAAGAAGAGATTTCTAAAAAGGGTTTTTGGGTTTGGGGTTTCATAAACAATGTTATCACTGGTTTTTTCGGTTTTTATTTTTCATGGGGATGACCTTTTTTTTGTACCCAAATATATTAGAGTAATTTTTTTGAGTCTTTTTAAATTTTTTGTGTGACCAAAGATTTAATTTGTTGTTTTTGAAAAAGTTCATACTATGATGTACATTTTTTTCTTGATGTCTTCATTTCAAAACCCGGGTTTCTCTTACCCCAGTGGTTGGGCCCAAAATTTTTGGGTGTAAAGAATAGAACCACTGTAACCCCCCACACAGGAAAGGGGGCCCAAGGAGGTTTGGCTGAAATTGGATGCATATGTCCTAAATGTGTGAAGTCTAGGGGTTTTTTTTTGTTGTTTTTTTTCCGATCCAGAAGATTGGGCTTTCAATCTTTTGGGGTATGGAATCGAACCCTTCGGTTTGGTGCCACAACACCGCAAATCTGGGAATCTGTGGTTTTTTCTGCCACCCCGCGAATTAGTCTTTTTTGGGGCCCCCAAAACCCAAATTTAAAATATACACTTTTAAAGATCAAACATCAAAAAAGAGTGTTTAAAAATTGGGAAAGCAACCAAAGAAGAAGAAAAACCGGTCTCTCTTTTGTTTTTGCTTTTGTAGAACTTCACCTTGGGCATTTTTGACTTTACCACATCATTTTATCAATATTGAGCGGTTGATATGATGATTCCACTGGGGGGCTGGACCCAAGGGGGGCAAAAGTAACACTGTACAACAGGGGTCGGAAAAGGGGAGAGGGGAGGCCTAAGGAGCATCCTAGTAAAAAAAAAGTATCACAGAAATCGATTTGGGGGTACTTGTGGACAATAATCAAAGGTATAATTGCTTGTAGGCTCAAATCACATACAAATCACAAAAAGTGGTTTAACAAGTGGTCAATATGGAAAGTTTGAATAAGAACTAGTATCACAATTTAACTGATTATAAATTGAGACTAATATTTCATTGATTAAAATAATTCTTTCATTCCTAGCCAAATTTTCATTTTTTTTTTTTTCAGTTTTAGGGTAGTGTTTTATTTTATACACTCAAAAGGGCTCCCACATAGTTTTGTCCAGTCATTGGAAGCCTTTTAGGGGAAATTGTAGTTTCCCCTCAAAAAGATAAATTATATGAGTTTGGAAATATAAAAACTCTGGGAGAAAATGTTTCAACATGAGCTGATGGGAAATATATGCATGGGGATAGCTTATGTGATTACAGGGTATATGTCATGCTTATGTGATTGTTTTACTGATGGCACAGGACAAGCTGTCAAAGGCAAAGGCCGACTTTTCACGTGTTCAGGGCTCGGCCCCCCCCAAAAAATAACATTCACCTGCCAAGCAAAAGCATGCCTTCTGCAGATCCAGCAAAATCCAAGTCTGTGGAAAAATGCATTAGTGATCAGAATGGATCGGGCAAACATCAATTTAAAACGCCCAAAATTTTTATGCCTGGGGGGTATTTTTTTTAGCAAATGGAAGAATAATAACGAAATCCCAAAAAAAATGAATAAAACATATCAAACGGAAAAAAGGCACCCAAATTTTTAAATTCAAAATTTTCACCATGGAACTAAAGAGCATTGTACCACAATATTTCTCCCAACATTATGCTATCAGTCCACCGACCTGACATTAAACGACATAAGAAATAGTCACGAAAAAGTCTATGCAAAATGCTGGGGGAAAGAAGAGGCCGTTTTGAAATGAAGACACGGATAAAAGGGGGACAACATCAAAAATGAATCCTCAATAAAACAAAATTTAAAAGGTTGACCCGCAGAACAACAGACAGTCCGTCTCAAAAGAAAAATTCACAGGGGTACAAAACAACGAACCTCCATGCAAAGGTGGATTAAAAGATGAGAGGTGGCAAAAAAAAGTTTATGAGTGCACACGAACCTTTCAATAAATTTCTTTTTTCCCATTGAGGCAAAAAAAGGGGGTTTGAAAAAAAGAAGAAGAAGAAGAAGAAGAAGAAGAAGAATGATATCTAGATTTGAAACCCAAAATACTGTTTATAATTGTTCTTCTTCGTTTTTTCGCCAATTTTTTCACTTTTTTTGATATGTTTGATCTTTTCCCAAAAACGTTTTTTGCCCTTGGTTTCAGGCCCCAAATGCATAGACTTTATACTAACTTTTAAAAAAGTGGATCTTGTAATGGTAAAAATAAAAAGTAAAGGAACCCTTTCATACCCCGTGGTTTGGGGGAATACAGGTTAGGCCTGTATTTTTCATTGACCGCGGCACCAATGGGGGATTTGTCAATCACGCCGCCCCTTACTTTCCCCGAGCATGTCTGGCCCGGAGGGGGGACCTGGGGCCGGTTTTTGGGAAAAAACACCGGATTGTGGAGCGAACCCGACCACCAGCCCGGGGTTCCTAACAACCCTACAGCGCTCTCATCTTGAATGGAGTAATATAATTTACTTTTCCCCTACACTTTGAAATAAATGATTCAACATTTCTCTTTTTATTTCCTAAACCAATACAGAAAGCTCAGGGAAATACTTGTGGGTGATGATGAATGGTCTGAAGTTTTAATTGTCGAATTAAAGAAACAAAGCAATGGGGGTTGTTAAATCTGTTATAAAATATTACATACAAAGTGTTAATATTTTACTGCCGTAACGCTTTTTTTTGGGGGAAAGGCCTGCCAGCTGTTCGAGGGGTGACACGGGGGACTATCCCCCCCTGTTGGGTTTTGGGTTAATTCCGGATGCAGAAAAAACCACAGATTCCCGATTTATGGGGTTCGTGGACCAACAAGGGTTACATTCCATGGCACGGGGACTGAAAAACCAAGCGCTTTGGGTCAAAAAAAAAAAAAAAAACCCGTGTAGGACAGGGGGGAAAAAAGCCTTGAGGTATTTTTATTTAATGACCGATGGTAGTGAGCGCTTTAAGCTGTTCAGGTTAAAATTTTCATTTAGCCCCCTACAGAAAAAAAATTTTGGCCTTATGGAATTGCGGGTCTCCTTCATGTGAGCCCTCTAAATTCGGCCCGGGTGCTTCTCTGTGTTATCAGTTTAGAGATTATAATATTTAGGTCAGGGGCTTAACCTAGGGTTGCATCCCCCGGGGGTGCAAGGCAGATCAGGAGCTGGGGGGCAGATCAGGGGAGGTGCAGGCGGGATCAAGGGGGGGGCAGAGGCAAACAGGGAGGATAGGGAGCTGAGGCATGAGGCAGATCAGGGAGGGGAGCTGATCGAGGAAGGCAGAGGCAAAAAGGAGGGGAGGAGATCAGGAATGCAGGCAGATCAAAACGCGAGGCAGTATCAAGGGGAAAATGAGGCAGTATCAGGGAGGTGCGAGGAGTATCAGGTAGGTCGAGGCAGATCAAGGAAAGGCATGAGGCAGTATAGGGAGGGGAGGCAGTATCAAGGGAAAAGGGATGGGGGGCAATCGGGAGGTGCGAGGGAGATCAAGGGGAAAAGGGATGAGGCAGTACAGGAGGGGAGGCAGATCAAGGGAAAGGCATGAGGCAGATCAG
Source organism: Arion vulgaris (assembly GCA_020796225.1). Taxonomy (NCBI): domain Eukaryota; kingdom Metazoa; phylum Mollusca; class Gastropoda; order Stylommatophora; family Arionidae; genus Arion; species Arion vulgaris. The sequence continues at coordinate 6,155,782 of CM036774.1, forward strand.
GGAGGCATGAGGCAGATCAGGGAGGTCACCTGATCAGGGGAAGGCATGAGGCAGATAATGGAGGTGCAGGCATTGGAAGGTGCGAGGCAGATCAGGTAACCGGGGGCAGATCAAGGAAAGGCATGAGGCAGTATCAGGGGGGTGCGAGGCAGATCAGGGAGGGCGAGGCAGATCAAAGGGAAAAGGAAAGGACGATCAGGTAGGTGCGAGGCAGTATCAAGGGAAAAGGGATGAGGCAGACAGGGGGCATGAGGCAGTATCAAGGGGAAAAGGCAGAGGGCAAACAAGGGAAAGGCATGAGGCAGTATCAAGGGGAAAAGGGATGAGGCAGATCAAGGGAAAGGGATGAGGCAGATCAAAGGGGAAAAGGGATGGGCATCAAAGGGGAAAAGGGATGAGGCAGTATCAAGGGGAAAAGGGATGAGGCAGATCAGGGGAGGCATGAGGCAGTATCAGAAAGGCATGAGGCAGATCAAGGGGAAGGGAAGGCAGTTCAGGGTAGGGGGAGGGAGAAGGGAAAAGGCATGAGGCAGATCAGGGAGGATGAGGGCATCAAAAGGGAAAAGGGATGAGGCAGTATCAGGGTAGGTGCAGGGTTCAAGGGGAAAGGCAAGGGATTCGGAGGTGCGAGGCAGTATCACGGGAAAGGCATGAGGCAGTATCAGGGTAGGTGCGAGGCAGATCAAGGAAAGGCATGAGGGATCAGGGTAGGCATGAGGCAGATCAGTGTAGGCATGAGGCAGTATCAGGGTGGTGCGAGGCATATCCGGGAAGGCATGAGGCAGTATCAAGGGAAAGGCATGAGGCAGTATCAAGGGAAGGCATGAGGCAAACAGGGAAAAGGCAGAGGCAGTATCAAGGGGAAAAGGGATGGGAGATCAGGGTAGGCATGAGGCAGATCAAGGGAAAGGCATGAGGCAGTATCAGGGAGGGGCGAGGGGAGATCAAGGGAAAAGGGATGAGGCAATGGGAAACATGAGGCAGTACGGGGGGTGCAAAACAAAAGGGGAAAGGCATGACAACAGGTATGCAGGGGATCAGGGAAAAGGAGAGGAACAGGGAGGTGGGGGAAACAAAGGGAAAAGGGATGAGGCAGTATCAGGGTAGGCATGAGGCAGTATCAGGTAGGTGGGGCGGGGAGGGGGGGAGTATCCGGGGGGGCATGAGGCAGATCAAGGGGAAAGGGAGTATCAGAGGAGATGTGAAAGGTTATGAAAATTTGTGTTTTAATAAATTTAAGGTCCCCACAAATTTTCCCTTCAAATGAATCCATGAGACCCCGGGCCGGGGAAGAGGGGGCCCCACAAATGTTTCCTTCAAATTAATCCATGGACCTCGGGCCGTGAAAAGGGGAAAAGCAGTATATGTTCAGGGTGTCTGGTTCCCCCTTTTTGGGATGTACATTGATTATTTTAAAGCTTTTTTGGGGAAAAAGCTTATAATCTTCAGTGTCCTGTGCAGACCTAAAGATGGGGGTTTTTCTTTAGTGTGGGGTGGGGGGTGTTATGACCCTTTGGGGTAGTTACTTTCCCCTTCTAGGACTTTGCATTTTCCTTTTAACCCTTTTGCTGCTCTCTCTTTTGCCTGTTACCCCCGGCGTTTAGGGCAGCAACAAACGTACACCATTCTTCCCTGTTCATGGCCTTCCTCCGTATTGTGTTCCGCATGATTCATTTCTTCAGCTCTTTCTCTATGTTCTCCTCCATGTCGCTTGGGTCTTCCACGCCGCCTACCCTCTGGTCCATCTCAGTGCAGTTTTCGTTGGGGCCCGTCCCTGCGCATCACATGTCCAATCCATTCCCGCTCCTTTTGGATGATAGTGCCCATATTCTCTTGTTGGCATCGTGCAAGCAATTCTTGATTCGAGATAGTAGTCGGCCAGTACACGCGTAAGATTTTTCGCAGACAAGTTGTATGAAAGGCGGAGAGTCTGGACATATCCTGTTCTGTCATTCTCCAGCATTCCGATCCGTACAGCAAAGTTGACAGCACACAGCTGTTATAGATACTAGTCTTGGTTCTGATGCTGTATTGGGCAGATTTCCAGGCGGTCTGAAGGGTCACGAATGCACTGCGTGCTTTACTCAGTCTGTTTTTAATGTCAGATCCAGCGCCTCCTTCATTGCCAATAACACTTCCAAGGTATGTGAAAGCGGTTGTATCTCGGAGGGTTTTACCTTCTAGTTTGACTGGTGCTGGGGTTGCTATGTTCAGAGTCATTACTTCAGTTTTCTTCTGATTTATTTTCAGCCCAACCATCTCACTATATTGGTTAAGGCGGCAGGTCTTTTCCTGGATATCTCTATGTGTATGAGATAGGAGTGCGATGTCATCTGCAAAATCTAGGTCTTCCAGAGTGGATGTGAGCGTCCATCTAATACCTCTTGCCTTATCTTCCGTTGTTTTACGCATCACCCAATCTATGACAGTGTTGAATAATAGGGCTGACATAACACATCCTTGTCGCACGCCTGTTTTTACTTCAAACTTTAGTACTGAAGTTTCAACACTGCATGCAAACTTGCTGTAGCAGCTTTTATAATATTTATAAAACACAGTGGGATTCCATACCATCTTAAGATACGCCATAGACTTTCGCGGTGTATACTATCAAAAGCCTTTTCAAAATCTACAAAGTTGATATAGAGTTTGCTTTGCCATTCTGTGCATTGTTCTATGATATTTCTAAGAGCAAATATTTGGCCTATACAGCTCTTTAGCTGCTAAAGACGTATATATACGTTTTTCCTATTCACTTCTAAAGACGCATTAACACGTCTGTTATTATCTCTCCTCTGTGGGCTAAAGACATGTTAACACGTTATACATTGCTACTGTCACTGCTATAGGCGCACATTCACGTTTGTAACCTAGAAACATAGAGTAGCTATTTTTAGCTCAGCCTTCGGAAAGTATGTAACTGCAAAAGGGTTAATAAATGTTTTGGCTATAACAAGAAGTGGAACATCTCTGAAGCCCACCGAGTGGTTACCAGGGCCCAAATTTTGGATGTAAAGAATAGAACCAGTTACCTGCCACGCATGTCGTAAGAGGCGACTAAGGAGGTTTGGCTGAAATGAATGCATGTGTCCTAAATGTGTACAAGTCTATTCATTTAGAGGCCTACCAAACCAATGTGCAACATATACACGTTCTTGACAAAGATCAAACATATCACAAAGAGTGATTAAAATTGGTTGTAAAGAACGAACGCAAAGAATAAGATCTCTGAAGCCAAGTAAGGCTCGCATGTTGTCAAGGGACACTGGTGAAGCCAGTTTAGAAATAAACACAGGAAAAAAGTGTGTGCAGCATCAGTACTGAACTTCATCAAGAAACAACTAATTTAATGGTTCAGAAAGCATTGCCTATATATTCAACGTTGTCTCTTGTATAAACTTCACTGTCTTTTGTAGCTCACAAAGAGGCCCATGTAGTTTTCTGTCGAGTATTGTTTCGTTAGAAGAAAGCAAGCCTTCACACGGCGAACAAATGGGGGGAAAAAAAGGTGGGATAGACAGCCTGTTTCAGTTTGCAATCAGGGCAAGCAACAGAATTTGCTGGAAATCGATTACAGCCAACCTTTGATCTAGAGCCAGCACATGATGCAGATAACAGGACAAATATTGGGTAACTTGCAGTTAAATTATACACCAAAGGCTAGATTTTTTTAAACGGTCTAAGTCAAAGATTTCATTGCACCGGTTTTACCCATATGGCTCAGTCACTCTCCGCAGAAATGATACACCACCTGGCAAGAGTATTGCACAAAGCATGGACTCCGTAGCTCCTGCAACAATCCTATGAAATAATCTTTGGAAAAAATTGTTAATGTGTTCGTGAACACAATGGCATGGTCCAGATTCGATCTCACAACCTTTGGAACGCATGGCAAAGGCCTAACCACAGAGACCCCTAAAGAGGCTAGATTAAAGCAGGAAATGACAGAACATATATAAAAACTATGACACAAACTGGAGCAGAGCTCATCATCAAGTAGCTTGTCCCTTCTGGAACTTGGCTCCCATGACAGCAGTCCTTAAAAACTCTGTTCTGTGCAAGTTGACCAGCAGCAGTCATTCTCAGATCGTCAATGACATCTTGCACCCATTGTCTTCTAGGTCTTCCTCTCATTCTTCTTCTAGGCACCATTCCCTCCAAAATTACCTTCTCTATTCACTCATGTCGTTTGATGTGTCAGAAATATTTAATCTGCCTTGATGTTATGCTCTTTAATAGCCAACTCTAAATATCAAGCTGTTGCTGATAGAAGCTTTGTTCTTTTCTTGTCCAGAGCTGGGTATATATAAAAGTAGGACTTGAGGAAAAGAAACAAAGTACATGTTTGTAGATAAAATTGGTTTTATTTCATAATCTTATATATACATTGATGCTGATTCAGTGAGTATTAGGAGACTGAATCCAAGACATTTGGTATGGTATAACAGGTTTCTCATAGATTTCAAAATAATGAATATGGGGCAGATAGCAATAATATTGAGCACAAATGGTGACGGATAAACCAAGTCTGGCAATTTTTCTCAAGAAACAGTTTGAAAATGATCCGGTAGTTAACAAGTAGAAATTGCTATACTTCTAATAGTAACACTTACTTGGTGTTTTTTTTAATCCACATTTTTTGGGCACCTTCATAAATGCAATGTATGTTATGCAGAAGAGTATAACCAGCCACTCGTTTCTACAGTGAAAACTGAGAAGTTTATAGACAGTCGTTCGGCACAGAGAAGTATTTAGCCAGTCGCACAGAGACCTTTAGCAGGTCCCCCGGCACAGAGTAGTCTTTTGCTAAAGGCCCAGCACTGTGAGGCCTTTAGCCAGTTGGCTGGCACAGAGTAGTCTTGCTAAAGGCCAGGCACAGAGACCTTAGCGGTCCCCGGCACAGAGTAGTCTTTGCTAAAGGCCCGACAAGGCCTTAGCCAGTTGCCAGGCACAGAGACTTAGCAGTCGCCAAGAGAGGTTTAACCGGTTGCCCAGCATAGAGAAGTCATCAGCCAGTTGCCTAGCACAGACAGGCCTTTAGCCAGTCGTCCGACACAGAAGTCTTTAGCCAGTCACCCTGCACTAGACTGCCAGTCTCGAAAGAATCTAGCTGGTCACGCACAGAGTCACCGACCCTGGCACAGAGAAATCTTTAGCCAATCACCCTGCACTAAAGACTTTCCAGTCGAGCACTTCTGTCGTGACCGCACAGAAAAGTGTAGAAAGTTGTTCAACCAACCTACAGCGAAATGTAGTCACTTAAAAATCTCAAATAATCAGCAGCTGAAATGCAGCAGGTTTCAACATAATCTCACAGATGATAATACTCCCACTGATTTACACGCAGTTTAATACCTTATATCTTCATTGAACTATGAACATGTCCTTAGGTGCTCTGATCTCCATCACAGTAACTCCAATAGCTTCAAGCGACTAGCCATACTAGTTTGACGAGCCTACTCGTATAGATATTGTGCTTTCTTTTCGGACCACTCCAATCATTATTTTTTGTTTTGCTTTAGCATAACCCTGTAAATAATGACTTTTTAAACCATAATGCTTGTCAAATTGTGCCTTTAAACCACACAGGGATCTCCGGTCAATGAAGTCAATCCATCGCCGTTGGACCCTTTAGTCTTAAGAAATTAACAGCAGCTTACAAAGTGCCTTAGAACAAGCACACACAAGATCACTGCATTTCCTCAACACTTCTATAGATAAGTTTTTGTTTTTTTCGATCCAGAAGCACTTGAGCTGAAAGATCTTCCCTGGTGTCATGGACATCGTAACCTCTGGCAGGAGCCACAGGTAACACCGTAGAAATCTAGGAACCTGTAGCTTTTCTGCCAGTCCTGACTGTGGTTGAACGGGCAACCCTCTTCAGATCAGGATTGTTCGACTCGCTGTGTAATGCTCTCAACAGATACACGCATTCTGCGACAAGAAGGGATCCTATAGATGGATATGATAGCAAGAAGAAAACCTACCAAACCTAGTCTAATGAAATTAAAGAGATAGTGTTAGAAACTTATAGAACATATCTGTTGTATGCATGTGAAACATGGACAATAAACAGATAAGCTGAGAAACATCTACGGGTAGAAGAGATGTGATTTCTGAGGAAAATGTCAACCTATGCTTTTATATACATGTGTTGCCTGCCTGCCCGCCCAGCGTGTTCGTAGCGCGTTGGACTGCTGGTGACTAGCTCTCTGTGAGTGCGGGTTCAATTCCGTGAGCTGGCAGAAAGCGACAGGTTCCCAGATTCACGGTGTTCTGGCACCGAACCGAAGAGTTACAATGTCCATGGCACCGAGCCCAAGAGCTGAAAGCTCAAGTGCTTCTGGATCGGAAAAAAAAAATATGCATGTGAAACATGGAAAACAGACAAGCTGATAAACATCTACAAGTTGAGATGTGATTTCAGAATTAGAAAGAAAGAAAAAACAAATGAAACAGTCCTTCAAGAAACAAATGAAAACTGCAAAGTGATTTTACAAGTTGGGAGTTAAAATAAAGTTTAAACTAGTCACAACAGAGATGAAGTGTTTACTCAGAATGCTGGGAGTATCAAGAAAATAAACTGCTGCAGCAAAGAAATATATTGAGAAAGATAGAAACAGTATGAATACATTGTGTGGATAAATCTTGATCATGTTCAGCTATAAGCTTTAAATGGGAACAAAAGTGAAACAATGGATGAGGAAAAAGCAGTAATGGAGTATGAAATGAAAAGGCAGAACTGTGAATTGAGAAGCAAAGAAGGAAAGACAGTAATGTGAATTGAGAAGCAAAGAAGGAAAGGCAATAATGTAAACTGAGAAGCAAAGAAGGAAAGGCAGTAATGTAAACTGAGAAGCAAAGAAGGAAAGGCAGTAATGTAAACTGAGAAGCAGAGAAAGAATGGCAGTAATGTAAACTGAGAAGCAAAGAAGGAAAGGCAGTAATGTGAATTGAGAAGCAAAGAAGGAAAGGCAGTAATGTGAATTGAGAAGCAAAGAAGGAAAGGCAGTAATGTGAATTGAGAAGCAAAGAAGGAAAGGCAGTAATGTGAATTGAGAAGCAAAGAAGGAAAGGCAATAATGTGAATTGAGAAGCAAAGGCAGTAATGTGAATTGAGAAGCAAAGAAGGAAAGGCAATAATGTAAACTGAGAAGCAAAGAAGGAAAGGCAGTAATGTAAACTGAGAAGCAAAGAAGGAAAGGCAGTAATGTAAACTGAGAAGCAGAGAAAGAATGGCGTAATGTGAATTGAGAAAGATAGAAAGGCAGTATGAAACATTGTGGATAAATTGATCATGGCAGCTATGTAAACTGGAACAAAAAGGAAACAATGGATGAGGAAAAAGCAGTAATGGAGTGGAACTAAAAGGCAGAAGCAGTAATGAGAATGAAGCAAAGAAGAAAGGCAGTAATGTGAATTGAGAAGCAAAGAAGGAAAGGCAGTAATGTGAATTGAGAAGCAAAGGCAGTAATGTAAACTGAGAAGCAAAGAAAGAATGGCAATAATGTAATGAGAAGCAAGAAGGAAAGGCAGTAATGTGAATTGAGAAGCAAAGAAGGAAAGGCAGTAATGTAAACTGAGAAGCAAGAAGGAAGGCAGTAATGTAAACTGAGAAGCAGAAAGAAGAGAAAGGCAGTAATGTAAACTGAGAAGCAAGAAGGAATGGCAGTAATGTGAATTGAGAGCAAAGAAGAAGGCAATAATGTGAATTGAGAAGCAAAGCAAGAATGGAAAATGAGAAGTGAGAAAGAATGGCAGTAATGTAAACTGAGAAGCAAAGAAGGAAAGGCAGTAATGTAAACTGAGAAGCAAAGAAGGAAGGCAGTAATGTAAATTGAGAAGAAAAAGAATTGAGACAGAAGGAAATAGAGAAGTAAATAAGAATTGAGAGACAGAAGGCAAGAAAGAAAAGATAGTAATATGAATTGAGAACTGTTACAAAAGAACACAGAGACACAAATTTGAAATAAACATCACAAAATCAAATAGACAAAGAAGCAGATAGAAGAGCAACTAGTACTTGCCACACAGTAAACACTTGTATTGTTTCATATAAGCTCTTAACTTGACGATGCAGACAGACAATGAGAAATTGTATTGTTTCATATGAGCCCCTAACTTGACAATGCAGACAAACAATAAGAAATCACACCTAACATCAACATAAGTGCTTCACATGCAACATTTTGTTTATTAATCTCTTGCAACATGTTCCATAACTGATGGATACAAAATAAACATGCAAATTGACTAAATAACAACATGTCAAATCATTCCTCTCTAAAGCAACTTCCATTAAAATTCAGGACATAATTGAAATTTATCATCAAAAAATATACAAAGTTATATATCAACGAAGACCAACAGGATTTTTTGTCAAGAAAGTTTACAAGAAATATGGAGTTTGGTTCCTGGGTGGTATAACTCTCTCACTGTCAGGGACAGCCCGAAAGAGTTTGGCTTCTTTGTGGTCTGCATCAGAAAAGGACAGAACAGCTGCGATGTTTCCACACCTGTAACAGTAGTTTGGAGCCGACCAGACAGTAACTAGTTTTTCATCAAACATGAATTTGTAACCTGCGAAATGAAGAAATATAACATCAATATGGCATGAACTTTCTTTATCTTTATCTAAACACAGAACCACATCTTCTTTGCAGGAAACCTGCACCATAGTATTGTTTGTGTTATTTCTTCTTTGAATGTTCCATATTGACCACTTGTTAAACCACTCTTTGATTTGTATGTTATCTGAGTCTAAGAGCAATTATATGTTGTGTCAGTAATTCGCCTACAAGTAGGCCACCACATCTGATTTTGTGACGTTTTTATTTACTAGGATAGCTTTCCTAGGCACCTACCTCAGTCACCTCTTACGACATGCCTTGTAGGTAGCAGTGTTGCTATTCAACATATTGTTCATCAAGGCCCTTGGTAAGTTGGATTTTTGTTCTCAAAATTTCAATTAGTTATTTTAATACATGCTAATATTTTTCATGCATAGTCAACACAAATCCTAACATATGCCAGCGAGAGTTGGAAAATGACTAAAGATATAGAAAGCAAGTTGAATACATTTGAAAGTAGATTGAAAAATAATGAATATAAAATGGAACGAATTCAAGAGAAGTGATGAAATCAGAGACATGTCTAGTCAATCACTAGTGACAACTGTTATGAGAAAGAGAAGATGGAGATATGTTGGACACACCTTGAGGAGAAATGATCAACGAATATGGGATCAAAGGCTCATGAGGTCATGGTGGTAACATGAGCCAGGGTTAGCGAGAGGGCGCGCTAACCAAGACCCTGCCCCCAACCTCCACGCGGTGACCCTAGAAACAGACTATGGTTCTGGTCTGGCTAAGAGGGCAGGGATCGGGGAGAGAAAACTACTGGTAGTGGTAGCAGTGCAATTACGGAAACACGATAAAGATACATACAAACAAAATGCACTAATCTCCTGACCGATGTCCAACAAGATATTGCCCAAGTCCTGAACGCAAAGAAACAGCAACGAAACGTCTCAGACATGGATGAGGTGCATCCAGTCACCAAACGTATGCCCAGTAGGGCAAGCTCGAAGCCCTGAGGAGGGGCAACATTGCCAGCCGTCGGCAAGAATAAATAAGACAGGACCGTAACGAATAAAAGTCTACCCTCGTGTTAGTGCGAGAAAGATTGCAGCTGACCTTGCATTGGTAGCCTGGTAGACACATGTACTGGGCAAGGTTTGCGAGCGCAAAGAACAAGTTGCGTTTAGTGCATAATCAAACTACCCGCCCTGGAAAACCGGCAAGGTACTGTGCGATTAAAAATTAACATCCCCGGAAGAACTGAGGTTGGTGATGCCTAACGGACTGCCAGCCTTGGGGCAACCGGCAAGGTTCGTGCAGTCGTAATAACATCCCGGAATAACTGGGCGGGTGATGGCGGCGAGCGAAAAATCCACAGTTACGCTGATAGCGCCGACTGAAACGACTCTCTACATTATTTGTACTCGGCCCCATGCCAGTGCTTTGAGGTTAATTGCAAATTGCCACGTCCAATGCGCGCTTAGAAAAGGCTGAGAATTTTCCCTTCTCGGATCAAACTCAAAAATGTACGGTAAAGCAAAGCCAACAATGTACGGACCAGACAGGAAGTTCGGGTCTGAACATTGGCGAAGGCGATACTTTACACGGTGTCTTATACGAGTAAGACGCCGTTCGAGGATAAGCTTACAAGCCCGAGAAATATTTCTCAGTCAGAACGGGCATAAATAGCGTAACTCACTGTCCGGGGTAGATCACAAAGCCCAAAATACGGCAAAGCTGATCGAACCCTAGGGAAAGCTCACCCTAGTAAATCAAAAGCTGGCTGAAACGAACACCCCACCGAAGGATAAGCAACTGGGCTCCAATAGGTGCTGAAGGCTGGTGCATGTACATCACGTTCTGATGTGTGGCTGTTTATATATCACAATGAGAATGATTAAAACAGGCCTAGAACGATCGAAGAAGAAGAAAGAAGAAGATCAACGAATATCAAAGCAAGCATTGAAGTTGGATGCAAAGGGTTCAAGAAAGAGAGGTCGACGTAAGGAGACCCTGAAACGAACTTTGCTGAGAGAGACAGGAAATATCGGTCTCAGTTCCATGGAGGAGATTGAGCGAATTGCCCAGCATAGAGCGGTATAGAGAAATTACTTGCAGGCCCTTTGTAACATATAACAGTCAGAGGAATTATTATTTTTTTTATTATAGTCAACACATTATATTTTTGGATACAATAAATATTTTGTGAAAGTACATTCATTTATCTTTAATTTAATATATAATAAGTTCAACTTTAAATCATTTTTAGAAACAATATTTTAGTTTAGCTAAACTATGTGTGCAATATTTTGAAGCTAAAAATATAATTCGTCCTGAGGGAAGAAAACCTCTGCAGTGAATCAGTTAACAGTGATAGTTTCTGTAACAATTTGAAATAAGATTGCTACCTTCATATTCTTACAGTAATAGTTAGTTTGTTACTTTCGTGCCATAGGGCAGAGGTTTAGATTCCATGTGATGCGGTTCGCTGCTAGCAGTTGGAGATCTTGTATGGTTTTACATCCCAATAGTTTACTTTCTTGTAGGATTGTTCTTCGAAGAGTGGTCTTAGGTCTTCCACATTTTCTTTTCTCAACTGGTGACCACATAAGGACTTGTCGATTTAGTCTCTGTTCATCTGGTCTAAGAACATGACCTAAATATTTCCACCTTCATTTCCTTATAATATTTGATACAGGTTGATTGGTGTGTTGATCTTTCACTGTGTTGTTCAAGTGAAATCACCCATTTTACTTTCAACAATTTTCGGAGACATTTATTATCAAAACTGTCCAGTTTCTTATCAATTTTCTTTGTTGATTTCCAACTTTCACCACCGTAGGTCAGTACAGGAATCAAACATGACGTAAACAATTTAACTTTTGTACAAATACTAACATCAGATTGAAGATGTACAACAGAGATTAGGGGTAGAATAGCTCAAACGAAAGCAGCTTTTATGAAAATGAAGAACACACTATACGTGAACTCACTACCAATGACATTGCGAAAATGAATACTCCAGTGCTATATTTATCCAATACTTATGTATGGCAGTGAATCATGGACAATGAACAAACAATCAATATGATCATTGAAGCCACATAGATGTGGTTTACAGAAGAATGCTGAAAATTCCATGGACAGCAAAGAAAACAAATGTGGAGGTTTTAAATCAGGCCTGCACACAAAGAAACTTTATCAAACGAATAAGAATCCGACAATCAAGGTACTTCGGGCATATAATGCGAGAGAAGGTTTAGAACATTTGGTGACTACAGGTAAAATTCAGGGAAGGAGAGATCTCGGAAGACAGAGGGAGAAGATGTTGGATGGCCTGACATCATGGTTCGACAAAATATCGACGTCAGAACTGATTACATGCACCAAGTAAAGAGAGTTGTGGAGAGACATGATCGCCTACGCCGGCAGGCACTTGATTGATTGACATATACTAAGGTCTTGAGATTGCCAGATATTTATTAACTTAGTGATGGCACTAGCTGCTATAGCAATACGAGTTTATTTCTTTCATCGTGTCTCTGTTGTTTGACACTACTACCCAAATATGTAAAATGTTTAACTTTCTCCAGTGTTTGGCCATTTATTACGATTAATACATACAATTAATAGTACTTACAGTAATAGTAAAAAAAGAGTAAAGAGCCCTTTCATACCTCATGGTATATAGGTCAATACAGTGTTAGGCCTGTATTTTTCATTGACCGTCACCACACGATGGGTGATGTGGTCAGCATCACGCCCGGCCGCCTTTACTTTCCCAGAGCATGTCTGGTACCCAGTTGAGGCTGGGTCGACCTGAGAGCTGTCGTGGTCGGAAAAATTCCACGCGCATTGTGAGAGCTGAACCCAGACCACCAGCCTTGCGGAGTGAGTTCACTAACAACTACACTACAGCGGCTCTCACAGTAATAGTTGCCATTAAATATTTTTTTTTACAAGACTGTCATTACTGCATGTTTTTAGGACAGTGTAGGACAAGGACATGTGCTGCATGGCTATGGCTAGTGGACAATCACAGTGAAACTGTTATGGCTAGGATTTTTCTTTATGTACCTGACAGAAAAAACTCCTTGGTCTTACTGGTGATTGAACCTGGGTATCCGCATGGGAGCCGGGCTCTAATCCATTCAGCCAGACTCTAACAATTTGAAATGATATGGTTGCTAGCTTCATATTCTTCTTCAATGATCCAGTGGCACTTGAGCTTTGGTCCAATGCTATGTAGTGGTATCTGTATGTGTTTGTAAGTTGTTCTTTTGTTCCGTATAATGTGTTCCATTTATCTGGCCTTGGAGGAAGAAGGATCGTCCTGACATCATTTAGTGCTTGACACCTGAAGAGGTGGTGGTGAACGATTTCATGATGATGTGCACACAGCCGGCACTCTGGAGTGTGTTGTGGTTGAATTGTGTTCAAGTGATTATTAAGTGTTATGTGTTGGGTTCCTGAGTCTAAAAATGATGCTCTGATCTCTTCTTGTAAGGTGGTTGATGTCATTAAAGTTAGGGTTGACCATATGGCTGTAAACCTCTCTTCTCGTGTCTCCCATGGTCCATCTGTTCAGCCAAATTTCTTAACTTGTTGTCTTAATATTCTTACAGTGTTAATTTCTGTGACAACTTGTTTGACAAGATCTAAGTTAAAAATCAGATATGTTACTTACCTTCATTGACCAGTTGATGTGCACGACAGATCAACTTGAGATCATTGATGTTCATGAACTGTAACCATACAAAATGACTGCGTTAAACCTTTTTTACTACAAAACTCAACAGCAATATTGTGACAATAAGACACACAATATCAACAAAAATGAAGAGTGGATCAACACAAACTCTTGTTGAAGAAATGGCAACGCAATAAAATATACAACACCATGAAAAAATGACAAATGTTAAATGAATACAGAAGGCAGCTGAATACAAATAAACTAGTAATTAGTAATATTATTTAGTTTAGTTGTCAGATCATCATCTCTACTGAGGTCTCTGTGGTCAAGTGGTTATGCCCTTTGCCTTGTGAGCTGAAGGTAATGGGTTCGAATCTGAACCACGCCGTTTTCTCAGAGAGCCCCTAGGATTGTTGCTTGAGCTACGGAATTTGTGATTTGTGCAATACTCTTGGCAGGTGGCATTCCATTTCTGCAGAGAGGGATAGAGTCATATGGGGTAAAACCTGGTGCAATGAAGTCAATCCTTCGATTTAAAACCCTAAGGACAGTGAACATGCTGACTTTCTTGCAAACAATGCCCGATTCAAGCTGGCAAAGTATGGCAAAGTCGTTATCAATGCGGTATGCACTCATTTATGTGATATGGGCGAGTCTCAGACACTAGAACATTAAAAATTTCAAGAATTAGTAGTTAAGATTGGACATGCCAGACAGTGTCGTCTTCGTGGTAGAGAGACAAAATATACTAATCAATTTCGCATGGGTACGGTGAGTAGGTAGACTTTGGTATGACTGCTACAGTGAAGGATGGAGCACTCATGGGAATGTCCATTGTGTCATGTTGTCGATCGCATAACAAAACATGTATATAAAACTGTCTCCCTTGTATGTAAGCGGCAACAGAGGGATAGGGTGTATATATATATGACCTTTTTCGTCTTTACAGACGGTCAACTGGTAAGTGTTTTACTGTGACAACTTCTGAGTTTTCGCTTTTCTCTCTTGTCGCTCAGCTCATACATAAGTCTCTTCTCAAAGACTGCCCTTTCGCGATTTGGTTTTCCACACAACTCTGTCATCAGCTAGTCTTTCCCATGTACTGGGACCTATAGAAAAGTTTTCATTGAGGCTTTGCAGACATCTTTATATCTGAGCAGTGGTCTGCCCTGGTGCCTCTTCCCCTCCGAAGTTCACAGAACAACATTTGTTTTGGTATGCGACAAGTTTCCATTCTTCTCACATGCCCCAACCATCTTAGTCGTCTACTGCTGAGCATGCCCATGATGGAAGGCAGGTTTCCACGTGGCAGTACTTCAGAGTTGGTTATCTTGTCGTACCACCTGATGTTCATAATCTTGCAGAGACATCGAAGGTGAAGATGTTAAGTCTCCTCTCGTGTCTTGAGTAGGCTGTCCATGTTTCTGAGCCATATAGTAAAGAATTAATAACACAGGCTCAATATATTTGAATGGTAAGGTGTGTGATCTCTATATAAAAACAAATAGCTACAGAAGCAGAAAAAAATAGAAACTGCACATGAAGATCTGGATATCACAGCAACTTCACAAAATTGAACTTAGTGGACATTTTTTGGTGTCTCTGGCTAATGTGCCTCTGGATGTGACAAGAACTGATGATGACAAATTATAAAATGTGAACTAAAAATGGAAACAAGAAAACACTTTCAGAACTGGACAAAGATAAAAATAGAAATGATTACAGATAGAAGAATAGTTTGGTATTAGCACAGTTACAGATCTAGACAATGTCACATATACACAAAACTTAAATATAAAAATAAATACAATACACAAGAGAGAAATGTTCGGGCAAGAGAAAGACAAGTACTAGGCAGGAGGAAATATTAAAAGATGAACAATGTATAATTTGGCAGAATGCAACATTGTGACAAGGAAAGGATGTGTTGGATATTAACAGCAGTAAAGCTACATATTACGAGCCAACTATATTTTCACCAAACTATATTTTTACTGCAGCCAAACTATATTTTTACTGCAGCCAAACTATATTTACTGCAAACTATATTTTACTGCATATTTCTGCAGCCAAACTAATATTTTACTGCAGCCAAACTATATTCTGCGAACTATTTTTACTGCAGCAAACACATATTACTGACCAAACTATATTTTACTGCAGCCTACATATTCTGCAGCCAAACTACATATTTACTGCAGCAACTACATATACTGCACAACTATATTTTTACTGCAGCCAAACTACATATTACTGCAGCCAACTACATATTACTGAGTCAAACTACAATATGGAATGTCCTAGATTTAACAAAGTTGTAATTACCTCATTAGTAACTTTGGCTCCAAATAGCCAACCTGCTCCTCTCGGACTCATGGCCCATGTGTCTACATCTTCTGGATCTGACCAAACTAAATCTGTGGATACAAATTGTTCAAATTAATATACACACAAAAATAATACATTATTGGTATATGCCTTCTTTGTTTGAACAATAGCTACTTCTTCCAACGCTCCATATCGACCATTTGTTAACCACTATGTGTGACTTGTATGTGATCTGAGGCTAAGAGCGATTTTACGTTGTGCCAGTTATGCACCCTCGTCTACAAGTAGGCCAGCACATCCGACTTCTGCGATGATTAAATAACACTAAAGGGTCTAAAGGTGAAGGATTAAATTTATTGCTCTGGGTTTCCCATATGGTTCAGTCCCTCTACACAGAACTGGCATATTTAAATCTGCAGAGAGTGTTACACAAAGTACAAATTCAGTAGCTCCAGCAACTCCTCTGCATTCACTAGCCATGGCAGCCTTCTGACTGATTTTTGCGTGAACGCCTACTTGCTATTTTATTGGTGTCCCTTGTCATGCAGGTGGACCTTCGCTGACTTCAGGGGTACTTAAAGTTTAGATCTTCAAGTGTGATCTGGTTCCAGCAACAATCCTAGACATCTGCACAAAATCTCTGGACAGGAGAAATGCACATCTGACTCTGAATGAAGTTCAGGTTTGAATTTGAGAACTGCTAGGAGCGATGTAATTATTACAGATGAGTCAGTGATTTAAACATGGAGCTCAGAGGCTTACTGCTCAAGTCAGAGGAATGTTGTAGAAGAGACAGTGTAGTTGTGCTGTGACTACAAGAGTATGACCAGGAAAACATGGCAGAACTAAAGCTATGAGTCTGGCTGGAGCACAGACTTTATCCATGTATTTTGGCTAGTAACTCAATGAGTATGCTCAGGAAGATTGAAACCGACTGGGCTAGGAGACAATGGTTGGAGTCTCTGAAGAGGTCTAGGCTGACAAAATGTTTTATTTTGTGCCAGGGCATGTAGATGTAAAGGGAAATGAACACGTAGATAGGCTTGCAGGCATGGCCATAAAAGTTGTAACCCCCCATGCTCCGTTGGGAACAGAAAGGAATGATAGAGAAAGAAGACATCAATATAAACTAATCTTAGCCTGTGTTTATGCTTACCACAAAAAGCCCCTTTGTGTGGAATCTCCTGATTTCTTTCAATCGTTCGAACTTGGTCAATAGTTTTAATGTCAGGAGACAGACCTCCGATGAACACATAGTATAACTTCATCAATGATCCTGTAACACATATTACTTAACTTCATCAATGATCCATGAACACATATTATAACTTCATAAATGATCTGTGAACACATAGTATAACTTCATCAATGATCGTGCAGACACAGTATAACTTCATCAATGATCCGTGAACATATAGTATAACTTCATCAATGATCTGTGAACACATAGTATAACTTCATCAATGATCCGTGAACACATAGTATAACTTCATTAATGATCTGTGAACACATAGTATAACATCAATGAACACATAGTATAACTTCATCAATGATCTGCCAAGAGACAAGGAATCAAAAAATATATCAGTGTTGATTGCAAAATAATGTAGACAAAAAAAAAACAGGTCTGTATATCATCATGTTCAACAATGATGATCCAACGAACAGACGTTATCTACATTTTCTGAAATTGTTATTTCGGACTCTCAGCCGATGCTTCGGAAGATCCAGAATGGCTGGTTGAGGTATGAGTGGATGTCAATCTATAGAGGGTTCCAACTTCCAGAGACGCGTGTGGATCTACTGTCCTGGTCATGCGGGTGTATTCATCAATGAGAGAGCAGACAGGTTAGCATCGAAGACATCAATTGTTGGGGAGTTTAAGATGGATGTAATGTTATGCGATTGACGTCACAGCACATTGGGCATTCCCATGCATGCTTTGACCTCCGCTGCAGCAGCCATCCCAAAGTCCATTTGCTCACGTACCCATGAGAAGTTGATTACTATATCTTCTCTCTCTACCACGAAGACGACACTGTCTGGCATGTCCAAACTTAACGCCTAATTCTCGAATTCGTTCAAGTGTCTGAGATTTGCCCATGTCACATAATTGAGAGCGCACCATATTGATATCGGCTGAATGGATGTGGAGAGGAGGATGTTCTTCTGTTTCTTGGTGACCTACTATTGGACCTAAAACAGATAGCAACGAACCGCGAGGCATGGAGAGCTATGACCTCTGCGCCGCCCACAGACCCAAGAGGAAAGACTAACTAACTAACTATTGGATGAGGACACTCAAATTGACGTTGAATCAATCCAGCGATTTAAGCGAGTTTTGAATTACATATTGTACAAGTAGGACTGGATGCTTGAGGGAGAAGTGTGTTTAATCAGCGTGCCACAAGAATCATCAGTATATATACCCCTCTACATCTGTTGGGGGAGTCTGAGCACCCATGGGTCTGCCCAGAGTTCTCTGACATCAGTTCAGTAACCAATTTCCATTTAAGAATGAATCTTTTGTATATTTCATTACTAATCAGGCATGGGTGATTGTGTGGCTTACCCACCGTCCATGATTCACATCAGTATAATAATAATAATAATGTATGATGACAGCAGCCTCAGAAGTGTATTGTTGCACCTATGTTGTGCGCAGAGATGATTGTAGAGTCTGATTTCTGGCACATAATCCTCTACCACAGGTTGGAAATATATGATCACGGTTAGAAATGGAGGTGTTAAAATGTGTTTTGTCTTTTCCTCTGTCCCATAAGTATAACCAATCTCAGCTACTTGAGTTTCTCTTGTAATGTTGCAGTGCCACACTTGGCTAACTTGAATTAGGGATCCCTAGCATGTGGTGCCTATATTGATAGCTATCTGGAAGTTTGTTTTCCCCGTGCCTCGGCAGTACATGAATCTCAGCTACTTGAGTTTCTCTTGTAATGTTGCAGTGCCACACTTGACGATTTTACATTAATAATTCCTAGCATGTGGTATCTATATTAAAGCTTTTTAGAGAGCGTTGGGGACTGCCTAGAGTAGTTGATAGTAGCTCGGCCTGCTAGCTGTGAGACGCCTCATAGCTCGGGTTCGAACCTACTGTCCGGCATTTGTTCGAGTCCCTGGTCTTACTCAGGACGATAACGTGAGTACCTCTGAAGTCGGAGAAAATCTGCCTGTATGGCGAGGAATACTAATTACGAGTACATTGAGCACACGGCTGCCAGTGTAAAGTAATTTACAATGTCAGCTGCTGTCATTGTAAGAAATTGGAAAAACGGATTTTCAAACAAAAATCAGTTTCAGAGATGAAACCGTCTGAGTTGAAAGCGGACGAAAGAAAAAAAAAAAAAAAAAAGAGAGACGTTCGTCCGAGTGGTTACCAGGGCCCAAATTTAGGGTGTGAAGAATAGAACCACTGTTACCTGCCACGCATGTCGTAATAGGCGACTAAGGAGGTTTGGCTGAAATCGGATGCACATGTCCTAAACAAGTAAAAGTCTATGTGTTTAGGAGCCTACCAAACCAATGTGCAACGTATACACGTTCTTGACAAAGATCAAACATATCACAAGAGTGATTAAAGTTGGTCGTAAAGAACGAACGCAAAGAAGAAGAAGAGGAGAGACAAGTTACAGGTGCTTTTATATGCACTAACCGTTCACCTGCCTTCACCTAGCTCACCATACATCAGCTGTTTTGGGATGTCTTTACCAGGTTATTGGTTACTAAACTGACGTCATTGCACTCCGGGCAGACCCATAGGTGCTCAGTCTCCCCAACAGATATCGAAGAGTATGCATACTGATGGTTCCTGTGGCTCGCTGATTAAACACACCTCTCACGCATCCAGTTCGACTTGAACAACGGGTAACTCCAAACTGCTTAAATCGCTTGATCGATTCAACATCGATTTTAGTGTCTTTACCAGGTGTCTGCGCAAACAAGACCGAACCATCTTACCTAGGCCTTCTACAACAGAGTTTGAATGTTTGGTATTTTGACACTCATAAAAATTTTGGTATCTGTAATTTTGTTCACAAAAGCAGTATTAATTCTACAAATCATTGCAAGACCTTGTAGTAGGAAAAGTCTAGTGTTTAAGTAGAGCTATACTTACAGCAGCAATTGTCAGAAGATCAAATACTCGACAGCAGTATCTCCAGGCATTGGCATTCCCATACTTTGTCTGGCACTCATCTGAAATAATTATTGGTAAAATATAATCAGTTACATAAGTAAAATAAGCACCATGTAAGAAGTGCATAAGACCCTGTTCTAGAAATCTCTTCTTATCCTAACGTAGTGAGACAACCAAGGATTAGAGTCATCATCATCAAGTAGCTTGTCCTGAGCAGAACTTTACCACCCCAACAGTCCTCTGAAATTTCTCTCTCTCATAGGCCAGATGTCCTGACTCTGCAGCCGTCATGTTCAAACCATCAGTTACATCCTGAATCCATCTTCTCTGTGGTCTTCCTCTTCTTCTCTTCGCCGGTATGCCTCCTTCCATGATGGTCTTCTCAGCCCTTCATGTCTTTTTATATGTCCAAAATATCTCAATTTTTCTTTCTTATTTGTAGCATCAGCCAGTTTTCTTTGATTTTGAGTTCTTTCTGGATAGAGTTTGAAGAAGAAATAACTGGACAACAAAAAGGAGAATGTTTGGTCAAGTAGTAGTATGTCCGTTACGGAAGGTCGCTTTCATCACAGCCCGTCTCTAGCAAGGTCTCCCGCCTCTTACAGAGTCATGTTCAATGTTTCTTCAATGGCCTGCTGCCACCTTCGTCTTAGTCGTCCCGTGCCTCATACTCCAGGAACCATGCCTTCCATCTGTTTGGTACTCATCTATAATAATAATTCCCTTGATCTGATCTAATAAAACATGAGTTAATTCTCATCCCTCCCCCTTATGTTTACAAAATGAAATTTAAACTCTAACTATCATTGCAATGCAACAGAACATCATCATCATCAAGTGCCATACCAACAGGCATAGGTTATCATATTCTTCCACAGCTCACTGTCTCTTGTTCTAGTTATAAGTTCTGATACTGTTTATCCACCATGACAAGATGTTAAGCTGTCTAGATTGTTTCCCTCTGTCGATCTCTATCTCTCTCTTCCCCTGTACCTCGCCTATTGTCACAATGTATTGAAGCTTTTCTCTTCTCATAGCATGCTCAAAGAATGTTGATTGGTTTTTTTTATGCGTTTCGTAAATGATTTATTCTCGTCTGCTTTCTTGAGAACATTATCATTTGTCATCTTTTCTGTCCATGATATTCTCATCATTCTTCTATAAAACCACATCTCTGTAGCCTCTCATGACATTCTCATCATTCTTCTATAAATCCACATAGTCTCATGATATTCTCATCATTCTTCTATAAAACCATGTCTCTCATGATATTCTCATCATTCTTCTATAAAACCACATCTCTGTAGTCTCTCATGATATTCTCATCATTCTTCTATACAACCACATCTCTGTAGTCTCTCATGATATTCTCATCATTCTTCTATAAAACCACATCTCTGTAGTCTCTCCTGATATTCTCATCATTCTTCTATAAAACCACATCTCTGTAGTCTCTCCTGATATTCTCATCATTCTTCTATAAAACCACATCTCTGTAGCCTCTCATGATATTCTCATCATTCTTCTATAAAACCACATCTCTGTAGTCTCTCATGATATTCTCATCGTTCTTCTATAAACCATATCTCTGTAGTCTCTCATGATATTCTCATCGTTCTTCTATAAAACCACATCTCGTAGTCTCTCCTGATATTCTCATCATTCTTCTATAAAACCACATCTCTGTAGTCTCTCATGATATTCTCATCGTTCTTCTATAAAACCACATCTCTGTAGTCTCTCATGATATTCTCATCATTCTTCTATAAAACCACATCTCTGTAGCCTCTCATGATATTCTCATCATTCTTCTATAAAACCACATCTCTGTAGTCTCTCATGATATTCTCGTTCTTCTATAAACCATATCTCTGTAGCTTCTAATAATTTACTATTCGTGTTATCTAGTGTCCATGATTAACGTCCGTATGTGAGAACTGGTTCTACAATACTCTCTAACTTTCAATGATGAGCTTTTATTACACATGTTTTTTTCCCCCAGAAAGCTGCTTTAGATTGGTTGATTCACCCGTGTGGTGCTGGGGTCCATAAGGAAGCAAAGAATAGTACCACTGCGACATACAAGGCATGTCGTAAAGGCGACTGATGTGGGGCCTAGAAAGCTACCTAGTAAATAAAAACAGTGCAGAAATCGTATGTGCTGGCCTACTTGAAAACGCATAACTGGCACAATGTACAATCGGTCTTAGGCACAGATCACATACAAATCAGTGTTTAACAAGTGGTCGATATGGAGCGTTCGAAGAAGAAGATTGGTTGATTTCACCACAGAACATGCATATCATTAAACAGAATTATTCTCGTTACACACGTACATACATACCATAAAAGCCATAAATCTGGGTAATCTGGCGACTTTCGTGATTGCCTCGCAACAACATAATCTTGTCAGGCCATCTGTGTTTCAAATCACATACATCATGAACGTATATAAATAATTTTTAAAAAGGAATACATATATGTAAAGTAAGGCAGTCAGTGTTTACAATCACATATATTGTAAACGTATCCTCCGGAGGGGATCACAACAGAATGAGACACCACCTGTACACTAAATTCAAAATAGGCACCAACGACCTGTGCCCCTGTGGCTTTGCGAGTATGACAACAGAACATATCCTACAGAACTGCCCCAGTATGCAGACCTGAGAAGAAAGAGGTGACCCACTTACACCAGTGTCCAAGACAAACTGTATGGTGTGGCTGATATCTGAGGCAGACGGCTGCTTTTATTAGAGAATCCGAAATCCCAATCTAATGAGAACGCAGAAGATGTAAACGTATATTCATAATTGTAACCAAGAAAATACATATAAGTGTAAGTTAAGATCCTCCATATAACAAAAAAACCACTAACATTTATATTGTTTTAATTCGATGTTCCTAGTGGAATATATTGCTGAGATTGCTATTGCATAGCTTTGGTTGTAGTCTTAGATGCCTGTTTTTATTCCCGTGCCGCTTGGGCATGCATTTTCCGACTCCGACGATTTCATTTCAGGATACCTCCTCCCATAGGCAGATTGCCTTTCTAGGCTTCAAGGTTCCGCCTACCCAGGCTGCTGTGTTTAAAACATGGTGAAAGCGATGCGTCAGTAGTGGCTGCAATTCTGATTGGTACCATCGTACTTCTGTGTAGATTAACTACACCACAAAACATGTTCGTGAATAACACAATATATCATGGGTCCTTCCTCTTCTTCAGCAATCTCTGATCATGCGATTAGTTTACTGTGGACCACAAATTGGGCAGTCAGCTTCAGGTTTCCTCAAAGCTTAGTTTTTAGGTTGACCGGCGTAGCCACATGTTGCTTCTCAGCTCACCTAGGAGTTGACAGTCTTGCAGGGCATGCTCTGGTGTCCGTTCTGCCTGCTGACATTTGCAGAGAGCCGTTTGACTTATTCCTAGTCTATATAAGTGTTTGTTGAGTCTGGTACGTAGTCGAAATATAATGACCTGGTCTGTTCTGCTTAGGTCTTTGAGGAAGTCTTTTCCAAAATCATATCCAGTGTTTGCTTTCCAGTCTACTGCAGAATTTCTCTGTATGAGGGTTTTGACCTCCTGAAAAGACAGGGGTTGATAAATTTGCTCTTTGGCACTGCCCTCCTTAGGTAAGTCATCGGCACTCTCATTGTCTGCAATGCCACAGTGAGATTAAATTCACAGCAAGTGAATTTCTGCTTTTCTGAAAGCTGATCAAGTTCTCTTTTTAGGTTTTGTACTATGCTGTCAGCGGATTTAGCCTCCAAGACTTGTATAGCTGACAGTGAGTCTGTAAGAAATACCATCTTGCCTGCAGGTGCTTGCATCTTATTCATGTGCTGTGCTGCCATAAGAAGGGCTAAGAGTTTTATTTTGTAGTTGGAACATATTCCTCCAGTGGGGGCCGCTAGAGACACGGTAGTAGCATCTGGGTGCCTAATGTACACTCCTGCTCCATCATTCATGGTTACCTCCATTGCCGATCCATCCATGTAAAATCTTGGGTCCAAATCGAGGAAAAGTAGTAATCCAAGCCACGAAGCAAGATGAAATGATCTAAATTTATTGCTGCGCTTAACGCACGTTCACTCAACACCTAAGCCGAGATTGCTATCAACACTATACCAGATTTTCATTGCAGTTTCTGTAACAAAAAACCTATTTGACAGATTTGGGTTGCTAGATCTAAATGGTATGCACCTGGTTTGTGATATCTAAGCCCATTAACCCGGCACATCTAAGTTTAGCTAAGTGACATTACAAATTCCTTACTTTGCTTTCAGAGTCATTAAGAGTGTGAATGTTTCCAAGCTGAAGTAACCTCTGTCAACAAAATCACCCTGGAAAAAAAAAGGCATTTATAATTGGTTTCCACTAGAAATAAGTAAGTTGTAATATATTTCAAAGAGAAAACTTAACTTATAATTTCTTTGTAATTATAAAAAAGTAATTTCAACTTTTTACCAATAGAAAAATTAATTTATAGTATCTTTATAGAATTCTCTCTCTCAATCGTTCTTTTTTGGCCATTTTGATCATTCTTATTGTGATATATAAACAGCCTTTGCCAAGAGCGTTTGTTTTACGTCACATCTTCAGTACCATTTGGAGCTCTGGTGCATGTCCTTCGGACGTGTCCGGTTTCAACCAGCGTTTACTGGGTTCGCTCTCCGTTAGCCTTTGACTACAGGTGTTTATAGAATTGAAAGATTGTGGCCTGACATGAGAAACAAATGGTAGAAAGGTGTCAGAATGGCAAAAATGGAAATTAGTGAAAGCTTTGTTATTGGTTACTAAACTGACGTCTTTCCACTCCAGGCAGACCCATAGGTGCTAAGTCTCGTCCAACAGATATAGAAAAGTATGCATACTGATGGTTCCTGTGGCTCGCTGGTTAAACACCCTTCACTTAGCCCCTCAGTTCTACTTGTACACGGTAACTCAAACTGCATAAATCTGCTTTAGTGTCTTCCTCCAACAGGTAGTCGTGAAGAGATCGAAGAACATCCACCTTATCCATCTTCAACTCCCCAACAATCGATGCTGTTGATGCAATCCTGTCCGCTCTCTCATTTGAAAGTTTTATGTGTTAAATGGGATACAAAGAGGATATAGCCATATGGGGACTCGCGTCTGTGCTGCGGAATTCGTACACTGTCGCTGAGATCTTCCCGTGCAAGACAGACATCGGAGCACACATGGTTACTCAACGAAGTGCAATAATGATGGCCCCATTCAATCAATCAAATAGCTAGATATCTTTATAGTAGCAAAAATTTTCTTCCAATATATGGTTATAAACGTGAAACAAGAACAAGTGTGTCTGGAACAGCTTTAACAAACATATAACATGTTCATACCATGAAGACATAGTTAGTGTCTGGCATTTCACCTCAGTCCGAACAGCTCCATCAGGTCATAAAACTGAAATATCACATAAAATTGAGCAATGTTTTAGTCAATATAAAATTAGATTTAATGTTTCTTCTTCTTTCTTTTGTTGTCACACTGCTACCGGGTTGTTACCCAGTCTCATGGTTTTCTGTTTTTGCCTTGCGCTGTTCTGGTGGCTTGTGTGATTGTTATTTTTGCTCTTTCACAGGATTCTGCTACGCCATCTAACCATTTTTCCGTGGTCTTCCTCTTGCCTTCTTTCCTGATGTTCTGTTGTAGAAGATTCTGTACACTGTGGAGTTTGGATGCATTCTTATTAAGTGGCCAAACCACTTCCTTCTTTGTTTCTTTATGTAATTCAAGCACGGTTTTGTGCCAACTTTCTTATGCTGATGTTATTGATTCTGTCTTTTCTTGTGTTGTTGGTAACTTTTCGTAGGCAACGCATTTCACATGTAGTTATTTTTGTGACTGCGCTTTGCTCAATGTCCATGTTTGGCTCTAGATTTAATATGAAACTAAAATAATAATAGCAGACCATCACAAGCGATAATGACAGCAGCCTCAGGAGTGTTGTACCTCTGGTTTGTGTGGAGGTGATTGTAGAGTCCAATTTTGGAACACAATCCCCTAATACATAATCAGAGTTGGATATGCAGATGTGTGTTATGTCTTCACAAAGCTTGTTCTTGTTTTTTTCTGTGCCACATAATCAGGGTTGGACATGCAGGTGTTGTGTCCACCATCATCATTAAGTAGCTTGTCCCTTCCGAACTTGGCTCCCATGACAGCAGTCCTGAAAAACTCTCTCTGTGCAAGTTCTTCTTCTTCAAACGCTCCATATCGACCACTTGTCAACCAGTCTGTGTGATTTGTATTTTATCTGAGCCTAAGACTGATTGTACGTTGTGCCAGTTAAGCAATTACAAGTAGGCTAGTCCATCCGATTTCTTTGCTGCTTTTTCTTTACTAGGGTAGCATCCCCAGGGCCTACATCACTCGCCTCTTACAACATGCATTGCAGGTCACAGTGGTACTATTCTTTGCTTCCCCTGCAGGCTCCGACACCACACGGACATCTGTGCAAGTTGACCGCCGTCAGCAGCAGTCATTCTCAGATCATCAATGACATCTTGCGCCCATCGTCTTCCTCTTATTCTTCTTCCAGGTACCATTCCTCCAAAATTATCTTCTCTAGGCACTCATGTCGTTTTATGTGTCCGAAATACTTAATTTCCCTTTATTTTATGCTCTTTAATAATGTGTTGTGTAATCACTGAAGTCAGAGAATGCACGCCTGTATGTCGGGGACACTGATAATAGGGATAGCAGGCCTTCATACAAAAATCAATTATAAGTGCCATAACAGACACCCTGACGCCTAAACTCATAGCAGGTGAACGCAAGAAGAAGTGTTGTGTTATGTGCGCATGATCAGAGTTGGGCATGCAGGTGGTGTGTGTTATGTCTTCACAAAGCTTGTTTTTTTTCTATGCCTCAGCAGCTTGACGATTCTCAGCTACACTCTCTCTCTCTCCGACAATCACTACCCAGACCGATTTACAGATCTCCCCATAAATTCTATTCATGTGGAAATCTGATTCATGCAGCTTTGGCATTAGTGTGTTTTACATCACATCTTCAGCACCATTTGGAGCTCTGGTGCTTATCCTTCAGCGATGTGTCTGGTTTCAGCCGGCGTTTACTCTCTGTTCTGTACCCATCTAGTGTTTTTTACGATGTGGGGTAGCTGACCCCATGCCCAACCACTTAGTGCCTATTACGACATGCGTGGCAGGTAACAGTGGTTCTATTCTTTACACTCCAATTTGGGCCCCGATAACCACTCAGACGCTCAGCTATAAGAGTTCCTCTTGTGGTGCCGCAGCATCATGTTTGGTGATCTTGTGAAAAGGAAATTAGAATAGGCTTGGAGAGAATGTCATATGTGAATAAGCTCTAAAGGTCTTCCTTACGACCAAACAGATCTGACACCATGGTATGATACAACTACGTAGATGTGGTACTACAAAGTGCAGTTTTGAACTGTTGTGAACTAAATAAGTAGATTGTGCATTAACTGATTGACTCACATAAGCTGCTGGGAGAGCCACTATTTATCTGTTTTAGAACAATCTTAAAGAAAATTCATTTACCTACAAAATGGTATATTAAAAATAATAATTCCTCTCGTACCATTATACATTACATAGGGCCTGTAAGTACTTTCTCCATACCGCTCTATCCTAGGCAACTCGCTCAATCTCCTCCATGGAACTGAGACCGATATTTCATGTCTCTCTCAGCAAAGTTCGTTTCAGGGTCTCCTTAGGTCGACCTCTCTTTCTTGAACCCTTTGCATCCCACTTCAATGCCTGCTTTGATATTCGTTGATCATTTCTCCTCAAGGTGTGCCCAACATATCTCCATCTTCTCTTTCTTATAAAACTTGTCACTAGTGGTTGACCAGACATGTCTCTGATTTCATCACTTCTCCTGAATTCGTTCCATTTTATATTCAT
Organism: Arion vulgaris; assembly: GCA_020796225.1. Lineage (NCBI taxonomy): Eukaryota > Metazoa > Mollusca > Gastropoda > Stylommatophora > Arionidae > Arion > Arion vulgaris. The sequence goes on from CM036774.1 coordinate 6,183,455, forward strand.
TATTTTTGCAGACATCTATTTTCATATGCATTCAACTTGCTTTAAATGGAATATTACTCACAAAAATCTGTTAATAATTAAAAAAACTCCAGCTGAAATTGTACATACCCCTGCAATGGGAAAATAGAACATAAATTTAATTCAGTCACAACCCGTTTTTCATTTCGCTAATCACACATTGTGTGCCGGCAATCAATGAAAAATAAGGGCCTAACACCGTATTACTCTATATACCAAGTGGTATAACAAGGGTTGAGCTGCATAGCGCTAATCGCTCACATAGTGGTCAGAATAAGCGATTCAAAGACACACTCAAGAACTCGATGAAATCCTTTGGCATAGATGTCGACAACTGGGAGAATGTTGCCCAAGACAGATCAGCGTGGCGCACACTTCTTCGACATGGTTCTTTGGCCTGAGAGGCAGGTAGAATAGATGGAACAAAAATGTTGAAATAGAAAGCCAGCAAAACACCCCACAAGCTAAGTATACCTTGCCCACACTGTACAACTAGTACAAGAACATTTCAAACCCGCATCTGGTTCCCTAGTCATCTACGCACACACAGACAAACATAACGCAACTACATTCCCTTGGATGAAAATTGTGATCATCATCACCCGTGATGGACGAGCATCATAACAAGAGCTCCTTTACTTTCTATCTGACCTGTTAAAACTGATCACATGCAATATTTACCTGTCCATGAATATCCCCACAAACTGTCACAGGTGTTTGAATTGGCTGAACATTGGATTCCTCTAACAAAAGTTCACATACCATATCACACAGTTTCTGTAGAGAAGTTCACATTAAGCAACACAAGATTACTGACCCAACTAAAATGCATCTCTTCACTGCTGACTACTTAGTGGTAATTTTTTTAAATAAATAATTGGTATTATAATTATCACATTTCGGTTCGCTGTGTGTTGCGGGGGCCCACAATGACAAGGAGGCAAAGAATAGTAGCTAATTACTTGCTAATTGAATTATGAGTATTATAATAGTAGTACTGTACTGTACACTTCACTAATCTAACTTATTTTATTACCTTTGTTTGCATGACAAAAATATTTATAATAATTAATAATAATAATTTTATTCTTACTCAGTTCTAAAATTTTAATTTGTTTTCCGAAATAACGCTCAGACTTATCATCGTTGTATGCTTCTAATTAATTCTGCACGGTCTATTTAATTCCTGTGCTTTAAATCGTTACTAATACAATACATAGTGATTTAAATGTTCTCTCTCTCGATCACCTGATTTAAATGTTCAATTTTCTTCATCATTATTATTTAAAGTTTAAGTTAAACCTAGTAAAAATGAAAAGAAACCACCACCTCCTGTAAATGTAAAAAAAAATATATAACTTAGAGTCAACTGTATGCAAAAAAGACAACTATAATGGTGATCACATGATGTTACAGCAAATATGAAAAGAAAATTAAGCAAATCGTTACCTTTAAGTCATTTTCTGGGAGATATTTGCACTGTTTTGCAATATCTATCCAGTGTTCTACGTCCGCCATCTTGACTAAAGCTTGCAAAACTTGTCCGCCCTTGTTTGCTGCTGAATCATTATGCGAAATCTTATGTCAATTACAATCCAAAATATTATGGTACATAATAAGCATGTTACATTGAATACTTTCTAACGATCGAAGAAGAATACTTTCTTTTTTTCCGATCCTGAAGCACTTGAGCTTTCAGCTCTTCGGCTCGGTGCCATGAACATCGTAACCGTTCGGTGCCACGAACACCGTGAATCTGGGGAACCTGTGGCTTTTCTGCCAGCCCGTGGAATTGAACCCGCACTCACAGAGGGCTAGTCACCCGTAGTCCAACGCGCTACGAACACGCTGGGCAGGCGGACCACAATGAACACTTAAAGAATATTGTTCAACGCCAAATTTGTCCCAACATTATGCTATCGGTGCCAAACCTGGAAGCTGATATCAAATGATAGAAAAAACTAGTCACAACAGACATGAAGAGAATTGAAATGCAATGCATGAACTTTGTAGCAATTTTGAAGAAATTTTATTTGTAATGCTTTCTACTGAAGATTGCAAGGGAACATTGCGTTTTTCTTGCCTGCTCTTCTCCATTTTGAACTGCCAAGGGTTCTTTTGCGTGCTCAAGTTGAACATGGGACCTACATTTTATCGTCAGTCTCCGATATGACTAGGAACTCGATTTCACCTACACTGAGATCAGGGATCTCTGGAAAACGTTGGTAAAGATATATGGAATCTAGTGCCGGATTACGCCAGCGGGGGCCTGTAGCAAATTTTAGCGCGGGGCCCTAGGTTTTGTATGATAATAAATAATAAAACACAACTTTTACAAACAAACTTGTCTCGATTTAATGTGAGCAAATTTAGAGATAATACTAGACAAATCAATTTCTCTAAGTAAATTACATTCAATCTTCATTAAGGTGAGGTTATTTAGACGATCTTGTCCCATCATGTTCCTTAACTCACTTTTTATACGCTTAATGTTGAAAAGAACGTTCTCCGCTGCAGTCAGTAATCATTAAAGACAAGTAAATTCGTAAGACTATTTCTACATTTGGGAAACACGACACTAATGAATTTTCCATTATAAGTTTATAAAATTGCAGTTCAAGAGCCTCATACTTTTCGTTGTTACTGGCAGCAGCTACATTAGTTTTAAGAAGTTCAGCGAACTGCAGAAGTTCGTTGCCTAGGCTTTCTTCCAAATCCTTTTGGTAAGAGCTGATAATATTTGGAGTTCTTTTCAAGATCTCTTCTGCTGTAAGAGATTTTAACTGCCGAAGTATTCCAAATACACCAATCACTCTATGCTACGTTTTCATGCGTTTAACTAAGGTACCTTGCGCATTATAATTTATGACAATAAACACCTGACTTTCACATTTTTGTTTGGGTGTTTGATTTTCTACAACTTCATTGAGCGTTGTAGAGCCGCTGAAATTGTCGTACTTTGTATTTCGCTTGCGTTGTCTTGTAGTTTGTTGCTGATATTCTTCACAGTCAGTCAGGATTCTATTGGTGCGTTCTACGATGTATGTACCTTTCCTTTATTTGCATAAGTATTTATATGCTGACTCAGAAAAATGTCAAATTTGGCTATTAATTCCAACAAACCTAAATAATTTTCATTATGAGGTGAATCAATAGTTTCGTCAATACCCCGAAATGCAAGACCCCGTTCTGCTAAAAATTGGATGATTGAAGTAATTCGCTCTAAAAGTGTCCGCCAATATTTTTGTTCGGTCTCAAGTTGGCTTACAAGTTGAGAATCGACACACGCATCTTTCTTTTTGCAAACTAACAGCGAAATTATCGTTTGTCTATGCGTGGTGCTTTCTTCATGTCTTTACAACAAATTATTTGTGTTTTTCCAGTCGTGAAATTCTTCTTTCGTAAACCGTGACGAACAGCCCGAATCAGTAACGTTGCAAACAAAACAGAAAAGTTGTCCTTTAGTTTCTGAATAACACAACCAATCTCTCTCACGAGTTTTGTTTATTGGTTTATGTGTATATGTGAAAAACGACTTTCGACAAAGTCGTGGATTGTTTTCTTTATGTATGTTTTTTTTTAAAGACAAGAAATCACTGTTTATATGTTGCACTTCGCTACTTCCTTTCACAATCCAATAATCTCATACTCATGCATACTAGTATGCATACTCTTTGATATCTCTTGGGGGAGACTGAGCACTATGGGTCTGCCCGGAGTGCAATGACGTCAGTTTAGTAACCAATAAGTGGTTACAAAGCAAAGGACCGGCCACGCAAAAGGTGGACATCATAGATAACAGAGGCGATGAAAGACACTGTTTATGAGGCAAACACAAAAGCAAGTTATATAAATTTCTTCTTATCCTGACGTTGTGAGTCAAAACAGGATTGGAGAAAGGAAAGAAAGAAAAGAAGTTATTGCATTTAATTTGTATTGAAATTTGTAAGCTGTTCCCAGTGGCGGCTCGTGATCCTTTGTATTGGTGGGACCAGATACACATTTTCGGAAAACTCACGGTTTTAGGTTAGGTTTTTTCTCATTTATTAAATAATAAATACACGTGACACATTAGTTTTGGTGGGCTCAGGCCCACTGGCCCTAATGACGAGCCGCCACTGGCTGTTCCTATCTACGTTTATTTCATATACATGTTAATATTTTCGAGAGTTTACTATTTTTGAGCTGCTTTCAACCAACTATAGTCATTGAACAGTCATATCAAGTAGGATGTATCTTACTGTACATCGCTTTCACCATAGTCCACCTGAAAAACTGTCTCTAGCAAGTACTTCCGCCTCCTCCAGCTTCATTTTGGAGGTTTCTTTGATATCCTGCTACCCCCTTCGTCTTGGTCATTCACTGTCTCGTACTCCATGAACCATTCCTTCAGTTACCTTTCCCTCCAAACAACTGTGACTTTTAATGTTGCCAAAATATTTCCTCTTATGGGAAATGTTGTTATTTATAAGCCAATGCACCTCAATATGCAGGTCTTGTTAGATGTCTGTTTTTGTTATCTTCATTCAATAGTGGTTACAAAATATTCGTTAAAGGAGGTCCCATTTGAAGGGATACTAAGGCGTGTTGTCAGGATGGCTTGTGATTATTATTTCATTATTGATTGATGGTAATCGATAGTTATTCCATTTATTCCGTAGTTAGTCAGGGCTTCATGTTGTTTGTAGTCAATTACTCCTCCTTGTTATTTGTAATCAGGTAGTCCTTCATTTTTGTATAGTTCCTTTCTTCTTATATGGTTTCCTTTCACGTTCTTGCATAGATGGTATTCAAAGGGAGGCCGTTAGTTGATGGTATTCTTATATACTTATAATACAGTGAACATCTTCAAGACAGTTCGTAATATAGTGAACAACCATGATCTTGTTACATTTATATATATTTATTGGATGTCGTAAGTGCATGTGTGGACAACCCATGAAAGGACGTCCATACACGATCAATGCCTATTGTTGTCTCTCTATTTACTCTGTTCTTAGCAACTGTTACTAAACCGTCACTATTTTACTACACAAAAGCGTCATGTCTCGTAGTTGTGTGTTGCACTTCTACATAGAGAGTACAACACATAGTCTCAACTATTAAATAATCTAATTATACTACTCTAACTATCTGGCTAACTGTCCATTTCTCCGCTGCCATCTGGGGAACTATGACACCCCCTGGAGACCTCGCCGTCGCCCCGACGGCGAACTCCCAACAAAATCTCACAGGTAGTATCCAATAGGGTGATTAGAGTGATGAGAGCTGAAAGGGAACAAGTCGCCTCACGTGTTAAACGTGGCTCCACAACAACTAACTATAACAGCCAACCATGGTCGAAAAGAAAAGAAAATCCTGACGGGATCTCAGGAAGACCCAGTTGAACGAGCTAAATGGGAACTAGTCACCACACGTCGTTGAACGTGACTCGTCAACTGGTCATAGGTGACCATGGTTAACAACAACAGTAAACCCTCTGTGCTCTTGTGCTGAAACCATAGTAATAGAAATTAATCAGCATTACATAAATTAATTGGAAAAATATGCGCCATATAACTCCGACGGCGACCCAACAGCGTAACACTTGGCCAATGTGAGGTGGCTGTACTGGGACATCCAGTCCTCACATGAGGTAGTATGGGTTTGATGGCAGCTTGCATCAGTATGTCACTAACACTATGTCTTTCTTGCATGTCAGAGTCTTGTCACCTATCTGAAATCTCAAAAAAAAACACAAGTTACAAATTAAAAAAGGGAAAAAAAACATATATATAACGTTAAACTTCTCACGTTATATGTCCTCCTCGGGGCAATTTTCAATCCCCAAACCCAGGGGAAATAATAAACTCCCAAGATTTAACATATGACCAATGAATATGGAACGACTTATATATGATGCCTAATTAACAACATCATATATTAATATTAACCCCCAATCCCAGGAATAAATAACCCAAGAATCCAAAATACTGGGATCGACATCATATAACCAAATATAGCATAACGGTGAAGAGTTAATGTCTGCCATCAACATCAACTGACCATGGAGGATTATTAAATATCCCACCATTTGGGAGTGACCAAAAAAATATCACATCTAATCACAAAGTAATCAATGAAAACATCCGACATTAGGATCCCCATTATAAAATTACTCCAAATACGCAAAATATATTCAATTCAACACAATGTATCTACTTGAGGTTAAAATCACCAACAATCCCAAGTGGACAAACAATATCCAATATTTGGTTCCCAATCAAATAACCCCATCAATGAAATATTACCATTCACCCAAAAACCCCAAGGAATACCAAATTCCGAATGATTTTGGAGTTCCCACCCCGGGACCGTAAGAAAGAAATACAATGCAGTTTTCCCAAGCCCAAACAAAACCTCAATAATCACTTTATGTGATTTAAAATGACCCTGACAGATCCATGACGATCTATCGTTATAATCCCCCAGAATGTAGACAGCAATTCAAATATTTCCTTGATCTGGTTCAACCTCATCTTCGACATCAGGCCTGTTTTGGAACGGTGGGTTCCTGTATATTTGTAAAAGCCAAAATCACGGTTGTCATCATGATCAACCGCCTTACGGGACCCTCCCGGTTACATCAGTGGATCCCGTGTAACAACTTCACAACATCTACCCCGAAGTATTTTGTCATGGATCACGAAGACCCAATCATTAAATGAGAAGACGAGGACATACCCTTTCTCGTATTTTGAAAGACGCAACCCTTGCAAACCATGCTGATGTGAACACAGGGGCCCCAGCACTAAAAAATAGTATGAAGAATCCAATTACCATAGTATTCCATCTCAAACGCTTGGTCGTGGAATGGACACAATACCTCCCCCGAACCGACGCATTGTTTATGTTATCAAGAAACTTCCGTTCAAATTGACATTTTTGCACATCAGAACCAGATCACTGGATCTGATGTTGACAGATTTTAAAATCAAAACTACATTGCAATTCATATTTTGTTTATGTTCTGAACTCCCGAGATTTAGCATCTCTCCATACAAACTCAAACTTAGTTGTAGGAGGGAAAAACTATTTTCACTACTATTGTCCCTGGAGACTAATATTCCGGGATGCTCGTAGGCACACTCGCTGGGTCCCGAAATTTTTATATCTTTTTCGTGAAGCTCATCCTCAGTGATCGCAATTACCTGTGTTGTCGTTGAAGTGTCACTGGGACAAGATACCCTTTAGTTGATTGTTCTCCTGTTTTAAAAATTTTCTGCAGGATCTTTTTAAAGATAGTTTTAGGCCACCTTTCTTTCCTCCGCACTATTCTAGACTGACCGCTACGGTCAGCACACTTTCTAAATATACACTTCCTACTATTTTTGTCCACTGAAGCTTGTTTAAATTTTTCAAGTAACCTGACTGTTTTGTGATTTCCTCGCCGTTTGACTTTTGATTTAACATTGTTTATTTTACTGGAACTTGTTTTAGTAATAATATAACATGGCTTGATTGCCTTCACGTTCTCTGACACAACGCATGGTGTACCGTGAGGGTGGAGTATAGATTTCATCCTTGCTAAATTTCGATTGCTGAAAATTTACAGAACTGAAATTACCTATCTGTCGGTCGTTGACGTGGGGGGGACTTTTCAGAGGGTGGCGCAGCGCTTGTAGGTTCCGCCATCTGTTTCTCACCTGATCCACTAACGACCTCCTGCATTTCAGCTTCCTCCTGATTATGTCCCATATCGTCAAGCAAGCTGTAATTTTCACTACCGATATCCTCATGTATATCCTGCTCTACAATTGCCCCACAGATGAGGGACTCATTCACCATCTGGATTTCCTGGAATTTTACTTCCACTATCAAGGGAGGGTCTGTTAAAACATAAGGCTCATTATCGGGCCAATCGACAACGGATTCGACTGTATTGCTAATTTGGGAAGTAACCACTTCTACACAAGAAAACTGTAATAAGAAGTTCGGTTCTTCACATGCTACCTCGTCGCATGACATCAAAGCAATTGCAATATCGAGCAATCCATAACAGATCCCATTGCACCGCCATCCTGCGAATCAATTTCTTCTATCCGTGAAAAATGCAACAATAAATTCGGCTCTGCATATGAACCATTGATGTTTGAAACTAATTTGTGATTTTCCTCTACACAGGGAAAATCGAATAAAAAATTAGGCATGGTACATAAATCATCAACATCGGAAATAGTCATATCAACAATTTGTTTTTCCTGGCACACGTTATTCGAAACCTGGAAGAAATTTAGGTGTTCGTTCGACCTACTATAGAACAAATCATTACCAGTATATCTTGGGTCTACCCGGCAACTGCCTATCGATATAGAGGGACTAATAGGAGAGAATTGCTGCTCCTCCGTCGCCACAAACCCAAACACATTATGTTTGTTAATGGTCTGTTCTTCATGGGCCTTGCCACCGGACACCCATGGTTGTGCGCTCCTTCTTATGTCCTGGCTGTGGAAAGAAGAACAAGTATACCTTCCCCCCAAATTGTCTCTTTCATTGGACCTCCCATGACCCCGTTGTCGATTTTGACGAAAATTTCTCCCCGGATGAGTAGTGGTGGGGAGGGGTCTAGCAGGGTTTGGGCAGCGTATCTCAGAGTGGCGTTCCGCCACCTTCGATTCCAGGACGTCCATTTCTGCCTCCGTCCTTGGAATGGGATTGGATTCCCAGCGCAGTGCAGCGTCACGGCATTGCAGGAATGTGGTGGATGGGACACCCGCCACCCTATCCACCAGCATGTTGGAACATAATTTGTCCCTAAGGGACGCAATAAAGTGGTCTCCCAGGTTACTGGCATCCAGGGGGACCGTCCCCTGCTGAACCTGGGCCTTGGTCACCTTCGCAAACAACTCATCCAGGCGATGGGAGAAGTCAAGGCATGATTCCTCACCATTCTGAGAAGAGCGAAAGAAAGCAGACAGTAGCGCATGAGCCGATCTGTTATCTCCAAACACACCCAGGAGGCCTGTTAACAGGGACTCTGGGTCCTTCACCGTCATCATTTGTATGGCAAGTTCCCTACGGACTGAGTCGGAGACGTGTTCGAAAAGCGCATTGACCCTATCCTGGCCTTCCAGCCCATAGTACGTCCAGTAATGTCGGATGTCCCGCTCAAACTCATCCCCAGAGGGACCATCACGAACTCCAAATGTCCGTGGGTCCGACGGGGAGGACGAGGACGTTCCATGCAGTAGGATAAGACGGCACTGGAACAGATGAACAGCCATATCCATCCAAAACCGGAGATTCCACCAAGGCTGCGGGAGGTGCCAGTACAGGAGGCAATACCTCCAACGTCGCATCCTCACCGGCCCTATTTCCTCTAGTGCCTCTGTGAGACATTCGTTAAAAATACACCAATCGCGATCACGCGATAAAGTTAGAGAAATATATAATCACCCGTATGAACGAGCACAATTTGTATAGTAATTATTATGAAAAGAACAATATACAAAAAAATGCCATAACTGGAGGTATCAACTGTAAGAGGAATCAAAAATCCACATTAGCATATATAGCAAATTAAAAGTATGGAAAGAGCTAGAAAATCATACTTACTCATAAATTTAGAATGCACAAAAGAAAGCAATGCCTAATTATCAACATCAATGTGCAATGTTCAAAGTTCAATGTTCATTGTTGAATTTTCAAACGCTCCCATAGCCAGGCATATCAAATTTGATACTTAGTAAATCAAATATTAATCAAATGTCATCAATAGTAGCAGTAGCGTGAGTGTATAGTCCATTAGAAAAAGTTCCTCACTTCAAATAGTAATATTCCCATCGAAAAGACAGTAGTAGCAGGATAAATGTAAAGGTAATCATTACAAAAGAGCAATGTCCATCTATATTACTCAAGTATCGTAGGAGATATGTAAAATCCAATAGAAACCATTCACACTGTTATTTCCATTTGTCCATTTGTAGATTCCTTGACCCTATTTTAGTAGCATGGCATCAGCAAACGAAGGCATGCACACAGCATGTAATCCAGGCAGTAGAAAAGTCATGTAGAATACAACGTCGAGCCCCAGGTAGTTGAGCGAAGAAGTAATGGAAATGTCTACGTGAGTACGAAATATGTATCAAAACATGAATACTCACGTAGTGCTGGTCCACGAATGTCACTGAAGGATACTACAGTAGTTAGTATCGAGGGCAGATCTAATTTGTATTATCTGACACCATTGTTAAAGGAGGTCCCATTTGAAGGGATACTAAGGCGTGTTGTCAGGATGGCTTGTGATTATTATTTCATTATTGATTGATGGTAATCGATAGTTATTCCATTTATTCCGTAGTTAGTCAGGGCTTCATGTTGTTTGTAGTCAATTACTCCTCCTTGTTATTTGTAATCAGGTAGTCCTTCATTTTTGTATAGTTCCTTTCTTCTTTTTTATGGTTTCCTTCACGTTCTTGCATAGATAATATTCAAGGGGAGGCCGTTAGTTGATGGTATTCTTATATACTTATAATACAGTGAACATCTTCAAGACAGTTCGTAATATAGTGAACAACCATGATCTTGTTACATTTATATATATTTATTGGATGTCGTAAGTGCATGTGTGGACAACCCATGAAAGGACGTCCATACACGATCAATGCCTATTGTTGTCTCTCTATTTACTCTGTTCTTAGCAACTGTTACTAAACCGTCACTATTTTACTACACAAAAGCGTCATGTCTCGTAGTTATGTGTTGCACTTCTACATAGAGAGTACAACACATAGTCTCAACTATTAAATAATCTAATTATACTACTCTAACTATCTGGCTAACTGTCCATTTCTCCGCTGCCATCTGGGGAACTATGACACATTGAACAGTCATATCAAGTAGGATGTATCTTACTGTACATCGCTTTCACCATAGTCCACCTGAAAAACTGTCTCTAGCAAGTACTTCCGCCTCCTCCAGCTTCATTTTGGAGGTTTCTTTGATATCCTGCTACCCCCTTCGTCTTGGTCATTCACTGTCTCGTACTCCATGAACCATTCCTTCAGTTACCTTTCCCTCCAAACAACTGTGACTTTTAATGTTGCCAAAATATTTCCTCTTATGGGAAATGTTGTTATTTATAAGCCAATGCACCTCAATATGCAGGTCTTGTTAGATGTCTGTTTTTGTTATCTTCATTCAATAGTGGTTACAAAATATTCTTCTTCTCTTCCACCATTTACTTCTTTATAGAAGTGTTGGGTGAAACACAGTGATCTTGTGTGTGCACTTTTAAGGCACTTGTAAGCTGATATTAATGTTCGTAAGGCTGTTCTTGATGCCGTCGATCCATCTTTTGCGTGGTCTTTCTCTTGCCTTGTACTCATTATACTTTTTATGTGTGGCTCTCTGTGGTAGGCGATACCAGGTCATTCTGGTCAGGTGTCCAAACCATTTAATCTGTTGTTCTTTTATGAATTGAATAACTGGTTTCACATCCAGTCTCCTTCTGATTTCTTCATTTCTAATTTTGTCTCTTATTGTCACACCTGCAGCTCTTCTAAGACACCTCATCTCTGTCGTTATGATTTTCCGCTCATTAACTGATGTTATTGGCCATGTTTGACACTGGTAACATAGTGTTGGCCAGAAAATCGTTCTTATGAGATTTGCTTTAGTTGTTAGCGATATCTCTTTATGTGACAACAGTGGTGTTAACTGTCCCAGTACTTGGTTAGCTTTTGTGCAACGATTGCTGATTTCGCTATCAATACTTCCATCTGCTGTGAAAATTGCTCCTAAGTATTTGGCCTCAATTGTTTGTTTTATGTCTACGTTCTGGAGTTTTATTGTAAGGTTTTCTGGTTGTCTACTTATTGCTATTGTCTCTGTCTTTATTATATTTATTTTCATGTTGTACTCCTCACCCTTGATGTTAACTAAGCTCAAATGGTTCTGAAGAGATTCTTCATTTTCTGCAATCAGTACTTGGTCATCTGCAAATAAAAGTTCTGAAATATTATTTTCTTCCTCTATTCCTGCTTCTCTACTTATGTTGTCCATGTATGTTATAAAAAGCAATGGGGAGAACACACATCCCTAAAATATTATCACTATCAATAATAATAAAAAAGAATAATACACGATGTTTCTTCTTCAAACGCTCCATATCGACCGCTTGTTAACCACTCTGTGTGATTTGTATGTGATCTGAGCCTAAGAGCGATTGTACGTTGTGCCAGTTATGCGCATAAGGGTAGGCCAGCACATCCAATTTCTTTTTATTTACTATTACATGACACCATGATAAAATCTTTACTAGAGGGAAAGTTGAGGGAGGAAGAGCAAGAGGAAGACCGAGAGATAAGTGGGAAGGAAACTTTAAGAAATGGACAGGTTACAGTCTGGTAGTGTGCAACACCAACGCGAAAGACAGAGGATGCTGGAGATTCATTGCAGCCAACCTTCGATGTGGACACGGCACCTGATGATGACTAGGGTAGCTTCTCTAGGTTCTACATCAGTCGCCTCTTACATGCCTTGTAGGTAGCAGTGGTGCTATTCTGTGCTTCCTTTCGCACGAGTGATACACAATGTTTAATATCCTTGAAGATTATACTTACTGACAAGATATGTTGAATGCTCTTTGTTTACGGGTTTATATTGTGTTGTACATGTAATTTTAAATATTTCCAATGATCTCTAGCGGAGGCTACGGAGTTCGTGCACTGTCGTCTGGTTCTCTAGTAGATCAAGCAAGGAAATATGCATATAGTAGGAGAGGTAGCCTCTGTGGCTTAGGGGTTAGTGACTCGGTTTATTAACCCTGACGTTCTGAGTTCGAATCACGCTGCGGACAGTTTGGTTGCAAATTGTTTTGCGTGGATTTTTACAAAAGGACGATGGCACCACCCGTTCAGAAAGCAATGGCAAATTACTGAACGTAATAATGCCTAGACAAATCACAAACAGCGTTAAAAGCTTGGGTTGATTCGCAAAGTCCTGTAAAGGATATGCAATTAAATTTAACTAGAAGAGGTAGAGGAGTGGAGAGAAATGAGAGTAAGAAACGGGCTGGACAGAGACGGTTTAGAAGGAAACAAATTTGCAGCAGAATGTAGTTATTTAGTGTCCTGGCTTATAGTGTCATTCCACTCCCAGTGAGCCTGGTGGAGGACGAGGACAGGCTATCTATCAGTGGCGGCTCGTAATCATTTTTGTTGGTGGGACCAGACACAAATTTTCGGGAAAAAATCATGTTTGGGGTTGTTATGTTTTAATTTATAAAATAATAAATACATGTTACACATTCTTTTTTGGTGATGCCCGGCCCCATTGGCCCTTAATGATAAGCCACCACTGCTATCTATGATATGTTATCTTATGTGATCGACGTCATAGCACTTTGTGCATTCCATGCGTGCTCTGTCATCCGCTGCAGCAGCCAACCTAAAGTCCATTTTCTCACCGTACCCATGAGAATTTGATTAGTATATCTTCTCTCTACTACGAAGACGACACTGTCTGGCATGTCCAAACTTAACTCATAATTCTCAGACTCGCTCCAGTGTCTGAGACTCGCCCATATCACATAAATGAGAGCGTACCGCATTTATGACATCGGCTCTGTCCATACTAGGCTATGTTTTTAATATCAAGTGATCTCAATGGTTGATCGAAAGAGTGGAGCATGCTGCTGAGAATGGTCAGTGCATCGATGTGAGTCATGCGTTACTAAACTCTTATCTTATCTTATCCACATTTGCCGTGAAGCGTCGTGGGGAGGGAGTTAGTTTTCTATATTGTGCCAGGTGTGTTGCGCTTGACGTTGTCAGTCCATGCTTTCGCAGGGACTCTGAGATGTTATCTATCCATCTTGTTCTTGGCCTGCCTCGTGATCTGCGCCCTGAGTGTCGATTATTGTAGGCACGTGATGGTAGTAAATGTGGTTTCATTCTCATTAGATGACCGAACCACTTGATTCTTTGCTTCTAGATGTACTGTATGCATGGTATAGTACCAACGATGCTTCTGATATTCTCGTTTATCACTCTATCTCTCCTTGTAACGGTGATAGCTTTTCGTAGACATCTCATTTCACATGTTGTAACTAAACTCTGACCTGTCTATTTTGAATGGCGGAGCCCAACTCGATTAGCGTCCATGTGTGAGTACACAGATGGTGTCATCGATCTGGAACTTTCCTCCAAGACCGAATCTGCTTTTGGAATGTCCTCGTTAGCAGGAAAGTGATCATCTCCACTGAGTTGTCCTTCATGACAAAGTCAAAATATTGCGGTACACAGGAGCCACACTGGTTTTCAGTACACAACATGTCACAGTGATCACGCAAACTCATTACGTATATTGTACAGAATGTCAGAAAGTTAAGACAAATGAAAGGATTAAGTCAATACGACGTCAGTTAGGATACAAATAAGTAAAACAACACAAAAGTAAATTAGCAACATGAAAGTAAGTTAAGCAACATGAAATTAAATTAAGACAAATGAAAGTGTTAAGACAACATGAAGGTAAGTTAAGACAACACAAAAGTAAATTAAGCCAACATGAAAGTAAGTTAAGACAACATGAAGTGTAAGACAACATGAAATTAAATTAAGAAAGAAAGTAAGTTAAGACAACATGAAGGTAAGTTAAGACAACACAAAAGTAAGTTAAGACAAGGCAAAATAAGGTAAGACTGTAGTTAAGACAACACGAAAGTAAGGTAAAACAACATGATTAGTAAGGGAGACAACATGCAAAGTAAGAAACACACAAAAGTAAGAGTAAGACAACACAAAGTAAGTTAAGACAAGACAAAATAAGGTAAGACTGTAAGTTAAAACAACACGAAGAAGTAAGTAAACAACATGAAAGTAAGGTAAAACAACATGAAAGTAAGGTAAAACAACAAAAGTAAGGTAAACAACATGAAAGTAAGGTAAACAACATGAAAGTAAGTAACAACAGAAGTAAGTAAAACAACATAAAGTAAGGTAAAACAACATGAAAGTAAGTTAAAAGACAACATAAAGTAAGGTAAAACAACATGAAAGAAGTTGACAACATAAAAAGGTAAAACAACATGAAAGAAGTAAAACATAAAACGAAAGTAAGAAACAACATGAAAAAGATAAAAAAAAAGTAAGGTAAAACAACACAACAGTAAGGTAAAACAACACGAAAGAAAGGTAAACAAACAAAAGTAAGTTAAGACAACATAAAAGTAAGTTAAGACAATATGAAAGTAAGGTAAACAACATGAAAGAAAACTTACAATATGAAAGTAAGGTAAACAACATGAAATAAACTTGACAACATGAAAGTAAGGTAAAACAACATGAAAGTAAGCTTTGACAACATGAAAGTAAGCTTTGACAACATGAAAGTAAGGTAAAACAACATGAAAGAAAGCTAAAGCAACATAAAATAAGTTAAGACAACATGTAAAAAAACTTAGCCATAAACTGTAAGACCATTTCCTGTTTTTTCACACAGTATTAATATATTTATTTCATTTCTACATTTCAACAAAACAAATATAAGTACATGATTATCAAGATATTTCTACAGTAAAATACTTGTCTAGTTCAGCTCTAAAGAATAATTGTCTTTCTGAAGTTCTCATTCAAAGACAACATTACAAGAGTTGACCTTCTTCTTCTTCTTCTTCTTCTTCAAACGCTCATATCAGCCACTTGTTAACCACTCTGTGTGATTTGTATGTGATTCAAGCGTAAGAGCGATTGTACGTTGTGCCAGTTATCTGCCTTCAAGTAGGCCGGGAGATCCGATTTCTGCGATGCATTTTATTTACTAGGTAGTTTCCTTGGTACTAGATCAGTTGCCTCTTACGACATGTCATGTAGGTTGCAGTGGTACTATTCTTTGCTTCCCTTGCAGGCCCCGGCACCATACGGACAACAAAAGTTGACCAATATTACAACAGACTATTTTTTAAATTTATTAGGCCCTACTCGGGAAGTTCCACAACAGTTGGACCCAGTACTGATGAACATGTAAATTCATAATCTTTTCTTTCTTTGTCCTTCTCTGCTTTTTTGCCGCTAGGCGTAGCAGGTTTAACTGATGATCGGTTTCCAAGATAATGCATGCTCGGTCGCTTGATATGTTGTGGTATTGTGGAGTTTTAAGATGTCTTTAACTCCATCAACCCATCTTTTCTTGGTCTGCCCCTTCCTCTTGATGATTTCATTTTCAGGTTGTACGCTCTTGCAACTGGTGTATTCGGATTCATTCTGACCAAGTGGCCAAACCATTTGAGTCTCAATAAATCTAATAGCAGGTGTTGTTCGACTGTTCTTCTAATTTCCTCATTTCTTAAATGGTCTCTTCTTGTTTTATTTACTGCTTTCCTCAAGCATCTCATTTCGCATGTGGTAATTTTCCTTTCTTGTTCTTTTGTCAGTGCTCATGTTTGGCACTGGTAGCACAGTGTTGGTATAAAGATTGCATTTATAATCTGTCTTTTAGTCACTACTGGAATAGCTGGGTGTTTCAAAATTGGTAAGCTGGTATGTAATGTTGTTGGCTTGCTGGATTCTAGTTTTGATCTCTGTCCAGTCTACTATCAGATGTGAAGATACTTCCAAGGTATTTGAATTCTCTCATCTGCTTTAGATTTGGTCTTTTATTTGTATGTTGGTATCTTTCAGTCTCTGCTTATAGTCATGACTTCTGTCTTTTGAATGTTATTCATATTAGAAAACTTATTTAACAAAGCAGTGGGAAAACAAGCATATATGTGCTCTGGAATATAAGTGTTACAGTAAAGCCTCTGTATATCATGGACAGTGATGAGAGTAAATAACAATGAGAAGATTGAAGTATTTTGGACATATAAAAAGACACAAAAGGCTGGAGAAGACCTTTATTGAAGGAGCCATCCCGGTAGAGAGGAGAAGAAGATGGATTCAGGATGTAACTGATGATTTTAGCATAATGGCTGCAAAGGCAGGACATCTGACCTAAGAGAGAGAGAGAAAAAAGACATTTATGAGGCTGCCGTTTTAATCTGAGGAAGACTGTCGACTTCATTCAGGTGACAACTTGGCAGGATGTAGAGAAAAGATATCTTTAATAGGCTGCAGTATTAATCTGAGGAAGACTGTCGACTACGTTCAGGTGACAAGTCTGAGGATCTAACTTGATCGATGACCTGAACCCCAGGGGAAGACATCAACTTTTAGTAGACAGGCCTGAAAACCATGTTTATTACATGCTCTACATTTTGATTTTCCAAAACAGGCACACCATATGGTGCTGTATATTTTTGACTATGATTAACTGACACAAAAATATGACAGTGCATCCACAAAGAGTTAAAAATTATAAACATGTATGAATTTTCTCATAACAAAACACAAAACTAATGAGATAAGTTTAACAGGTGGGTACTATGTGACATCTGATAAGGGAAGAGTGTACAGTGACAAATGATACAAAGAGTTACTCATTGTAGTGTAAGATGAAATGAAAATCATGGCATATCCTTTACAGGATGTGACAATCAACCACAGTAAACGAGTTGTTGATTTTTTAGGCACCGCTTATACATTCAGTAGTTTGCCATTGCTTTCTGAATAGTGAGGTCTATTTTTATAGTTCGTAAAAATTCATGGGGAAAAATTTGTTTCCAAACTGCACGCAGCGGAGTTTAAACCAGATACACTTGTGATGTGATCAAGCTCACTACCGCTTAGCCAAAGATGCCTACAATGTAAGATGAAAGAGATCTAAGAGATTGTGACAAACGGTAAATGATGTAATCGACATAGATGTTTGTAAGTTTACTAATAAATATTCAACAAATGTCAAAAATAATATACAAATATTACTTTAGCTTCAGGTCAAAATATTTCATTATGACAAAACACAAAGTAGGTTTAAGTTTAGTTGTCGATCATCATCACTGCACATAGGACCAATTAGTCCATAAGTGCTTCGATCTTCTCCTCAGTATGTCTCTCAGCATGTGTCGACTACCAACACCAGTTTTTAGTTTAGTCATTGGATGATCATCACTGCACATCAAACCAGTTAGTACATAAGTGCTTCGATCTTCTCCTCAGTATGTCTTTCAGCATGTGTCGACTACCAACACCAGTTTTTTAGTTTAGTCGTTGGATCATCACTGCACATTGAACCATTTAGTCCATAAGTGCTTCGATCTTCTCCTCAGTATGTCTCTCAGCATGTGTCGACTACCAACACCAGTTTTTTAGTTTAGTCATTGGATCATCACTGCACATTGAACCATTTAGTCCATAAGTGCTTCGATCTTCTCCTCAGTATGTCTCTCAGCCTGTGTCAACTAATGGCATGTCAACATAACTCTTCAGCCTGTGTCAACTAACCAATAACCAACTAATGGCACCAGTTCTATGTTAGTTTATTCTTTAGCTTCTAGTGTAGTGCTGTTGGATAGCTACACCACATTTGACTTGGTATTCTTACAGTCTGGTTAGGGTTGTAGATTCACTACTATTACTTGAATAGTTTACAGGACCTCTCTCCCTTAGGGTATTCAGAATATCAGCTGGTCCATTGCTCGCCCAATTTTTACAGCAGCCATAAAATTCAAGCATATTGGCGCATTCATTTCCCTTTACACCTGCATGTCCTGGCACAAAAATTGTTGTTCCTGGAACAGATTTTTGTCAGCCTAGATCTCTTGTGCGACTCCAACCATTATCTTCGAGACCAGCCTGTTAAAATCTTCCTGAACATACTCATTGTGCATGAAAATCTTGGCATATTCTTTACAGATCTAAGCCATCAACAACAGTAAATCAGCCGTCAATTTTCTAGACACCACTTATACATTCAGTAGTTTGCCATTGCTTTCTGAACGGTGAGGTCTATTTTTATGGTTCATAAAAATCCAAGGGAACTAATTTGCTTCCAAACTTGCCCACCGTGAAGTTTGAACCAGGTAAGCTTGGGTTGTGATCGAGTTGTGATTGTTGACCACAGCACCCATTGTGTGCCGATGGTCAATGAAAAATACAGGTCAAACACTGCATTACCCAATATATGCTGAGGTACGAAAAAGGGTTCCTTTTCTTTTTCTATAATTTAATCCGTTTAAAAAAATTATAATAATGACCAGGGGTTAATATTAAGATAAATACAACACACCAGAGATAAAAATCTATCATCATTTAACAAGCATATTAACATGTTGCTGCTGTCGTTTTCTTTGATATGTACTATGTACAAGTATAAACACAACATTCATCTGTACACTTCTGTGAACTTCTGACATGATGTGTATATTAATGAGGTTCAATGAAAAACTGGTTAGATTCTTCATCTGTACACTTCTGTGAACGTTTCACACGATGTGAGGTTTAATGGAAAAATGGTTAGATTCCCCATGAGGTCATTAACTTGTAGTGGTGGGAGGGCTTGAGTACCTCAATGACCTGGAGAGTTATGTTGGCAGGGTTACCCAAGCCAGACAGGTCAAAGGAGAGAGGTCAGACTAAATGTGACCTCTTGGTCCTCCAGGTTGGGGGTTGTGTGATGGGCTAACTGCCTATCCATTTTAAAAACAACGTAGTTACAGAAACCAAAAACAAATTGTTCGGAACCTTTATATTCTGGTGACTAAATCCATGGTACTGCCTCTGTACTATAACTGACTTTCAAAATGGTAAACAGAAGTTCATATAAATTGTTTTCTAGTTAAAAACTTAGATTAAGGTAAAAGATTCCATTGTTCAGATATTGAAAAAGAATTGATATTAAATAATAATAAGAATGAAACCAGATCTACTTCTATCATGTGTTTATTTTTGTGATTATTTTGTTTTTATATCCGATCCAGCACTTGAGCTTTCAGCTCTTCGGCTCATGCCATGGACATCGTAACCCTTCGGTTTGGTGCCATGAACACCATAAATCTGGAGAACCTGTGGCTTTTCTGCCAGCCCGCAGAATTGAACCGCACTCACAGGAACTTGTCACTCGTCATCCAACATGCTATGAACACGCTGGGCAGGCGGGCATCATGTGTGTATAACAACCAACAACCCAGCCTCAGGATTCTAGGAAGACAGAGGTTACCTCTGAAGTCGATGAAAGCCTGCCTGCATGGCGGGGGGACGACAACAGTCAAATGGTAAAGCAGGCTTTCCGCTAAAATCAGTCAGAAGCATCATACCAGGCATCATGGCTAACGCCCGAATTCACAGCGAGCGATTGCAGAAAAAGAAGGAAGACAGAGATCCTTATGGATAACTAACATCACAGAGATCCTGCAACAACATGGCCTAACAACTGCAGATGCAACACACCTACCCAGGATTTAAAAAACGGACAAATCTCCACGACATTTCATGATGCTTATGAACATGATAAAATATGATAATAATAATAATAGCCGGGCCAACGCAAGCGCTGATGACAACATGTACTGCTGCACCTCTCTGGTGTGTGCGGAGGTGACTGTAGAGTCCAATCCTCAAACACAATCCCCTACCACAGGTCAAGGCTATACATGATCAAGGTTAGACAAGTGGGTGTTGTGTGTGTGTGTGTGTGTGTTGTCTTTTTGTGCAGCTTGCTTTCTCTGCGCCTCCGTAGTATGACGATTCTCAGCGACAAGTTCTTCTTGTGTTGTTACATCGCCACATTTGACAATCTTGCAAGATTCCCAGCACGTTATATCTATATCGAAGCATTTCAGAGACACTTTAACCCTTTCGCTGCTACATACTTTCTGAAGGCTGAGCTAAAAATAGCTACTCTTTATTTCTAGGTCACAAACATGAATGTACGCCTATAGCAGTGACAGTAGCAATGTATAACGTGTTAGCACGTCTTTAGCCAACAACGAGAGATAATAACAGACGCGTTAATGCGTCTTTAGCAGTGAATGGGAAAACGTATATATACGTCCTTAGCAGCTAAAGGGTTAAGAGTGTTTTTAAAGTGTTTTTTTCTGTCCTCCAGCAGAACGCCTGTCCTCTTCAAGTTCGCCATACATCAACTGTTTTGGGATGCGTTTATCAGGCAACCGAGCAATGTGACTAGCCCATCTCACTTGGGCCTTCTGCATGAGGGTTTTAATGAGATAGATATGAAATGATAACACAAATTTTCATGAAATATCTATCATGAAATCAAGATCAAGATAAAAGATCTCATTGTTTATATGTTCAATTTGCAAAATTGATAATGAAATAATAATACATAACTCAGAGATGTATCTTGATCCGCCCACATGCCAAAAACATACATGCAAATGAAATTTGTGGGAAAGAATTTAACACCTTCAATAGAATTTATGTTCAAAATTTGGAAAATAGTTTTGTGTAGAATCACTGAAACAACAATTCAACAACATCAAAAATATAACTCTAGTTAGAATTGTTCAATACACAACTCATCAACAATGAATGAATAAATAACTGTCGTTACTGTCTGTAATACCGCTTTTTGGGCAGTGTAGGACAAGGGGGACATGTGGAACTTAATGGCCACATGGCTAGTGCAGTCGCGAAACCGCTTCAGGTTAAGATTTTTCTTTATGAACAGTGACAGAAAAAACTCCTTAGCCTTACCCTGTATTAAATCTGGTCTCAGCATGGGAGCCCTCACTAATCCATTCGGGTTACCCCAACAATGAAAGAACAACAAAAATATAACTTTAGTTTATAATTACAAAACATAATTCATCAACATGAAACAACAACAACAAAATAACGACCAGTTATGAAAATAATGTCATCAAAATAAAAATAGTTTTCTTTTCTATAATTACCAATTTAATTGAAGAGGAAGACCATGTAGAAGATGGATTCAGGATGTAACTGATGATTTGAGCATGATGGTTGCAGAGACTGGCCTATGAGAGAGAGAAATTCTATGGACTGTTATTGTAGCAAAGTTCTGCTCAGGACAAGCTATTTGGTGATGATAATTAAGTATCAATATTCAAAAGACAGAAGTCATGACTATAAGTAGAGAACATAAAGATATCAACATAAAATAAATGACCAAACGCTAAAGCAGGTGAGAGAATTCAAATACCTTGGAAGTATTCTTCACATCTGATAGTAGACTGGACAGAGATCAAACTAGAATCCAGCAAGCCAACAACATTACATACCAGCTTACCCCAATTTTGAAACACCCAGCTATTCCAGTAGTGACTAAAGACAGATTATAAATTCAATCTTTCTACCAACACTGTGCTACCAGAGCCAAACATGGCACTGACAAAAGAACAAGAAAGGAAAATTACCACATGCGAAATGAGATGCCTGAGGAAAGCAGTAAATAAAACAAGAAGAGACCATATAAGAAATGAGGAAATTAGAAGAACAGTCGAACAACACCTGCTATTAGATTTATTGAAAACAGAGACTCAAATGGTTTGGCCACTTGGTCAGAATGAACCCGAATACACCAGTTGCAAGAGCGCATAACCTGAAAATAGAATCATCAAGAGGAAGGGGCAGACCAAGAAAAGATGGGTTGATGGAGTTACAGACATCTTAAAACTCCACAATACCACACCATATCAAGCGACCGAGCGGCATTATCTCGAAACCGATCATCAGTTAAACCTGCTACGCCTAGCGGCAAAAAGCAGAGAAGGACAAAAAAAAAAAAAAAAATTAAGTATCACTGTGGGGCTATTTTAGACTGAGAGATGTAGAATCCTGCTGACCATAGAAACCAACATGTGATATGTAGGTTGAGTTTTTCAGTTTACAACTTCAAAGACAAAACCTGGATATTAGTGGGAGCTAAAACCAGTGTGAGAGCCAGCGTAGTGTAGTTGTTAGTGAACTCGCTACTCAAGGCTAGTGGTCTGGGTTCAACTCCCGCAGTGTGCGTGAAATTTTTCCAGACTGCGACGGCTCTCAGGTCGACCCAGCCTCAAGTGGGTAACAGATGCTCTGGGAAAGTAAAGGCGGCCGGCGTGATGCTGACCACATCACCCATCATGTGCCGACGGTCAATGAAAAATACGGGCCTAACACTGTATCGCCCTATATACCACGAGGTATGAAAGGGTTCCTTTACTTACTTAAAACCAGTGTCATCAAAATGATAAATTAACTTCTATGTCAATCTGTGAGCAAAAATGATTTTGTTTACTTGTTACATGATTGATTAATTGACAGGATCTGCTCATCATCGCACTCGATGAATAACCATTTGTGCTTCAATCTATTTCTTATACAGGAAGATCTCAGCGCAGTGCAAAAATCCATATTATTTATTTTTAAATGTTACATATATAGTTACAGCTTAACTGATAAAACAGACAATATTATTTACATATGATGTCTTGTTACAGTTTAACTGATAAAACAGGCAATATTGTAACATCTGACAATCACTTAACTACAACTTCACTGATAAAACAGGCAATATTGTAACATCTATTACTTACCTGGTTTACAGATTAATTTGAACAGATTCAATAACACAGGTATATTAATTTAGTTATAATCACCCAAACAGAAACAAAAATAATATGTTTAAATTCCCCTGTTCATCTGTTTGTAGTATAAATTAAACAAAAAAATCAAGAAGTGTTAAATCAAACATGTGACTAGAATTGATCATAAAAACACAAATTTCAGCAAAGAAAGAACAAGAAAAAAGGGAATAAAATGTATAATTGGACAGTAATAATATACATATTTGCTTGTTTTTTTTCCCATGAAATATGGTGTGTGGCAAACTGAGACAGACCACATCTTTAGAGACATGGTGTCTGGCAAACTGAGATAGGCCATATCCTTAGAGACATGGTGTCTGGTAAACTGAGACAGACCACATCCTTAGAGACATGGTGTGTGGCAAACTGAGACAGACCACATCCTTAGAGACATGGTGTATGGCAAACTGAGATAGGCCAGATCCTTAGAGACATGGTGTATGGCAAACTGAGACAGACCACATCCTTAGAGACATGGTGTGTGGCAAACTGAGACAGACCACATCCTTAGAGACATGGTGTATGGCAAACTGAGATAGGCCACATCCTTAGAGACATGGTGTATGGCAAACTGAGACAGACCACATCCTTAGAGACATGGTGTGTGGCAAACTGAGATAGGCCATATCGAGACATGGTGTATGGCAAACTGAGATAGGCCATATCGAGACATGGTGTGTGGCAAACTGAGATAGGCCATATCGAGACATGGTGTGTGGCAAACTGAGACAGACCACATCCTTAGAGACATGGTGTGTGGCAAACTGAGACAGACCACATCCTTAGAGACATGGTGTATGGCAAACTGAGACAGACCACATCCTTAGAGACATGGTGTATGGCAAACTGAGACAGACCACATCCTTAGAGACATGGTGTGTGGCAAACTGAGACAGACCACATCCTTAGAGACATGGTGTGTGGCAAACTGAGATAGGCCATATCGAGACATGGTGTATGGCAAACTGAGATAGGCCATATCCTTAGAAACTATTTATTTATTACATTGGTAATCATTGGAAATCTTACATTCGATCACATCTGAGACCTTACATTTGATCACATTGAAATTATTACATTTGATTTCTTACATGCATTCATAACTGAGTTTGTGTAGCCATCTAAACAGTTAATAAATATGGGAACAACATAAGAATATGTTAGGATAAACAAACAATTAACATAAGAAAACATAAGAATGTGCACGGATAAACAAATGAAGTTAGACTCCATTATACCAGTCAGAAGAAATACATAAAACAATAATTTTATTGGTTGTAATCAGATCAGAGCATGTTAAGACCTCGGAAAGGATGTTTACTTCTGAGTAAGGTTGCTAAAGCATTTTCCCTCATGTTTGGATTTGCATGATCTGGTTTCATTGCACAGTAACTGAGTTAAGTGCTTGGTGCAACACTACGAACTGTGAATTTTGTTTGAGATACTTTATTATTTACGTCGATGGTGATTGTGAACTTCTATTCAGAAAATGTTGGACGGCTAGTTGTCAGCAATCTAACAGCTGATTTATACAATAATGTTTATGATTAATGTTGGTTTGTTGTTGTTGAACCCCAGGAATTATGAGTTTTCACAATTTTTTCCTATATGTGCACTGGAGAGAGTACCCAGCTTTCTTGCAGACCCATAAATCGCCAACAAGTCTAGGCATGTAGTGCTATGCTTAGTGTTACGGAGACTCCTACTCACGTAGGGTCTCTTAATGTTGGTTTAGGTAGAGTGCTTACCTCAGGCTCCAAAAGTACTCAGGTCAATTCCAGTATGGATCGATCAAGTAATTTATCACTGATTTCAAATCTCAATGTAGGTAAGTTTGAGTTTGTAGTAGCATCAAAAACATACGATACAAAAGTAGGTTCTACTTTTAAGTTAAACAAGTAAAAGAACCCTTAACATTTGAAAATTCATAAGAGTATTCATGAAAGCCGCTGTCCGTGCAAAATTCTCAAAACAATTTTCATATTTCTACAAAGTTCACCATAATTAAAATTAGATAGGGGAGTGGTTTCCTGTTCTATGGATTTTATGCACTACAGCTGACCTCTTTGTGTGCAAGAAAGAAATTACAGCAGACATGATTACACACAAGTGTAATAACGATGATCAAATTGTTTTAACACAAAATTTTGTTACGATCCAGAAGCACTTGAGCTTTCAGCTCTTTGGCTCGGTGCCATCGACATCGTAACCTTCAGTTCGGTGCAGAAAACCATAAATCTGGAGAACCTGTGGCTTTTCTTGCCAGCCTGCAGAATTGAACCGCACTCACAGGGAGCTTGTCAACCATTGTCCAACACCTACAAGCATGCTGGGCAAGGAGGGCGATGATCCAATCAATTAGGCCATCCAAACAATAATAATATATTCTATGTTTGGTTATTTGCTATTGAATCAACCTCATGAAATTTTAGGTAGACATATAGGTGATCAGTCTCCCCAGCAGATATCAAAGGGTATGCATGCTGTTGGTACCCGTGGCATCTTGGTTAAACACACTTATTATTCTACAATTAAGCTGTCTAGTTCCACTTGTGCAATGTTTGATTTCATATCTCATCAATAAGAGATCAAAACCCTCATACAGAGAAAACCTGAAGTAGACTGGAAGACAAACACTGGAAATGATTATGGAAAAGACTTCCTCAAAGACCTCAGCAAAACAGACCAGGTCTTTATATTTTGGTCGTGAGCTTGATCACAATGCTAGGGTACCTGGTTTAAACTCCGTGGTGAGCAGTTTGGAAGTAAATTCGTTCCCATGGATTTTTATGAACAGTAAAAATATACCTCAGTGTTCAGAAAGCAATGGCAAACTACTGAATGTATAAATGGTGCTCGAAAATCAACAATTTGTTTACTGTGGTTGATGGCTATGTCCTGTAAAAGGATATGCCACGATTGTCTTTTTCGTCTTTACAGATTGTCAATTGGCAAGTGTTTTACTG
This sequence comes from Arion vulgaris, assembly GCA_020796225.1. Taxonomy (NCBI): domain Eukaryota; kingdom Metazoa; phylum Mollusca; class Gastropoda; order Stylommatophora; family Arionidae; genus Arion; species Arion vulgaris. The sequence continues at coordinate 6,209,909 of CM036774.1, forward strand.
TGACAACTTCTGAGTTTGTGATTGTCTCTCTTGCCTTTCAGCTAGTTCCTAAGTCTCTTTTCAAAAGATTCTGTATCTGTGTGTAATGTTGTTTTCCACATAACTTTGTCATCAGCAAGTTTTTTCCATTTGTTGGGGCAGATAGAAAAGCTCTTCATTGAGGTCTTGCAGATATCCTTTTATCTCAGCAGTGGTCTGACTTGGTCCCTCCTCCCTTCCGAAAGTTGACAGAACAACACTTGTTGTGGTATGCGGATGTTGTCCATTCTTCTCACATGCTCTAGCCATCTTAGTCTTCTACTACAGAGCATGCACATGAATGCTGCTGACTACGGGCATCTTGCACAGAATAAAGTTTTTCAGTGCTGCTGTCATAGGAGTCCAGTTCCAGAAGGGAAAGCCACTTGATGATGACTCAGTTTAGTTTGAAATGTCTTCATTGCACTCTGAACATGTCCATAGGTGCTTCGATCTCCTTCGCAATTTCTCCAACAGCGTCCAGTGACTGACCATACCAGTTCGATGTTGATTGATGAGCCTACTCATATACCTGTTGTACTCTTCTTTTCTGGCCACTCCAATCTTCCATCCAAGCACTCGAAATCTAAAAATTGACATGGATTGGTTTAAATGAAAATCCTCTTTGCGGTCACACTCTGTGAGGGCATTTAAAATGTCAGCTCTATTCATTGGCTGACCCCCTGATATGGTGGCAGAGTCAGCCAGCCTGTTTGCTCTCTCACTGCCAATGGCACCCATGCGCCCTGGAACAGAAATGAGTGCAGTTCTGCAAATTCTTGATGTATACTCAGTATTTGATTTCAAGAAATGGTGGTATTGTATGAAAGCCCACATGGCTGATACATTTAATATTGCTACCTGGAAACGACAAATATACTTAAATACATCAAATCTGCTCTGAAAGTCTTCAGCAGAACTACGAACAATATAAATGTGTACATACAACATACATCTCAGCTAGTATGGGTCACCTGTAAATCTGTACATGTTTTTTCGTTTTCAGATCCCTGTATCAGTACATACTTGTAGACAGGTTTCCCATCTCATTGACAACAAATCCATATGGAATGCTTAAACATACTCATTGATGAAATGGTGATATTATTTTACAGCATAAAATAAATCAAATATTTATTGTACAAGTCAAGACTACTTAACATTATTTAAACAAACTAAACAATCCAAGACTTATAACATTTTGTTAAACAAACTAAACAATCCAAGACTTATTAACATTTGTTAAACAAACTACACAAGCCAAGATCTACTGAACATTTTGTTGAACAAACTAAACAATCCAAGATTTACTTAACATTTTGTTGAACAAACTAATCAAGCCAAGACTTACTTAACATTTTGTTGAACAAACTAAACAATCCAAGATTTACTTAACATTTTGTTGAACAAACTAAACAATCCAAGACTTACTTAACATTTTGTTGAACAAACTAATCAAGCCAAGACTTACTTAACATTTTGTTGAACAAACTAAACAATCCAAGACTTACTTAACATTTTGTTAAACAAACTCCATAGTTGTTGAAGTCATTAGTAACATGACTGACTGCGTGAAACAATAACACAACAATGTTAACCCTTTTGCTCCTTTGAGCCAATGTACTGGCCTGCACCATGTTTTAATATGACCCGCAGCCAGTATACTGGCTAAAACATTATACAATGCGGGTTCGAGTCCGCCATTCTGTTCACGAGTGCAGTTTTTTCCAGAGACCCTAGGATTGTTGCTGAAGCTATGGAGTTCGTGCTTTGTGCAATACTTTCGGCAGGTGGCGTGCCATTTCTGCGGAGAGGGACCGAGCCGTATGGGTTAAAAACCCGGTGCAATGAAGTCAATCCTTCAGCTTCTAAACCCTTTAAAACAATGCAATACAAATGTGTCTTGAAGTAAAAATAAAATGATGGAGTGAAAGGGTTACGAGACTCATTCACAAATTGTACACTTGTATATCAATGAATACAAGACTAAATACATGCATACATACATGACTCGATACATACATACATACATACATATATATTTGATTGGATAATGACAGAATAGGTTAATATTTCAACAATAAATATGGTCCCATCACCAAGTTTTGTATTTACTAATGTTGATGTGAAACATTACTAATGTTGTTGTGTTACCAGAGCCAAACATGGACATTGAGCAAAGCGCAGTCACAAAAATAACTACATGTGAAATGCGTTGCCTGAGAAAAGTTACCAACAACACAAGACAAGACAGAATCACCAACATCAGCATAAGAAAGAAAGTTGGCACAAACCGTGCTTGAATTATATAGATAAACAAAGAATGAAGTGGTTTGGCCACTTAATAAGAATGCATCCAAACTCCACAGTATACAGAGTCTTCTACAACAGAACATCGGGAAAGAAGGCAAGAGGAAGACCACGGAAAAGATGGTTAGATGGCGTAGCAGAATCCTGTGAAAGAGCAAAGATAACAATCACACAAGCCACCAGAACAGCGCAAGACAAAAACAGAAAACCACGACACTGGGCAACAAACCGGTAGCAGTGTGACGACAAAAGAAGAAGAAGATGTGAAACAAATGAAATCAACATGTTGGATCTTGAGAAATCTCTTTGTCTGAAGACCAACTATGTATTTCACTAGGTGGTTCCACGACAATGTCTGGTGGTTTTATCAAGTTTTCCTTCTCCTCGTGATCATCATGATCATCAATATAAAATTTGACTGGTATTTTTTTCTTGGAGGGTGAGTTGACAGAGATTGTTGGTGTTCCATGTGTGTCTTCTTTCTCTTCCTCTACACCTCCAAGTTGTGGCTTGCTACCATTCTTCTTGGAACTATGTTTCTTCTGCTTTCTGTAAGTAGAAAATAGAAAGAAGAAAAAAAACAGTGAGAAATTTGAGATTCTTATCTGCATATAAAAAATAAAAGTAAAGGAATCCTTATTATACCTTGTGGTATATAGGATAATACGATGTTAGGTATGTATTTTTTATTGATCGTCGGTACACGATGTGTGATGCTGTCAACATCACGCAGGCCGCCTTTACTTTGCAGTGCTTTTCCTGGTACCCAATTGAGGTTGGCTCAACCTGAGAAACAAAATTCTGCGCCCACTGTGGAATTGAACTCGGATCACTAGTCTAAGAAGTGAGTTCACTAACAACTACCCTACTGTGGCTCTCTGCATATAAATGATCATAGAAATCACCTTCATTTTTGTCCCTGGGCACGCAGGAGTTAGGGGTAATGAACGAGCTGATAGATTGGCTGGCTAGGCTACAATATCAGAGGGAGGTGCCATGGATCAAAATGACATTCTTCACACATTGAGAGTCTTTCCAAAATAGAAAAGTTTCAGGGCTGTGAATCCCACTCGCTGACCAGATTGAAAGAGATGGGTGTCAATATTGGTGCAGCCCGAAAAAAAACGACATACTAAATATGCAAAGAGATTGATTAATCAACATCGAACTGGCATGTTGGGTCGCTGGACGCTGCTGGATTTGCTGAGGCGGAGATCGGAGCACCTATGGATATATCCAGAGTGCTATGATGATAGTCCTCATATAACTGATCTACATATTAATTATATGAAAATTCTGTTTGAATACATTTATTGTGTCGAAGTGAACAAAAATCTTAGATAAACAGTCAAACACAAACAAGCAATTGCAGGTTTAAGTTCATCATCATCAAGTGCCGTCTCCACATCGAAGGTTGGCTGCAATGAATCTCCAGCATCCTCTATCTTTTGCCTTGGTGTTGCACACTGCCAGACTGTAACCTGTCCATTTCTTAAAGTTTCCTCCCACTTATCTCTCGGTCTTCCTTGCTCTTCCCCTCAACTTTCCCTCTAGTAAATGTTTTATCATGGTGTCATGTCTTTTTATGTGCCCAAAATACTTTACTTGTCTGAATTTTATTTCTCTTAATAATTGTTTCTTCATGCCTAGTTTTCCTAAAACTTGTTTATTTGTCTGTTTTTCTGTCCATGAAACTCTGCCTATTCTTCTTTATATCCACATCTCAAATGCATCAATTCTGTCTTCTAACTGCTTAAGTTAGGTTTTCTGAAATCCTGATCCTTTAGAGACAGTATTCTCAAATAATGTTGTAGCTAGATAAGAGCACTATACTAGTAGCCAAAGCAGAAGAATAGTAAACCAACATAGAACCGGTGTCATTAGTCACTGAGAGGCATACTGAAGAGGAGATCGGAGCATGTATGGACTAATTGGTTCGATGTGCAGTGAGGATGATTCAAAGACTGAATGAAACTAAATTCTCGAATAGCATATACCTCACATCAATGAACTCAATGAAAGAGAATATCAGAATCATCGTTGGTACTATACCATACATACAGTACATCGAGAAGCAAAGATCAAGTGGTTCAGCCATCTAATGAGAATGGAACCACATTTACTACCATCACATGCCTACAATAATCGACACTCAGGGCGGAGAGCACGAGGCAGGCCAAGAACACGATGGATAGACAACATCTCAGAGTCCCTGCAAAAGCATGGACTGTCAACGTCAAGCTCAACACACCTGGCACAAGATAGAAAACTAACTCTCCCCACAACTCTTCACGGCAAATGTGGTTAAGATAAGAATAAGAAAGAAAAGAATTGATGAACTTGCATCCCTTTAATATCAGCTTGGCACCATGACAGAAGAAGCAGTATTGTAATGAATTCCTAGTCATGATGGCATAATAAAACATGAAACGGTTAAACTCTGGGAAAAAAAGGGTGAATCACATATAAATATTGAAAATAGCAACTCATATCAATAATTGAAATTTATGTCAAAAATAAACACGTAATCAACAGGATTTATGTCATGTGCTTAGATCAGACGAAAAGAGACTAAATCGACAAGTCCTTATGTGTTCACCAGTTGGGAAAAGAAAACGTGGAAGACCAAAGACCACTCTTCGAAGAACTATCCAACAAGAAAGTAAACTATTGGGATGTAAAACCATACAAGATCTGCAACTGCTAGCAAAGAACCGTATTACATGGAGATCTAAACCCTCTGCCCTATGTCGCCTTTGGCACGAAAGGAACAAACTAATAACTAACTCAACTAATCAACAGGATCCTGTTGAAAGTTGGGACAGACCTTGCTTGGATTACATTGAAAAACAACGAATGAAGTGGTTTGAATACTTAACAAGAATGCAACCAAATTCCACTGTATACAGAGTCTTCTACAACAGAACATCAGAAAAGAAGGTGAGAGGCATACCACAAAAAAAAAATGGTAATAGATGACATGGCAGAATCCTGTAAAAAAAACAAAAATTAACGTTCACCCAAGCCAGTATAGCAGTACAAGATACTGGACAATTTCCCGGTAAGAGTGTGATGACAAATTAAGAACAGTAAGAAATGAAGAACAAAAAAGAAGAAGAATAAAATTTCACATACTAGTCTAAACAGAGAAAATTTAATTAGCTATTATAGAAATAATGATCAAAAACAATAATACGACTGATCCAGCTTATTAGATTCTAAATTTCAATGATCATAACTGCTGTTTCCTTCTAAATGAATTACAAATTCAAGTGGCGGATAGTTAGTGTTGGCACTCTGACGGCTGTCTTATGCAGTTAATGTGTGTGTAGGTTGCTGGTTTGTGTTGGAACCTTTGTTTGATGGATTCATATTAGACAATGATAAGCATTTTTAGTGGTTTTCGCTAGCACAATTATAAAGTAGCCTGTTGACATGAAGTTGAAACCATGACTAACAAACTAACATTGAAATCTACAATGTCAAACCTCAGACTACTCAACAATGACAAAACACATTAAAAACAAAATACTGTAATTTTAATAATAATAATAAAAATACTGTAAGTACAATAAAAATGTACAGCGAGTTTTGACCAAAAGGCTTTATCAACAAACGATACCACAGAAGCAATGATATTACATAAATGGAAAACTGTTGTTAAATGGTAATATTAAAATATCAAACGGCAGGCAAGAGATGATGTAAAGAAAGATACAAAAATCAGAAATATTATAATAATTATAAAAGTGAATGGAAAATTATTGTAACGTAAATGTAATCATGTCTGCTGTCTGGCTAATGGGTAGGGATTGAAAGAGAACTACACTGGTATAAGTAGAAGTGTAGGTGCATACATGTGTCTCTCTCTCTCTCTCTCGATCACCTCTTAGACTGATGTACTAGATTTCCCTATAAATTCTCTTATTCATGTGGAAAACGGATTCATGCAGCCTTAGCATGGGTGTGCTTTGTCACATTTTTAGCGCCATTTGGAGCTCTAGTGCTTATCCTTTGGCGATGTATCCGGTTTTAGCCAGTGTTTACTGGGTTCGCTCTAAATCAGCCTTGGGCTGTCCCCAGCAGACCTGCAAGGCAGCAGGTTGCTATTTTCTTTTAGGGTAGCTGCCCTTAGACAACCTTCCCTCCTGAGTAGTTGAGCATCATCTGCCCAGGTTACCAGTCTTTTTTTTTTATTACTTGGTTTGCCTGCCGTCTAGTTTTGTGTACGGTTTGCTCCATAGGACACTGTTGGAGATATTGCTAAGTAGATCAAAGCAACTATGACATATTCGGAGTGCAATGAAGACATTCCAAATTGAAACTGAAAAGCATATTTACTAAACATGAGTCATCATTAAGGAAATTGAATAACTAAATATGAATGATTTGTTATTGGTTACTGAACTGACATCATAGCACCCCAGGCAGACCCATAGGTGCTCAGTTTCCCCCAACAGATGTCAAAGGGTGTGCATACAGATGGTTCCTGGAGCTTGCTGGTTAAACACACTCCTCTCTCTACCTTTCAAGCATTCCGTTCTACTTGCACAACTTGTAGCTTTACTTGTACGATGAAATATCTCTTACCCGTATAGCGAGAGTTAAGATATAACATTATGAAGTAAAATGTTGTGTTTCTAATTTTCTAAATACAAAACTGATACAAACAAGAGAAAAAAAAACACAATTCAAATTAATTTCAATTTTTGATATTACAAAATAAACGTGGTGCATTAGAGAAATTAAATAATCACAACCAGTGGCGGCTCGTCATTAGGGGCCAGTGGGGCCGGGCCCCACCAATAATAAGGTGTAACCTGTATTTATTAATTTATACATTAAAATATAACCTAATCGAAACCATGATTTTTCCGAAAATTTCTGTCAGGCCCCATCGCAAAAATGATCACGAGCCGGCACTGATCACAACAAAAACAAAAATAAATAATTTCCCCAAAAAACTGACAGAAAGTATAATTTTCTAACTAATATAAAATCACATTACAACAGTAACTCAATTTCTAACCATCTTTTTAACATTAGCATATGTTAATGAAGTTCAAGCTAAAGTAACAGGAACTGACTGTGATTATTGAAATAAGTCAAAGATAATGTCGTATTTTTGACTGAAGTCCTGTTGGTAATCACTGCTCTAAAAATCAAAACGATAACCAGCCTTACACACTTTACAGTCTAGTTTGTACCTTGGGTTTACATATTTTAAAATGAAATGACATTCAGTAAATTGTGATATTGTGGTCTTGAAGGCGTCAAGTTTTGTTGAAGAATAGTAGATTCAAGAAAAGCAATACTGACATCTTGCCTAAACCTCTTTGCTGTGATAGTTGTTGTAGAGTTAGCACAACAATACACCATATACGTAAAACGTTTTTCGAGAGTGGTAATACTGTGGATACTATCCCACTGTTATATACCTGGCAACGCGAGACATCAGGCATACTGGTAAAGGCGAGTCCTGCAGGACTACTCACAGACAAAACAGGACATCAGACATATTGGCAAAGGCAGTTGGCAGGCTACCAGAACAGACATGCCATCAGACATACTGGAAAGGCAGTTGGCAGGCTACCAGAGACAGACATGCCATCAGACATACTGGTAAAGGCAGTTGGCAGGCTACCACAGACAGACACTAGTATGCGACATATATGAGAAAGCAAAAACACTGATAAAAAGGGTTTACAAAAATAAATAAGCGAGAGATCACCCAGGTCAACAAAAAGATAATGCCTACTACCAATGCAATAGACAAGAACAGGTTCTCGATCCTCGCTGGAGCTATGGAGTATGTGCATCTGTGCTGAGAACCGATGCAGAAGAACCACCAAAGAAAAAAGGAGACTCGTGGATGAGCACTCCCATCCAGATGATATCATTATCTACACCGATGGCTCTGTCAGACGCGGAACCAGATCATCGTGGGCTTATTCAGCACAGCGAAATGGTCGCACACTTCATGAGGACTGCTGCGTTTTCGAGACAACGACATCGAGCATGACTATGGAGATCACTGCTGCCTCCAGGGCTCTGTCATGGGTGGCAGAGCAACAGGTTACCCATACGATCATCATATCAGACTCGATGAATATGCTTCAACTGGTTGAATCTGGAATAATGCTTGTGGAATGGGTGGACAGCATTCGGAGATCACATCTAGAGAAAATGACTTGGCTGTACACACCTAGACATGCTGGAGTGCAGGGTAACGAGCGTGCAGACTTTCTTGCAAACAATGCCTCGACTTAAAAGGGTAGAAGTATGGACAGAGCCGATATCATCAATGCGGTACGCTCTCAATTAAACATGGGCACGTCTCAGACACTGGAATGAGTTCAAGAATTAGGCGTTAAGTGTGGACATGCCAGACAGTGTCGTCTTCGTGGTAGAGAGAGAAGATATAGTAATCAACTTCTCATGGGTACGGTGAGCAAATGGACTTTAGGATGGCTGCTGCAGCGGAGGACAGAGCATGCATGGGAATGCCCAATGTGCCGTGACGTCGATCGTATAACATAACATAACATAACAAGAACATGTGGTCATCTTTCGGCTGTAGACTGGGCACAATAGGTTGAGGCACCACCTGTTTAACAAGTACAAGATAGTCCCTACTAACATACGCACATGTGGCACCAGCAAGATGACAGAGACACACATACTGCAAGATTGTCCAACATACAATGGACAGAGGAAATACACATGGCCAATCCCTATGTCAGTCCAAGACAAGCTATATAGTAAAAGTAAAGGTAAGTAAAGGAACCCTTTCATACCTCGTGGTATATAGGTCAATACAGTGTTAGGCCTGTATTATTCATTGACCGTCGGCACACGATGGATGATGTGGTCTGCCTTTACTTTCCCAGAGCATGTCTGGTACCCAGTTGAGGCTGGGTCGACCTGAGAACCGTCGCGGTCGGGAAAATTCCACGCGCATTGTGGGAGCTGAACCCAGACCACCAGCCTTGAGAAGTGAGTTCACTAACAACTACGCTACAGCGCAAGCTATATAGAGATGTACATAAGACTCCAGTTGATCACTAACTACTTTAGAAGTATACAAGTCAATGTCTGAAAACATTTGAAGAATAAAAAGAGAATTATAATTATTTAGTATTCAAATCAAGACTTGCGGTTAATCTGCAAGTTTCCTTATGAGAACAGATGAGACGAATGTATAACAAACGACCTATGTGAAGCATCAGCTTGTATACTCCAACTGACAGTGATTGAATACCAAAAGTGCAGTGACAGTGATTTTGTAACTAATTGGTTATTGGTTACGAAACTGACGTCATTGAACTCCAGGAAGACCCATAGGCGCTGAGTCTCCCCAACAGATATCGAAGAGTATGCATACTGATGGTTCCATGGCTCGCTGATTAAACACACTCCTAACTCTGCCCCTAAGGCATCCAGTTCTTCTTGTACACGGGTAACTCCAAACTGCCTAAATTGCTGGATCGATTCAACATCTATTTTAGTGTCCTCATCCAGCAGACAGTCACAAAGAGACAGAAGAACATCCCCCTTATCCATTTTCAACCCCCCAACAATCGATGCTGCTGATACAAGCCTGTTCTCTCTCCCACTACCGTAAACACCCGCATGCCCAGGACAGTATATCCACATAAGCCACTGGAGGTTAGAAACTTCTATAGATGACATCCACTCATACCGAAACCTGTCCTTCTGGAAGCATCGACTGAGGGTCAGGTACAACAACGGTCCCAGTAAATGTCCCAGAGTCCCAGAGAGCCAATGGAGGGCAGCATTAACGACCTCAACCTCCATCCACATACTAGAAGTAGTTGTCTAGTATGCCCCACTTCTCTCTGCAACAACACTACCATGCGCATTAGTCAAGAAACCCCAGTCTAACTTCTACCACGATGAACCGACCCATCGGTATATACAACATCATCATCATCCGTTGCATTATCTTCTATCAGTTGCTTAACTGTGAGATCAGCCTTCATGTTGTCCCAATCTCTACATTTGTAACTAAAAATGCTGGTATGTTTGTAACTACTGAGCTCTGGATATTGGAGCAGATACTGAAAGCAATACAGAGTTTATTACGGAAGGGGGATTCTTCATATAGTGATTTCAATGCTCAGTGGATGTTTTTATGCAATGATACTATTAACAAACAGGCTGAGATCTTGGAGGAGGTGCTAATCAATATTAAACAGTCTGAATGATGGAAGATTTACAAGAATTGTAATTTTACTAAACAAAGATTTCTCATCAAGTTTTACTAAATAAAGATTTCTCAATAAGTTTTACTAAACAAAAATTATTTTTCAATAAGTTTTACTAAACAAAGATTTCAATGTTTTACTAAACAAAGATTTCTCAATGAGTTTTAATAAACAAAGATTTCTCAATGAGTTTTACTAAACAAAGATTTCTCAATGAGCTTTACTAAACAAAGATTTCTCAATAAGTTTTAATAAACAAAGATTTCTTAATAAGTTTTACTAAACAAAGATTTCTCAATAAGTTTTACTAAACAAAGATTTCTTAATAAGTTTTACTAAACAAAGATTTCTCAATAAGTTTTACTAAAGATTTCTTAATAGGTTTTACTAAACAAAGATTTCTCAATAAGTTTTAATAAACAAAGATTTCTTAATAAGTTTTACTAAACAAAGATTTCTCATTGAATTTTACTAAACACAAATTCTTCAATGTGGTTTCCAAACATAAATTTGTCAATGAATTTTAACATTTTAAATTCAATGCTTTTTTTTAGCAACAAGGACACTGACTTCAACATGCTGACTCCAACATGCTGGCTTCAACTTGAATTCTCATGAATATATAACTAATATATACATGCACACAACATCAAACCCCAATTAGATGATATATGCCTATTTTATATACAGTGAGGTCTCAACATACGACATGATGTATGTTACCAACTTCGATTAAAATTTTTAAATATTACAAATTGAGTCATAATAATATATCTGTCTAAATTTGAATACCATCATTATGTTTCTGAGAATATAATAAGTTTGTGAAGTGAAAAATTTCCAGGAAAAGAGAATCGGATACAGTGAAAATATAAAGTATCAACATTAACAAGGGTCAAGGCCTCACTGTATATATTGTGTGATCTATTATTATCCATCGAGTTACCTCTTTCCACGATGTTTGTTATTGTGCTGTCTGAAATAATTTCATAATAATTTTATATTGTTAATAATATTTAGCTCAATATCTTTTCAATTATTTGGTGTCTTTTTCCTTCTTTTGTTCTTCTCTGCTTTTTGCAGTGATGTGTTTTTTGGGTTTTTTTTTTGTCGATCCAGAAGCACTTGAGCTTTAAGCTCTTCAGCTTGGTGCCATGGACATCGTAATCCTTCGGTTCGGTGCCACAAACACCGTAAATCTGGAGAACCTGTGGCTTTTCTGCCAGCCTGCGGAATTGAACCGCGCTCACAGGGGGCTTGTCACCCATCGTCCAATGCACTACGAACGCGCTGGGCAGGCGGTAGCAGGTTTAACTGATGATCGGTTTCCGAGATAGTGCACGCTCTGTCGCTTGATATGCTGTGTTCTTCTCGCTTTTTGTCATTAGGTGTAGCAGGTTTAACTGATGATTGGTTTCCGAGATAGTGCACGCGGTCGTGAATGCTGTGTCTTTTCTTCTTTTTGCCGCTAGGCTAGCAGGTTTAACTGATGATTGGTTTCGAGATAGTGCACGCCGTCGCTGATATGCTGTGTCCTTCTTCTTTTTGCCGCTAGGCTTAGCAGGTTTAACTGATGATCGGTTTCCAAGATAGTGCACGCTCGGTTGCTTGATATGCTGTGATATTGTGGAGTTTTAAGATGTAAGATGTCTGTAACAATCCTAGGAATCTCAGGAAAAAAATGCACTTGTGAAAAGAACGAGGTAATCAGGATTCAAACCCATAACTCTTGAAATGTAAGCTTAATCACTTAAATACAGAGAACCATGACAAATTTAAAAAATGTCTATTTTTAGCATCTTCATTAAGCTTACAAATATATGTTACATTTTATGAATATATGATTCATTGAGTATGATCCGAAAGATGAAGGCTGGTTCAGTGCCAGGCAATGGACTGAATCACTACAATTGTCAATATTTTTGCAGAATTACACTTATCTTTGTTCCGGGGCACATGGGTGTTGTTGGCTATGAGAAAGCAGACAAGGTGACTGGCTCTGCCACCATATCAGCAGGCCTGCCAATGGATAGAGCTGACATTCAAAGCCCTCAAAGAGTGTGGCCACAAAGAGAATTTTCATTTAAACAAATCCACATCAACTTCTAGATTACAAGAGCTTGGATTGATGATTGGAGTGGCAGAAAAGAACAGCACAACAGGTATATGAGTTTGGCTCATCAATCAAAATTTAACTGGTGCGGTAAGTTGCTGGATACTATTGGAGATACTGTGAAGGAGATTGGAGCACCTATGGACATGTTCGGAGCGCAGGAGATATTCCAAACTTAAACAGAAACTGTTAAATTTTATTCTAAAACATGCAGAAATATTTTTTTTATTTGTAAATATATGTTGAATATTTCTGTGACAGAAGAAACAAAACATAAAATGTGAACATTTTCTAATATTTGATCACATCACCCATCAGTTCCCTAGTTCAAAGAAAAATACTGGCCTAATATCATAGTCACCAATATACCTCATGGTATGAAAATGGGTTTCTTTACTTTTTTATTTTTAAATTGTATATCCCATTATATTTTATCTGGTGGGTGTCTGTGACTTAGCGGTAGTGAGCTCGATCACAACCCAAGAGTACGTGGATCAAACTCCGTGATGGGTAGTTTGGAAGCAAATTTGTTCCTGTACATTTTTATGAATGGTTAAAAATAGACCTCCCCATTCAGAAAAGCAATGGCAAACTACTGAACGTATGAGTAATGTATAGAAAATCAATGACTCATTTACTGTGGTTGATAGTAAAAGTAGTAAAGTAAAGGAACCCTTTCATACCTTGAGTATATAGGGCAATACAGTGTTAGGCCTGTATTTTTCATTGACCGTCGGCACGCGATGGGTGATATGGTCAGCATCACACTGGCTGCCTTTACTTCCCAGAGCATGTCTGGTACCCAGTTGAGGCTGGGTCGACCTGAGAGCCGCGCGTCCGGGAAAAATTCCATGCCCACTATGGGAGCTGAACCCGACCACCAGCCTTGAGAAGCGAGTTCACTAACAACTACGCTACCGCTGCTCTGTGGTTGATAGTGACGTCCTGCAAAGGATACGTCACAGTTTTCCTTCAGTATCAAATGTATTATTTTGTTCACATTTTAGTTTGTGAGATAGTTTGTTGAACAATTTCTGCCGAACGTACGATTTGTCAGGTGGCTTCTTCTTGTTAAAGAAAATGTCAAACACAACCTCATGAAAAAAGCATACACACACACACACACACACACACAAATAATGTGGAGAACTCACTGACGATATATATAGAATATATTACTCGAATGAAACAAACACAGAAGCTGAACAGTAACTCCATCTCAACGGAGTACTGATAAGCATGAGTGCATTACAACATACACATCTCACCTAGAGCTACACATTGTGTATGGATTTCTGTAACACACAAGGCAAATATACAAATCTGTGTTGCTCAAGTCCATTAATTATTCGAGATATTCATGATGAAATACAACATTTTGAAATCAATAATCATTGAATCTTTCTTCTTCTTCGAATGCTCCATATCGAACCCCTTGTTAACCACTCTGTGTGATCTGTATATGATCTGAGCCTGAGCGATGTTGTGCCAGTTATGTGCCTACAAGTAGGCCAGCACATCCGATTTATGCAGCATTTTTATTTACTAGCGTAGCTTCCCTAGGCCCCTACCTCAGTCGCCTCTTATGACATGCCTTGTAGGTCACAGTTGTACTACTCTTTGCTGTCCTTGTGGACCCCAACAACACACAGACGTCACAAACACTGGGACCAGAGATCTCTGAGAAAATATCCTGAGCGCTTCATGTGGGAAACGAACCAGGAGGCTTTGGAATGAGAGGAGAGTACTTTACTTCCCCACCGCAGAGACCTCAGATCTTCTTCTTCTTTGTGTTCGTTCTTTACGACCAATTTTAATCACTGTGATCGCCGAGTGGTTCGGGCCCAAATTTGGGTGTAAAGAATAGAACCAATGTTACCTGCCACGCATGTCGTAAGAGGTGATTAAAGAGGTTTGGCTGAAATCGGATGCACATGTCCTAACGTGTAGAAGTCTATGCGTTTAGGGGCCTACAAACCAATGTGCAACGTATACACGTTCTTGGCAAAGATCAAATATCACAGAGTGATTAAAATTGGTCGTAAAGAACGAACGCAAAGAAGAAGAAGAAGAATCACTGTGATATGTTTGATTTTTGCCAAGAACGTGTATACGTTACACATTGGTCTGGTAGGCCTCTAAACGCATAGACTTCTACACGTTTAGGACACATGCATCCGATTTCAGCCAAACCTTCTTAGTCGCCTCTATGACATGCGGGCAGGTAACAGTTGCTCTATTCTTTACACCCCAAATTTGGGCCCCGGTAACCACTCGGGCAATATAGCGTATGAAGAGTGAATACTGAGACATATACTGATTCGACACAGCATCCATAGTACACATCAAGAAAACAGACAAACATAAAGACAACATATAATAAGTAAAGGAACGCTTTTTATACCCCAGGATATGTAAGTTCTAAAAGTCTAAATAAAATATGGAACTGCAAGTTATATAGTATTAAAACTTAATTACGAATTTTCAATTCAAATGTTGTATCAATCCTAACATATACCAGCGAGAGTTGGAAAATGACTAAAGATATAGAAAGCAAGTTGAATGCATTTGAAAATAGATGTCTGTGAAAAATAATGAATATAAAATGGAACGAATTCAGGAGAAGTGATGAAATCAGAGACATGTCTGGTCAACCACTAGTGACAACTGTTATAAGAAAGAGAAGATGGAGATATGTTGGGCACACCTTGAGGAGAAATGATCAACGAATATCAAAGCAGGCATTGAAGTGGATGCAAAGGGTTCAAGAAAGAGAGGTCGACCTAAGGAGACCCTGAAGCGAACTTTGCTGAGAGAGGCAGGAAATATCGGTCTCAGTTCCATGGAGGAGATTGAGCGAGTTGCCCAGGATAGAGCGGTATGGAGAAATTACTTGCAGGCCCTATGTAACGATATACGGTCGAGATGAATTATTATTATATGTAAGGTAATAATGTGTTCGGCCCGTATTTTTCATTGATCGTCGGCACACCATGGGTGATGTGGTCAGCATCCTGCCAGCCGCCTTTACTTCCCAGTGCTTTTCCTGGTGCCCAGTTGATTCTGGGTCGACCTGGGAGCCGTTATGGTCGAAAAATATTCAATGTCTACTTGTGAAATTTAACATGGACCACTAGCCTAATAAGAATGACAATACACAACAACGTTTCGACCAAAAAGGCCTTTATCCAGCAAACAATACAACAAAAGTGATGAATGTCACATCACACTACATAAGACTTTGACAAAGATATTACAACGGTTAAAACCGTTGAGTTTTATTGAGTTTTAACCGCTGTAATATCTTTGTCAAAGTCTATATGTAGTGTGCTGTGACATTTGTCACTTTTGTTGTATTGTTTGCTTGATAAAGGCTTTTGGTCAAAACGTTGCTGTGTATTGTCATTGTTTTTGTATTTTGTAAAACTACAGTACTTTGTTATTACGTGCTTCTCCATTCTACTTAGTTTGTCTGCAGTCACCATCTATATTGAGATTATTTAGCCTAAGAAGCAAGTTCACTAACAACTAGGCTACTGCGGATCTTGACACATCATAAGGCTCAAACTATTAATCTCAAACACGCCTGAGTGGTTACGGGGTCCAAATTTGGGGTGTAAAGAATAGAACCACTGTTACCTGCCACGTATGACGTAAGAGGCAACTAAGGAGGTTTGGCTGAAATCCAATTTATGTGTCCTAAACGTGTAGAAGTCTATGCGTTTAGCGGCCTACCAGACCAATGTGCAACGTATACACGTTCTTGACAAAAATCAAACATGTCACAAAGAGTGATTAAAACTGGTCGTAAAGAACGAACGCAAATAAGAAGAAGAATCTCAAACAAAAAAATTCAAAGAAAACACATGTAAACACTTACCGATATCTGAGGTTGCAAAGAAATAAAAGTAACATATATGAAGGATAAATCACATCATAAAATATGTTCAATGAACTCACACACTGCATACAACAACAAAAGTAAATACTGGCAAAGAATCATTAAGTTATACATTTCTACTTCAAGCTAGAAGTTTCATCAGCAAAACAAAACAAAATTATGAAAATTACTATGAATAAAAAAACTAAAAAAATTTGTTTAGTTAACATGAAAGATGACCATAAAAATGTTTAGTAAAATTGAAGACAATTATTAGCACTATAGGATTACTTATAGGTGTTTAGCCTCCCCCAGAAGATGGTGAAATTTATGCATGCTTATAGTTCTTGTAGCTCACTGATTAAACATACTTTCTATTTTGCTTCTCAGATGCACAGTTACTCTTTTATGTATACCCTTCGACATCGGCTGGGAAAGACTGAGCACCTATGGGTTAGCCCAGAGTGTTGTGACGTTACATCATTAACCAATAAGATTTCATCCAAAACACAACAAGGATGATGGATATTACCAATTGTTAGAAGGGAACCAGACTATCATACTTCGCCTCCGGACGGGTCACAACAAAATGAGACACTGCCTGTACACTAAATTCAAGATAGGCACCAATGACCTGTGCCCCTGTAACTTGGTGAGTATGACAACAGAGCATATCCTACAGAACTGCCCCAGTATGCAGACTTGAGAAGAAAGAGGTGGCCCACTTACACCAGCATCCAAGACAAACTGTATGGCGTGGCTGACAATCTGAGACAGACGGCGGTCTTTATTAAATATCGAAATCCCAATCTAGTGAGATTGCAGAAGAAGAAGAATAGATTGTTACATAATATATATAATACTTTAGTAGAAAAATACTAAAACAACATCACATGTGGAGACAAAAGAGAGTACAGAGAGCAGAGAGAACATCATATGTATCAGCTCCAGTTTCCAGTCTTACCTGCAGCAACTGTGGCAAGGAGTGCCACTTCAGAATAGGCCATTACAGCCACAAGAAACGTGATTCAGCGCAGAACATACTACGTGATGCAAGACCTATTGTCTCCTGAGACAAAGAGGCCAATGATGATGAGAATAATACTGAAGATAGATAGGTCTAAAGTGTTTGATGTGCATTAGGAGTTTCATAGTGCCAAATACTTGCATCCAGCCTCAAATGTTACAGAGTGAAAGCGTTAATTAAGTGACTGCTACATAAAAATCTTCATCAATGTCTAAATCGCCCGAGTGGTTCCCGGGCCTAATTTTGGGGTGTAAAGAATACAACCACTGTTACCTGCCACACATGTCGTAAGAGGTGACTAAAGAGGTTTGGCTGAAATCGGATGACATGTCCTAAACGTGTAGAAGTCTATGCGTTTAGGGGCCTACCAAACCAATATGCAACGTATACACGTTCTTGGCAAAGATCAAACATATCACACAGAGTGACAGTTTTCTTTAAATTTGTTATAAAACGAAGAGAGAAAGAGATGTTCAGGATAAAAAACCTTTCTTTTTTATTTTTTGGGCATTATTAACTGTCTGTACTTACTTTTTGGAGCTGCTTCTGTGGCCACCATCATCATCTCCGATTTGTGATAAAAGATTTGATGAAGATTCGTTGGACATGATGGACTTCCACATGGCTGTTTTAGACATTTCCTCAGAAATATTCAGAGTGTCTATATCTGCTTTCACTGTCCAGCTTTCACTGGATATATTGAAGCCAAGAGCTGCCATAGGGAGTGCTGTTGAGTCTTCGATGAGTGACCGTCGTTGCTGGAAGAAATTAAAAATTTGTTAAATATTATCAAAACCAAATGATTAATTAAATGAAATAAAGAAACCAAATGGTTATTTCTTCTTTCTTCTTCTTCTTCTTTTGTCGTCACACTGTTACCCGGTTGTTGCCCAGTGTCGTGGTTTTCTGTTTTTGTCTTGCGCTGTTCTGGTGGCTTGTGTGATTGTTATCTTTGCTCTTTCACAGGATTCTGCTACCCCATCTAACCATCTTTTCTGCAGTCTTCCTCTTGCCTTCTTTCCTGATGTTCTGTTGTAGAAGACTCTGTATACTGTGGAGTTTGGATGCATTCTTATTAAGTGGCCAAACCACTTCATTCTTTGTTTATCTATGTAATTCAAGCACGGTTTTGTGCCAACTTTCTTTCTTATGCTGATGTTGGTGATTCTGTCTTTTCTTGTGTTGTTGGTAAATTTTCTGAGGCAACGCATTTCACATGTAGTTATTTTTTGTGACTGCGCTTTGCTCAATGTCAATGGTTATTTAAAAAGAATAAAGGGAACAGATGATGAGCTGAATATAATAAAGAAACAAACTAACTATTTCAATGGAATCATCATCAAATAGCTTGTCCTGAGCAGAACTCTTCCACAATAACAGTCCTTCGAAAGTTTTTTCTCTCTCATAGGCCAGATGTCCCGTTTCTGCAGCGGTCATGCTCAAATCATCAGTTACAACGGAAATCCAACTTCTCCGTAGTCTTCCTCTTCTCCTCTTTGCTGGGATGCCTCCTTCCATGATGGTCTTCTCCAACCTTCTGTGTCGTTTTATATGTCCAAAATACTTCAATTTTCAAATTCTTATTTGTAGCAGCCGCCAGTTTTCTTTGATTTTGAGTTCTTTCTGGATAGATCTATTTGTTCTCTTCTCTGTCCATGATATTCGGAGGACTCTTCTGTAACCCATATTCAAAGCACATATGTGTTTTTCCACTGCCTTAGTAAATATCCATGCTTCATATGTTGCCTCTGGGAATATGCATACTATTAGTATTCTGATCTTTGTTTTCTTATCCATTCCATTACAGACTGTTTTTAGTTGTTTAATTTTTTGTAATGCCATGTTTGTTCTTCTTTTAATTTCCTTAATCACATTTTCATCTCTCGTTAGCAGTGAATCAATATATTCAAAACTGTTCACATTTTCTATTTGATCTTCGTTGAAGAAAATGTCTTTTGTTATGATTGTTTTATCCATTGTCATTAGTTTTTTTTTGGTGACCACATTGAGATATTGATTTTGTTTTTTAGCTTTCCTCTTGCAATTTCATTATTAATTTCTGAATCTATTTTGAAATGTTGACAGTAACACTGTATTGTTAAAACACGTAATCACAAAGTACTGTAGTTTTACAAATTACAAAAACAATGTCAAAATACAGCAACGTTTCGACCAACAAGGCCTTTATCAAGCAAACAAACAATAGGAGTGACAAATTTAAAAAAACAAATGGACGACACTGTATTGTCAGCATCCAATCCTGAATGCATAGCTAAATGTAAAAAAATTTCCAATATTCTTCTTCTTCTTTCAATGCTCCATATTGACCACTGTGTGCGATTTGTATGTGATTTTAGCCTAAGAGCAATTGTACGTTGTGCCAGCTATGTGCCTACAAGTAGGCCAGCACATCCGATTTCTGCTCTGCTTTTTATTTACTAAGGTAGCTTCAATAGGTCCTACATCAGTTGCCTCTTCTTCTTTGCGTTCGTTCTTTATGACCAATTTTAATCACTCTTTGTGATATGATTTGATCTTTGCCAAGAACTCGTATACGTTGCACATTGGTTTGGTAGGCCCCTAAACGCATAGACTTCTACACGTTTAGGACATGTGCATCCAATTTCAGCCAAACCTCCTAAGTTGCCTCTTACAACATGCGTGGCAGGTAACAGTGGTTCTATTCTTTACACCCCAAATTTGGGCCCGGTAACCACTTGGGCAAGTTGCCTCTTACGACATGCCTTTTAGGTCGCAGTGTTACTATTCTTTGCTTCCTTCGAGCCCCGGCTTTACATGGGCAAAGTTCCAGTATGAAATGAAACAAATAATGATAGTAGATAACAATGAAACAAATAATGATAGTAAATGACTAAACAAAAGATTTAACAAACATATGTACAATCAAATGAGTGGAATGAAACAAGTGCATACTTCCTCCTGTTTCTTCTCTTCATCTTCTTTCTCCCTTCGATGAACCTCTGGCATGATATCATCTAGCCACTTGAGTTCCTGTTGGCTGAATATCCTGTCCATACCCTTACGGACAAAACACATTGCCAGTACCTGTAAGAATATCAAACAAAAATAAAATATTGAATCTTCAAGTAACTCATCATCTTCATGTCATCTGCTGACAGAGTAAGATTAGATGTATATCATCATCATCATTGGCCTCTTTGTCTCAGGAGACAATAGGTCTTGCGTCACGTAGTATAAAATGTTAATATAAACTTAGCATGAGCATTTAAAATTTATGAGTTGGTTGAGGGCTTATACCCCAATTGGAGATTCTTCTTCTTCTTCAAACGCTCCACATCGACCACTTGTTAATCACTCTGTGTGATTTGTATGTGATCTGAGCATAAGAGTGATTGTACATTATGCCAGTTATGCACCTACAAGCGATCCCATCCTTAAAAAAAATTAAAGTTACGGAAACAACAACAAACATACAACCTATCCACGGGCATGAAGGGCTACCAGAGTCA
The DNA here is from genome assembly GCA_020796225.1 of Arion vulgaris. Classification (NCBI taxonomy): domain Eukaryota; kingdom Metazoa; phylum Mollusca; class Gastropoda; order Stylommatophora; family Arionidae; genus Arion; species Arion vulgaris. The sequence goes on from CM036774.1 coordinate 6,230,976, forward strand.
TTGACTCACATGACTGGAAGTGGTGAAAGCTGAAAGGAAACTATAGAGCAAGAACTGAAGGAAATGAATCATAGCTGGAACACAATACAGAGGAAGGCCATGAACAGGGAAGAATGGTGTACGTTTGTTGCTGTCCTAAATGCCAAGGGCGTAACAGGTTAAAGGGAGAACCTACAAGTAGGCCAGCACATCTGATTTCTGCGATGCTTTTATTTACTAGGGTAGCTTCCCTAGAGGCCCCTACATCAGTCGCCTCTTACTACATGCCTTGTAGGCCACAGTGTTACTATTCTTTACTTTTGTTGGGTCCGCACCACACAGGAGAATCTTTGATATAAAATGTACTCTACGGTATCAAATGCAATCTTGTAAATTAATTATCGAAAAAGGGAAGACTGCAGTAAAACTTGGTAAAATAGCGAAAACACGTACAAACAAAGTACTATAGTTTTACAAAATACGAAACAGTGACGATATACACAGTTTTGACAGGTTTATCAAGCAACGATACAAGAATGCGATTTCAAGAACACTACAAATGGACGATTACTTATGGAAACATTCAAACCTATTTGGTTTGATGGCATCTGGTTTGATAGGTAACCTATAGGTCTGATAGGTTTGAATGTTTCCATATGTAATCGTTCATTTGTAGTGTTCCTCGAAATCCGCATTCTTGTTGTATCGTTTGCTTGATAAAGGCCTTGGCTCAAACGTTGCTGTATATCGTCACTGTTTCTGTATTTTGTAAAACTATAGTACTTTGTTTTTGCGTGTTTTCGGGAAAATTAATTACTATCTCTGATATAAAACTTCACCTTTGTGTTGTCAAGTTTGGCTTGGGGCTGGCTACCCCATTTGGTTAAAAAAAAACAACAACAAAAACTTTATCTAGAATATCCAGCTAATCATAAAAATTAGCATGAGTTGATCGAGGGCTTATACCCCAATTGTAGTTTTAAAAATGAGAGAGAGAGAGAGAGATAGAGAACTACAATTTCTGAAATAAAAATATACAATCCATGATACAAAAATATCTGGTACAAGAGAATCTCATGGATAAAACTGATATTCTTAGACCTAACAGTTCAATAATAGTCACAAGCAATTGTTACTTACCATAACAGGAAATGCAATAGAGATGACCTTGACCGATTTGATAGCCCACAGCACTGAGAGACACAACACTTGGATGGCTGTGAACAGGTGTACACGCTTAGTGCGTACATGGCGAAGGTACATAAAGTCAGGTTGATATTTGGGAGGCATCAGAAGAATCATAATACGATCAATCAGCTGCATACCCCTCAGTGAGGACACACCCATGTACAAGAAGACACCAAAAAGTACAGGCATTGGGATAAACTGCAAGAAATAAAAATATTTTCTTCACTTTTACATTGGCACAGATGTATGGTTCAGTGTCTTCTGATTCTATGTACAAGTGGCTTCAAACTGTGTCCACAAGTAGCTTTCTAATATGTCTATAAGTGGCTGCATACTGTGTCTATAAGTGACTGCATACTGTGTCTATAAGTGGCTGCATACTGTGTGTATAAGTGACTGCATACTGTGTGTATAAGTGGCTGCATACTGTGTCTATAAGTGACTGCATACTGTGTGTATAAGTGGCTGCATACTGTGTCTATAATTGGCTGCATACTGTGTCTATAAGTGGCTGCATACTGTGTGTATAAGTGGCTGCATACTGTGTCTATAAGTGGCTGCATACTGTGTCTATAAGTGACTGCATACTGTGTCTATAAGTGACTGCATACTGTGTCTATAAGTGGCTGCATACTGTGTCTATAAGTGACTGCATACTGTGTCTATAAGTGACTGCATACTGTGTCTATAAGTGGCTGCATACTGTGTCTATAAGTGACTGCATACTGTGTCTATAATTGGCTGCATACTGTGTTTATAAGTGACTGCATACTGTGTCTATAAGTGACTGCATACTGTGTCTATAAGTGGCTGCATACTGTGTCTATAAGTGACTGCATACTGTGTCTATAATTGGCTGCATACTGTGTCTATAAGTGGCTGCATACTGTGTCTATAAGTGACTGCATACTGTGTCTATAATTGGCTGCATACTGTGTCTATAAGTGACTGCATACTGTGTCTATAAGTGGCTGCATACTGTGTCTATAAGTGACTGCATACTGTGTCTATAATTGGCTGCATACTGTGTCTATAAGTGACTGCATACTGTGTCTATAAGTGGCTGCATACTGTGTCTATAATTGGCTGCATACTGTGTCTATAAGTGACTGCATCAATCAATCAAGTGCCATGCCTGCCGGCGTAGGCGATCATGTCTCTCCACAACTCTCTTTGCTTGGTGCATGTAATCAGTTCTGACGTCGATATTTTGTCGAACCATGATGTCAGGCCATCCAACATCTTCTCCCTCTGTCTTCCACGATCTCTCCTTCCCTGAATTTTACCTGTAGTCACCAAATGTTCTAAACCTTCTCTCGCATTATATGCCCGAAGAACCTTGATTGTCGGATTCTTATTCTTTTGATAAGGTTTCTTTGTGTACAGGCCTGATTTAAAACCCCCACGTTTGTTTTCTTTGCTGTCCATGGAATTCTCAACATTCTTCTGTAAAACCACATCTCTGTGGCTTCCAATGATCGTATTGATTGTTTGTTCAGTGTCCATGATTCGCTGCCATACATAAGAATTGGTTCAATATAGCATTGGAGTACTCGTTTCGCAGTGTCATTGGTAGTGAGTTCACGCATAGTGTGTTCTTCATTTTCATAAAAGCTGCTTTCGTTTGAGCTATTCTACTCCTAATCTCTGTTGTACATCTTCCATCTGGTGTTAAGAATGTTCCTAGATACTTGAATCGATGGACTTGTTTCAGTGTTGTGTTATTTATTTTGATATTGCATGTTGGTGTTTCTTGTTTCTTGGAGACAACCATAACCTCTGTTTTCTTTATATTCATGCTTAATCCTTTCTTTTCACTTTCTCTCACTAGTATGTCTATCAAGTCTTGCAGATCGTGTTCATTTGTAGCCATGAGAATTGTGTCATCAGCGTACCTTAGGTTGTTTATATTTTGTCCACCGACTGCTATTCCTGTCTTTTCTACTATAGATCTCATGATGTTTTCACTATATAAGTTGAATAGGTCTGGTTAGAGTACGCACCCTTGTCGTACTCCTAACTGTATCGCCTGATAGATTCCAATCTTACTCTCTAGTCTAATGGCTGCGGTTTGTTGCCAGTACAAATTCTTGATCAGTCTAAGATCTTTACCATCAATATTTATATTTTCTAACATGCTGATTATTTCTCCATGTTTTACTTTATCGAAAGCTTTGCGTAGTCTATGAAACATAGGTATAAGTCCAACTTCATTTCTATTGATCTTTCCATTATTGTTCTTATTGTATATATTGCGTTGTTTGTTCCTCTGCGTTCAACAAAGCCACATTGTTCTTCCTTAAGTGGCTGCGTACTGTGTCTATAAGTGGCTGCGTACTGTGTCTATAAGTGGCTGCGTACTGTGTCTATAAGTGGCTGCATACTGTGTCTATAAGTGGCTGCATACTGTGTGTATAAGTGGCTGCATACTGTGTCCACAAGTAGCTTTCAAGTATCTCTATAAGTGGCTTCTGATTCCATCTATAACTTGCTTCTAAGTCTACATAACTTTCAATTGTGTATACAATTAATTTTTAATTTGCCACACAGCATCAGGACAAGAAGATATTTCTAGAACAAGTTTTTGTGTGCGTTTCATTCTTCTTCTTCAAACGCTCCATATCGACCACGTGTTAAACCACTCTTTGTGATTTGTATGTGATCTGAACCTAAAATCGATTGTACATTGTGCCAGTTATGCATCTACAAGTTAGCCGGCACATCTGATTTCTGCTATGCTTTTTAATTGACTAGGTAGCTTCCCCCTCTTCCTCACTTCCCTACCTTAGTCACCTCTTATGACATGCCTTGTAAGTTGCAATGTTGTTATTCTTTGCTTCTCTTGCAGGCCTGTGCACATACAGGCGTGTGCGCTTCATAAATAGCTTTTTTTCACCACATTTGTCCCACCTACATTCTATAAATACATTATAAATGATTGATTCATTGAACCATTATCATTGCACTTTGGTGAGTAACCATGTGTGCTCTGATCTCTTTCTTACACATGAAGATTTCAGCTGCAGTGCACAAAGTCCGTAGCACCAGCGAGGGTCCCTGATGTAATTTTGAAGATGGTAAAGATATTTTTTAGGAATTTTATTTTTAATCTTTTCTAATGAATTTTTGCCCAGACAGTGGCTTTCCAGCCTGCTGTTCTCGATTTTGAACTGCCAAGGGTTCTTTTACATACTCAAATTGAACATTGGACCTATGTTTTACTGTCCGTCTCCGATAGGACTAAGAACTCGATCTCACGTACACTGAGATCAGGGATCTCTGGAAAAATATCCTGATGGCTCCACGAGGGAGTGAACCTGGTACCTCTGGCATGAGAGACAAGCACCCAGCCTCTATGCCACAGAAACCCTTAGTTATAACAAATACATTATAAACTGAGTCAAAGTTATGACATACCTTGAGAATTGAGGTCAGTAAAACTGATAAACCAATTAATAGAAAAATGAGGGTTCCTGTAACTCTTTGCTCTCTGAAAATAAAAAAATAACATCTCATCATCATCATCAAGTAGCTTGTCCCTTCTGAAACTTTTCTCCCATGACAGCAGTCCTGAAAAACTCTGTTTTGTGCAAGTTGACCGGCGTCAGCAGAAATAATTCTCAGATCGTCAATGACATCTTGCACCCATCATCTTCTAGGTGTTCTTTCTTCTTCATCAGGCACATTCCCTCCAAAATTATCTTCTCGATGCACTCATGTCATTTGATGTGTCTGAAATATTTAATTTTCCTTCCCCCCAACCAACCTTTCAAGGCAGCAGGTTAAAAAGCTTATCTGAGAGTATCTGAAGACACAATTCATCCTCTACACAATGCTATAAATTAACACAAGGACCACCCGAGTGGTTACCGGGGCCTAAATTTGTGGTGTAACGTACAGAACCACTGTTACCTGCCATGCATGTCGTAAGATGCGACTAAGGAGGTCTGGCTGAAATCGGATGCATGTGTCCTAAACGTGTAGAAGTCTATCGCTTTAGGGCCTACCAAACCAATGTGTAACGTATACACGTTCTTGGCAATGATCAAACCTATCACAAAGAGTGATTAAAATTGGTCGTAAAGAACGAACGCAAAGAAGGAGAAGAACACAAGGACAAGCATTTTAAAAATAGATTTTCCAGACATACTAACATCTTACCGATCTCTAAACTACAGTAACGTACATCCAGAGAACTGAACTTCTTATGTAGACATTACTAAACAACAGTGAATAAGAAACAAAACATATAAGAACATCCAAGATGCTGTGATGTATCCTACCTCACTCCAAGAAACTTTGGTCTTTCTCCTGGAGCTGAACATTGTGATTCCTTCTTCAAACTATTGACATGGTTGATAGAGAGAACAGTGGCAGCAACAAACCAAGGCAGACCCAGGAATGAGCAGATGACAATTAGTGTAGACACAATGAACAAATCTAAGTGATAACCTGATCCTTTCTGAAATAAAAGTCAATAACAGGTTTACAAATGTTCCAACATCAAAACAGGAAAATAACAACAAATATATTCGTTCAGTTATCAGTTATATTGCGACTATCATCATATAAATTCTTCTTCTTCTGCGTTCTCACTAGATTGGGATTTTAGATTCTCTAATAAAGCCAGCCGTCTGTCTCAGATTATCAGCCAAGCCATACAGTTTGTTTTGGACGCTAGTGTAAGTGGGCCACCTCTTTCTTCTCAAGTCTGCATACTGGGGCAGTTCTGTGGGATATAATTCCTATGATTTCTGCTTCCCGTTTGTGCTGACCTCTTCCCGCAGTAAGTTTTGGCCACCCTTGTGATGGTAGGTCTGACATTTTTACTGCGTGGCTAAACACTTTACACCCCAAATTTGGGCCCGGTAACCACTGGGCATCATATAATTCAGACATGACCATAGATGCTTCGATTCCCAATTTTAAAAATCCAGCAGCGTCCATCGGTCAAACATGCCAGTTCAATGTTGATTAATTAATCTTTTGCATACTTGGTATGTCATTCGTTTCAGGCTGCACCAATATCAACATCCATCTCTCTCAATCTGGTCAGCGAGTGGGATTCACAACTCTGAAACTCCTCTGTTTTGAAAGACTCTCTCAATGCATTAAGAATATGATTTTGGTCCATTGCAGCTCCCTCTGATTACGTCCGATGCCTCAAAGAGCCATGTTACTCCAATACAGTAGATACCAAGCAAACACTGTTTATGAAGCAAAAACACAAAAGACCGTCTATAAATGTCTGCTTATGCTGACACTGTGAGGCTAAACAGGAATAGAGAAAAGAACAAAGAAATAATCATCACAGATTAGTTTTGCAGTCTCTAGTCAAGGACACTGCTTTTTTGATATGATTCCAACTACAGCAATTTAAATACCTCGGAGTCCTGGTAACATCAGATGGCTGATGCCGATCAGAAATATAGAGCAGAATAGGGCAGGCGAAAAGATAATTCTAGAAAATGAGAAGCATTATATGCAACAAGTCATTGTTAATTGAGATCAGAATTCGTGTTATTCAGTGATACATGGAACCAATACTGACATACGCATGCGAGTCATGGACAATAAATACACAGATCAAAAAATCTCAGAGGGCTACAGAAATGTAATTTTACAGAAGAATGATTAGAATCCCATGGACTGCTAAAATTACTAATGTTGAGGTAATGAATGAGGTCAAGACACAGAGAAAGCTTATCATCAATATATACGAAAGAGGCTGTCATAATTTTTCGGACATGTGATGAGGAAGGGAGGTTTAGAACACATTGTAACAACTGATAAAATCAAGGGAGACGAGACAGAGGAAGTAAAGAGAGAAATTTTGGATACCCTGACTTCATGGCATGGTAGAGCGTCAACATCTGAGATGATAGCGAACACCAGAGACAGAGATTTGTGGAGATTGTCTATGCCAGCCGGCACGGCAACTGATGATGATGAGTCACGGACAACAAGAAGATATATACATATATATTATATATAATGAGATAGTTTGCTTACCTGAAGCTTATTTTCCTTCCTATTGACAATGACAGCTGTAATCTGTTGGTCCATAAAAATCAAAATGGTACACAGCAATGCTGGTATAATAGCCGCCAGAGCTGTCCACCATGGGTTGTGTCCAACTGGACTGATTAACCAATCACGTTTTGGATTCGTCGGCTGTAGTATGAAAAACAAATACAAGTGAATATATAATTTCATCGCTAATCTTAAGAACTACTATTATGCAAGTGGTTATGGTTATTACTGCCTGTGATACCATTTTTTTAGGGCAGTGTAGAATAGGTGTAGGAGATGGAAGTGGTTTGGATATACATTAAGTATTCAGAAGACCAGACAAACACATGTGGCTTTGAAATGGAATCCAGGAGATAAGAGAGGTAATGGGCAACCTAAAGAGACATGGAGACGAACTGTAGACAGAGAAAGCGAAGAGGAGAGAAAGACCTAGAAGGACCTAATGTTATCTTATGCGATCAACATCATGGCACATTGGGCATTCCCATGCATTCTCTGTCCTCTGGTGCAGCAGCCATCCCAAAGTTCATTTGCTCACCATACCCACGAGAAGTTTATTAGTATACCTTCTCTCTCTACCACGAAGACTACATTGTCTGGCCTGTCCAAACTTAACTCCTTCCACGCTTTAAGCCGCACACTGCGCCATGGCGGAAGTCCGTTGCACGCTTTAAGCCGCACACTGCGCCATAGAGTTGCTTCCCTTATAAGAAGTCTTTCTAGTTTTACTTCTTCTGTTTTACTTATAGTACTTTTTAACCTTGTTATTCTGTTAGGTTGTCCAGTTTACTTCAATTTAGTATATAATTATATATATGTTTATTTATTGATAAGTAGTTGGGATCGTAATTTTTTTTTTTTTACTTCCCTTGAATTAACTGCTTAAAAATTGAGTAAATAAATGGGCGTGGAAAGAGTTAATTCCTAATTCTCGGACTCTGTCCAGTGTCTGAGACTACGCCATATCGCATAAATGAGAGTACCGGATTTATGATATTTGCTCTGTCCATACTTCTGTCCGCTTGAATCGGGAATTGTTTGCAAGAAATTCAACATGCTCGTTACTCTGCACTCCAGCATGTCCTGGTGTGTACAGCCAAGTCATTTTCTTGAGATGTGATAGCATGAACTAAGCTGGCTCGATCAAGAAAGATCTGGTTAGGGGTAAATTTGCTGATGCCTTATGCTTCAAGGGGAGTTAAGAGAAGAGGGATAGGGGGACAATGAACTTGTGGAATGCTACCAATGTTACTGCTACTACCAACATAACCACTGCTACTACTCTCATCACTGTTATTAGTACAAATATTAACACGTCCATATTACCAACTTCTACAGTTTTACCATTTGTCACATCAAGACGCCCACATTACCTCTTTGTGGACCAAATGCCACACTACATGGCTTTGGGATAGATGCCTTTTTATCAGGAGCCACATTAAAGAGCATTTTTTATTATAAAAACAAATGGCTTGTAAAAATATGATTTTTACCCTGGTTCAGTAAGAGTTAAACAAAACTTACAGCAAAGTTCTCTGGAACGTTCAGTTTTGGAGTGCGAATGCCGACCAGGTAGTCTACCAATACCATACTGAGTATTGCTATCAGTACAGCAAAGTCACTCATGATTCCTCTAACCTGTAGACAAATAGACAAACAACATGTTGAGCTTCACTTACAAATTTCAAGTAAAGAGTTTCTTATGACGTTTGCTTCAATCTATCTATCTATTCTCCATCTATCTATTCTCCATCTATCTATTCTCCATCTATCTATTCTCTATCTATCTATTCTCTATCTATCTATTCTCTATTCTATTTTGGCTTTCCAGTGTCAGGCCAAAAAGATGCACCTGAGCGACCTCCTTATGTGCTATGCACAATGTTGAATTTATTGCCTTAGATATTTTCCATCGTCCACTATTTATGTGGTTGTCCACTGGGCCTGTTGTCGTTGTATCTCTGGTCATGCGTTTAGTTTACTGTGACCACAAACTGGTCAGTCAACTTCAGGTCTGTCAGGTTTACCCAAAATGTAGGTCCACTGGGTGTGGTCACATGTTGCTTCTCAGCTCACCCAGAAAAATATAGTCTTGCAGGATATGCTCGTGTCTGTTCCGCCTACTAACACTAGCAGAGAGCTGTTTGACTTATTCCTAGTCTATATAAACGTTTGTTGAGTCTGCAGTGTCCGGTTCATAAGCGAAATATAAGGACCTGGATTGTTCTGCTGAGATCTTTGAGGAAGTCTTTTCCATAGTCATATCCAGTGTTTGTCTTCCAGTCTACTGCAGATTTTTTCCTTATGACGGCACTGACCTCTTGAAAAGACAGTGATTGGTAACATTGCATTTTGACACTGCCCTCCTTAGCCAAGACATCGGCACACTCATGGACTAAAAATAGTTGAAAATATTTAACAAAGTTTTGATCGATTGATTGATTGGACCATGATAATTGCACTTTAATGAGTAACCATGTGTGCTCCGATCTCTTTCTTACAAAGGAATATCTCAGCTACAGTGCACAAACTCCGTAGCATCGGTGAGGGTCTCGGTTGTAATTTTGAAAGCAGTGAAGATATTTTTTTCTATTTTAATCTTTCTCATAAATTTTTCCAGTGCAGGAGCTTTCCAGCCTGCTCTTCTCGATTTTGAACTGCCAATGTTTTTTTATGTACCCAAATTGAACACAAGACCTACGTTTTATCTTCGTCCGTCTCCTATAGCACTAGGAACTCGATCTCACCTACACTGAGATCTCTGGAAAAATATGCAGATGGCTCCATGAGGGAACGAACCTGATACCTTTGGTATGAGAGATGAGCATCTAACTTCTACGCCACCGCGACCTCTTTATCAGTTATAAGTTATACGAGGACTATCCTCATAGCATTCCGGACACGTCCTTAGGTGCTCCGATCACTGCCTCAGCAAATCTAAATTCTCTCACTATCATGTTGATATATCAAGACTTGTACATTTTATTCATTTGTCACTAGCCTATCTGCTCGTTCATTACCACACAGATTTTGGCCCTGGACATACTTCCAGTCCAGGTTTCCTGCAATGATAATAGTATTTTTTTTTTTCCCCACCCAGAAACACTTAAGCATCCAGCTCTTCGGCTCGGTTCCATGGACATCGAACCTTCGGTTTGCTGCCACGAACACCGTAAATCTGGAGAACCTGAGGCTTTTCTGCCAGTCCGCGGAATTGAACCCGCACTCACAGAGGGTTATCACCCGTCGTTCAACACGCTACGAACATGTTAGCAGGTGTGATAATAGTATCAAAACTGCATTCTGTTAATTAAGGTACCTACTTTTACAAAGCTTACAACTCACCACTGTTGGAAAAAATGAAGCATTTCTGGACAACTTCAATGACATAGCCAGTGCGAAAGTTCCAATAAAAAGCAGACATGAAAAAAAGAATACATCTGGAACGTAGAAAGGTGTTTTACACCCTGCACCTTCTAACATCCCTTCATCTTTTTTGCATGCCATGCGAGCCTCTTTTGAAAAGGCATCAGTTTCGGTAAAGTTCTGGTAAGTTCCATTGATGGATGCATTGTAAGGCAAAGTCATGCCATTAATGTATGTGTAGTTGCCAGTAACAATGCAGGAACAGTTATAAATAGGAATGTCGTCTGGATGAAGATTGGGAGGATCATCACTGGCAATCTTCAACAGCTGAAAATCAAAATAAATGATAAATGTTAGTTATTATAGCGCCCGAGTGGTTACCGGGCCCAAATTTGGGGTGTAAAGAATAGAACCACTGTTACCTGCCACGCATGTCATAAGAGGCGACAAAGGAGGTTTGGCTGAAATCGGATGTATGTGTCCGCTAGGGAATGCTAACCCGAAATAAATGCTTGCAGAAAACGGATGCACCAGGCCGTAAGGCGCATAACATGGTGAACAACCCTCACAATGAAGAATGGGATAATGGATTCTACGGTCGCCAATCTGCCTTGGAGATTTAGCCAGCAGTAAGAATGTCAGACCTACCATCATGAGGGTGGCCAAAAATTACTGCGGGAAGAGGTCGACACAAACAGGGAAACAGAAATCGTAGGAATTATATCCTACAGAACTGCCCTCAGTGTGCAGACTTGAGAAGAAAGAGGTGGCCCACTTACACTAGCGTCCAAGACAAACTGTATGGCGTGGCTGATAATCTGAGGCAGACGGCTGCCTTTATTAGAGAATCCGAAATCCCAATCTAGTGAGAACGAAGAAGAAGAAGAATTTATTATAGACATTACATCTTTGTCATATAATATCTTATATCATCATATGTTGCCGGGACTCACAAGGGGAGCAAAGAATAGTAACACTGAGACCTAAAAGGCAAGTCGTAAGAGGTGACCGAGGTAAGGGCATAGGGAAGTTACCCTAGTAAATGAAAAGCGTTGCAGAAAATCAGATGCACTGGCCTACTTGTAGGCGCATTACTGGCACAAAGTACAATTGCTCTTAGGCACAGATCACATACAATTCACAAAGAGTGTTTAACAAGTGGTCGATATGAAGTATTCGAATAAGTGAAACTCCCGCTTTACAGTACAACATTTGCTGAGTTATACTGTGGTATGGTGTTAAATCTGATTACTTATAGAGGACAGGCTTGTATCAACAGCATCAATTGTTGGGGAGTTGAAGATGGATAAGGGAGATGTTCTTCGATCTCTTCGCGACTGTCTATTGGATGAGGACACTAAAATAGATGTTGAATCGATCAAGCGATTTAGGCAGTTTGGAGTTACCCGTTGTAAAAGTCACACTGGATGCCTGAGAGGCAAAGTGAGAGGTGTGTTTAATCAGTGAGTCATGGGAACCATCAGTATGCATACTATTTGATATCTATTGGGAGAGACTGAGCGCCTATGGGTCTGCCTGGAGTGCAATGACGTCAGTTTAGTAACCAATAGCCAATAACTTATAGAGGAGGCTGTCAAATCTAACTCAAGCCGTCAAAAATAAACACTAATTCTATTCTTGTGGCGCTCTGTTGCTTTGGTAGTGAGTTTGACCAACATCCAAGAGTACCTGGTTCAAACTTCGCAATGGGCAGTTTGGAAACAAATTTGTTCCTGTGGATTTTTACAAACAGCATAAAATAGACCTCACCATTCAGAAAGCAAAGGTGAACTACTGCACATATAAGTGTTGCCTAAAAAATCAACGACTCATTTACTGCAGTTAATGGTGACATCCTGTAAAGGATATGCCACGATTTTCATTCAACTAAATATTGCAAATTTGTATAGATAAAATAGATCAACTTAATATTATACACAAGACACAGTTGTTAGCATACCTTGAGTATAGCCTCCACAATGAAGATGAGAGATATTAGGGCAGCAAAACTCTCCTCTGTGAAACGTGTGATGTATCGGACTAAAGCGCTCAAATCAAAGGCAACCATAATGAACAATATGGCCCCTGTCCACATTCCAATCCACAACCGCATCTCCAAGTAATTTAATCCATTGTCTCTATCAGAGGAAGAAATATAGATTGTAATGAAGTCTGACATGTTTCTGTTACAATAACTAAATGATGCATTTAATTTGACCTGACTTATGTTTTCGGGTGCCTGTCATGTCTATTTATGGTCAGTTGGTGAGAATGAACCCGATTAAACCAGTTGCAAGATCGTACAACCTGAAAATGAAATCATCAAGAGGAATGGGCAGATGAAGTAAAAGATGGATTGATGGAGTTACAGACATCTTAAAACTCTACAATATCACAGTATATCAAGCGACTGAGCGTGTACTATCTTGGAAACCGATCATCAGTTAAACTTGCAAAATGGCAAAAACAGAGAAGGGCAAAAGAAAGATGAAACAAATAAGAGTACATCATTTTTGTTGACAGCGGAAGCGAACTGCTTTGAATTTCTATTTCTTCTTCTATAAATGCACCATAACGACCATCTGTTAGACCACTCTTTGTGATTTGTATGTGATCTGAGCCTAAGAGCAATTGCACACTGCGCCAGTTATACACCTACAAGTAGGTCAGCACATCCAATTTCTGCTATGCTTTTTATTTACTAGGGTAGCTTCCTAGGCCCTACCTTAGTCACCTCTTATGACATACCTTGTAGGTAACAGTGTTACTATTCTTTGCTCCCCTTGAGAGCCCCGCAACACAGTGGCGCAATTTTTGTTTCTGCTGAGCATGTTAAAGAAATAATTTCAATAATAAATTGATCACTTACTTGCAGAAATGATTGAGGATTGTCTCAAAGACAAGAACAGGACCTGTACTACCTAAGATTGTCAGAGGTTGTCCAGCAAACAGTGAGTAGATGATTCCGCAGATAGCACCCGACAAGATTGACTCTAAGGCAGCCTGTTATTTGAGGAACATTAATTTCAACACAAAATTAACAAATTGAATTTTATTTTTTTTTTTCACGATCCAGAAACACTTGAGCTGAAAGCTCTTCGACTCGGTGCCACGGACATTGTAATCCTTCGGTTCGGTGTCATTAACACCAGTGGCGGCTCGTGATCATTTTTCTTAGTGGGGTCAGACACAAATTTTCAGAAAAATCATGGGTTTTGAAGTATTTATTATTATTTGTCTATTCGGGGTAGTTATTCCCCATTTCAATAATTATTTCAATTATTCCCACTGCCCCTTAATGACGAGCCGCCCCTGATTAACACCATAAATTTGGAAAACCTGTGGCTTTTCTCCCAGTCTGCAGAATTGAACCGCATTCACAGAGGGCTTGAATTTTGTTATTAAAACCATTTTTCAAATCAAGTAGTGGCATGTCCCTCTTGCGGAATGTCGCTTTCATCACAACCCATCTGAAATACTTTCTGTCTCTTGCAAGTTCTGTAACCCTATAGTTAGTTAGTTAGTTTGTTCCTTTCGCGTCAAAGGCGGCACATAGGGCAGAGGTTTTAGATCTCCATGTGATACGGTTCTTTACTAGCAGTTGGAGATCTTGTATGGTTTTACATCCCAATAGTTTACTTTCTTGTTGGATGGTTCTTCAAGAGTGGTCTTTGGTCTTCCACGTTTTCTTTTCCCAACTGGTGACCACATAAGGACTTGTCGATTTAGTCTCTTTTCGCCTGCTCTAAGAACATGACCTAAATATTTCCACCTTCGTTTCCTTATAATATTTGATACGGGTTGTTGGTGTGTTCTATCTCTCACTGTGTTGTTAGAAACGAAATCACTCCATTTTACTTTTAATAATTTTCGTAGACATTTATTCTCAAAGCTGTCCAGTTTCTTATCAATTTTCTTTTTGATTTCCAACTTTCACAACCGTAGGTCAGTACAGGAATCACACATGACCTAAATAATTTAACTTTTGTACGTATACTAAGGTCTTGAGATTGCCAAGAGAACCCCTATAGCCACTCATTTTAATGAAAATGATGATTTGGGAGCTCACGATATCCAGGTCATAGCCATCCGATCATGTTCCTCTGATGATCAAAGTCGATTTCTCTAGAGAATCGTTTTATATCTTTATATGGTACCTTGCGACCTCTTGAACTCATCTCATTACATTTCTATGTTTCTTAATATTGTCTGTTCTCTTGCTCTATATTCTATATGTGTGTATGTTAAATGTATATAAGTTAAATATATATATATATATTTACACATTGGATTTCTATTGTATATCTTCTTTTTTCCACTTCTCATTTTTTGTATTTATTTTGTTATTTGTTTTTAGTCACAGATTTTTACTTTAGGACCGTTAGGAACTTATTGCTTGATTTTACATATTGTCTACTGTGTGAGAAGTGAAATTCTTCACTTCTGTTGTGTCCTTTGCTTGATAAAGGCCTTTTGGTGGAAACGTTGCTGTGTATTTTATTGTTTTTGTATTTTGTAAAACTACAGTACATTGGTTTTTTTTTTTTGTTTATTTGTGTTTCAGCTCATTCATAAATTGCTAGATAGTTCTACTGCAGCCTTCCCATATATCGATGATAGATAAAGTAAGATAAAAGTATGAGGATGGAGGTTGGGGCCATTACTGCTGCCCTCCATTAGCTCTCTGGGACTCTGTTTACTGGGGGCCGTTGTTGTTTCTGATACTCATCGATGCTTGGAAGATCCAGAATCTCAGGTTGTGGTATGAATGGATGTCATCTATAAAGGATTCCAACCTCCAGAGACTCACATGGATCTACTGTCCTAGTCATCGGGTGCTCACAGCAATAGTGAGCGGATGTGCTTGCATCAAAGCACTGATTGTTGGGGAGTTTAAGATGGATACGGGAAGTTTTTGGTCTCTTAGCAACCTACTGTTGGATGTGGATACTAAAATTGATGTTGAATCAAGAGAGATTTAAGGAGTTTAGAATTGCCTTGTTCGTTCATTTAGACTGAATATCTTATGCACTAGGACATGTCCAGGTGCTCCGATCATCAGCAATATCTAACATCGTAGCGACGATGCCGGATCAGTTCTGATTGTTGTATATAGTCCTACCATTACCTGTTGTACTGTTCTTTTCTTGCCACACCAATCTTCAAACCCAGTTCTCACAATTGCCTTGTTATACAAGTAGAACTAATTGCTTGAGGTGCAGAGAGAGAAGTGTAACCAGTGAGCCCCAGGAATCATCAGTATGTATATCCTTTAACATCTGTTAAGGGAGAATGAGCCCTATGGATCTTCCTGGAGTGTTGTAATATCAGTTCAGTAACTAATAACCAATTGCACTCTAATGACCTATTAATCATAATCATTTAACAGACATTGGTGATTGATGAACATTTTTGAACAGAAAAATGTCTGGGAAGAGAGAAAAAGAATGACAGACAGAGAAGAGATACTGAATAACCAGCTTGGTAGCATGACATAGAAGAAAGTCAACAACATAGTGGAGGACACAACACCGGAACTTACCATATTTGTGTCTGTTGCATCCTCTAGTAATCCACCAAAAGTAATTATTGGAGTCAAACAGGCAAAGTATAAAAACACAAATGAGGCTACTGCCTGTAAAGACACAGCATCTTTAAAATCGCTGGGGTACCATGGAATTTTCCGTTTGATGTCTGCAATCAACCCTCCAAACAATCTTATTGAATGAAAAAGAAAAAGAAAATGAACAATTAAAAAAGTAGAACAGCCTTACGAAAATGAATATCAGCTTACAAAGTGCCTTAAAATAAGCACACAAAGATGATCACTACGTCCCCTCCCATCCCAAACACTTCTATAAAGAAGTAAATGGTGGAAGAGAAGAAAAGAAAGAGATAGTGATAGCAGAAGGAAGATGAATATTGATGAGTACAAAAACTTTTCTGGACTTGACTTAAAAGTTGATTAAGATGACAAATGGAGAATACCAACTGTCTATTATCTTTCCCCAGGCGGAAGATGGAATTGGTTGTCCACTCTTGCTGTTAAGCGTAGGGGTGGGGGCTTTATTTTGCGTTAAAAGGGCCAGATGAGTCGCTCTTGTTATGTTATATCTGTGTTTATTTAGTGTGGTCTTGATATTGTCTATCCATCTTTTTCTTGGTTTTCCTTGGCTCTAGTATCTGATCTCTTTTTATTGTATGCTGTTATTGGTGGTTGGTTGTATGAGCAATTTCTGTGAATCCCACTTGCTGACCAGATTGAAAGAGATGGGTGTCAATATTGGTGCAGCCCGAAAAGAACGACATACTAAATATGCAAAGAGATTGATTAATCAACATCGAACTGGCGTGTTGGGTCGCTGGACGCTGCTGGATTTGCTGAGGCGGAGATGGGAGCACCTATGGACATATCCAGAGTGCTATGATGATAGTCCTCATATAACTGATAACTGTATGAGAATACCAAACCAAATTAAAAATACAAGTAAAGAAGAGGCTGGACAATATAAAATATCAAGAAAGAGATAGAGAGAGCAAACAAGTCAATGTTACAGAGAGAGAGAGAGAGAGAACAAGTTGCTGTTACAGAGAGAGAGAGAGAGCGAGAGAGAACAAGTTGCTGTTACAGATGTAGTAGGACCATTAGTTGGTAAGAGCGTATTAGTTGTGGTAGCGTATGTTCAGTATCGACGGAGTGATGGGAGCTACTCCTGATGACGACTATATATACCAAGATGGATGATGGTGTTACATTGTGTAGTATTCACATAACTCAAACACTGTTATGATTGACTTAGATGCATATTTATTTATGGTATCACATCTAGACACACAAAACACGCCTGGTCATGCCTAATGTTTATGTCGTCTTCGTTGTTGTCACTACGTCGCTAAGCAGTACTAACATTCTACGTCAACTAGTTTCACTACGTCCATGTCTCGTTCTAGTGTTGCTATCTGCTTACAGTGTGCAGATTTGGTGTGCAAACACTACAGTCTACTAATTTCATATCTAAAAGGGTGAAGACTGCAGTAAAACTTTGAAAAATAGCTAAACACGTAAAAACAAAGTACTATAGTTTTACAAAATACAGAAATAGTGACAACAAGCGTTGACAAGGTTTATCACAAACAATACAACAAGAATGACGAAATGTTGTATTGTTTGCTTGATAAAGGCCTTTGGCTCAAACGTTGCTGTTTATCGTCACTGTTTCTGTATTTTGTAAAACTATAGTACTTTGTTTTTAAGTGTTTAGCTAATTTCATATCTACCAACCTATCTATCTAAACTACCTGTCTGGCCTGCTGGCTACCACCTGGGGTTGAGGGAATGGCTTCATGCCTTCTACACAGAGAGAGAGAACAAGTTGTTGTTACAGAGAGAGAGAAACAAGTTGCTGTTACAGAGAGAGAGAGAGAGAGAGAGAGAGAGAGAGAGAGAAAACAAGTTGCTATTACAGAGAGAGAGAGAATAAGTTGTTGTTACAGAGAGAGAGAGAGAGAGAACAAGTTGCTGTTACAGAGAGAGAGAGAGAGAGAGAGAGAGAGAGAGAGAGAGAGAGAGAGAGAGAACAAGTTGCTGTTACAGAGAGAGAGAGAGAGAGAGAACAAGTTGCTGTTACAGAGAGAGAGAGAGAGAGAACAAGTTGTTGTTACAGATAGAGAGTGAACTGGCCATCATTAGCTGCTAGGAGAGAGAGAGAAAAGCAGAAGAATGTGACCGTAGGTTTGTGTTGAAGAGTAGAGATGAGATGAAAAAGCTACATCTGAAGTTGGAGAAGGCCTACCTGTATGGCAAGAAAACCAATAAAATGGTAAGCAGGTTTTCACGTAAAAATCAGTCACAAGCGACACACCAGACACCATGGCTATACCTGAATTCATACCGGGCGAATGCAGAAGAAGAAGATGGAAAAGTAATAGAATATGACATACAGTTTGCATATGGTAATGTGTTATGTTAAATAATAACAAACAAAACAATCTCAAAGGTGGAAAATCTGAAGAAAACAAGAAAAATAGACACATATATATGCATTTATGTGACAATAATATTTACCTGCCAGTTCGCACAAGACTAGCGTCTGAGTGGTCGTCTGCTTCTTCTAACATCATCAGCTTTCCATTGGGCAGCGGAGGACCAGAGCCAGCTGTCTTTCTGCCTTCCTGTCCATGAATATATTCATTGGCTTATTAGCAGGGAAGTATATACTCTTATACAGGGTGTTCAACATAAAAGCAGCCCATGAATGGAGCTAATCTGGCATATATGTATGGAAATGAGAAGGTTCAGTTATGACGTAGTATAGGTCAAGGTTGTGTGATGGTGTGTAATTGTAGTGCGGAAGGGGCGATGAACAAATGTGAAGTAGGACAAGCTAGTCATAACCGGTTTAAATAGTAAATAGACGGAGATGCAATGCGTACCTGGCAAATTTCTATTTACCACTGGGGCTGCTTTTAAGTTGAACACCCTGTATAAGGGTATACATATGAATATTTCCAGGGAAAGGCGTGGGGGAAGAGGAGAAATTTCTATCCGCAGTTGTTTAGGATTACCGAGAAATATAAGACGAGGCAATGGGGGTTTAATAAATGTTATAAAATTTCGACATTTTTTTCTTCTTGAAATAAAAAATAAAAAATCGACTGTATATTGCTGGGGCTCTCAAGGAGAGCAAAGAATAGTAATACTGCGACCTACAAGGCCTGTCGTAAGAGGCGTCCGAGGTAGGGGCCTGGGGAAACTACCTTAGTAAATAAAAAGCATAGAAGAAATCGGATGTACTGGCATATTTGTAGACACATAACTGGCACAGCGTACAATCAGTCTTAGATTCAGATCACATACAAATCACAAAGAGTGGTTGGGGGACTGCCTAGAGTAGTTGATAGTAGCTCGGCCTGCTAGCTGTGAGACGCCTCATAGCTCGGGTTCGAACCTACTGTCCGGCATTTGTTCGAGGTCCCTGGTCTTACTCAGGACGATAACGTGAGTACCTCTGAAGTCGGAGAAAATCTGCCTGTATGGCGAGGGAATACTAATTACGAGTACATTGAGCACACGGCTGCCAGTGTAAAGTAATTTACAATGTGCACGCTGCTGCCATTGTAAGAAATTGGGAAAACGGATTTTCATGCAAAAATCAGTTTCAGAGATGAAACTCCCGAGTTGAAAGCGGACGAAAAAAAAAAAAAGAGTGGTTAACAAGGGGTCGATATGGAACAGTGAAGAAGGAGAAGAAATAAAAAAATGTACTTTTCTTGGAATAAGTTCAAACATGCCAATTGCACAATAAATAAAATGTCTGTGGCTTGCGATTTCCAAACAATGAACACTCGACATGCAGAATCCTGATAATTTATTAATTGCTGAAAGTGCTGAATGCCCTGATAAGGGCAGAGCTCCTTCTTCTACTTCTTCTTCGAACGCTCCATATCGACCACTTGTTAACCACTCTTTGTGATTTGTATGTGATTCAAGCCTAAGAGCGATTGTACATTGTGCCTACAAGTAGGCCAGCACATCCGATTTCGTCTATACTTTTTATTTACTAGGGTAGCTTCCATACCTCAGTAGCCTCTTACAACATGCCTTGTAGATCGCAGTGTTACTATTCTTTGCTTTGCTTGAGAGCCACGGCAGAGATTGGGCAGAGCTCCCAATAATTGTTGCCAGAAACAATTCTTTATTGTTTGTTGTTGTACATGACCTGATATAACCAAAAATACACAGTTCTTAGATTAGAAGGGCATGCCTCAACTTAACTCTTAGTGACCAGGTAAGAGCAATTATAGATAAAATGCCACTTAGTGTGGCTCTGGTACACAAGGGTAAAGAACTTAATTTCTTAAAAACCCAAAAATCTGACTGGCTGTCTATGTATGCCTGCTTTTATTTATTTCCCAAAACATAAATAATAATAATTCCTCTCGTACTGTTATACGTTACATAGGGCCTGCAAGGAATTTCTCCATACCGCTCTATCCTGGACAATTCGCTCAATCTCTTCCAAGGAACTGATACCGATATTTCTCGACTCTCTCAGCAAAGTTTGTTTCAGGGTCCCCTTAGATTGTCTTCTTTTCTTGAACCCTTTGCATTCCACTTCAATGCCTGCTTTGATATTCTTTATTCCCAAAACATACCTCATTTAATTTAATCTCTGCTTTATCCTTTTGGTCAAAACAAATCTGTCTATGATATTTTATACCACCAGGCCACAGGGGACTGTCTGTCTCGCCTTTGTGAGATTACAAGAAATAATCATAATTGCGCAATGATCTCATGCAAGATTCATTTTCATTTGATCTACTTTATACGATACCGATCACAAAGAAGAAAATCGACCTTATTACTGGCTAATTGTCTGAACACTAGATAGTTTTTGTTTTTAGCGCTCATCGTCAACAACATCATCATCATCATCAGGCGTAAGCGATCATAGATCTCCACATATCTCTGACATTGGTGTTTGCTATCAACTCATAAGTTGACGCTCTACTGTGCCATGAAGTCAGGCTATCCAACATTTTCTCTCTCCATCTTCCTCTGTCTCGTCTACCCTCGGTTTTTAGTGCTACAGTTTTTAAAAAGAATGATTTTGTCTTTGCTCAGTTTATTAAAGGTTGGAGATCTCTGTGGCGTAGAGATTAGGTTCTCGGCTCTCGTTTCAAAGGTACTTGGTTTGCTCCCTCGTGAAGCCATTGAAATATTTTTCCAGAGATCCCTGATCTCAGTGTAAGTGAGATTGAGTTTCTAGTCCTATTGGAAACGTACAAGAAAATCTTGGGTCTGTGTTCAATTTGAGCATGTAAAAGAACCCTTGGCTCCCGGTACCCGACACATTCACTACCAAATTGAAAAACAACATGAAGCAAAGTTCGACGCGGTGTACGACAGTTGGGTTATTTTAATAGATAATTTTGGCACATCCTGCAGCAGTTAGTATGGAATGAGTTAACTATTAGGCTCTTATATAGATTTCCTATAATGGACAATTAAATTTTTTATTATACCGAAACAAACTGACAGACTAAACATCATTGAAAAAGTTTTTCAGTTGGAACACACATTTTAATAAATGGGGGAGGAATTCTTAACATTCTTCTGTAAGATCATATTTTTTTTGAACTTCAGTGATCTTATCAGTTGTTTATCTTTTATAGCTTGCTTCTTTATGAATGTGAATATTACTAACATCATCGCTACTATCGCTACAGCCACTTCTATTACTACTACTACCTGCTTCTACCAGTACCACCTCTTCTACCACTACTACTACCACTATCATCACTACTACTACCACTATCATCACTGCTACTACCACTACCACACCTGCTACTACCACTACAACCACTGCTACTATTGCTGCAACCACTGTTACTACTACTACTACCATCACTCTTACTACCACCACCACTACCACTATCAATACCACTACTGCTGCTACCACTACTTCTATTACCACTACAACCACTGCTACTACCAATACCACTACTGCTGCTACCACTACCACTACTTCTACTACCCCTACCCCCACTACTACTATATTACACCTAATTTTTTTTCTAGCAGAACAGGGCTGTAACTGGTGCTCTATTCTTTTCTGAAGTCTTCCTCAGCTCTTCCCATTAAGTTTGATCTGTCTTACCTATACAACTACTGAATTACTTAATGAATCGCGTATCACAGAGAGCCAGACTGAAAGAGTATAACGAGTACAGAGCAAGAAAAATACCACATAAAAATGGAGCGTGGCATCAAGAACAATCTTAATAAAATGAGTAACAGCTTACAAAGTACATTAAAACAAGCAAACACAAGATCACTACATTTCCCCCCTGCCAACACTTTTAGAAAGAAGTAAGTGATGAAAATAGATGTCTGCGAAAAATAATGAATATAAAATGGAACGAATTCAGGAGAAGTGATGAAATCAGAGACATGTCTGGTCAACCACTAGTGACAACTGTTATAAGAAAGAGAAGATGGAGATATGTTGGGCACACCTTGAGGAGAAATGATCAAAGAATATCAAAGCAGGCATTGAAGTGGGATGCAAAGGGTTCAAGAAAGAGAGGTCGACCTAAGTAGACCTGAAGCGAACTTTGCTGAGAGAGGCAGGAAATATCGGTCTCAGTTCCATGGAGGAGATTGAGCGAGTTGCCCAGGATATGGAGCGGTATGGAGAAGTTACTTGCAGGCCCTATGTAACGTATAACGGTATGAGAGGAATTATTAATATTATTATTATTAAATGATGGAAGAGAAAAAGAAGAGAATGAATCAGTGTTAAGAAAGCATACCTGTGATGGTACAGAATGGGGTGGTTCAATACGGATCGATGGATCCCATTCACCAGGAGGCAGTACTGTGACCTGGTCCAGAAACTCATCAATACCAGCTAGGAGATCTTCACGGTTGTGGGCATGGTAGGCAACATCATGGAAGAT
Organism: Arion vulgaris; assembly: GCA_020796225.1. Lineage (NCBI taxonomy): Eukaryota > Metazoa > Mollusca > Gastropoda > Stylommatophora > Arionidae > Arion > Arion vulgaris. The sequence goes on from CM036774.1 coordinate 6,254,004, forward strand.
CTGGTAAAATCAGTTGATAATGTTAACAATAAGGAGACAAGATGAAAACACATTAAATGGCAGTGACAGTGTGGTTACCAAGGAAAATGCATCAAGAACAACCTGGGGGTCTGTGGTTAAGCCCTTTGCCTTGTGAGTCGATGGTCGTGGGTTCAAATCCAGACTGCACTGTTCTGTTCACGAGTGCAGTTTTTCCCAGAGACCCATGCTTTGTACAATACTCGACAGGTGGCGTGCCATTTCATGCGGAGAGGACCGAGCCATATGGGGTAAAACCCGGGGCAATGAAGTCAATCCTTCAGCTCTAAAACCCTTTAAACCCTTTATGCAAAGGAATACAACTGACAGACAGAAAATAAAGAATCAGAAAGTCCGTCAAAAAACAAATTAAAACTGGAAAAATTGATTTCTTTTGGGCACGTTATGAGGATAATCATCATCAAATAGCTTGTCCTGAGCAGAACTTCCCTCCACCCCAACAATCCTTCAGAATTTCTCTCTCTTATAAGCCAGATGTCCTACCTCTGCAGCCGTCATGCTCAAATCTTCAGTTATATCCTCAAGCCATCTTCTCTGTGGTCTCTTCTCCTCTTTGCCAGGATGCCTCCTTTCATAATGGTCTTCTCGAGCCCTTCATGTCTCTTTATATGTACAAAATACTTCTTGAACACTCCATATCGACCACTTGTTAACCACTCTTTGTGACTTGTATGTGATCTGAGCCTAAGAGCGATTACACACTGTGCCAGTTATACACCTAGAAGTAGGTCAGCACATTCGATGTCTGCTATGCTTTTTATTTACTAGGGTAGCTTCCCTAGGCCCCTATATTCACAAAACAGATGAGACTGCAGTAAAACTATTTGATTGGCAAAACACGTAATCACAAAGTACTGTAGTTTTACAAATTACAAAAACAATGACAAAATACAGCAACGTTTCGACCAACAAGGCCTTTATCAATCAAACGAACAACAGGAGTGACAAATTTAAAAAAAACAAATGGACGACCAAAACAAACGTTTCTAATGAAAATCTGGAAATAAAAACGAAAATCTGGGAATAAAAACGAATAATGAAATAAATGTAACACAAAAACACACATAAAAACTAGAAATAGAACGGAAGAGAAACAATGAAAATCTAGTAAATATATAACTTGAATACATGCAACATATACCCATATAAATTACAAGGCATGGGAAGAGAAAGTACTAAGAAACATAGGAATGTAATACATTGAGCCCACGTGGTCGCAAGGTACCATACAAAGAAATCAACCGATTCTCCAGAGCAAATCGACTGCGATCATCCGAGGAACACGATCGGATGGCTGTGACCTGGACATCGTGAGCTCCTAAATGGCCAGGATCATTGAAATGGGTGGCTACAGGGTCACAGAGCATTGGCGTATGTCGCGCAAGTGTTGGGTGAATCGGTCACTGAGCCTCTTGCCTGTCTCGTCGATATAAGCCTTGTTACACCGCTTACAGATAATGGCATAGATAAGATTACGAGACTCGCATGTGAAACCATCGTCAATAAGAAACGTGGCTAAAGGAAAAGATACAGTTCGCGTCTGTATCACATAAGCACACATGTTGCAACGCCGACGCCACACTGAACAGTGCCAAAATGAGTCTGGATATTGGACTTAAGGCGACTGTGTACCAACATATCCTTAAGACTTCTGTCCCGTCTGTAAGCCACCAAAGGATGGGGAAGACAGAACGGGTCTCAGGATCTGACTTAGGATAGACAGATGACGGAATAAAACATTTTTGTTTTTTAAATTTGTCACTCCTGTTGTTCGTTTGCTTGATAAAGGCCTTGTTGGTCGAAACGTTGCTGTGTTTTGTCATTGTTTTTGTAATTTGTAAAACTACAGTATTTTGTGATTACGTGTTTTGCCTAGGCCCCTACCTCAGTTGTCTCTTACAACATACTTTGTAGGTAGCAGTGTCACTATTCTTTGCTCCCTTTGCGAGCCCCGACAACATGCTGGCAAAAAAGCACTTCAATGTTCATGGCAATGACACAGTATTGAAAAACATTGAGAAGAAAACATAAACACAAACCAAAACTTCACATTCCCTTACCTCATCGGACATGAGCGTTGCAATAGATCGACCAATCTCATGAAATTTATTCTGGTTTCCCATTGGACCTAACAGCAGAAAGAGAAAGCGGGTGGGAACTGGAACCTCAGTCAGGTCTCCCAGAACTTGAGCTTTGGTCAAACGGACAAATGCCACAATCTGATGATTGAGGTAGTCAACTTCTCCAACAAAAATATTTGCTGCTTCCGCACCTGGTGGAATTTTCTTCATGAAGTGAAGGTTCTGAATTGAAGAAATAAAAACTGTTCAAATTAAATAACTGTTGATATTTCATACCTGTACAGGTTCAAATACAATATTATATAAATTGACCACTATATTACTAACTTTATCAACTGACCACTGGTTGACCACTATATTACTAACTTTATCAACTGACCACTAGTTAACACTATATTACCAACTTACAACTGACCACTAGTTGACCACTATATTACTAACTTTATCAACTGACCACTAGTTGACCACTATATTACTAACTTTATTAACTGACCACTATATTATTCACTTTACCAACTGACCACTAGTTGACCACTATATTACTAACTTTATCAACTGACCACTAGTTGACCACTATATTACTAACTTTATCAACTGACCACTAGTTGACCACTATATTACTAACTTTACCAACTGACCACTGGTTGACCACTATATTACCAACTGACCACTAGTTGACCACTATACTATTAACTTTATTAACTGGCCACTATATTATTAACTTTATCAACTGACCACTCTATTACTAACTTTATCAACTGACCACTAGTTGACCACTATATTACTAACTTTATCAACTGACCACTATATTACTAACTTTATCAACTGACCACTAGTTGACCACTATATTACTAACTTTATCAACTGACCATTGTATTACCAACTTTATCAACTGACCACTAATTGACCACTATATTACTAACTTTATCAACTGACCATTGTATTACCAACTTTATCAACTGACCACTAATTGACCACTATATTACTAACTTTATCAACTGACCACTCTATTACTAACTTTATCAACTGACCACTAGTTGACCACTATATTACTAACTTTATCAACTGACCATTGTATTACCAACTTTATCAACTGACCACTAATTGACCACTATATTACTAACTTTATCAACTGACCATTGTATTACCAACTTTATCAACTGACCACTAATTGACCACTATATTACTAACTTTATCAACTGACCACTATATTACTTTATCAACTGACCACTATACTTCTGACTTTATCAACTGACCAATATATAGCTGACTTTATCAACTGACCATACTACAAGAGAGGGAGAGATGCCAACAGGAGTAGATGGACCTACACAAAAGTTTGTCTTGAATATTTTCTTTCAGTTGAGAAGTAATTTTTATGTACAAGAAATGAGGCTGTCTGGACATATTTCCCTGTCTCTCTCTCTCTCCTCTCTCTCTCTCTCCATCATCTGCCCTCTGTCTTATCCACCACTTATTTTGTCAGCTGTCACAATGTGTTCTAATCCTTCCTTTCTCATGACACACTCAACAAATTTGGGGGTTCTCTGTGGCTAAGTCATTAAGCCCTTGTGTTTGCGAAGGTCATGAGCTCGAATCCAGACTGTACAGTTCTGTTTACGAGTGCATTTTTTCCAGATACATCTAGGATTTTTGCTGGAGCTACGGAGTTCACATATGGTATGCTATTTCTGCAGAGAGGGACTGAGCCATATAGGGTAAAACCCAGTGCAATGAAGTCAATCCTTTGGCTTTAGCTCAACAAATGATGATTTTATTATTCTTATGTTGATAATATGTTTTCTATGTGTGCTGATCTCTCTTAGCACATCATCATTGACCTCTTTGTCTCACTTTGTCTAAGGTGGTAATAGGTTTTGTGTTGGGCAATCTCTCAGTATATAAACATCAGTAACATGTGTACACAGGAACATGACATTGCATGACTGTTACACATGGAAAACTAATCATGACAGAGATGAAGTGTCTACGCAGAATGCTGGGAGCAACAACAAGAGACCGTCTTAGAAATAAAGACATCGGGGGGAAAAAAGTCGGTACAACATTAGTACGGAACTTCATCAAGAAACAACAAATTAAATGATTCCGCCACATAAATAGATTATCAACAGACAGTGCATCTCAAAAGAAATGCAACTTCGATACAGTGGATACAATGCAAAAAGTCGGCCATACAAAAGGTTCACCTAAGAGATTACAGAGGTGACCAAAGACACTATTTATGAAGCGCACACAAGTGCTCATTCTAGAAATCTCTTCTTATCCTGATGCTGTGAGACAAAATGGGATTGAAGAAAAGGAAGAAAGAATACATTTTCAGTGGGGCAGATTTCCATGATGCATAAGCATGCGCTCAGGCACAGGAGGATTGTGAGTTCAATCCCATACTCGACGTTCCACATGTTAGGAAATGGCCTTCCTACCTCCTGCATACTAGGAGAAGAAATGTGAATTGAAATAACTTCACAACCCCAGGGTCTGAAGAGGCTATGGTAAATTGTATTTATTTATTTATACACATTGCCAAGTGAAAAAATTAGAAAAATAGTTGGAACAACACCTGCTGTTAGATTCATTGAAAAACAGAGACTCAAATGGTTTGATCACTTGGTGAGAATGAACCTGATTACAACAGTTGCAAGAGTGTACAACCTGAATATGGAATCATAAAGAGGATGGGGCAGACCAAGAAAGATGTATTGATGGAGTTACAGACATCCTAAACTCGAACAATACCACAGCATATCAAGCGAAGAGCGTGCACTATCTTGGACACTGATCATCAGTTAAACCTGATACGCCTAATGGAAAAAAAGCAGGAAGGACACAGCATATCAAGCGTGCACTATCTTGGACACCGATCATCAGTTAACCCTGAGACGCCTAACGGCAAAAAAGTAGGGAAGGACACAGCATATCAAGCGTGCACTATCTTGGACACCGATCATCAGTTAACCCTGAGACGCCTAACGGAAAAAAGCAGAGAAGAACACAGCATATCAAGCAACCGAGCGCGCCCTATCTTGGACACCGATCATCAGTTAACCCTGATACGCCTAACGGCAAAAAGTAGGAAGGACACAGCATATCAAGCGTGCACTATCTTGGACACTGATCATCAGTTAACCCTGATACGCCTAACGGCAAAAAAGCAGGGAAGGAAACAGCATATCAAGCGTGCACTATCTTGGACACTGATCATCAGTTAACCCTGATACGCCTAACGGCAAAAAAGCAGGGAAGGACACAGCATATCAAGCGTGCACTATCTTGGACACCGATCATCAGTTAACCCTGATACGCCTAACGGCAAAAAAGCAGGGAAGGACACAGCATATCAAGCGTGCACTATCTTGGACACCGATCATCAGTTAACCCTGATACGCCTAACGGCAAAAAAGCAGGAAGGACACAGCATATCAAGCGTGCAATTATCTTGGACACCGATCATCAGTTAACCTGATACGCTAACGGCAAAAAGCAGGAAGCAACAGCATTATCAAGCGTGCACTATCTTGGACACTGATCATCAGTTAATCTCCTGATACGCCTAACGGCAAAAGGAGAAGAAGGAAGAAAATACACAGCGATTCATATGCAAGCGTGCACACTTGGACAACCATCATCAGTTAAATGCCTGATACCCTATACTGGAAAAAGGTGAAGGAAGATATCAACCAGGTCTAAGCTTGGACATTGATTATTTATTTAACCATACGCCTAAGGCAAAAAAGAAAATAGTGGAACAACACTGCGTGACTTCTTGACACTAAAATGCATCAGTTAACCTGATACAACGGCAAGAGGAAAAGAAAGGAATCAAAAGAGATCAGCTCACAGAAAATGATGATGAGTTACAGACACCTAACGGCAACAAACACAGCATATCAAGGCGTGCACTATCTTGGACACGATCATCAGTTAACCTGATACGCCTAACGGCAAAAAAGTGGGGAAGACACAGCATATCAAGCGTGCACTATCTTGGACACTGATCATCAGTTAACCTGATACGCCTAAGGAAAAAAGCAGAAGGACACAGCATATCAAGCGTGCACTATCTTGGACACTGATCATCAGTTAACCCTGATACGCCTAACGGAAAAAAGTAGGAAGGACACAGCATATCAAGCAACGGCTACTATCTTGGACCCCTGATCATCAGTTAACCCTGATACGCCTAACGGCAAAAAAGCAGGGAAGGACACAGCATATCAAGCGTGCACTATCTTGGACACTGATCTCAGTTAACCTGATACGCCTAACGGCAAAAAAGCAGGGAAGGACACAGCATATCAAGCGTGCACTATCTTGGACACTGATCATCAGTTAACCCTGATACGCCTAACGGCAAAAAGCAGGAAGGACACAGCATATCAAGCGTGCACTATCTTGGACACTGATCATCATTCAGCATATTAAATGTATCCTTTACTTTATTTTCTCTAATCTTGTTTTGTCTGACAGCTTCAGGATAAGAAGAGATTTCTGAAACATGTTTTTGTGTGCACTTCATAAACAGTGTTTTTCATCACCTCTGTTAAATCTGAGGTCCACCTTTTGTATGGCCTGCCTTTTGCTTTGTATTCGTTTATCAGAGTAACAGTGCTCTTTGAAGGCTACTGTATTTTGGTAATCTTCTTATCTAGCCGAAGCATTTAATTTGTTGTTTCTTGATGAAGTTCAGTACTGATGTTGTACCATTTTTTTCCTGATGACTTCATTTTTAAACCAGTCTCCGCCCGAGTGGTTACCGGGCCCCAAATTGGGGTGTAAAGAATAGAACCACTGTTACCTGCCCCGCATATCATAAGAGGCGACTAAGGAGGTTGAGCGCGGGGCTAGCTACCCCACATCATAAAAAACACTAGATGGCTACATAACAGGAAGCGAACTGAGTAAACGCTGGCTGAAACCAGACACATTGCCGAAGGATAAGTACCAGAGCTCCAAATGGTGCTGAAGATGTGACGTAAAACACACCAATGCATGAATCAGATTTCCACATAAATAGAATTTATGGGGAGGTCTGGTACACCAGTCTGGGCGGTGATCGCAAGAGAGAGAGAGAAACCAGTCTCTACTTGATACTCCCAGCATTCTTTGTAGACACTTCATCTCTGTCGTGACTAGTTTTCTTCTAGCATTTCATATTCTAAATGTGTCCGGTGATATTTAGTTATTTAAAACAGAGTTCAACACAGCTATATATATATATATATATAAGAGTTATGTACTTGTAAAAACAATGAATGCCAAGTTATCTTAACTCTTAACCGTTCGTGGCTTTTTTTTTTTTTTTTTTTAAAGGCCTGCTCTATTACTAGAAGCCACAAATACTCCATGAATTGAACATAGGCATGTTATATATGGTTGGAAAGTTAATTGAATGTACTATCAAGATATGTGATTTTAATATCAGTGTCGTGAAATATGTGATATCAGTGATCTAATTTTGGTGATACTAAAAATAGATTTTAAAACAAATTTCAAATAATTATACAGTCACAAAGAAGGAAAAAATAAGTATGAAATATATCATGAAAACTATTAATATACTCTCTTAGTACCTTCATATTTACACAATATATCCTAACATCAAGTTGTTTGGACAATAAATAAGGCAGTAATTAGGAAATTTTTAACTTCTAAATATTTCCATATTTTGAAGACACCTATTAATAAGTAATAAATAAATAAGAGAAAATTATGCAGAACTGGTCTAGTAAGCAGGCCATAAAGAACTAACACTTATAGTCTTGATTAGGACAGTAATCTGAGTCACTAGATGCCATTTTTAAGCAAATGTGTGAGATTTGACAAGAGCAAGTGAAAACTCGTCTGCAGAGATTATCCAAAATGGCGGCCGTTCGGAAATGTCGGTGTAATACAAGCATGTTCTTACCACTGAAGTCGGAGAAGGTTCGCCTGAATGGCTAGGGACACCTTACACACGGTTAGTCAGCTTTCACGCAGAAATCAGTCAGATACGCCATAAAAGGCTCCCTGACTACGCATGAATTCATAGTGGGCGGAGGCAGAAGAAGAACAAAAAAGAAATATGCTTTATTCAATGAGATTAGACATCTTAAAAATAAAAATATATTTTTTTAACAATTTATTACGGTAATATCATATGTTTTACATTATGAAACATAAATTATATGCTTTTAAATGCATAAATAGCACACAAATACGGCTAGTTCCGGAGTCATGTAGCCATCTCATTTATAGATGCGATTTTCTTAGTACCCGAACGTTACAGGGTTAAGAAGGGAAAAAAATCAAAACAATTCCCAAACCAATTGTCAATAATCACCAGGAATCCATCACATGAAAATGCATGCAAATAAAGTATACAAAACCATTTCCATATTCATGAAAACAACAACAGAAGAAAAATCATGGAAAATGTGGGAATTATAGATTTAAATTATTTCTTATTGTTCAAGATAGCAAAAATTGTCAATAGAAAACTTACTGCATTATTTCTTAAATATCAAGCAGTTTTAGAAGTCAAGTAAATGGAATATGTAAACTATACTATCTGAGACATTGAGTTTCTAATATGTAAACTATACTATCTGAGACATTGAGTTTATAATAATATGTCTGAAACTATACTGTCTGAAATATTGAATTTCTAATATGAAAACTATACTATCTGAGACATTGAGTTTCTAATATGTAAACTATACTATCTGAGACATTGAGTTTATAATATGTCTGAAACTATACTGTCTGAAATATTGAATTTCTAATATGAAAACTATACTATCTGAGACATTGAGTTTCTAATATGTAAACTATACTGCCTGAGACATTGAGTTTCTAATATGTAAACTATACTGTTTGAGACATTGAGTTTCTAATATGTAAACTATACTGTCTAAGACATTGAGTTTCTAATATGTAAACTATATTGTCTGAAACATTGAGTTTCTAATATGTAAACTATACTATCTGAAACATTGAGTTTCTAATATGTAAACTATACTGTCTAAGACATTGAGTTTCTAATATGTAAACTATATTGTCTGAAACATTGAGTTTCTAATATGTAAACTATACTATCTGAAACATTGAGTTTCTAATATGTAAACTATACTGTCTGACACATTGAGTTTCTAATATGTAAACTATATTGTCTGAAACATTGAGTTTCTAATATGTAAACTATATTGTCTGAAACATTGAATTTCTAATATGTAAACTATACTATCTGAAACATTGAGTTTCTAATATGTAAACTATACTATCTGAGACATTGAGTTTCTAATATGTAAACTATACTATCTGAGACATTGAGTTTATAATAATATGTCTGAAACTATACTGTCTGAAATATTGAATTTCTAATATGAAAACTATACTATCTGAGACATTGAGTTTCTAATATGTAAACTATACTATCTGAGACATTGAGTTTATAATATGTCTGAAACTATACTGTCTGAAATATTGAATTTCTAATATGAAAACTATACTATCTGAGACATTGAGTTTCTAATATGTAAACTATACTGTCTGAGACATTGAGTTTCTAATATGTAAACTATACTGTTTGAGACATTGAGTTTCTAATATGTAAACTATACTGTCTAAGACATTGAGTTTCTAATATGTAAACTATATTGTCTGAAACATTGAGTTTCTAATATGTAAACTATACTATCTGAAACATTGAGTTTCTAATATGTAAACTATACTGTCTAAGACATTGAGTTTCTAATATGTAAACTATATTGTCTGAAACATTGAGTTTCTAATATGTAAACTATACTATCTGAAACATTGAGTTTCTAATATGTAAACTATACTGTCTGACACATTGAGTTTCTAATATGTAAACTATATTGTCTGAAACATTGAGTTTCTAATATGTAAACTATATTGTCTGAAACATTGAATTTCTAATATGTAAACTATACTATCTGAAACATTGAGTTTCTAATATGTAAACTATACTGTCTGACACATTGAGTTTCTAATATGTAAACTATATTGTCTGAAACATTGAGTTTCTAATATGTAAACTATACTGTCTGCGACATTGAGTTTATATGTAAAAAAAAGTATAGAATATTCTATACTCTGATCACAATGACAAATAAATAAGCAAAATTATCTGCAACTACATAATACGTAAAGTTATCATGTAACCTACATCTTTACAATATAATTCAACATATTGTACACTTGTTGAAGAAAGAAGAAAGTGATCTAATTCTACACTAATTCATATGTCTTATTTTTCTTCTTCATCATCTTCTGTCAGCTCCCAATGGAGCACAGGTCTTCAACAAATATTTTCCAGCCCTTTCTCTCTCTTGCCATCCCTTCCAACTCTTTCCATGTTTTGCCTATCCCGTAAATATCAATCTCCAGCTCTCTTCACCGGGTATTTCTAGACCTTCCCTTACTCCTCGATCCCTGCGAGTTCCAAATCAGTGGCTGTCTTGTAATACTTCTGTTTGACATTCTCAATGTGTCCTATCCATCGCCAGAGTCTCTTCCTTAGCTCTTTCTCTACTGGTATCTGCTTAGTTCTTTCTCTGAGTTCATCATTCGTAAAAATGTCTAATTAGAACAACACTAACGTATCAACAAATTTGTAAGTAAATAATTATTGGATTTCATAAATATGATTTAAGTTATATACACAAGTATGAAATATTGAATGTGGGGAGGAGAGGGAGGTGGTTGGCAGGAAACAAATTACCCCAAGCAAAAGAAAGCAAGCACAAAGTATAGATGTTTTAGTCTTTAAAGGTTGGCTTTTGACTAATACATTTCATCAATGTCTTCTCTCTTTCCCTATCTCACTTTCTCTCTTTCTCGCACTCTGTGTTTCTTTTTTTTTCTGTTACCAATGGAAAATATCGGTCTCAGTTACCAATGGAAAATATCGGTCTCAGGTAGAGCGGTATGGAGAAATTACTTGCAGGCCCTATGTAATGTATAACGGTACGAGATAAATTATTATTATTAATGGAAAATATGTTATTATTGATTGGTTATTGGTTATTGAACTGACATCCCGACACTCCCGGCAGATCTGCAGTTGCTTAATCTTCACCAACAGATGTCAAAGTCTATTTAACTGATGGTTCCTGTGGCTTGTTTGTTAAACACACTCCTTTCTCTGTCCCTCAAGCATCCAGTTCTACTTGTACAATGTGTAATTCCAAACTCCTTAAATCGCTGGATTGATTCAGCTTCAATTTTAGTGTCCTCATTCAACAGTAGGTCACGAAGAGACTGAAGAACTTCCCTTATCCATCTCCAACTCCAACAATCTTCAATGGAAGCCTACCTGCTCTCTTGTTGCCTTGAACACCAGGTAATACCGCGTTGTAACTTATCCCTAACATTTATATTAGTTTTTCAATTCAACGTTTCTTATGGATCTTTCTTTCTCTTCTCCAATCCTGTTTTACCTCACAGCATCAAGACAAGAAGAGATTTCTAGAACAGGCTTTTGTGTGCGTTTCATAAACAGTGTCTTCCACTGCCTCTGTTATTTCTGAGGTCCACCTTTGCGCGGCTGTCTTTTTGCTTTATATCCATTGTATCGTAGTAACATTGCTCTTTGAGGGCACTGTCTGTTGGTAATCTTCTTATGTGGTCGAACCATTTAATTTGTTGTTTCTTGATGAAGTTCAGTACTGATGTTGTACCCACTTTTTCCCTGATGTCTTCATTTCTGTAAGTTTTTTGTTTTTCTTTGCCCGATCCAGAAGCACTTGAGCGAAAGCTCTTCGGCTCGGTGTCATGGACATCGTAACCCTTCAGCTCGGTGCCACGAACAGAGTAAATCTGGGGAACCTGTAGCTTTTCTGCCAGTCGGTGGAGTTGAACCCGCACTTACAGAGGACTAGTCACCGTAGTCCAACGCGCTACGAACACGCAGGCGAAATGTCTGTAAATAAAGATACTAGCTAGGCCATGCTGCAGTAAGGATGCCTTATAATTCTCAATACAAACAGTAAATGATAAATGTCTCTACAATGTGCAAGTGCTGTACTGATTGAACTTACCACAGTTGAACCATAGTTGAACCACAGTTGAACATACCACAGTTGAACCATAGTTGAACCACAGTTGAACATACCACAGTTGAACCATAGTTGAACCACAGTTGACATACACATGAACCATAGTTGAACCACAGTTGAACATACCACAGTTGAACCATAGTTGAACCACAGTTGAACATACCACAGTTGAACCATAGTTGAACCACAGTTGAACATACCACAGTTGAACCATAGTTGAACCACAGTTGAACATACCACAGTTGAACCATAGTTGAACCACAGTTGAACATACCACAGTTGAACCATAGTTGAACCACAGTTGAACATACCACAGTTGAACCATAGTTGAACCACAGTTGAACATACCACAGTTGAACCATAGTTGAACCACAGTTGAACATACCACAGTTGAACCATAGTTGAACCACAGTTGAACATACCACAGTTGAACCATAGTTGAACCACAGTTGAACATACCACAGTTGAACCATAGTTGAACCACAGTTGAACATACCACAGTTGAACCATAGTTGAACCACAGTTGAACATACCACAGTTGAACCATAGTTGAACCACAGTTGAACCATAGTTGAACCACAGTTGAACATACCACAGTTGAACAATAGTTGAACCACAGTTGAACATACAGTATCTAACAACAGCATCTAATGTGTTCTGATAATATAAAACTGACATACTGTCATCATCAAAATCATGAGATAAGGTCTGTGGAGATATTGACAGTCTTAAGCTGACAATTGATGTCTCTAAATATATTTGAAATGTTAGAAAGTCATTTTAGAAGAAGATCACAAACTGTGACCAGATGGAAACCAGGGTGAACTTTTGAAAAATATGTAGAGGGACAAACAGACCATCAAGGACCAGATGGAAACCAGGGTGAATGCTTGAAAAATATGTAGAGGGACAAACAGACCATCAAGGACCAGATGGAAACCAGGGTGAATGCTTGAAAAATATGTAGAGGGACAAACAGACCATCTAGGACCAGATGGAAACCAGGGTGAATGCTTGAAAAATATGTAGAGAGACAAACAGACCATCAAGGACCAGATGGAAACCAGGGTGAACTTTTGAAAAATATGTAGAGGGACAAACAGACCATCTAGGACCAGATGGAAACCAGGGTGAATGCTTGAAAAATATGTAGAGGGACAAACAGACCATCAAGGACCAGATGGAAACCAGGGTGAACTTTTGAAAAATATGTAGAGGGACAAACAGACCATCAAGGACCAGATGGAAACCAGGGTGAATGCTTGAAAAATATGTAGAGGGACAAACAGACCATCAAGGACCAGATGGAAACCAGGGTGAATGCTTGAAAAATATGTAGAGGGACAAACAGACCATCAAGGGCCAGATGGAAACCAGGGTGAATGCTTGAAAAATATGTAGAGGGACAAACAGACCATCAGTGACCATATAGAAATGGTTGGACATTTGAAAAAGTATGGAAGGAAATAGAGATCATCAGTGGTCATAAAGAAATAGTTGGACATTTGAAAAACTATGGAAGGAAAAAGAGATCATCAGTGGTCATAAAGAAATAGTTGGACATTTGAAAAAGTATGGAAGGAAAAAGAGATCATCAGTGGTCATAAAGAAATAGTTGGACATTTGAAAAAGTATGGAAGGAAAAAGAGATCATCAGTGGTCATAAAGAAATAGTTGGACATTTGAAAAAGTATGGAAGGAAAAAGAGATCATCAGTGGTCATAAAGAAATAGTTGGACATTTGAAAAAGTATGGAAGGAAAAAGAGATCATCAGTGGTCATAAAGAAATAGTTGGACATTTGAAAAAGTATGGAAGGAAAAAGAGATCATCAGTGGTCATAAAGAAATAGTTGGACATTTGAAAAAGTATGGAAGGAAAAAGAGATCATCAGTGGTCATAAAGAAATAGTTGGACATTTGAAAAAGTATGGAAGGAAAAAGAGATCATCAGTGGTCATAAAGAAATGGTTGGAGATTTGAAAAAGTATGAAAATGAAAATCGTGGCATATCCCAAAGGACGTAGCCATCAACCACAGTAAACAAGTCGTTGATTTTCTAGGCACCACTTATACGTTCAGTAGTTTGCCATTGCTTTCTGAACGGGTGGCGCCATCGCCCTTTTGTTAAAATCAACGGAAACTATTTGCAAGCAAACTGTCCGCAGCGTGATTCGAACTCAGAACGTCAGGGTTAATAGACCGTCGGAGTCACTAACCCCTAGGCCACGGACAAAACAACCACCAGTAACTAGATTGAAACCACTGAACATTTGAAGAAATGTAGAGGGATAACATAGATAACATCAGTGATCAGATTATATCTATAATATTATTAGTAATTATCATACATGGTTCCCTATAAGATGCTGATCCCCTGAATAGTAGATGGTACCATCTGCAACTTGTGAGAGGGGACTCGGAGAGCTAAAGGCTAGGTAAGTAAACCCTAATAGAAAATCGCCACTGCCTTGTGGGTCAGCACAGTTATACAGAAGGCTAGAGGAGGGAGCCTTGACAACACATCTGGAGGGAGGGACCATAAGGCAGTTTATGGTTATGTGTGTATTCCATTCCATCATCTGGCATCTCCTGCAAACCCTCCTTGATTCCAAACGTATGAACTTTGTCTTTCCTTTGGATGAAACAGTAGGGTAGAGAGTGTGGTTTGCTCAAAATGGGCAAGGCACATTCCCCATATCAGCTGCCTTGACCAAGCATAAATGGAGAGGACACTTCATCTTTGCTTTTGACTCAGGCACAACATGGAAACAGTCACGAGAGACAGGGGTGAGTTGAAAGGTACTAGATGCCCGAGTGGTTACCGGGGCCCAAATTTGGGGTGTAAAGAATAGAACCACTGTTACCTGCCACGCATGTCGTAAGAGGCGACTAAGGAAGTTTGGCTGAAATCGGATGCATGTGTCCTAAACGTGTAGAAGTCTTATGCGTTTAGGGTCCTACCAAACCAATGTGCAACGTATACACGTTCTTGGCAAAGATCAAACATATCACAAAAAGTGATTAAAATTGGTCGTAAAGAACGAACGCAAAGAAGAAGAAGAAAGGTACTAGAGACAAGCACAAACTCAGAAGTTGTCACAATAAAACACTTGCCAATTGGCCATCTAAAAGCAAGGGAAAACTTTTTTGCATTGAGTAAGATATGGAAGTCAAAGGAGATCAAAACAAACACAAAGTTGAAATCTTCAATCAAATGTGAAGTCAGTGCTGTTCTATGGCTCGAAACATGAAAGACAACAAAAGAAACCATCAGAAAACTACAGACCTTCATAAATGGATGTTTACGTTGAATAGAGGGACTGAGATGGTATGATAAAATTACAAACGAGGAACTCAGAGAAAGAGCTAAGCAGATACCAGTGGAGAAAGAGCTCAGGAAGAGATGCTGGCGATGGATAGGACACACATTGAGAAGATCGACTGGAAGTATTGCAAGACAGGCACTGCTTTGGAACGAGCATTGAAAGAGGAGTAGGGGAAGGCCTAGACAGACCTGGAGAAGAGAGCTGGATGCTGATATTAAAAGGATAGGTAAAACATGGAAAGAATTGGAAGGGATGGCAGAAGAGAGGAAGAGCTGGAAGAAGTTTGTTGAAGACCTGTGCTCCGTTGGAAGTTGAAAGGTGAAGAAGAATGGACCGTCTGTAAAGACAAAAAAGGCCACATATATGCACAGTGATATTACTGTAAAAACATATATGTGCCAAAAACAAAAACAGTGCACAAAAACACACTGTGTGTGAAAACATCTACAATCAAAATGACTAAACATTCAACTATTTGCAACTTTAGAAGAAAATAAACTAACTGTAAGATAACAAATTATTATTAAATATATCTGAGATTGAAATCTGCTTTCATATTATCAATATTTGTATTGTCATAAAACAAAGCTACATCTAATTATACTTCATCAATCATGTTTTATTTTACTATTAAGTGTGAGATATCAGTAGCAGTTATATTTGTGATTGCTATCTTAGTAGCATGTACGAGTGAGTACATATCAATTTCTGTGGTATACATAGTTGTATGTACACATACATTTCCTTCACTTTAATTGTATATATATATTAATTTTTGTTACTTTAGCTGCCTGTACATACTACTTTCTGTATCTTTTCTGTTACTTTAGTTGTATGTACCATTCTAGTTTCTGTTACGTAGTTACTTTATACACTAGTTCTGTTACTTTAGTTGCCTGTACACAGTAGTTTATGTTACTTTAGTTGTATATGCATACTAGTTTCTGTTACTTTAGTTGCCTGTACACAGTAGTTTCTGTTACTTTAGTTGTATGTACATACTAGTTTCTGTTACTTTAGTTGCCTGTACACAGTAGTTTCTGTTACTTTAGTTGTATGTACATACTAGTTTCTGTTACTTTAGTTGTATGTACATACTAGTTTCTGTTACTTTAGTTGTATGTACATACTAGTTTCTGTTACTTTAGTTGTATGTACATACTAGTTTCTGTTACTTTAGTTGTATGTACATACTAGTTTCTGTTACTTTAGTTGTATGTACATACTAGTTTCTGTTACTTTAGTTGTATTCATACTAGTTTCTGTTACTTTAGTTGCCTGTACACAGTAGTTTCTGTTACTTTAGTTGTATGTACATACTAGTTTCTGTTACTTTAGTTGCCTGTACACAGTAGTTTCTGTTACTTTAGTTGTATGTACATACTAGTTTCTGTTACTTTAGTTGCCTGTACACAGTAGTTTCTGTTACTTTAGTTGTATGTACATACTAGTTTCTGTTACTTTAGTTGCCTGTACATACTAGTTTCTGTTACTTTAGTTGTATGTACAACTAGTTTCTATTACTTTAGTTGTATGTACATACTAGTTTCTATTACTTTAGTTGTATGTACATACTAGTTTCTGTTACTTTAGTTGTATGTACATACTAGTTTCTGTTACTTTAGTTGTATGTACATACTAGTTTCTGTTACTTTAGTTGTATGTACATACTAGTTTCTGTTACTTTAGTTGTATGTACATACTAGTTTCTGTTACTTTAGTTGTATGTACATACTAGTTTCTGTTACTTTAGTTGTATGTACATACTAGTTTCTATTACTTTAGTTGTATGTACATACTAGTTTCTGTTACTTTAGTTGTATGTACATACTAGTTTCTGTTACTTTAGTTGTATGTACATACTAGTTTCTATTACTTTAGTTGTATGTACATACTAGTTTCTATTACTTTAGTTGTATGTACATACTAGTTTCTATTACTTTAGTTGTATGTACATACTAGTTTCTATTACTTTAGTTGTATGTACATATAGTTTCATTACTTTAGTTGTATGTACATACTAGTTTCTGTTACTTTAGTTGTATGTACAACTAGTTTCTATTACTTTAGTTGAGTACAATGACCGTTCTGTACTAGTAGTACAATAGTTTCTACTATGATGACACAGTTTCTATACTTTAGTGTAAACATACTAGTTTCTATACTTTAAGTGTATGTACATACATCACTTTAGTGTATGAAACACTACATTTCATAAGTGACTACATACAGTTTACTTTTTATTGAGAAATAAACTAGTTCTGTTACATTATTATTACATATTTTTCTGAGTTGAAATCTGTTTCATATTATCATTATTGTATTGTATAACAATAGTCTATCTATTATTGATGTACATCAATCATGTTTTATTTTACTATTATATTAGTGAGATACATACAGTTATATTTGTGATTAGCTATCTTAGTAGCTGTACTATACTAGTTTCTGTTACTTTAGTTGTATGTACATACATTTCCTTACTTTAATTGTATTAATACTAATTTTGTTACTTTAGTGCTGTACATACTAGTTTCTACTGTGTATGTATCTATTTCTATTACTTTAGTTGTATGTACAACTAGTTTCTGTTACTTAGTTACTGTACATATAGTTTCTGTTACTTTAGTTGTATACATACTAGTTTCTATTACTTTAGTTGCATGTACACTAGTTTCTATTACTTTAGTTGTATATGAATACTAGTTTCTGTTACTTTAGTTGTATGTACATACTAGTTTCTGTTACTTTAGTTGTATGTACATACTAGTTTCTGTTACTTTAGTTGTATGTACAACTAGTTTCTGTTACTTTAGTTGTATGTCATACTAGTTTCTGTTACTTTAGTTGTATGTACATCAGTTTCTGTTACTTTAGTTGTATGTACATACTAGTTTCTGTTACTTTAGTTGTATGTACATCAGTTTCTATTACTTTAGTTGTATGTCATACTAGTTTCTGTTACTTTAGTTGTTGTACACTATAGTTTCTGTTACTTTAGTTGTATGTACATACTAGTTTCTGTTACTTTAGTTGTATGTACATACTAGTTTCTGTTACTTTAGTTGTATGTACATACTAGTTTCTGTTACTTTAGTTGTATGTACATACTAGTTTCTGTTACTTTAGTTGTATGTACATACTAGTTTCTATAACTTTAGTTGTATGTACATACTAGTTTCTATTACTTTAGTTGTATGTACATACTAGTTTCTATTACTTTAGTTGTATGTACATACTAGTTTCTATTACTTTAGTTGTATGTACATACTAGTTTCTATTACTTTAGTTGTATGTACATACTAGTTTCTATACTTTAGTTGTATGTACATACTAGTTTCTTTTACTTTAGTTGTATGTACATACTAGTTTCTGTTACTTTAGTTGTATGTACATACTAGTTTCTATTACTTTAGTTGTATGTACATACTAGTTTCTATTACTTTAGTTGTATGTACATACTAGTTTCTATTACTTTAGTTGTATGTACATACTAGTTTCTATTACTTTAGTTGTATGTACATACTAGTTTCTATTACTTTAGTTGTATGTACATACTAGTTTCTATTACTTTAGTTGTATGTACATACTAGTTTCTATTACTTTAGTTGTATGTACATACTAGTTTCTATTACTTTAGTTGTATGTACATACTAGTTTCTGTTACTTTAGTTGTATGTACATACTAGTTTCTATTACTTTAGTTGTATGTCATACTAGTTTCTATTACTTTAGTTGTATGTGAACTAGTTTCTATTACTTTAGTTGTATGTGAACTAGTTTCTATTACTTTAGTTGTATGTAGAACTAGTTTTATTACTTTAGTTGTATGTGAACTAGTTTCGTATTACTTTAGTTGTATGTACATACTAGTTTCTATTACTTTAGTTGTATGTAGCAACTAGTTTGTATTACTTTAGTTGTATGTACATACTAGTTTCTATTACTTTAGTTGTATGTGGGAACTAGTTTGTATTACTTTAGTTGTATGTACATACTAGTTTCTATTACTTTAGTTGCATGTAATCTAGTTTCATTACTTTAGTTGTATGTACATACTAGTTTCTATTACTTTAGTTGTATGTACAACTAGTTTCTATTA
The DNA here is from genome assembly GCA_020796225.1 of Arion vulgaris. Lineage (NCBI taxonomy): Eukaryota > Metazoa > Mollusca > Gastropoda > Stylommatophora > Arionidae > Arion > Arion vulgaris. Next base: position 6,273,632 of record CM036774.1, read on the forward strand.
CTTTAGTTGTATGTACATACTAGTTTCTATTACTTTAGTTGTATGTGGGAACTAGTTTCTATTACTTTAGTTGTATGTACATACTAGTTTCTATTACTTTAGTTGTATGTACATACTAGTTTCTATTACTTTAGTTGTATGTACATACTAGTTTCTATTACTTTAGTTGTATGTACATACTAGTTTCTATTACTTTAGTTGTATGTACATACTAGTTTCTATTACTTTAGTTGTATGTACACACTAGTTTCTATTACTTTAGTTGTATGTACATACTAGTTTCTGTTACTTTAGTTGTATGTACATACTAGTTTCTATTACTTTAGTTGTATGTACATACTAGTTTCTATTACTTTAGTTGTATGTACATACTAGTTTCTATTACTTTAGTTGTATGTACATACTAGTTTCTATTACTTTAGTTGTATGTACATACTAGTTTCTATTACTTTAGTTGTATGTACATACTAGTTTCTATTACTTTAGTTGTATGTTCATTACTAGTTTCTGATTTTACTTTAGTTGTATGTACAACTAGTTTCTGTTACTTTAGTTGTATGTGGGAACTAGTTTCTATTACTTTAGTTGTATGTGGGAACTAGTTTGTGTAATTTTTGCTGCGGAGAAGAAGGGTAGAAACTAAGAACAATATCTTCAAAAGAGGATAAAACATAAATATTTTTATTTAAAAAAAAAACCAAATAAACAAGTCAAAACATAATAAAATAATAAGACACTGTAGATAACTACAGCATAAATTATTTATAAAGAAAAACAAAAGAAAAAAATTTCTAACAGACCAAGCAAAATATGAGGAATTTTGTGTAATATTTGATATTATTTATCATTATTGGCTCATACTTGACTCATTTATGTGATTTGTTGTATTAACTACCAAGCTACAGTTTTACACTGATGATGTTGTTTTATCTACCAAGCCACATGATGCTGTTGTTTTATTTACCAAGCCACATGATGCTGTTGTTATATGTTATCTGAGGACTATCATCATAGCACTCCGGACATGTCCATAGGTGCTCCGATCTCCGTCTCAGCAAATCCAGCATGCAACTTCCAGCGACCCAACACGCCAGTTCGATGTTGATTAATCAATCTCTTTGCATATTTAGTATGTCGTTCTTTTCGGGCTGCACCAATATTGACACCCATCTCTTTCAATCGGGTCAGCGAGTGGGATTCACAACCCTGAAACTCCTCTGTTCGGAAAGACTCTCAGTGCATGAAGAATGTCATTTCGATCCATGGCAGCTCCTCTGATATTGTAGCCAAGCCAGTCAATCTATCAGCTCGTTCATTACCCCTAATTCCTGTGTGCCCAGGGACAAAAATGAAGGTGATATCACTGATCATTGTCTGTACCAGTACCTCCACCCAGTTCTTTTCTTTTGTTGTAGTATTATCTACCAAGCCACATGATGCTGTTGTATTATCTACCAAGCCACATGATGCTGTTGTTTTATTTACCAAGCCACACGATGCTATTATATTATCTACCAAGCCACATGATGCTGTTGTATTATCTACCAAGCCACATGATGCTGTTGTTTTATCTACCAAGCCACATGATGCTGTTGTTTTATCTACCTAACCACATGATGCTGTTGTTTTATCTACCAAGCCACATGATGCTGTTGTTTTATCTACCAAGCCACATGATGCTTTTGTTTTATCTACCAAGCCACACGATGCTGTTGTATTATTTACTAAGTCACATGATGCTGTTGTATTAACTACCAAGCCACATGATGCTGTTGTATTATCTACCAAGCCACATGATGCTGTTGTTTTATCTACCTAACCACATGATGCTGTTGTTTTATCTACCAAGCCACATGATGCTGTTGTTTTATCTACCTAACCACATGATGCTGTTGTTTTATCTACCTAACCACATGATGCTGTTGTTTTATCTACCTAACCACATGATGCTGTTGTTTTATCTACCAAGCCACATGATGCTGTTGTTTTATCTACCTAACCACATGATGCTGTTGTTTTATCTACCTAACCACATGATGCTGTTGTTTTATCTACCAAGCCACATGATGCTGTTGTATTATCTACCAAGCCACATGATGCTGTTGTTTTATTACCAAGCCCACGATACTGTTGTATTATTTGCCATGATGCTGATTATATTATTACCAAGCCACAGATGCTGTTGTATTATTTCCCAAGCCACATGATGCTATTATATTATCTACCAAGCCACATGATGCTATTTATTATCTCCAAGCCACATGATGCTGTTTTTTATTTCCAAGCCACATGATGCTATTGTATTATCTACCAAGCCACATGATGCTATTATATTATCTACCAAGCCACATGATGCTGTTGTTTATTTCCAAGCCACATGATGCTATTATATTATCTACCAAGCCACATGATGCTGTTGTTTTATTTCCCAAGCCACATGATGCTATTATATTATCTACCAAGCCACATGATGCTGTTGTATTATTTCCCAAGCCACACGATGATGTTGTATTATCTACCAAGCCACATGATGCTATTGCATTATTTCCCAAGCCACATGATGATATTGTATTATTTCCAAGCCACACGACGCTATTGATTATTTCCCAAGCCACAGATGCTATTGTATTATTTCCGCCACAGAGCATTGTATTATTCCAGCCACACGATGATTTGTATTATTTCCCAAGCACACGATGATGTTGTATTATTCCAAGCCACATGATGCTATTGTATTATTCCAAGCCACACGATGTGTTGTATTATTTCCAGCCACGATACTGTTGTATTATCTACCAAGCCACACGATGCTATTGTATTATTTCCCAAGCACACGACATTGTATTATTCGACACGATGCTATTGTATTATTTCCCAAGCCACACGATGATGTTGTATTATTTCCCAAGCCACACGATGATGTTGTATTTCGCACACGATGATGTTGTATTATCTACCAAGCCACACGATGCTATTTTATTATCTACCAAGCCACATGATGCTGTCGTACTAACTAATGTGCTGATGATTTATCAACTTTTTTTTGGATAAAATTGTATCAAATTATTTGACATTGTTATATAAACTACTAAGTTACATAACGATGTTGACTTATTATATTTAATTATTTGATGAAGTATTAACTTCACAAAACTAAATACAACATAAGTTGGTGTAGTTATAAATAATAAATCTAACTAAAAGTTGCTACCCAAAGAAAACAAAGATGAGAAAAAAAAACAGAAAAACAAAAGGATGTGGTGATTGTGGAAATAAAATACCTCAGCTTACCCTCATGGAAGGAACTTTTGGCAAATTGCGGTCCTAAAATGTATATGTAGTTTGTGTTTGTCAAATATTTGAACTTATGAATGATAACCCTTGTATAGATCTAATCTAATGGGTTTTGATAGTTAATTAATAGAACTGACTTGCTACCACTCTGTGCAGATCTATAGGATCTTAGCGACATTCTACAGAGGTGAGCGGTTTTTATATGATAGTTCATGTCGAATGCTTCTTCTTCAATGATCCTACGGTGCCTGGACTCCTTACACTTCAGCCCAATGTCACGTAATATTTATGTTTTATCGATATAAGGGAATCTTTCTTTCTCGAATCCTGTATGCCTCACAGCGTCAGGTCAGGAAGAGATTTCTAAAACGGGCCCTAGTATGCGCTTTGTAAATAGTCTCTTTCGTCGCCTCTGTTATCTCTGAGGTCCATCTTTTGCGTGGCCGGCCTTTTGCTTTGTACCCATTGTATCGGAGCAGCATTGCTCTTTGAGGTGCACTGTCTGATGGTATAAGGGAATACTGCAGTAAAACTATGTAGCAATAGTGAAACACGTAAAAACAAAGTACTGTAGTTTTACAACATACAATAACAATACACATCAACGTTTCGATCAAAAGGTCTTTATCAAGCAAAGGATACAAGAGAAGTGAAGAATTTCACTTCTCACACAGCATACAACATGTACTGAATCACTGCAGGAGTCAACAATTTGCAGAATTACAATTGTCTTTGTTCCGAGGCACATGGGTGTCGTTGGCAATGAGAGAGCAGACAGGCTGGCTGGCTCTGCCGCTATATCAGACGGCCAGCCAATGGACAGAGCTGACATCGTGAACGCCCTCATAGAGCGTGACCGCAGAGAAGACCTTCATCTCTAAACCAATCCACGTCAACTACTAGATTGCGAGAACTGGGTTTGAAGATTGGTGTGGTAAGAAAAGAACGGCACAACAGGTATACGAGTAGGCTCATCAATCAAAATAGAACTGGTACGGTCAGTCGCTGGACGCTGATGGAGATATTGCGAAGGAGATCGGAGCACCTATGGACATGTCCGGAGTGCAATGAAGATATTCCAAACTGAAACTGAAACTGATAAACAACATGTAGAATCAAACAATAAGTTTAGAACCTTATTAAAATTGTTTGATTCTACATATCGTGTGCTGTGTGAAAAGTGAAATTTTTTACTTCTCATGTATCCTTTGCAGAAGAATGTTGAGAATTCCATGGACAGCAAAGAAAACAAACGTGGAGGTTTTAAATCAGGCCTGCACCAAGAAGACCTTATCAAAGAATAAGAATCCGACAATCAAGGTTCTTCGGGCATATAATGCGAGGAGAAGGTTTAGAACATTTGGTGATACAGGTAAAATTCAGGGAAGGAGAGATCGTGGAAGACAGAGGAGAAGATGTTGGATGGCCTGACATCATGGTTCGACAAAATATCGACGTCAGAACTGATTACATGCACAAGCAAGAGAGTTGTGGAGAACCATGATTGTTAGCCAGCAGGCATGGCTGATTGATTGAAGTATCCTTTTCTTTTTGGTTGAAACTTCCTGTGTATTGTTATTGTTTTTGTATTTTATAAAACTAGAGTACCTTATTTTTATGTGTTTCGCTATTGATATTTATGTTTTACATAACATTGAAAAGCTAAACATGAATAACGAGCAAAGCACAGTCACAAATACATCAGCCATATTGTTTTGAGGCTGACTACACCATCCAGTAAAAACCACCTATAAAATTCAACTAAACCTAAACTGACATGAGCTGGCAGAAGACATATGCCCCAACAAGGGGTTTAAAGGACATATATATATATATATATATATATATATATATATATATATATATATATATATATATATCATCATCATCATCAGGTGCCGTCTCCACATCGAAGGTTGGCTGCAATGAATCTCCAGCATCCTCTGTCTTTCGCCTTGGTGTTGCACACTGCCAGACTGTAACCTGTCCATTTCTTAAAGTTTCCCTCCACTTATCTCTCGGTCTTCCTCTTGCTCTTCCCCTCAACTTTCCCCTCTAGTAAATGTTTTATCAAGGTGTCATGTCTTTTTATGTGCCCAAAATACTTTACTTGTCTGAATTTTATTTCTCTTAATAATTGTTTCTTCATGCCTAGTTTTCTAAAACTTGTTTATTTGTCTGTTTTTCTGTCCATATATATATTTGTCTTCTTTTCCTTCTTTGAATGCTTCATATTGATCACTTGTTAATCACTCTGTGGGATTTGTATGTGATCTGAGCCTAAGAAAGGTTGTACGTTGTGCCAGTTATGTGCCTACAACTAAGCCAGCACATCCGATTTATGCGATGCTTTTTATTTATTATGGTAGCTTCCCTAGGTTCTACATCAGTCACCTCTTATGACATACCTTGTAGGTTGCAGTGGTACTATTCTTTGCTTTCCTTGTGGGCCCTGGCAACACACGGGTGATAGATATATATATGAGTTCTATTATACATCATCCGATTGTTGTTGGGTTTGTTTTTCTTCTTCTGCGTTCTCACTAGATTAGGATTTCAGATTCTCTAATAAAGGCAGCCGTCTGCCTCAGATTATCAAGCTTACATCATACAGTTTGTCTTCTGCGTTCTCACTAGATTAGGATTTCAGATTCTCTAATAAAGGCAGCCGTCTGCCTCAGATTATCAGCCACACCATACAGTTTATCTTCTGCGTTCTCACTAGATTAGGATTTCAGATTCTCTAATAGCCTGTATGCCCACCGTTTTTTTGCCTCCTAGATTATTCAAACATGCCCATTATCACCCATACAGTTTATCTTCTGCGTTCTCACTAGATTAGGATTTCAGATTCTCTAATAAAGGCAACCGTCTGCCTCAGATTATCAGCCACACCATACAGTTTATCTTCTGCGTTCTCACTAGATTAGGATTTCAGATTCTCTAATAAAGGCAGCCGTCTGCCTCAGATTATCAGCCACATCATACAGTTTATCTTCTGCGTTCTCACTAGATTAGGATTTCAGATTCTCTAATAAAGGCAGCCGTCTGCCTCAGATTATCAGCCACACCATACAGTGTATTGGACGCTGGTGTAAGTGGGCCACCTCTTTCTTCTTAAGTCTGCATACTGGGGGCAGTTCGGTAGGATATAATTCCTATTATTTCTGCTTTCCTGTTTGTGTCGACCTGTTCCTGCCGTAAGTTTCGGCCACTCTAGTTATGGTAGGTCTGACATTCTTACTGCGTGGCTAAATCTCTGAGGCAGATTGGCGACCGTAGAATCCGTTATCCCATTCCTCATTGTGAGGGTCGTTGCACCATGTTATGCACCTTACGGCCTGGTGCATCCGTTTTCTGCAAGCATTTGTTTTGGGTTAGCATTCCCTAGCGGACACATGCATCCGATTTCAGTCAAACCTCCTTAGTCGCCTCTTACGACATGTGTGGCAGGTAACAGTGGTCTATTCTTTACACTCAAGGGTTTGTTTTGAGGCTGGTTATACGATTCCAGTAAAAATCTTCATCTACAAAATCCATCTAACAATAAATTGACATGAGCTGGCAGAAGACCTATGAGCCAACAAGAGTTTTAAAAGGCAAGATATATATATATATGAGTTATATTATAAACCAGTGCTAAATATGATCACAAAGAAAACTATATACAATCAATACACAAAGCTAAAATATAAATACTGCAAGTTAAATTTGTCAAAGTTTTCCAACAAAATGATACAATATTATTTGAAGCAAATTATCTTTGAAAAGTTGCAGAATAATGGATATATGTGAATGTTAACAACAAAATGAAATCTTTTCTTGTGCTTAAATATTTTTATTATTTATAATTTAAAAACTTTTCGTACATGCTGACTTTTGTCAACAAATTTTCAATATCTTTTTTATATACTGCTCATGGATTTGGTAAATATTCTTCTATTAGTAAAACTACATCTCTGTGGTCCTCATTAATCTTTGTACTCGCCCACTCAATAACTAAAACTCCCCAACTAAACTGTACTCACCCACTCAGTATCATTAGCTCCCAAGTATACTGTACTCACCCACTCAGTATCATTAGCTCCCCCAAAGTAATAGTCCATTCACCCACCTCAGTATCATTAGCTCCCCAAGTATACTGTACTCACCCACTCAGTATCATTAGCTCCCAAGTATACTGTCTCTAGATCTTACCTATATCTGTACTCCCCTCAGTATCATTAGCTCCCCAAGTATACTGTACTCACCACTCAGTATCATTTAATGACTACCCAAGTATACTTATACTGTACTCACCCACTCAGTATCATTAGCTCCCAAGATACTGTACTCACCCACTCAGTATCATTAGCTCCCCAAGTATACTGTACTCACCCACTCAGTATCATTAGCTCCCCAAGTATACTGTACTCACCCACTCAGTATCATTAGCTCCCCAAGTATACTGTACTCACCACTCAGTATCATTAGCTCCCAAGTATACTGTACTTCATCACTCAGTATCATTAGCTCCTCCAATATACTGTACTCACCCACTCAGTATCATTAGCTACCCAACTATACTGTATCACCCACTCAGTATCATTAGCTCCCAATATACTGTACTCACACACTCAAGTATCATTAGCTCCCAAGTATACTGTACTCACCCACTCAGTATCATTAGCTCCCCAAGTATACTGTACTCACCCACTAAAGTATCATTAGCTCCCAACTAACTGTATTCACCCACATCTCAATATCTGTACTCCCCATAGCTAAACAGTATTCACCACTCATATCTTAGCTCCCAACTAAACTGTACTTCCCCACTCAATATCTAGCCCCAGTATCTGTTAATTTCACCATCAACATTAGCTCCCATATCTGTACTCACCCACCATATATAGCTCCCAAGTATACTGTATTCACCCACTCAATCATTAGCTCCACAAGTATACTGTACTCACCCACTCAGTATCATTAGCTCCCCAAGTATACTGTACTCACCCACTCAGTATCATTAGCTCCCAATATACTGTACTCACCCACTCAATATCATTAGCTCCCCAAGTAAAGTGCATTCACCCATTCAATATCTTTAGCTCTCCAACTAAACAGTATTCATTCACTCAATATCCTTAGCTCCTCAACTAAACAGTATTCACCCATTTAATATCTCAAGCTCTCCAACTAAACAGTATTCACCCACTCAATAACTAAAGCACTTCAACTAAACAGTATTCACCCACTCAATATCTCAAGCTTTCCAAATAAACAGTATTCACCCACTCAATAACTAAAGCACTTCAACTAAACAGTATTCACCCACTCAATATCTTTAGCTCTCCAACTAAACTGTATTCACCCACTCAATATCTTTAGCTCTCCAAGTAAAGTGCATTCCCCCATTCAATATCTGTAGCTCCCCAACTAAACAGTATTCACCCACTCAATATCCTTAGCTCTCCAAGTAAAGTGCATTCCCCCATTCAATATCTGTAGCTCCCCAACTAAACAGTATTCACCCACTCAATATCCTTAGCTCTCCAAGTAAAGTGCATTCCCCCATTCAATATCTGTAGCTCCCCAACTAAACTGTATTCACCCACTCAATATCCTTAGCTCCCCAACTAAACAGTATTCCCCCACTCAATATCCTTAGCTCCCCAACTAAACTGTATTCACCCACTCAATATCCTTAGCTCCCCAACTAAAATGTATTCACCCACTCAATATCTCAAGCTCCCCAACTAAACTGTACTTACTTGTAAAATATTTTAGACCAGTAAGCTTAGTTAAAATGTTTAATAAATTAACCCCTTTGCTTACTCAGCAGATATACTAGCTCGCAGTATTTTTTGTTATTAACGCAACAACATTATACTGGCTAATACAGTATACATTGCAACATAAAAGTGTTCGGAGGTTAAACAAAAAGTTAAGGGGTGAAAGGGTTAAATAGTGCTCAGATGTTAATTACGTGATGTGTTAGATTGTAACTTTGTTAATATTAACTCAGACCTCTACATATTGTTAATATCAACATTATAGCACAGAATAACAACATAAAATATATTGAATACTGATTACATATATAACACAAAATAGTGAAAGCTGAAAGCAGATGATTATTATACATTGAACTAATATTTAGTCTCACTCATTCTTTTGTATTAATTAGTGAATGAGAATTATAACAAATTTATTGATTGATTGATTGATTGATTGATATAACTATTATATCATTGTGGGGGTATAGCAAAGAATGGTAACACTGTGACCTACAAGGTATGTCGTAAGAGGCGACTGAGGTAGGGGGCCTAGGAAAGCTACTCTAGTAAATAAAAAGTGCTGTAGACATAGGATGTGCTGGCTTAATTGTAGGTGTGGAATGGGTGGACATCATTCGGAGATCAAATCTCAAAAAAATCACTTGGCTGTACACACCTGGACATGCTGAAGTGCAGGGTAACGAGCGTGCTGCCTTTCTTGCAAACAAATCTCCGACTCAAGCAGGCAGAAGTATGGACACAGCCGATATCATCAATGCGGTACGCTTTCAATTATGTGACAAGGGCAAGTCTCAGACACTGGAACGAGTTCGAGAATTAGGTGTTATGGTTGGAAACGCCAGACAGTGTCGTCTTCGTGGTAAAGAGAGAAGATATAGTAATCAACTTCTCATGGGTACGGTGAACAAATGGACTTTGGGGTGGCTGCTGTAGTGGAGGACAAATGGGAATGCTCAATGTGCCAAGATGTTGATCGCATAACATATCATAACATACTTGTAGGTGCATAACTGGCACAACGAACAATCGTTCTTAGCTCAGATCACATACAAATCACAAAGAGTGGTCAAGAGGGAGCGTAAGAAGAAGCAGGGATCTCTGTGGCTAAGTGGTTAAGCTCTTACCTTGCGTTCCAAAGGTTGTGGATTTGAAACAGAATGTGCCACTCTGTTCACGCAGGTATTTTTTTATAGACCCCTAGGATTGTTCCTGGAGTTACGAAGTTCACGGTTTGTGCAAGACTTTCAGCACATGGCCTGCCATTCCTTCAGGGAGGGACTAAGCCATATGGGGCAAAAACTGGTACACCCGTCTGCCCAGCATGTTTGTAGCACATTGGACGACGGGTGATAAGCCCCCCATGAGTGCAGTTCAATTCCGCGGGTTGGCAGAAAAGTCACAGGTTCTCCAGATTTATGGTGTTCGTGGCACCGAACCGAAGGGTTACGATGTCTATGGCACTGAGCCAAAGAGCTGAAAGCTCAAGTGCTTCTGGATCGGGGAAAAAAAAAACATGGTTCAATGAAGTCAATCCTTCGGATTTAGGTCCTTCAGACTATCCCATTGTTTTCTCATGGCAAGAGACTCTCGATTCTCTCTCTCCCTCTCGCGATCACCGCCCAGACCGATGTACCAGATTTTCCTATAAATTCTATTCATGTGGAAATCTGATTCATGCAGCCTTAGCATTGGTGTGTTTTACGTCACATCTTCAGCACCTCTGGTGCTTATCCTTCAGCGATGTGTCCGGCTTCAGCCAGCGTTTACTCAGTTCGCTCTCCGTTCTGTAAACATTTAATGTTTTTTATGGCGTGGGGTAGCTAGCCCCACAACCCACCTCCTTAGTAGCCTCTTATGACATGCGTGGCAGGTAACAGTGGTTCTATTTTTTACACCTCAATGTGGATCCCGGTAACCACTCGGGCGAGGTTACCTCTTTCAAAATAATCTTAACCGTTATTTGGTGTATATGTTCACACACTTTTCTAACATTTGTATACAATAACTAACATTTTATACATCAGCACAAAGTAAGCAAAATTTGATTAGCCACATTAGAAAAGCAAAAAAAATAAAAATTTGGAATATATAATGCTAAATTCACTAGGAATTTTTTTGCTCAATTTTGTACAGCATATACAATTCTTCATATATCAATCTTTCTTTCGCACTTACTTCTTGTTTTTCTCCCGCTTTTAAATTCCTCGAGCATGATTTTCAACAGTCCCATGTTTTTTTAACAGGTCAATAATATTTGATTTGCTTATTTTTTTCCATTTTTTTAAAACAAATATTCTTTTTATCTTTAACTTCTAAGAAAGTTAAGTAAAATAAATAAAAATTATTGATTTGAAAAGAAATTGTTTGTCAATCTTCTCTTATCTTAAAACAAGCTTCACATTACATTAATAAAATGAACTACGTCTCATACCATATGGTATCTTGAGAAATATCCATATTTTTTCTTGAACTTTCTTTAATTCTGTCTTTAACTTTCTGTAATTAACGATAAACAATTGACAATGTGGTCAACATCAAATTGGTTGTCTATGTTCCAGAGTTTCTCTGTTAGTTTATTAAGTATGGGTCGACATGAGAGCCATTCGAGGACCTTAACTCCCACGTCAACTGTGAATCAAACCGAGACCACATATCTATGAAGCAAATGCACTACCCACTGCACTACGGAAGCTCTCGCAATGAACATTTAAAAACTCAATTATACATGTTCATAAATTTTTAATTTGAACAAAACTACACACAAAAAACCACTTTATTCTGTAGCGATTCATATATATAGCAACAACTGACACATTGTTCATATTTTACTGCCACTAATAGAGAGACTGAAGCAAGCCAACAACTTTATTGTCATCAATGGAATCAGTTAGATGAATGTGTGATCATACCTTGTGTGATGATATCTCTGACAGTTAGATGAATGTGTGATCATACCTTATGTTATAATGTCTCTGACAGTTAGATGAATGTGTGATCATACCTTATGTAATAATGTCTCTGACAGTTAGATGTATGTGTGATCATACCTTATGTTATAATGTCTCTGACAGTTAGATGAATGTGTGATCATACCTTATGTTATAACGTCTCTGAAAGATGAATGTGTGATCATACCTTATGTTATAATGTCTCTGAAAGATGAATGTGTGATCATACCTTATGTTATAATGTCTCTGACAGTTAGATGAATGTGTGATCATACCTTATGTGATGATGTCTCTGACAGTTAGATGAATGTGTGATCATACCTTATGTGATGATGTCTCTGAAAGATGAATGTGTGATCATACCTTATGTGATGACATCTCTGACAGTTAGATGAATGTGTGATCATACCTTATGTGATGATGTCTCTGACAGTTAGATGAATGTGTGATCATACCTTATGTGATGATGTCTCTGACAGTTAGATGAATGTGGGATCATACCTTAAGTAATGATATCTCTGACAGTTAGATTAATGTGTGATCATACCTTATGTGATGATGTCTCTGACAGTTAGATTAATGTGTGATCATACCTTATGTGATGATGTCTCTGACAGTTAGATTAATGTGTGATCATACCTTATGTAATGATGTCTCTGACAGTTAGATGAATGTGTGATCATACCTTATGTGATGATGTCTTTGACAGTTAGATTAATGTGTGATCATACCTTATGTAATGATGTCTCTGACAGTTAGATGAATGTGTGATCATACCTTATGTGATGATGTCTTTGACAGTTAGATGAATGTGTCATCATACCTTATGTGATGACGTCTCTGACAGTTAGATGAATGTGTGATCATACCTTATGTGATGACATCTCTGACAGTTAGATGAATGTGTGATCATACCTTATGTGATGATGTCTCTGACAGTTAGATGAATGTGGGATCATACCTTAAGTAATGATATCTCTGACAGTTAGATTAATGTGTGATCATACCTTATGTGATGATGTCTCTGACAGTTAGATTAATGTGTGATCATACCTTATGTAATGATGTCTCTGACAGTTAGATGAATGTGTGATCATACCTTATGTGATGATGTCTTTGACAGTTAGATGAATGTGTCATCATACCTTATGTGATGATGTCTCTGACAGTTAGATGAATGTGTGATCATACCTTAAGTAATGATATCTCTGACAGTTAGATGAATGTGGGATCATACCTTAAGTAATGACATCTCTGACAGTTAGATGAATGTGTGATCATACCTTAAGTAATGATATCTCTGACAGTTAGATTAATGTGTGATCATACCTTATGTAATGACATCTCTGACAGTTAGATGAATGTGTGATCATACCTTATGTAATGATATCTCCAACAATTAGATGAATGTGTGATCATACCTTATGTAATGATATCTCTGACAATTAGATGAATGTGTGATCATACCTTAAGTAATGATATCTCTGACAGTTAGATTAATGTGTGATCATACCTTATGTGATGATGTCTTTGACAGTTAGATGAATGTGTGATCATACCTTATGTGATGATATCTCTGACAGTTAGATGAATGTGTGATCATACCTTATGTAATGATATCTCTGACAGTTAGATGAATGTGTCATCATACCTTATGTGATGATGTCTCTGACAGTTAGATGAATGTGTGATCATACCTTAAGTAATGATATCTCTGACAGTTAGATTAATGTGTGATCATACCTTATGTGATGATGTCTCTGACAGTTAGATGAATGTGTGATCATACCTTATGTAATGATGTCTCTGACAGTTAGATGAATGTGTGATCATACCTTATGTGACAATATCTCTGACAGTTAGATGAATGTGTGATCATACCTTATGTGATGATGTCTCTGACAGTTAGATGAATGTGTGATCATACCTTATGTAATGATGTCTCTGACAGTTAGATGAATGTGGGATCATACCTTATGTGATGATGTCTCTGACAGTTAGATGAATGTGTGATCATACCTTATGTAATGATGTCTCTGACAGTTAGATGAATGTGGGATCATACCTTATGTGATGATGTCTTTGACAGTTAGATGAATGTGGGATCATACCTTAAGTAATGACATCTCTGACAGTTAGATGAATGTGGGATCATACCTTAAGTAATGACATCTCTGACAGTTAGATGAATGTGTGATCATACCTTATGTGATGATGTCTCTGACAGTTAGATTAATGTGTGATCATACCTTATGTAATGATGTCTCTGACAGTTAGATGAATGTGTGATCATACCTTATGTGATGATGTCTTTGACAGTTAGATGAATGTGTCATCATACCTTATGTGATGATGTCTCTGACAGTTAGATGAATGTGTGATCATACCTTAAGTAATGATATCTCTGACAGTTAGATTAATGTGTGATCATACCTTATGTTATAATGTCTCTGAAAGATGAATGTGTGATCATACCTTATGTGATGATATCTCTGACAGTTAGATGAATGTGTGATCATACCTTATGTGATGATATCTCTGACAGTTAGATGAATGTGTGATCATACCTTATGTGATGATATCTCTGACAGTTAGATGAATGTGTGATCATACCTTATGTGATGATATCTCTGACAGTTAGATGAATGTGTGATCATACCTTATGTGATGATATCTCTGACAGTTAGATGAATGTGTGATCATACCTTATGTGATGATATCTCTGACAGTTAGATATATATGTGATCATACCTTATGTTATAATGTCTCTGAAAGATGAATGTGTGATCATACCTTATGTGATGATGTCTCTGACAGTTCTCCTGTACTAGGAATTCCAAGAGTAACTGTTAATCCTTTCTCTTCATCTTTCTTTTCACCTGCTCCATGGACGGTCAAACCTTGCATATTTGGTGTACTCTTAGCTCCAAAATGGTGGTCTTCACCTGAAAGGACAGGAATAAAAGGCATGAAAAAACTGAGATAGAAACTAAAAGAACAGATAGAAGAAAAAATTTGGAAGGACAAAATAGAAAAATAGAAGAAACAAATAAACTGAAAATAAAGAAAGAACGGAAAGAAAAAACTGAGAT
This sequence comes from Arion vulgaris, assembly GCA_020796225.1. NCBI lineage: Eukaryota > Metazoa > Mollusca > Gastropoda > Stylommatophora > Arionidae > Arion > Arion vulgaris. The sequence continues at coordinate 6,288,743 of CM036774.1, forward strand.
AACAGAAAGAAACTGAAAAGAAAGAAGTAGTAGTTGTAGTGGTCAGCAGCAAGTTCAGCAACTATAGTAGTAGTAGAGCAGCAGTAGCTAGTACGTAGCGTAGCAGCAGTAGTAGTAGTCAGCAGTAGTAGTAGTCAGTAGTAGTATCAGAGTAGTAGTAGTAGTCAGCAGTATCAGTATATCACAGTAGTATATAGCAGTAGTCATTCAGCAGTAGTGCAGTTATATCAGCAGTGATCAGCGTAGTGTCATATCAGCAGTAGTCATATCAGCAGTAGTAGTCATATCAGCAGTAGTAGTTATATCAGCAGTAGTGGTCATATCAGCAGTAGTAGTCATATCAGCAGTAGTAATATCAGCAGTAGTCATATCAGCAGTAGTAGCTCAGAGTAGTAGTCATATCAGCAGTAGTAGTTATATCAGCAGTAGTAGTCATATCAGCAGTAGTAGTCATATCAGCAGTAGTATCATATCAGCAGTAGTGGTCATATCAGCAGTAGTAGTTATATCAGCAGTAGTGTATATCAGCGTAGTAGTTATATCAGCAGTAGTAGTTATATCAGCAGTAGTATTCATATCAGCAGTAGTAGTCATATCAGCAGTAGTAGTTATATCAGCAGTAGTGTATACTATCGAGATAGTCATATCACAGTAGATGAGTTATATCAGCAGTAGTAGTTATATCAGCAGTTATTCTAGTATATATCGCAGAGTAATATAAGTATGTATATCAGCAGTGTATTATATCAGCAGTAGTAGTATATCAGCAGTAGTAGTATATCAGCAGTAGTGGTCATATCAGTAGTAGTATGCTATATTATATCAGCAGTAGTAGTTATATCAGCAGTAGTAGTTATATCAGCAGTAGTAGTTATATCAGCAGTAGTAGTATATCAGGTATAGTATATCAGCAGTAGTAGTCATATCAGCAGTAGTAGTCATATCAGTAGTAGTAGTCATATCAGCAGTAGTAGTCATATCAGCAGTAGTAGTTATATCAGCAGTAGTGTATATCAGCAGTAGTAGTATGAGTAGTAGCAGAGTAGTAGTATATCAGCAGTAGTAGGTATATCAGCAGTAGTAGTCATATCAGCAGTAGTAGTCATATCAGCAGTAGTAGTCATATCAGCAGTAGTAGTTATATCAGCAGTAGTAGTCATATCAGCAGTAGTAGTTATATCAGCAGTAGTAGTCATATCAGCAGTAGTAGGTATATCAGCAGTAGTAGTCATATCAGCAGTAGTAGTTATATCAGCAGAGATAGCATAGTAGTATATCAGCAGTAGTAGTCATATCAGCAGTAGTAGTCATATCAGCAGTAGTAGTTATATCAGCAGTAGTAGTCATATCAGCAGTAGTAGTTATATCAGCAGTAGTAGTCATATCAGCAGTAGTAGTTATATCAGCAGTAGTAGTCATATCAGCAGTAGTAGGTATATCAGCAGTAGTAGTTATATCAGCAGTAGTAGTTATATACAGGTAGATATATCAGCAGTAGTCATATCAGCAGTAGTAGTCATATCAGCAGTAGTAGTCATATCAGCAGTAGTAGTCATATCAGCAGTAGTAATCATATCAGCAGTAGTAGTCATATCAGCAGTAGTAGGTATATCAGCAGTAGTAGTCATATCAGCAGTAGTAGTTATATCAGCAGTAGTAGTTATATCAGCAGTAGTAGTCATATCAGCAGTAGTAGTCATATCAGCAGTAGTAGTCATATCAGCAGTAGTAGTCATATCAGCAGTAGTAGTCATATCAGCAGTAGTAGGTATATCAGCAGTAGTAGTTATATCAGCAGTAGTAGTCATATCAGCAGTAGTAGTTATATCAGCAGTAGTAGGTATATCAGCAGTAGTAGTCATATCAGCAGTAGTAGTTATATCAGCAGTAGTAATCATATCAGCAGTATTAGGTATATCAGCAGTAGTAGTTATATCAGCAGTAGTAGTTATATCAGCAGTAGTAGTCATATCAGCAGTAGTAGTCATATCAGCAGTAGTAGTCATATCAGCAGTAGTAGTCATATCAGCAGTAGTAGTGGTGCTAGATTTCCAGTCATTCAACAGGATCTGCACAAGATAGATAAATACATTTTTCGACAGAGAGCAAACAAACTCATTCCATACTTACCACCCTGACTCAGCAAGGCTTTGGGCTCTGAATATTTCTTGCCAATATCAGCCAGAGATCTTACAAAAGGGAGGTGCATTCGACTACCACCCTCTTTCTCTGGGTGCCTCTTCTTCTCATTCTGATGTCGATGTCGGCACAGTATTGTGGTCCTGACCAGATCTCGAAGGTGTTCTTCAAGCTGTTTTGCCGCTATCATGTTGTCAAGGATTAAGTCTGAGAAATATAATATCAAATCTTTAAACACAAACCTGTTATGTACTTGGACAGGAATTATTTTTATTTTGCATGTCTGTTGGCCTATATGCTCTGATATAACCAATGAAAGGCTTGTTCTTAGGTTGAAAGAGATGTGTCATGGCTTAAAGAGGCTTTAACCCCTACATGCCATGGACATTGAGAGCCGCTGTAGCGTAGTTGTTAGTGAACTCGCTTCGCAAGGCTGGTGGTCTGGGTTCAGCTCCGCAATGTGCGTGGAATTTTTCCCGACCGCGACGGCTCTCAGGTCGACCCAGCCTCAATTGGGTACCAGACATGCTCTGGGAAAGTAAAGGCGGCCGGCGTGATGCTGACCACATCACCCATCGTGTGCCGACGGTCAATGAAAAATACAGGCCTAACACTGTATTGACCTATATACCACGAGGTATGAAAGGGTTCCTTTAGTTTTAGTTTTAGCCATGGACATTTAACAAGGAAGGGGAAAACATGTGCTTTTGAATATAAGTGTTACAGAAGAGTCCTCCGTGTATCTTGGACAGAGAAGAGAACAAATAGATCTATCCAGAAAGAACTTAAAATCAAAGAAAACTGGCTGATGCTACAAATAAGAAAAAGAAAATTGAGATATTTTGGACATATAAAAAGACATGAAGGGCTGGAGAAGATCACCATGGAAGAAGACACACCGGCAAAGAGGAGAAGAGGAAGACCTGAGAGAAGATGGATTCAGGATGTAACTGATGGTTTGAACATGACGGCTGCAGAGGTGGGACATCTGACCTATGAGAGAGAAAGAGAAATTCCGAAGGACTGTTAAGGTGGTAAAGTTCTGCTCAGGACAAGCTATTTGATAATGATGATGAATCCTAACATAACAAACAATAACAAATTGATGTGACCTGTAGAGAGGATCAAAAAAAGATGAGAATTGATTGATTGATTGATAGGACCATCATCATTGCATTTCGGTGAGTAACCATGTGTGCTCCAATCTCTTTCTTACACAGGAAGATATCAGATGCAGTGCATAAACTCCATAGCACCGGCGATGGACTGCAATTTGGATGTAATTTTGAAGGATGTAATTTGGATGTAATTTGGATGTAATTTGGAAGATGGTGAAGATATAATTTTGTTTTTAATCTTTTCTAATGAATTTTACCCAGGCAGCGACTTTCCAGCTGCTCTTCTCGATTTTGAACTGCCATGGGTTCTTTTACGTACTCAAATTGAACAAGGGGCCTACGTTTTATTGTCCGTCTCTGATAGGACTAGGAATTCGATCTTACCTACACTGAGATCAGGGATTGCTGGAAAAATATCCAGATGGCTCCACGAGGGAGCAAACCTGATACCTTTGGCACAAGAGATGAGCACCTAATCTCTACCCAAAAGAGACCCACCAGAGAGACCTCCACAAAAACCCCCACAGAGATCCCACACAGAGACCCCACAGAGACTCTCACAGAGACCCCCACAGACCCTCTCCACAGACTCCCACAGAGACTCCCACAGAGACTCCCCACAGAGACTCCCCACAGAGACTCCCACAGAGACCCTCTCAGAGACCCCACAGAGATCCCCACAGGGACCCCCACAGAGATGAGAATAATGAACTAGACAACTAACCTGCAATCTGTTCTATAGTAAGAGCATCCACCTCAAGCATACATGTTCCTTGTAGTAAGCTACATCTTAGTTCAAACAGAGACCTCCCAACAGAGATCCCCACAGAGAACCCCCACAGAGATCCCCCACAGGGACCCCCATAGAGATGAGAATAATGAACTAGACAACTAACCTGCAATCTGTTCTATATTAAGAGCATCCACCTCAAGCATACATGTTCCCTGCAGTAAGCTACATCTGAGTTCAAACAGAGAGTGCAAGGATAATGTGGCTACATGAGGCTTGGACCATCTTTCTCCTCCTTCTTCAACATCCTCTTCAAACTTGATCCATCTGTGGTGAGGGAAGATAGTCAATGGGGGATTAATAAGGATAGGAAGGAGTCGTGAGTAAGGATGGTAAGAGTGGTGGGTAAGGATAGTAAAGAGTGGTGGGTAAGTATAGTGAAGAGTGGTGAGTAAGTATAGTGAAGAGTGGTGAGTAAGTATAGTGAAGAGTGGTGAGTAAGTATAGTAAAGATGGTGGGTAAGGATAGTAAAGAGTGGTGAGTAAGGAGGGTAAGAATGGTGGGTAAGTATAGAAAGAGTGGTGGGTAAGTATAGTAAAGAGTGGTGGGTTAGTATAGTAAAGAGTGGTGGGTAAGTATAGTAAAGAGTGGTGGGTAAGTATAGTAAAGATTGGTGGGTAAGTATAGTAAAGAGTGGTGGGTAAGATAGTAAAGATGTGGGTAAGTATAGAAGAGTGGTGGTATATAGTAAAGATGGTGGGTAAGGATAGTAAAGAGTGGTGAGTAAGAGGTAGAATGGTGGGTAAGTATAGTGAAGAGTGGTGGGTAAGGATAGTAAAGAGTGGTGAGTAAGGATGGTAAGAGTGGTGGGTAAGTATAGTAAAGAGTGGTGGGTAAGTATAGTAAAGAGTGGTGGGTAAGGATAGTAAAGAATGGTGGGTAAGGATAGTAAAGAGTGGTGGGTAAGTATAGTGAAGAGTGGTGGGTATTTGTAAAGAGTGGTGGGTAAGGATAGTAAAGAGTGGTGGATAAGGATAGTAAAGAATGGTGGGTAAGGATAGTAAAGAGTGGTGGGTAAGGATAGTAAAGAGTGGTGAGTAAGGATGGTAAGAGTGGTGGGTAAGTATAGTAAAGAGTGGTGGGTAAGTATAGTAAAGAGTGGTGGGTAAGGATAGTAAAGAGTGGTGAGTAAGGATGGTAAGAGTGGTGGGTAAGTATAGTAAAGAGTGGTGGGTAAGTATAGTAAAGAGTGGTGGGTAAGGATAGTAAAGAATGGTGGGTAAGGATAGTAAAGAGTGGTGGGTAAGTATAGTGAAGAGTGGTGGGTATTTGTAAAGAGTGGTGGGTAAGTATAGTAAAGAGTGGTGGGTAAGTATAGTAAAGAGTGGTGGGTAAGGATAGTAAAGAATGGTGGGTAAGGATAGTAAAGAGTGGTGGGTAAGTATAGTGAAGAGTGGTGGGTATAGTGAAGAGTGGTGGGTATAGTGAAGAGTGGTGGGTATAGTGAAGAGTGGTGGGTAAGTATAGTGAAGAGTGGTGGGTAAGTATAGTGAAGAGTGGTGAGTATAGTGAAGAGTGGTGGGTAAGTATAGTGAAGAGTGGTGGGTATAGTGAAGAGTGGTGGGTATAGTGAAGAGTGGTGAGTATAGTGAAGAGTGGTGAGTATAGTGAAGAGTGGTGGGTATAGTGAAGAGTGGTGAGTATAGTGAAGAGTGGTGGGTATAGTGAAGAGTGGTGGGTAAGTATAGTGAATAGTGGTGAGTATAGTGAAGAGTGGTGGGTAAGTATAGTGAAGAGTGGTGGGTAAGTATAGTGAAGAGTGGTGAGTATAGTGAAGAGTGGTGGGTAAGTATAGTGAAGAGTGGTGGGTATAGTGAAGAGTGGTGGGTATAGTGAAGAGTGGTGGGTAAGTATAGTGAAGAGTGGTGGGTATAGTGAAGATTGGTGAGTAAGGATAGTTAAGAATGATAAAGATAGTGAAGAAGAATTTTTTTTCCCCGATCCAGAAGCACTTGAGGTTTTAGCTCTTCGGCTCAGTGCCATGAACATCGTAACTCTTCGGTTCGATGCCACGAACACCGTGAATTTGGGGAACCTGTGGCTTTTCTGCCAGCCCACGGAATTGAACTCGCACACACAGAGGGCTAGTCACCCGCAGTCCAACGCGCTACGAACACGCTGGGCAGGCGAGCAGTGAAGAATGATAAGGATAGTGAAGATTGATAAAGATAGTGAAAAATGCTAATGATAGTGAAGAGTGGTATGGAGAAATGGCTTGCGTACCATATTTAACCTTTAATGATATGAGTCGCATATAGAATATACTATATAATAATATCGTTTTACTACAGTCTTCCTCTCGTTGAATTTGATCTTATATTTTCATTCTCTCCGTCACTCTCTCCTCTCCCTTCTCTCCCTCCCTCTCTCCCTTTCTCTTCTCTCTCTCTCTCCCCTCTCTCTCTTCTCTCCTCTCCTCTCTCTCTCTTCTCTCTCACACTCTCTCTTCTTTCTCTCTCTCTCTTCTCTCCCTCCTCTCTCTCTCTTCTCTTCTCTCTCCCTCACTCTCCTCTTCAATCTCTACTCTCTCTGTCTCTTCTTTCTCTTTCTCTCTGTCTTTCTTTCTCTCTCTCCTCTACCCTCCCTCTCTCTCCTCTCTCTCTCTCTCTCTTTCTCTCTCTCTCCATTACTCTCTCTCTCTCTTTCTGTCTCTCCCTTTGTTCAGACATAAACATACCTAGCAGTTTCCTTCCATTCTTTTTCATCTCCTGCAGGGAAGAGTTCAGCCATCTCACAGAAAACATCATGAGTTCTGTGCTCTTCATCTTCTTCCTCTCCTAACAAAAACTGCACTCTCTGCGAGGGTGGAACAACTACAAGAAACAAGTCAAAACAAAACGAAGTGTCACAATACGATTAAAACAAAAGTTTTAAAATAAAACTATGCAGAACAAAACTTTGTAAAGTTATTGCGAAAATTGCGATTTTTTTTTCTCCAACGAGACAAAAACAAAGATGAAGTGTTTTTTTCATTTATGTCTAGCCTGGGCGGCTGATATGGGGGAATGTGTCTTGCACATTTTGTACAAACCTCCAATCTCGACCCTATTGTTTCATCCAACGGAAAGACATAGTCCTTATGTTTAGAATCACGCAGGTTTTCAGGTGATGCCAGACGATCCTTTAGATCTCCCGAATCCTTCTTCACAAGGCAGTGGGTTTAACAGTTGCAGATGTACCATCTACTGTCATACTGTAGCAGATGAAACATCCAAGACTAACCTAGCCTTTAGCTCTCCCGCGCCCACCTCCACAAAGCAGGGGGTTTAACAGTTGCAGATGTACCATCTACTGTCATACTGTAGCAGATGAAACATCCAAGACTAACCTAGCCTTTAGCTCTCCCGCGCCCACCTCCACAAAGCAGGGGGTTTAACAGTTGCAGATGGCAATGTCTACTATCATGGGCAGCCGATGAAACATCTGATCTGACCAAGACTAACCTAGCCTTTAGCCTCCACGCCCACCTCCACAAGGCAGGGGGCTTAACAGTTGCAGATGGCAATGTCTACTATCACAGGGCAGCCGATGAAACATCTGATGTAACAATGACTAACCTAGCCTTTAGCTCTCCCGCGCCCACCTCCACAAGGCAGGGGGCTTAACAGTTGCATATGTACCGTCTAAACGTTTCACCTACCATCGGGTAAGAAAAGGTAGATCTCAATTTTCTTTGACCAACGACGGGTAGTGTGGCCAACATCTCTCTAGCCTCCTTTATTTCTCTACGTGTTCTTATGGCACACAATTGAGACTGTTTGACATGGGAATCGTTACGATATGAAACAAATTCTACTCCTACTGTGAGTCTGATTTGATTTTGTCATTAACCCCTACGCTGTCGTCTGCTCTCAAATTACGAAAACAGTTACAAAAACATTTTTTTATATAAATTCCTTCAATCTATTCTGGTTTACCGCAATCATTTGTACATTTACTTTTTATCTGGTCACCATGACCTGGAGATGAATGTAATGAATGCTCGACCGTATTACCATAACTTAAATGATTGACCTTTGACACTTGATGTATCTGGTTTATTCAATATACACTTAGCAGTCTCACTTTCATTTTCTTGTTTTGCCGGGACTCACAAAGGGAGGGGGCAGAGAATAGCAGCACTGAGCCTACACGGCATGTCGTAAGAGGCGACTTCTTCTTCTTCAGTGATCTCTGGACATGCCCTTAGTTTACTGTAGACAACAAACTGGGCGGTCAGCTTCAGGTCTATTCAGGTTTCTCCAAAGCTTAATTTTTAGGTGAACTGGGTGTGGCCACCAGGGCTAAGACGTGTTATGATACAAAGAGGCGGTCGCATCAGGCGGAACCGTAAAAGGGGGCGGCATAAGCAGCACAATCAAAATTACAATTGAAGGTTATTTTAAGGAAATAAGATTTAAGGGGCGGCATTTCGTAGACTTGCATCATACTGAGAAAATATACCGCACGGCCCTGGTGGCCACATGTTGTTTCTATGCTCACACAGGAGAGGACAGTCTTGAAATACATGCTCCGGTGTCTGTTCCGTCTGTTGACACTGCCTAGGGAAGCTACCCTTGAAAATAAAAAGCAGCGCAGAAATCGGATGTGCTGGCCTACTTGTAGACGCATTACTGGCTCAACGTACAATCGCTCTTAGGCTCGGATCACATGCAAATCACAAATAGTGGTTTAACAAGTGGTCAATATGAAGCGTTTGAAGAAGAAGATTTGTTCTTGTATCAATTACTACAAAAACTAACAAAATAATATATGCAGTTATTTCTCTCTCTCTCGTCCGAGTGGTTACCGGGGCCCAAATTTGGGGTGTAAAGAATAGAACCACTGTTACCTGCCACGCATGTCGTAAGAGGTGACTAAGCAGGTTTGGCTGAAATCTGATGCATGTGTGCTAAACGTGTAGAAGTCTATGCGTTTAGGGGCCTACCAAACCAATGTGCAACGTATACACGTTCTTGGCAAAATCAAACATATCACAAAGAGTGATTAAAATTGGTTGTAAAGAACGAACGCAAAGAAGAAGAAGATCAGTATAGTAAAGTTGACAGCATACCGCTGTAGTATATACTAACTAATCTTGGTTCGGATCCTGTACTGTGCTGATTTCCAGACCATCTGAAGGGTGGTACCACTAACACTAACAAATATTTACATTTGTACAAGCTACACTTACTACTCATAGTAACAACACATTAGCTTTAAAAACCAATATTCAAAAAGGTACATGGGCTTAGACCTGGCCAGTATCAAATGGCATATATTCTATGAGTTCTATGTGTTCGCAGCATAAACACAAGCAGAATGATAAAACAGAAAAGAAACACACACACACAGCAGAATGATAAAAACAGAAAAGAAACACACACACACAGAAGATAAACAGAAGAAAACACACACAAATAAAAACAGAAAAGAAACACACACACACAGCAGAATGATAAAAACAGAAAAGAAACACACACACACAGCAGAATGATAAAAACAGAAAGAACACAACACATGATAAACAGAAAAACACACACACACAGCAGAATGATAAAAACAGAAAAGAAACACACACACACAGCAGAATGAATAAAACGAAAAAAACACACACAGCAAATGATAAAACAGAAAAAAACACACACAGCAGAATGATAAAAACAGAAAAGAACACACACACACAGCAGAATGATAAAAACAGAAAAAACACACACACAGCAGAATGATAAAAACAGAAAAAAACACACACAGCAGAATGATAAAAACAGAAGAAGAAACACACACAGCAGAATGATAAAAACAGAAAGAAACACACACAGCAGAATGATAAAAACAGAAAGAAAACACACACAGAGAATGATAAAAACAGAAAAAAACACACACAGTAGAATGATAAAAACAGAAGATAAACACACACAGCAGAAACACACACAGTGATAAAAACAGAAGATAAACACACACAGTAGAATGCTAAAAACAGAAGATAAACACACACAGTAGAATGCTAAAAACAGAAGATAAACACACACAGCAGAATGATAAAAACAGAAGATAAACACACACAGCAGAATGATAAAAACAGAAGATAAATACACACAGCAGAATGAAAAAAACAGAAGAAAACACACACAGTAGAATGATAAAAACAGAAGATAAACACACAGTAGAATGATAAAAACAGAAGAAAACACACACAGCAGAATGATAAAACAGAAAGAAAAACACACACAGAGAAGATAAAAACAGAAAGAAACACACAAGCTGAATGATAAAACAGAAAAAAAAAACACAGCAGAATGATCAAACAGAAAGCAGAACACAAAAAAAACTGCAATATTTGATAGGTAAACAAAAACTACAAATAAACTGAAGTAATAGTGTACAAAAATAGACAACACATGTTAGATATCAAAATAAGCAAGAACACGTTTAATAAATAAGTGACGAATATATCTATTTAATTATATATGGACATCAGAAATAACAGAGGCGGTGAAAAAACCACAATTTATGAAACCCCACTTCTTCTTCTACTTCTTCTTTGAACGCTCCATATCGACCACTTGTTAACCACTCTGTATGATTTGTATGTGATCTGAGCCTAAGAGCGATTGTACGTTGTGTCAGTTATGCGTCTAGAAGTAGACAAGCAGATCAGACTTCTGCGACGCTTTTTATTTACTAGGGTAGCTTTCCTAGACCCCTACCTCAGTCGCCTCTTACGACATGCCTTGTAGGTCGCAGTGTTACTATTCTTTGCTCCCTTGAGAGCCCCGTCAACACACGGGCGATGAAGCGCATACAAAAACTCGTTCTGGAAATCTCTTCTTATCCTAACCCTGGGAGGCAAAACATGATTAGATCAACGAAAGAATGAAGATATATCTCTATAATTGTCATGTCCCATTTGACACTTAATGTTTCCACAAGAGATTCCCATTATTGTCATTATGCCGCCCTTCTACCAATTGTTCTCCATGTCAGGCTACAATCTTTCAACACTTCTTCTCCGTGTCTTCTTTGGACGTCAGATGCCTTTTCTCCATCCGCTGTTCATCGTAAAACGGATTTAGCCAATGTCCTTACTGACATACAACAAAGACAAACAGTCCACCATTTCATCTTCTAATAATGATCTCCGATGATGCACTTTCTTTCTTGTGTCAAACATGGCCCCTGACTAAGACACAAGAAAGAAAGATTACAACATGTGAAATGAGATGTCTACGAAAAGCTGTCAACGTTACAAGGAGAGATAGAGTGGGAAACGAGAATATCAGAATTATCGTTGGTACTATACCATGCATACAGTACATCGAGAAGCAAAGAATCAAGTGGTTCGGCCATCTAATGAGAATGGAACCACATTTACTACCATCACGTACCTACAATAATCACACTAGCACAGAGCACGAGGCAGGGCACAAAGCAAGAGGCAGGGCACAGAGCAAGAGGCAGGGCACAGAGCACGAGGCAGGGCACAGAGCACGAGGCAGGCCAAGAACACGATGGATAGATAACATCTCTGGGGTTCTTAAAACACATTACAACCTGCTGCCTTGCAGGTCGGCTGGGGACAGCCAAAGGCTGACGTAAAGCTAACCCAATAAACGCTGGCTGAAACCGGACACATCGCCGAAGGATAAGCACCAGAGATCCAGATGGCGCTGAAAATGTGACAAAACCCACCCATGCTAAGGCTGCATGAATCAGATTCCCACATTATTGAGATTTATGGGAAAATACGGTACATCAGTCTAAGTGCGATCGCGAAGAAGAAGAAGGAGAAAACACATTACTCAGTCGGACTCTATGAAATCTACTGTTGGAGGAGAACACTAAAATTGATGTTGAATCTATCCAGTGATTTAAGGAGATTCGAATAACACACTGTACAAGTACAGGGTGTTCAACTTAAAAGCAGCCCCATTGATAAATATAAATTTGCCAGGTACGCATTGCATCTCCGTCTATTTACTATTTAAACCGGTTCTGACTAGCTTGTCCTACGTCACATTTGTTCATCGCCCCTTCCCGCACTACAATTACACACCATCACACAACCTTGAACTACGTCATAACTGAACCTTCTCATTTCCATACATATATGCCAGATTAGCTCCATTCATGGGCTGCTTTTAAGTTGAACACCCTGTAGAACTAAATAATTGAGGGGCAGAGAGAGAGAGAGAGAGAGAGAGAGTGTGTTTAACTAGCGAGCCACAGGAACCATCAGTATGCAAACCCTTCGACATCTGTTGTAGGAGACTGAGCACCTATGAGTCTGCCAAGAGTGATGTGACGTCGGTTCAGTAACCAGTAACCAAATACTGATTCCTCTCGTACCGTTACACGTTATATAGAGACTGCAAGTAATTTCTCTATACCACTCTATCCTGGGCAACTCGCTCAATCTCATCCATGGAACTGAAACCATATTTCTTGCCTCTCTCAACAAAGTTCGTTAAGGGTCTCCCTAGGTCGTCCTCTATTTCTTGAACCCTCTGCATCCTTCAATGCCTGCTTTGATATTCGTTGATCATTTCTCCTCAAGGTGTGTCCAACATATCTCCATCTTCTCTTTCTTATAACAGTTGTCACTAGTGGTTGACCAGACATTTCTTCTCAAGATGTGTCCAACATATCTCCATCTTCTCTTTCTTATAACAGTTGTTACTAGTGGTTGACCAGACATTTCTTCTCAAGGTGTGTCCAACGTATCTCCATCTTCTCTTTCTTATAACAGTTGTTACTACTGGTTGACCAGACATTTCTCTGATTTCCTCACTTCTCCTGAATTTGTTCCATTTTATATTCATTATTTTTCGCAGACATCTATTTTCAAATGCATTCAACTTGCTTTCTATATCTTTAGTCATTTTCCAACTCTCGCTAGCATATGTTAGGATTGATACAACATTTGAATTGAAAATTCGTAATTTAATAACCAAATACAGCATGGATTAAAAAAAAACAAATATTGCAATTGTATAAATTCAAATGACAACACATCTACTACACACAGAAGCTTTACTTGAAGAAGAGGGAAATGGTACACGTTGCATATATTGTAAGAAGAAAAAAGCAAACGATAAATATTATGATGTAAACAATATTGAACTACCTTTTCCTTTGTTGACATCAGCTGAGAGAGATTGATAATATATAAGTGCAACATTGCAGACTTTATAATTATATCTAATTTACCTGACGGATCTCGGCCATTTGTAAACAATAACTACGCACAATCATATCATACTGTATCAACAAACACAAGGGGAGAGTGAAAGGTGAGATGTTTGTGTGTTCATTTCACCATGAAATCAAATATTTCATCTGCTTTCATGTAGTTTCAGGTTGAACAGATTTCATGTAATTTGAATACGATCCCCATGTCTGGTTTGTTTACAAATGGTTTACTCATTATATCATTGACATTTTATTGGTAACTTCGGTTTCAGAATATTATTATTATTATTGGTTATGTTAGTAGGGGTTTTATGGTTGACCTTTTTGGACTCCATGACATTTAGATGTATATTCGCCCGAGTGGTTACCGGGGGTCAAATTTGGGGTGTGAAGAATCGAACCACTGTTACCTGCCACGAATATCGTAAAAGGCGGCTAAGGAGGTTTGGTTGAAATCGGAGGATGCACGTGTCCTAAATGTGTAGAAGTCAACCTGCTGCCTTGCAGGACGGCTGGGGGCAGTCAAAGGCTAACGGAGAGCGAACCCAGTAAATGCTGGCTGAATCCGGACACATCGCTGAAGGATAAGCACCAGAGCTCCAAATGGTGCTGAAGATGTGGCGAAACCCACCCATGCTAAGGCTGCATGAATCAGATTTCCACATGAATGAATTTATGGATAGATCTGGTACATCGGTCTTTAGGTGATCGCGAGAGAGAGAGAGAGAGAGAGAGAGAGAGAGAGAGAGAGAGATGTATATTGTTATTTTTTCATGATGTTGGTTTTCTATCTTACTTTGCACAATATTTGAACCAGGACCCGCCCGTGTGTTGCAGGGGTTCGCAAAGGGAGCAAAGAATAGTACCACTACCACCTACAAGGCATGTCGTAAGAGGAGACTGAGGTAGGGGCCTAGTGAAGCTACCATAGTAAATAAAAAGCATTGCAGGAATCGGATGTGCTGACATACTTGTAGGCGCATAACTGGCGCAACGTACAGTCGCTCTTATGCTCAGATCACATACATATCACAAAACGGGGTTTAACAAGGGGTCGACATGGAGCGTACGATGAAGATCTTAATTGGTGTAACTCAAGAAAACCGTCCTAAAATAAAGTTGTAAATACCGACACCTACAGTCCTGTGCTCCACAGGGAACGAGTGTCTTTGATCTTTGACAACACATGCGGTGGTTCGAACATTTAATGAGAATGAAATACAACCAACCACCAATAACAGCATTCAACAAAAAAAGAGATCAGGTACTAGAGTCAAGGGAAGACCAAGAAAAAGATGGATAGACAATATCAAGACCACACTACATAAACACGGATACAACACAACAAGGACGACTCATCTAGCCCTGGAACGCAAATTAAAGCTCCAACCCCTACGCTTAACGGCAGGAGGGAACAACCAATTCTATCATCCAACTGGTGAAAGACAACAGACAATAGTGAATGTGTTGTGGGACGGATTTGCGCAATGCGTAAGCATTCGCCTATCGACTGGGACTCAAGAGCGTTGTGGGCTCAATCCCACAATTGACACTCACGCATGAGAAAAGGAATTGGCCCTCCTACCCCCTGAACGCTAGGGTTATAAATATGAAGTTACATGCACTTCACACCCTAACGTTTATAAAGGCTACGGGAAATGTTATCTTATTTATAGTAAATGTGTTAACATATCCAACAGATAAATGTACATACCTTCCTGAAACTGATTGTTGCCTGGAGTGGAGCGTGGTTCGTCACGACGATGACTTCTGTGTTTGCTGTAACGGTGACGATGCTTTCGCTCTTGTCGGGGAGATGAGGCCAATGTAAACAGTATCCTGTTTACGGTGGTCTGAAAATTAACATGCAAAACAATATCTTTAAATACTGACATTGGACAGATCAATTTAATCATAAATATGCAAGATACCGAGTGGCGGTTCGTCATTAAGGGCCAGTAGGACCGGGCCCCACAAAAATAAGCTGTAAAGTGTATTTATTATTTTATACATTAAAATAAAACCTAACTGAAACTATGATTTTTCCAAAAATTTCTACCTGGCCCCACCAACAAAAATGATCACGAGCCGCCACTGAAGATACCTATATAATAAATATAAAAAAAAGTATAATTCAAATTAAAATAAATTTTAAAAACTGACTTTACTGTCTCGGTACCGCTTTTTAGGGCAGTGTGGGACATGTGGGACGAGAGCATGAGGAATTTAATGGCCGTATGGCTAGTGCAGTCGTCGCGAAGCAGTTCAGGTTAGGATTTTTAATTTATGCCCACAACAGAACAAACTACTCTCCTGTTTTCATACTCAGTGACTCCATGAGCATGATTCATAAAGTTGAATCAGGAATGGTGAGACGCAACTGGGTGGGGGTACTGGTACAGACAATGATCAGCGAAATCACCTTCATTTTTTACCCTAGGCACGCAGGAGTTAAGGGTAATGAACGAGCTGATAGATTGGCTGACTTGGCTGCAATATCAGAGGAAGCTGCCATGGGTCGAAATGACATTCCTCACGCATTGAGACAGTCTTTCCGAACAGAGGCGTTTCAGGGCTGTGAATCCCACTCGCTGATCAGATTGAGAGAGATGGGTGTCAATATTGGTGCAGCCCGAAAAGAACGACATACTAAATATGCAAAGAGATTGATTAATCAACATCGAACTGGCGTGTTGGGTCGCTGGACGCTGCTGGATTTGCTGAGACGGAGATCGGAGCACATATGGACATGTCCGGAGTGCTATGATGATAGTCCTCATATAACTGATAACTATGGGCATGTCTGGAGTGCTATGATGATAGTCCTCATATAACTGATAACAGAACAAAGTCCTTGACCTTACAGTGAATTGAACATGGGAGTCGCGTTCTAATGCATTCGGTCAGACGCTCCTCATCTATATAACCAGTGACTGATATTAGATATCAGGATAGATAAGACTGGGAAACACAGATACATGTGTCTGAAAGGAGCAGTGGCACTAACTAAAATCTTCTTCTATTTTCAAAACTTCTGGGTTGTCTCACAGCGTCAGGATAAGAAGAGATTTCTAGATATGGCTATTGCGTTCGTTTCGTACATGAGTTACAAATCTCTCTCTTTTTCTCTCGATCGTTCTTTTCCGGGCCATTTTTATCATTCTTATTGTGATATATAAACAGCCTTTCCCAAGAATAGGTTTTACGTCACAATCTCAGTAACATTTGGAGCTCTAGTGCGTGTCCTTCGGCGATGTGTCCGATTTCAACCAGCGTTTACTGGGTTCGTTCTCCGTTAGCTTTGACTGTCAAAGCCAACCTGCAAGGCAGCAGGTTGTTATTTTCTTTAGGTAGTGACCCTTAGAAGATCTGCCCTCCCGGGTTGTTGATCATCATCGACCCTGAAAACATGTCTTTTTGTAGACTACTTGGTTTTCCTGCTGTCCAGTTTTGTGTACGGTTTACTCCGCTAGTCTATGATTGTCCTCAATCAAACTACAAGGCAGTAGTAGTTCCCTGCGAGCGGAAACGCGCAATGGATTCAACCTCTGTTGGGCTTTCCAGTTTTTTGCACATTTGGATAGTCCGCTCACCCTCACGCCTGCTAGCCTATCAGCGCCGTGCACGTCAGCCCACCGGTGGGCCCACTCGTGCATCGTCCTCTTCCGTGCTCGCTCTGCCCTGGTGCCTGCCCACCATCTCCATCAGTTCTCACCATGCTCACATTTACCATGCCCCTATGCTGTCCGGACACGGGGCTCAACTCGGGACCCCACTTCAGGGCTCCGAGTTTCGCCCTATGTGGGCCCACATGCAACTCATCTCGGGAGTTACAAATTGAGACACAACGTAAGAAATACCCTGCTCAGGGCAACAAATAAGATGATTTTGTAACACATCCCTCTACTTCAGTGTTCATTTGAAGATCACCTTTATCACACATCGGAACATGTTCATAATGGCCCTGATCTCCTTCCAAGCATGTATCTCAGTATGTTTATGCCAACAACTCCCGTTCTGTGTTGATTGGTGTATCTACTGGGGTTTCTCTCATGGTTTTTCCGTCTTGCTGCACCTATCGGTATGCACAACTTGCGCAACCGAGATAGAGAATACCCTTTATCTTCTTCGTTGAAATCTTCAGAGCATATGCTTTCTCTGAGAGCGCTGCTGATGTCGCTTCTGTCCATAGAAGATCCATTCTCAATCGTAGCATTTCCAGCCCTCTACTTACCCACCCTTAATGTATGTCTCACTATCACTAATGTCTTTCACACATTCATATTGTACAACAGGACTCACCTTGTAACTCTGCTTGACTTGGGGCATGGAAAGATGCATACGATCCATGGTCTCGCAGGGGAACAGATGAATCAATACGGGAGGGGTCTGGCGCTAAAGGACTGGACATGACTGATCCTGTCACCTCGATACTTGTCAAGGTTGTTGAGTTCAATTTTAAATTAATATCTTGAAGTTAAAGTTGTTCTAATAGATGTCCGAACTGACCGGAAGTATCATTTCAACTTGGACCATATCAAACATATTTGTATATATCATCCTCTAGGCTGCAACTGAGAAAGTAAAATAGTCAATATGAAAAATAAATAGTAATAGTCAATCATCGTCATACAATATATTATTCTACCATCACACTGCAACATAAGCGGCAACGAGGAAGCCGACAGACTAGCAAAAGAAGGAGGGCGACTACCGCAGATTGATCACGAGATTAGTTATAAGGAGGCCAGGACAACCATCGGTTGGCAGTACAATAAGTAATGGTAGAAAGACCACCCACAACACAACAGCAATGATGGGTACTATGGTCTATCCCGGAGTGAACAAGTTGCCATATTCCGCCTCCGTACCGGTCATAACAGACTCCGAGCCCACATGTATAACAAGTTTAAAATCGGCATAACTAGCCTGTGTCACTGTGAAAAGGCGGACATGACGGCAGAGCACATACAGCAAGACTACCAGCTGTTAGCAGCCCTGAGAAAATAAACTTGTCCCGATAACACAGCTTCGCGAGAAGCTGTACGGAGGGACTGAGCACATATTGCAAGACTGCCAGCAGCTCTGAGAAAAAATACTTGGCCCGATATAACAAAGCTTCACGAGAAGCTGTACGGAGGGACGGAGTCTCATTAAGCAACAGTAAAATTAATGATAAAATTTGGTTCATCAGTCTAGGCCGGGATCGCGAGGAGAGAGAGAGAGAGAGAGAGAGAGAGAGAGAGAGAGAATAGATTATTCTGAGCAGAACTTTGTCCAACTAACATTCCTTCACTGAGTAGAACTTTGTCCAAGTATCATTCCTTCACTGAGTAGAACTTTGTCCCACTAACATTCCTTCACTGAGTAGAACTTTGTCCCATTAACATTCCTTCACTGAGTAGAACTTTGTCCCATTAACATTCCTTAACTGAGTAGAACTTTGTCCCACTAACATTCCTTCACTGAGTAGAACTTTGTCCCACTAACATTCCTTCACTGAGTAGAACTTTGTCCCACTAACATTCCTTCACTGAGTAGAACTTTGTCCCACTAACATTCCTTCACTGAGTAGAACTTTGTCCCACTAACATTCCTTAACTGAGTAGAACTTTGTCCAACTAACATTCCTTAACTGAGTAGAACTTTGTCCAACTAACATTCCTTAACTGAGTAGAACTTTGCAACTAACATTCTTAACTGAGTAAACTTTGTCCTAACAACATTCCTTCTTAGTAGAACTGTGTCCAACT
The DNA here is from genome assembly GCA_020796225.1 of Arion vulgaris. Taxonomy (NCBI): domain Eukaryota; kingdom Metazoa; phylum Mollusca; class Gastropoda; order Stylommatophora; family Arionidae; genus Arion; species Arion vulgaris. The sequence goes on from CM036774.1 coordinate 6,307,715, forward strand.
AACATTCTTAACGAGACAGAACTTGTCAACTAACATTCCTTCACTGAGTAGAACTTGTCCAATTAACATTCCTTCACTGAGAGAACTGTCCAAATCAACATTCCTTCACTGAGTAGAACTTTGTCCAACTAACACCTTCACGAGTAGAACTTGTCCCATAACATTCCTTCACGAGAGAGACTTTGTCCAACTAACATTCCTTCATTAGAAAGTAGAACTTTGCCCCACTATCATTCCTTCACTGAGTAGAACTTTGTCCAACTAACATTCCTTCACTGAGTAGAACTTTGTCCCACTAACATTCCTTCACTGAGTAGAACTTTGTCCAACTAACATTTCTTCACTGAGTAGAACTTTGTCCCACTAACATTTCTTCACTGAGTAGAACTTTGTCCCACTAACATTCCTTCACTGAGTAGAACTTTGTCCCACTAACATTCCTTCACTGAGTAGAACTTTGTCCCACTAACATTCCTTAACTGAGTAGAACTTTGTCCCACTAACATTCCTTCACTGAGTAGAACTTTGTCCCACTAACATTCCTTCACTGAGCAGAACTTTGCAGATCTGCCGCAAAATTTGACGGTCAGGGTAAATACTACTTAGTTTTAAATCTAATTTACGAATTTTTTATTACAATGGTGTATCAATTCTAACATATAAAAACGAGAATTGGAAGGGTATAGAAAATAAGTTAAATGCATTTGAAAATAGATGTCTGCGAAAAATAATGAACATAAAATGGAACTAATTCAGGAGAAGTGATGAAATCAGAGAAATATCTGGTAACAACTGTTATAAGAAAGAGAAGATGGAGATATGTTGGACACACCTTGAGAAGAAATGATCAAAGAATATCAAAGCAGGTATTGAAGTGGGAAACAAAGTGTTCAAGAAAGAGAGGATGCCCTAAAGAAACCCTATAACAAACATTTCTGAGATATTCAAGTAATATCGGACTGTGAATTTTATGGAAGAGATGCAGCGAGTTCTCCAGGACAGAGCGGTCTGGAGAAATTACTTGCAGACTCTATGTGATGTATAAACGGTACGAGAGGAATATATATCTCTTTAAATGTCCCTCCACGCCCGCCTGCCCAGCGTGTTCGTAGCGCGTTGGACTGCGGGTGACTAGCCCTCTGTGAGTGCGGGTTCAATTCCGCGGGCTGGCAGATAAGCCACAGGTTCCCCAGATTCACGGTGTTCGTGGCACCAAACCGAAGGGTTACGATGTCCATGACACCGAGCCGAAGAGCTGAAAGCTCAAATGCTTCTGGATCGGAAAAAGTCCCTCCACCTGTAGATCAAACAAGACTATTCGTCTAGGAAGCAAGTGAACTAACCACTGCGCTTCATCGGTTCCTTTTCTCCCTCTTGTTATCATTCAAAATGTTTAAACAGTTTGACGATTTCCCAGGACGTATTCTAATGTTGTGTAAAGTTCTTATTTATTTCCATATACTTGTGTACATGGTGTTTTATTTTGGGGTTAGTATTCTTTTCTAGTTGAATGTATTTGAAAATAGATGTCTGCGAAAAATCATGAATATAAAATGGAATGAATTCAGGAGAAGTGATGAAATCAGAGATATGTCTGGTCAACCACTAGTGACAACTGTTATAAGAAAGAGAAGATGGAGTTATGTTGGGCACACCTTGAGGAGAAATGATCAACGAATATCAAAGCAGGCATTGAAGTGCGATGCAAAGGGTTCAAGAAAGAGAGGTCGACCTAAGGAGACCCTGAAACGAACTTTGCTGAGAGAGGCAGGAAATATCGGTCTCAGTTCCATGGAGGAGATTTAGCGAGTTGCCCAGGATAGAGCGGTATGGAGAAATTACTTGCAGCTCTATGTAACGTATAACGGTACAAGAGGAATTATTATTATTATTATTATTATTATTCCTTTCTATACAGCATGTACAAAAACAGTCCTACAGAATAGACTCTGAAGTTTGTTCCCTGATGTCACTAGAGCACAGAGATGAAGCTGATGCACTCCTAGTCTGAGTATGTGTTTGTCTAATCTGTTATGCTCGGTCTTATATCTATTGTCTATTCCCAGGTGGAAGATGTAGTTGGCTGTCCACTTGCCGTTAAGCGTAGGGATGGGAGCTTTAATTTGCGTTCTATGGCTAGATGAGTCGCCCTTGTTGTGCTGTATCCTTGTTTATGTAGTGTGGTCTTGATATTGTCTATCCATCTTTTTCGTGGTCTTCTCTTAGCTCTAGTACCCGATCTATTTTTATTGAATGCTGTTATTGGTGGTTGGTTGTATTGGTTGTATGTTCGGTCCTAAGGTGAAATATTATAATCTGGCCCCTGTCGGTGGAGAGTATAGTAATCTGCCCCTGTCGGTGGAGAGTATAGTAATCTGTCCCTGTCGGTGGAGAGTATAGTAATCTGTCCCTGTCGATGGAGAATATAGTAATCTGCCCCTGTCGGTGGAGGGTATAGTAATCTGGCCCCTGTCGATAGAGGGTATAGTAATGTGGCCTCTGTCAGTGGAGGGTATGGTAATCTGCCCCTGTCAGTGGAGGGTATGGTAACTGCCCCTGTCGGTGGAGAGTATAGTAATCTGGCCCTGTCGGTGGAGGGTATAGTAATCTGCCCCTGTCGGTGGATGGTATGGTAATCGTCGTTTTGTAATTATGTTCTTTTCGTAAGTCTGTGTGACATTTTTACTCAGTATTTGTGTTTTCATTATCTTTCTGTTCACATTCTCCTTCCTTCTTTGCAAAGTTGTCTGTCATTTCCTTTCCTGGTACACCTCTAGGGTGATGGTATCCCCTCGAAGTGTAATTAGCTTCCCAGTAGTAGTTACCTTCTCAGATGTTAATACTTACTTCCCTTGAGAACTCTAAACTTTTCCGTTGTTTTTCAGACCTTAGTGTGTGAAGTCACTTCTCTTCTCTTTTCTAGGCCCTAGTATGCAGGAGGTAGAAGGTTATATTCATTTCCTCGTATGTGGAACGTCAGTATGGGATTGAACACACAACCACCGTGTTTTCCGGGGCTCGCAAAGGGCGCAAAGAATAGTAACACTGCTACCTACAAGGCATGCCGTAAGAGGCGACCGATGCATCTTTGTCATATAATATCTTATATCATCATATGTTGCCGGTACTCACAAGGGAGCAAAGAATAGTAACACTGAGACCTACAAGGCATGCCGTAAGAGGCGACTGAGGTAGGGACCTAGGAAGCTACCCTAGTAAATAAAAAGAAGAAATAAGATGTGTTGGTCTACTTGTAGGCGCATAACTGGCACAACGTAAATCGCTCTTAGGCTCAGATCATATACAGAACACAAATAGTGGTTTAATAAGTGGTTGATATGGGTCATTTGAAGAAGAAGAAGAAGAAGAAGAACCCACAAAACTACTGTGTCCGAGTTGATAGGCGAATGCTTATGCATTACGCTACTCCGTCCCTCCCTTGAGAGCTTGCAGTACATAACGTGAATCCATGAAGATGACTAACCTGTTGACAGTCAGAGTTGATGTCATTAACTCTTTCCGCACCACTAACCACTAGAGTGGCTTACAAATGTGCGTCAAACACATAACCAGTCACTACAATAATGTTTGTACCTAGCGGATCTACTTTCTGTGTGTAGCAATCGCTCCAAGTACTAATAGTAGATATAAGTAGTAACGTGGGCGTCTGTAGCTTGAGCGGTAGTGAGCTGGACCACAACCCAAGCGTACCTGGTTCAAACCCCACGGTGGGCAAGTTTGGAATCAACATTAGTTCCCGTGGATTTTTACGAACTGTAAAAATAGACCTCACCGTTCAGAAAGCAATGGCACACTACTGAACGTATAAGTGGTACCTAGAAAATCTACGACTCGTTAACTGTGGTTGATGCCTACGTCTGGTAAAGGATATGCCACGGTTTTCATTTCATTAATTAGACGTAACACAAATATGCACACATATTGTGTATCGAATGACTTACATTGAAGTCCTTACATTGAGTTCTTATATTGAGTCCTTACATTGAGTTCTCTTACTAGTTGAAGTCCTTACATTGAGTTCTTATATTGAAGTCCTTACATTGAGTTCTTATATTGAAGTCCTTACATTGAGTTCTTATATTGGAGTCCTTACATTGAGTTCTTAATTGAAGTCTTCATTGAGTCTTAATGAAGTCCTTACATTGAGTTCTTATATTGAAGTCCTTACATTGAGTTCTTATATTGAAGTCCTTACATTGAGTTCTCTTGAAGTCATTTTGGAGTCCTTACATTGAGTTCTTACATTGAAGTCCTTACATTGAGTTCTTATATTGAAGTCCTTACATTGAGTTCTTATATTGAAGTTCTTCATTGAAGTCCTTACATTGAGTTCTTATATTGAGTTCTTACATTGAGTTCTTACATTGAAGTCCTTACATTGAGACCTTACATTGAGTTCTTACATTGAGTCCTTACATTGAGACCTTACATTGAGTTCTATATTGAAGTCTACATTGAGACCTTACATTGAGTCTTACATTGAGTTCTTACATTGAGACCTTACATTGAGTTCTTATATTGAAGTCCTTACATTGAGTTCTTATATTGAAGTCATTACATTGAGTTCTTACATTGAAGTCCTTACATTGAGTTCTTATATTGAAGTCCTCATTAGCTAAATTTAGTTCTTATATTGAAGTTCTTATATTGAGTTCTTACATTGAGTTCTTATATTGAAGTCCTTACATTGAGTTCTTATATTGAAGTCCTTATTGAGCTTACATTGAGTTCTTATATTGAAGTCCTTACATTGAGACCTTACATTGAGTTCTTATATTGAAGTCCTTACATTGAGTTCTTATATTGAAGTCCTTACATTGAGTTCTTATATTGAAGTCCTTACATTGAGTTCTTATATTGAAGTTCTTATATTGAAGTCCTTACATTGAGACCTTACATTGAGTTCTTACATTGAAGTCCTTACATTGAGTTCTTATATTGAAGTCCTTACATTGAGTTCTTATATTGAAGTTCTTACATTGAGTCCTTACATTGAGTTCTTATATTGAGTCCTTACATTGAGTTCTTATATTGAAGTCCTTACATTGAGTTCTTATATTGAGTTCTTACATTGAGTTCTTACATTGAAGTCCTTACATTGAGTTCTTACATTGAGTTAATGAACCTTACATTGAGCTTAATTGAGTTCTTATATTGAAGTCATTACATTGAGTTCTTATATTGAGTCTTACATTGAGTTCTTATATTGAGTTCTTACATTGAGTTCTTACATTGAGTTCTTATATTGAAGTCCTTACATTGAGTTCTTATATTGAAGTCATTACATTGAGTATTCAATTTTTTATTGAAGTCCATTACATTGAGTTCTTATATTGAAGTTCTTACATTGAAGTCCTTACATTGAGTTCTTACTACGAAAATAAGTAAACTATATTAAGAATGATTCACAGCTTATACGAGATTCTTAATGCCATTACATCAAATCTTGATAGAAATTCATGAGTTTTATTAGTTCATAAAGAAGACACTGAGTTCAAGAACTGTCACAACTATTAGCCCAGAGATTTGTAATTGCAACCTTATAACAAGATTAAGCTTATAGATAAGAAAATAACTCATGTTTTATAAGTTTATACAAAAGGTTAAAACTTACATTTAGGTATTTATCCACTAGCAAGTCAAGTTGATACATAAAGCTGAAATATTTATATTGTCGTTACTAAATTTTATTGTTCTATTATCATTGAATGTTTTTTTCTTTGGCAACATATGGTTTAATACCTTTGAATGCAAATGCTACAGATTAGTACTTAGAATATCATGGGCAGAGAAAAAAACAAATGCTTCTGTTTTGCAACAGCTCGAAATTAAAGTGAGTTGGCTATTAAAGAGCATCACATCAAGGAAAATAATATATTTCGGATATGAGTGCCTAGAGAAGATAATTCTGGAAGGAATGGTGCATGGAAGAAGAATGAGAGTGTAGTAGTGTGCCAGGACCGGGTACAACCGTTCGCCAACCCCAGGTAGTAGCTAGCAGACTAGAGAGGTAGTTTAGATAGATAAGTTTGTAGAAATGAGTAAGTAGAGATTGTAGTGTTTGCACACCAAATCTGCCCACTATGAGCAGATAGCAACACTAGAACGAGACATTGACGTAGTGAAACTAGTTGATGTAGATTTGTTAGTACTGCTTAGCGACGTAGTTAAACTAGTTGACGTAGATTTGTTAGTACTGCTTAGCGACGTAGTTAAACTAGTTGACGTAGATTTGTTAGTACTGCTTAGCGACGTAGTGACAACATAGAGAGACGAACATAAACAGTGAAGATAGATGGACGTGTTTGGTGTGTTGTCCACACATGTAACATCAAATAAATATATATATATGTGAATCCACCAAAGCCATGGTCGTGCAATTTATTGTAGTTGTGTCAAAGCCATTGTAAAGTAAACATCTTCATCAACAACCAACAACAAACTACAACAAGAGGAAGACCTAGAAGACGATTGGTGGAAGATGTCATTGACTAAATGAGAATGACTGCTGCTGACGCCGGTCAACTTCTTGCACTGCAGCTGAGATCTTCCTGTGTAAGAAAGAGATCGGAACACACATCGTTACTCACCGAAGTGCAATGATGATAGTCATATCAATCAATCAGTCAATCAATCAGTCAATCAATCAGTCAATCAATCAGTCAATCAATCAGTCAATCAATCAGTCAATCAAGCAAGGTGATATGGGCGTCTGTAGCTTAAGCAGTAGTGAGCTCGATAACAACCCAAGCGTACCTGGTTCAAACTCTATGGTGGGCAAGTTTGGAATCAAATATGTTTCCGTGTATTTTAACAAACGGTAAAAATAGACCTCACCGTTTAGAAAGCAATGACAAACTACTGAACGTATCAGTAGTGCCTAAAAATCGTTTACTGTGGTTGATAACAAAGTCCTGTAAAGAATATGCCACGATTTTCAGCATAGGCAAATACAGGTACAATTGTGGTATGTGTTTGCTGATGTTTCTATTTCATTGACAAGAAGATGAAGGGGAAGTGGTCAAGATGAAGAGATAGCATTGAAGAGGACCTATAGATCAGTTATATGAGGACTATTATCATAGCACTCCGGACTTGTCCATGTGTGCTCGATCCCCGCCTTAACAAATCCAGTAGCGTCCAGTGGCCCAACACGCCACCTCGATGTTGATTGATCATATCACTCCGAACATGTCCATAGCTTCTTCGATCCCCGTCTCAAGAAATTCAGCAGCGTCCAACGGCCGAGCCCGTCACTACGATGTTGATTGATCATAGCACTCCGAACATGTCCATAGCTTCTTCGATCCCGGTCTCAAGAAATTCAGCAGCGTCCAGTGGCCCAACACGCCAGTTCGATGTTGATTAATTAATCTTTTTTGCAAATTTGATATGTCGCTTTTTTCAGGTTGTATCAATATCGACACACATCTGTCTCAATCTGGTCAGCGACTGAGATACATCTTTGAAACTCATCTGTTCGGAAAGACTCTCTCAATCTGGTCAGCGACTAGAATACATTTCTGAAACTCATCCGTTCGGAAAGACTCTCTCAATGCGTTAAGAGTGTCACTTTCGCAAGATAATAAATACGTTAATAGTGAGATCGTTGGAAGCCACAGAGATGTGGTTTTACAGAAGAATGCTGAAAATACCATGGACAGCAAAGAAAACAAATGTGGAGGTTTTAAATCAGACCTGCACACAAAGAAACCTTATCAAAAGAATAAGAATCCGACAATCAAGGTTCTTCGGGCATATAATGCGAAGAGAGGTTTAGAACATTTGGTGACTACATGTAAAATTCAGGAAAGGAGAGATCGTGGAAGACAAAAGGGAGAAGATGTTGGATGGCCTGACATCATGGTTCGACAAAGATCGACGTCAGAACTGATTACATGCACCAAGTAAAGACAGTTGTGGAGAGACATGATCGCCTATGTCGGCAGGCACGGCACTTGATTGATTGAATAGTGAGAAGAAAACGACAGACAAGTGTTGTTCTGTGAACTTTCGGAAGGAAAGATGCACCAAGATAGGCCACTGCACGCGCATAACGATGCCAGCAAGGCTTCAGTTATAAACAGTTCTATCGACCCTAACAAATGGGAAAAGTCTAGTTAAGGAAAAGTCTAGTTGAGGACAGTTATGTGGAAAAAGTCATTAAGCAAAAGTCTAAAAAATCTTTAGAAAAGAGTTAAGGAAAAGCTAGAAGGCAGTTAAGGAAAAGTCTAGTTAAGGAAAAGTCTAGTTAAGGAAAAGTCTAGTTAAGGAAAAGTCTAGTTAAGGAAAAGTCTAGTTAAGGAAAAGTCTAGTTAAGGAAAAGTCTAGTTAAGGAAAAGTCTAGTTAAGGAAAAGTCTAGTTAAGGAAAAGTCTAGTTAAGGAAAAGTCTAGTTAAGGAAAAGTCTAGTTAAGGAAAAGTCTAGTTAAGGAAAAGTCTAGTTAAGGAAAAGTCTAGTTAAGGAAAAGTCTAGTTGAGGACCGAGTTATGTGGAAAACAGCATTAAGCAAAAGTTCGAATCTTTTGAAAAGAGACTTAGAGATGAGCTGAAAGGCAAGAGAAACATGCGAAAACTCAGTAGTTTTCACAGTAAAACACTTCAATTGCCGTCTGTACAGACGAAGAAGTCCATATATGAGAGGGAATAAGAAGGCAGGACCGCCCGAGTGGTTACCGGGGCCCAAATTTGGGGTGTAAATAATAGAGCCACTGTTGCCTGCCATGCATGTCGTAAGAGGCGACTAAGGAGGTTTGGCTGAAATCGGATGCACATGTCCTAAACTTGTAGGAATCTATGGTTTAGGGGCCTACCAAACCAATGTGCAACGTATACACGTTCTTGGCAAAGATCAAACATATCACAAAGAGTGATTAAAATTGGTCGTAAAGAACGAACGCAAAGAAGAAGAAGAAGAAGGCAGGACCGTGAGGTATATTTTTTCAGTATGATGCAAGTCTTCGAAATGCCGCCCCTTAAATGTTTTTTACCTTAAAATAACCTTCAATTGTAATTTTGATTTTGCCGTTTCTGCTGCCCCCCCTTACGGTTTCGCCTGATGCGGCTGCCTCTCTGTATCATAACACGGAACGGCTCTGTAAGAAGGACCAGAGGAAGACCAGACCAGATAGAGGAAAGAAAAAGATGAACAAGAGAATAGATACGAGAATAGAAGAGAAATGCTGGAGATAAGACGGGAAGAACATTTGAATCGAAGTAAAATCAGACACGAGCATAAGACAGAGGGCTAGATCATAACTCACGAGCTTTAGACAGGGCTATACAACTCACGAGCATTAGACAGAGGGCTAGATCATAACTTGATCAGGAAGAAAATCCCGGAGAGTCGCATAGAATGAACTAGAATAATAATAATAATTCCTCTCGTACCGTTATACGTTATATAGAGCATGCAAGCAATTTCTCCATACCACTCTATCCTGGGCAACTCGCTCAATCTTCTCCATGGAACTGAGACCAATATGTATTGCCTTTCTCAACAAAGTTCGTTACAGGGTCTCCTTAGGTCGTCCTCTCTTTCTTGAACCCCTTGCATCTCATTTCAATGACTGCTTTGATATTCTTTGATCATTTGTTCCCAAGGGGTGTCCAACATATCTCCATCTTCTCCTTCTTATAACAGTTGTACTAGTGTTTGACCAGACATTTGTTCCCAAAGTGTGTCCAACATATCTCCATCTTCTCCTTCTTATAACAATTGTTACTAGTGTTTGACCAGACATTTGTTCCCAAGGTGTGTCCAACATATCTCCACCTTCTCCTTCTTATAACAGTTGTCACTAGTGTTTGAACAGATAATTGTTCCCAAGGTGTGTTCAACATATCTCCATCTTCTCCTTCTTATAACAATTGTTATTAGTGGTTGACCAGAACTAGAATATAGAGATCAAAATATGACTAATGTGTGCGAATGGGAGACAGAGAAAGAGAGAGATAGAAGGAAGAGAGAGAGAGGGGAAGAGAGAGAGAGGGGGAAGAGAGAGAGGGGAGAGAGAGAGAAGAGAGAGAAGGAGAGAGAGAGGGAGAGAGAGATAGAAGCGAAAAGAGAGAGAGAGATAGAACGAAGAGAGAGGGGGAAGAGAGAGAGAAGAGAGAGTGAAGAGGGAGAGGGAGAGAGAGAGGGAGAGAGAGATAGAACGAAGAGAGAAAGAGAGGAAGAGAGAAAGGGAGAGAGATAGAACGAAGAGAGAGAAGATCTGTAGATGGAGACAGTCCAAAAAGGTACTACAAACAGTAACGACAATTTAACTTTGATCCACATATCACACACAACAGTACCTGTTTATTTTCGCACTAACGTAACTTTGATCCACATATCACACACAACAGTACCTGTTTATTTTCGCACTAACGTAACTTTGATCCACATATCACACACAACAGCACCTGTTTATTCTCGCACTAACTTAAGAACGTAACCTTATCAGAATCGTCACGTCATGAACTTCAAGGACAGTCAATAACTCCGCCTAGCTCTCTAACAGATACAAGTTTGATATTTTCAAATATCTCCTTAGACCAGTAGTTCTCAAAGGGTGTGTCCGGGTACATTCCTAGGTGCGCCCTAGCAAATCCCATATTAGGGGTCGGCGACACAATGCCAGCGGGCACTAGGGTAACAAATCACCAAGACACATCAGGCCCATGCTTCTCATAAGCAGAAATTAAATGAAGAATAAAGGTGCGTAGCATTCATTTTCCAATTATTTCTGTACTTCTTTGCTATTTGCATTTTATTTATTACGTTTTTGTCGTGGCCTCTGATATCATAATGCCGGCGGGCTCAGGTAAAAATTCTAGAAAATAAAACCACAACCGTCGAGTGACTTCTCATTTCAGTATTTTTTGTATAAAGACGAATTCATTTTTAAAACAATCTAACATGCTAAATCAAGGTTATATTATGTTACAAATTACGTTTAACACTAAGGAATATCAGTATTATTAACATGTTTTACTAAGAAATAACCAAGGACTCATAGAACTGGGAGAGCTGCTGTAGCGTAGTTGTTAGTGAACTCGCTTCGCAAGGCTGGTGGTCTGGGCTCAGCCCCCGCAATGAGTGTGGATATTTTCCGACCACGACGGCTCTCAGGTCGACCCAGCCTCAACTGGGTACCAGACATGCTCTGGGAAAGTAAAGGCGGCTGGTTGATGCTGAACACATCACCCATCGTTGACCGACTGTCAATGAAAAATACAGGCCTAACACTGTATTGACCTATATACCACGAGGTATGAAAGGGTTCCTTTCTATTTTTTTTTTACATAGAACTGGGTAAATTGCAAAAAAGCTTACAGTGTTCTATCAAAAACATATACAAACCAATTTCCCCATCCCCATTAAACTGGAATTTTCTATTTCTCGTCTGAGCTAGTCGGTCTTAAGTTGCCGGCCGCCACGGTTTTTGTATATAGTGCAACTGCGATTTTTTTAGGATTTCAAGTGTCCTCCCCACTTCAAAATGTTTAAGTACCACTTGCTTAGACGTTTAATAGAGCGAGATAGATATGTTGTTCGTGTCTAAGCTGTACAAGAAGCAAATAGTTTCAAACAAATGTGTCCAGTTGCTACTACACTTGAGTTGCAGTGTCTCGACACTTAATAGTACTTCTACAGCCGGAAAGTTGACAGTATCGAGAATACATAATAGATACAACGTGACACACACGCAGAATAAGATTATGTGTTAGAGTTTGTATGATGTATGATAGTTATAGTATCATCAGTGGCGGCTCGTAATTAGGGCAGTGGGCTAGCCCCTCCCCCAAAAAAATTATGTAAATGTATATATTATTTTATATATTGAAATGTAATCTAGCCCAAAACCATGATTTTTCAAAAATATGTGTCTGGCCCCACCAACAAAAAATTATCACGAGCCGCCACTGGTCATCATCATCAAATAGCTTGTCCTGGGCAGAACTTTTGCCACCTTAACAGTCTTTCGGAATTTTTCTCTCTCTCATAGGCCAGCCAGATGTTAACCGCAACCAGACAAATTCATAGCTCGCCACCCGAGGAAGAAGAACTATCCTGCAATGAGGAGATCTGAAATAGGCGGGCTTGGAAGGCCTTGGTTGCGGACCTACGTCTCCCTGGGGACGAAGGGTGAAGAAGACCGCCTCTGCAGCAGTCATGCTCAAATCATCAGTTACATCCTGAATCCTTCTTCTCCGTGGCCTTCTCCTTCTTTCGAAGATCATGAAGGATGAAGACTCATCATAAGGAGGCTTCTCGGGTATTCTTATGCCTCCTTCCATGATGGTCTTCTTATGCCTCCTTCCATGATGGTCTTCTTATGCCTTCTTCCATGATGGTCTCTTATGCCTCCTTCCATGATGGTCATGGGTCTTATGCCTTCTTCCATGATGGTATCTTAGCCTTCTTAAGCCCTTCCAAAGGTCATCTTATGCCTTCTTCCATGATGGTCTTCTTATGCCTCCTTCCATGATGGTCTTCTTATGCCTCCTTCCATGATGGTCTTCTTATGCCTTCTTCCATGATGGTCATCTTATGCCTCCTTCCATGATGGTCATCTTATGCCTTCTTCCATGATGGTCATCTTATGCCTCCTTCCATGATGGTCTTCTTATGCCTCCTTCCATGATGGTCTTCTTATGCCTTCTTCCATGATGGTCATCTTATGCCTTCTTCCATGATGGTCTTCTTATGCCTCCTTCCATGATGGTACTCTCTTTATGCCTCCTTCCATGATGGTCTTCTTATGCCTCCTTCCATGATGGTCTTCTTATGCCTCCTTCCATGATGGTCTTCTTATGCCTCCTTCCATGATGGTCTCTTATGCCTTCTTCCATGATGGTCTCTATGCCTCTTCCATGATGGTCTTCTTATGCCTTCTTCCATGATGGTCTTCTTATGCCTCCTTCCATGATGGTCATCTTATGCCTCCTTCCATGATGGTCTTCTTATGCCTCCTTCCATGATGATTTTCCCCAGTCCTTCGAGTCTCTTTATATGTCATTATAGTACATTATCTGCCAATGCTGGTTCCAAGCCCGGATGAAAAAGGAGGAGGACTTGTGCGTGAGGCCAGCTATCTCATCACAAGAAATTGAAAGAGCTACAGAAACTTGTAAGAAAGGACGCCATACCGGTAAACCGACCAGCCAGGTGGTGTGCGGTGCACCTAGTGCATCAATGACGGTTGCTGATGAAAGCCGCTTTGCGGAAGTCAGCAACCTGACTCGTACATTACTTGGCTCAAAACACACACTAAAATTGGATTTTGGAATGTGAGAACGATGGCCACGGCTACAAAATCAGTCCAAATTGCAGAAGAAATGAAGAGATACGAGCTGGACATACTAGGTTAAGTGAGGTGAGATGTCCTGGAACAGATAGAAGAGTAGTTAGTGGATTAACTTTCATATATTCAGGAAGAGAAGATGGTAAGCATTTTGAAGGAGTGGGTATAATGATGACACCTAGAGTAGCAAAGAGCATGTTAGAATGGGAACCCATCTCGAGTCGGATAATTAGAGCCGCTTCAGTACCAGGCATGTCAATATGACAATACTGCAGTGTTATGCACCAACAAACGAGGCTGATGATGATAAGAAAGACACATTTTATGAGCAACTACAAGATCAAATTAACTAGACCCAAAAACATGATCTGTTAGTAGTAATGGGGGACTTTAATGCCAAGGTTGGAAGTGATAATGTAGGGGTAGAGAGAGCTATAGGAAAACAAAGAATAAACACAATGAATGAGAATGGAGAAAGACTGGTGGAGTTATGTATGCTGTCAAACTTAGTAATTGGAGGTACCATCTTTGCACATAAGGAAATTCATAAACTTACTTGGCACTCACCAGATGGAGTGACCAGGAATCAGATTGACCATATGTGCATAAATACACAATTTAGAACATCATTGCTGGATGTCCGTGCATACAGAGGGGCAGATGTAGGACGTGATCATAATTTATGCATAGGTAAATTGAAACTGAAATTGAAATTCACCATACTAAAAAAGAATAACTGCGAATAGACAGTCAAAGACTACAAAATAATGAGGTAAAAGAGGAATGTCAGCTCGAACTTAAGAATAGGTTCGAGTTACTCAATTGTGAAAATGAGCAGAACATTGAAGACAAATGGACTAAGATAAAGGACACACTATTGGGGGCAGCAAAAGTAGGCAGGATTAAAGACGAAAGATAGAAAACCCTGGATAAGCGATGACACCTGGAAATGTATTCAAGAAAGAAGAAAGATTAAACTAGCGATATTTAATACTAAGGATGCAACAGATGAAATCAAGCTAAAGGGGAATATAGACTAAAAGATAAGGAAGTGAAAAGAGCAGCTAGAAGAGATAAAAGAGCATATGTCAATCGACTGGACGAAGAAGGGGAAAAGGCAGCTAAGACTGGAAACAGTAAATGCTATACAACACACTAAAACAACTTACTGGAACTTTTGTTTCAAAGGGTGGCCCAATCAAGAGCAAAGATGGTAAAGTTCTAACATCAGATACCGAGCAGAAGAAAAGATGGGCAGTACTACTCAAGTTTGACGAAGAGGCAAGAAACAGCTCCTACCAATTAACGAAGAAATGATAAGTGTAGCTGAGGTCAAGGAGGCAATCAATTCCTTGATAAACAATAAGGCAGCGGGTGATGACAACATTACTGCAGAAATGCTCAAAGCGGCTGATGATACAACTATTAGCCAGGTGCAAGAACTATTTAATAAAGTATGGGAAGAAGAAACTGTCCCAGATCAATGGAAGAAGGGAATAATTGTTAAGATTCCCAAAAAGGTGATCTCAAAGATTGCAACAATTGGAGAGGGATCACCCTATTATCAGTAATGACCAAGACTTTCTGCAAAATCATTTTTAATAGAATCAAAGGAGCAGTGGACACAACCCTGAGAGAAGAACAAGCTACTTTTAGACCTGGGAGAAGCTGCTTAGACCAAATAATTACCTTACGACTAATTTTGGACGAACATATTGAGAAGCAACAACCACTCAAACTAAATTTCATCGATTTTAAAAAGCCTTTGATAGTCTACACAGAATCTCTCTGTGGAATATTCTGAGATGCTATGGAATACCAGACAAAATAATAAACATTATTAAGATCCTCTATGATGGTTCACAGTGTGCAGTTCGCCCTGATGTTTTGTTTTTTGGTTTTTTTATCTTAAAGGCATATAACATTTCTCTTTATATATATACATGTTTCTATGTGTGCAAGTTTGTCATGGGATGAGTTACAACATTTTATGAAAATACGTTATAGCAGTGTAAAATGATTTTCTTTATTTTTTACTTGGTGATGTTTTCTTTGGCATTCTCAGTTTTAGGGGTGTTACAAATCCCCTCATTCTCTCTTCTCATTCATTCAATGTGTTTGTGTGTCAGTTGCTTGTTGTGTTGTGTGCTGCTTTCTGGTCATATATTTGTTTGAAAATTTCTGCGTTGTATCGGTGTTGTTCATGTTTTGCTTTGTTTCTGCATAGCCAGATGAGGTATCTGAATTCTGCTAGCAGTGTGAGATTTGTTTTGTGTGTATTTTTGTTTGTGTGTGGGATTGTGTTTAGCATGATTGCTTTGTACATGTTTACTTTGTCCGTTGAATTGCCGTTTATTGTGTGTTGTAATGATTTTAGTGCTAGTGATATTGTGTTGCAGTGGAAGAAGATGTGTTCCTCCGTTTCTTGTTTGTTTTGTCTGCAGAGTGTGCATTTGGTTTTTTGTGATTTGTGTGTTCTTCTATATGCTACTGGTGTTATGTTGAAGAATAGTCTGTACTTCTTTTGCTTTGGTTGATGTTTGTGTTCTGTGTAGGTTTCTAAAGATGTTTGAGTAGTCTGTTATAAAGTGGGTGTAACCTCGTTTAATTCTATTGTGCAGCTGCGGTTCCTGTCTTGTGACTAGGTGCCTGTAGATTGTCTTTGTGGGATTTTGTATTGTTTTCTGTTTCCTTGTATGCTTTTTTGTATGCAGACTGTTTGTAAAAGTCGGGTAGTGTTCCGAAGTGGTGCGTTGTCATGTTGTTTACTGTGTGTAGTGAGGATAGTCTGAGGTCTATGTAGTAGTGAGCTAGTAGGTATTCATTTGGTTTTTTAATGATTTCTCCTACGTATTTTATTCTTTGTGCCTGTATTCTAGTTTTTATGTCTTGTTGAGATATTCATCCACTGTCTTTGTGTTGCATTAATGTTTTTGTTTTGATAGCGTGTATTGTGTTTTGAAAAATAATTTCTGATATTTTTGTTTATTTTATGTTAGCACTTGTGGTGGTAGGTGGAGAACGTTTGATGTGTATAATAATCTAGGAGTGATGAGTGATCAATGTGTATAACAGATGATCAGGTGTTATAGTGCTTCTACCAAAGAAGGTGATGGTTTTGTAGCTGTAGAGTTGTAGGTGGTCCTTGATCTCTGTGGTGATGTTGTGCCATATTTCTTTGTTTGTTTTTAGGGGTGAATTGAGGTAGTGAATACCGTATAGTTTCATTTTATTTACTTGTGTTAAATTGAAAGGAAAGTCTGTTTTGTTTTTCCATTTTCCTATGCCCATTATTTGTGATTTTTGTATGTTTACTTTTGATCCACTTTCTGTGCTATATTTTTGAAAGGTTTGCAGGATTTTTTTTATGGATGTGTTTTTGGATGGGAAAAATATTGTGTTGTCTGCGTATGCTATTAGGTTTTTGTCTCCTAGGCCAGGGAGAAAGGTTCCTTTGATGTCCGGGTCTCCTCGTATTTCCTCTAAGACTGGTTCTAGCACTAGTACGTACAACAGAGGGAGAGAGGGCATCCCTGTCTTACCGATCTCTTTATCGGTATCAGTTCTGTTAACGTGTGGTTTATGAGTAATGTGATTTCTGGTTCTTTGTAAATCAAATCTATCCAGTTCGCGTAGCCTGAACCGATGTTGTTTCGTTGAATCGTTTTGTGGAGGAAGTCGTGGACACTCTTCGAAGGCTTTTCCTGGTCCAGGGACAGTATTGCTGATTGTGTATCTTTTCATGTGTGTATTGGATTATGTTTCGTATTAAGTGTGTGTGTTTGATGATGCTTCTGTTCTGTATGCTGCATTGTTGGTCTCTGTATGCTGCATTGTTGGTCTCATGTAGTCCTGCTATTGTTGGTCTCTGTATGCTGCATTGTTGGTCTCTTTATGCTGCATTGTTGGTCTCTGTATGCTGCATTGTTGGTCTCTGTATGCTGCATTGTTGGTCTCTATTGTTGATCTCTGTATGCTGCATTGTTGGTCTCTCATTGTTGATCTCTGTATGCTGCATTGTTGGTTCTCTGCATTGTTGATCTCTGTATGCTGCATTGTTATCTCTGTATGCTGCATTGATTGTTGCCTATTGTTGTCTCTGTATGCTGCATTGTTGGTCTCTATTGTTGATCTCTGTATGCTGCATTGTTGGTCTCTATTGTTGGTCTCTATTGTTGGTCTCTATTGTTGGTCTCTATTGTTGGTCTCTATTGTTGGTCTCTATTGTTGGCCGTACCCCACCAAAAATAATGAATGACGTGTATTTATTATTTTATAAATTAAAATATAGCAGCCAAAAATCATGATTTATCCGGAAAAAATGTCTGGCCCCACCAACAAAACTGAGTACGAGCCGCCACTGAGTAGTAGTAATAGTAGTAGTAGTAGTAATAATAGTAGTAGTAGTACTCGATACGCAGACGATACAGTATTATTATCCACGAGCAAAGAAGGTTTGGAAAAACTAATCATGACGACCAAGAAACATACTGAAGACCAACATCTATATTTGAATACACAAACAACAAAAATCATGTCAACTGACAAAGCAAAAGGCTCACCTAACATGCAAGTAAACAATGAAGAACTCCAATGTGTAGAGAGTTAAGAATATCTGGGTTCAATAATTAACAATAACGGTGACTGCTCCAAAGAGATCTAAAGAAGATTGGCAATAGCAATCAAGAAGTTAAACACAATGAAGAACATGTGGCAAAGCACCAGCAAAATATTAAAATTAAAAATATTGAGAACATGCATTTTCCAGTGGCTACTTATGGTTGTGAATCATGGACCATTACACAAACACAAGTACGAAAATCCAGTCCTTCGAAACTAAATGCTACAGAACGATTCTACGAATACCATGGACAGAAAAAGAAAGAACACTGATGTCCTGAAAGAACTAAATGTTAAAGAGAATTGGCTGATAAACAACATACTATACAGAAAAATTACATACTTTGGTCACATCAAGCGTCATGATGGCCTGAAAGAACAATACTAGAGGGCAGGGTCCCAGGACGCAGAGGCAGACCAAGAAGAAGATGGCTACAAGATATTAAAGAAACCATGAACATGACCATCGACGAAGTGGGTGAACTGGCAAGAGACAGAGTGAATTTCAGATGTGCTGCAAAGAGAGCAACGTCCTATAAAGGATACGCACCTTGATGATGATGAGTAGTACTAGAAGCTGTAATAGAAGTAGTAATTCTCAGTTTAGTACTAGTAATAGTAGCATTAGTATTAGTTAGTAGTGGTAGTAGTTTAGTAGTGGTTGTAGTATCAGTTTAGTAGCAGTAGTATCTACGAAGCGCATACTAGGGCCTGTTTTAGAAATCTCTTCCTGACCTGACGCTGTGAGGCATACAGGATTCGAGAAAGAAAGAAAGAAAGTAGTAGTAGTTAGTAGTTAAGTAGTGGTAGCAGTAGTAGTAACAGCAGGGATAGGGGTAACGGCAACATCTACAACAGCAGTAGTAGCATTAGTGGTAATATAACAATACTATAGTTGTATAATATAATGTACTATAATAATAATAATTCCTCTCGTACCGTTATACGTTACATAGGGCCTGCAAGTAATTTCTCCATACCGCTTTATCCTGGGCAACTCACTAAATCTCCTCCATGGAACTGAGACCGATATTTCCTGCCTCTCTCAGCAAAGTTCGTTTCAGGGTCTCCTTAGGTCGACCCTCTTTCTTGAACCCTTTGCATCCCACTTCAATGCCTGCTTTGATATTCGTTGATCATTTCTCTCAAAGTGTGTCCAACATATCTCCATCTTCTCTTTCTTATAACAGTTGTCACTTGTGGTTGACCAGACATGTCTCTGATTTCATCACTTCTCCTGAATTCGTTTCATTTTATATTCATTATTTTTCGCAGACATCTATTTTCAAATGCATTCAACTTGCTTTCTATATCTTTAGTCATTTTCCAACTCTCGCTGGCATATGTTAGATTGATACAACATTTGAATTGAAAATTCGTAATTTAGTTTTAATACTATATAACTTGCAGTTCCATATTTTATTTAGACTTTTAAAAGCTGATGTTGCTTTGCCAATTCGTATCATAATTTCTTTTTAACATTTCCTGTGCAATCAAAATTGCTACCTAAATATGTGAACTGCCCTGTTATTTTAATCATTTTAGATTCCAGTGTGATATCTGCATTACTTGCCATAGGTGTCTTCATTATATTTGTTTTTCATAGCTTATCTGCAGTCCAACTTTGATGCTATAGATGACAAGTTGTCTGTTTTTCTTTGCATATCTTGGTTGTTTTTACTTAACAATGCAATATCATCTGCAAAATCCAAATCTTTTAGTTGAATATTTTCTACCCAATCGATGCCAGTTTCGCCCTGCAACATTTTCGCATCACCCAGTCAATTGCCACTCCAAAAAATAGCGGAGATAGAATACAGCCGTGCTATACTCCGGTTTCAACTATAAACCAGTCGCTGTGTCCACCATCAGTGCGAACTAGTTTGAGTAGTCGAAGTTTTGTCAGCTCGAGTCCACAGCGTTAACATTTTTTCCGTCTTTTTCGCTACACTTGCTTTGACTTCTCCAACAACATTCGCTCCTCATACGAGCATGATAAGAACGCTGCACTGAAGCAGCTACCACACCAGACAACGCCAGCGAGAAAAATGACGATACCAACACTAACATTCAAGGCAGATCAAGTCCTAGAAGCACCCTGGTACTGACAAAAACGGTAGAATAACAATAGTCATTTTACCATCTGATACTATTACTACTTTTATTAGTACTAAACTGCGAATTACTACTACTACTACTACTACTACTACTACTACTACTACTACTACTACTATTACAGCTTCCAGTACTACTACTACTATTACAGCTTCCAGTACTACTATCATCATCATCATCATCACCTTTCAACTCCCATCGGAGCACAGGTTTTCAACAAACTTCTTCCATCTCTTCCTCTCTCTTGCCATTCCTTCCAATTCTTTCCATGTTTTGCCTATCCTCTTTATATCCGCCTCCAGCTCTCTTCTCCAGGTCTGCCTAGGCCTTTCCCTACTCCTCTTTCCCTGCGGTTCCAAAACAATGCCTGTCTTGCGATGCTTCCGGTCGGTCTTCTCAATGTATGTCCTATCCATCGCCAGCGTCTCTTCCTGAGCTCTCTCTCCATTGGTATCTGCTTTGTTCTCTCCCTGAGTTCCTCGTTTGTAATCTTATCATACCATCTCAATTCCTCTATCCTACGTAAACATCCATTTACGAAGGTCTGCAGTTTTCTGATAGTTTCCTTTGTGGTCTTCCATGTTTCCGAGCCATAGAACAGCACTGACTTCACATTTGACTGGAAAATTCTTAGTTTTGTGTTTGTTTTGATCTCCCTTGCCTTCCATATCTTACTCAATGCAATAAAGTTCCCTCTTGCTTTTGTATTCTTATCTTAACATCTTTGTTTGTTCGTCCTTCTGTGTCTATGTTGCTTCCAAGGTAAGTACTACTATAGTACAGCATATTAACCTTCTTCTGTAATGATTTGAATATTACTGCATTGTACCATCTGCCTTAAAGAAGTAACAGTTCCAAAATTCAAAACAAACTCAGAATCGAGGAGAAAATATCATCAAAGCAATGAAGTTTGCACATGTACAGATAACAGACAAGAATTATAAATGTAAATAATATAAAAATAATAATTCCTCGCGTACCGTTATACGTTACATAGGGCCTGCAAACAACTTCTCCATACCGAACTATCCTGGACAACTCGCTCAATCTATTCCATGGAACTGAGACGATATTTCTAGCCTCTCTCAGCAAAGTTCGTTTCAGGGTCTCCCTAGGTCGTCCTCTCTTTTTGAACCCTCTGCATCCCACTTCAATGCCTGCTTTGATATTCTTTGATCATTTCTTTTCAAGAGAGGTCGACCTAAGGAGACCCTGAAACGAACTTTACTGAGAGAGACAGGAAATGTCGGTCTCAGTTCCATGCAATGGCGGCTCGTGATCGTTTTTGCTGGTGGGGCCAGACACACATTTTCGGGAAAATCATGGTTTTGGGTTAGGTTATATTAGTAATCAATTACATAATAAATACACGATACACATTATTGTTGGTGGGGCCCGGCCTCTCTGGCCCTTAATGACGAACCCCCACTGGTTCCATGAATGAGATTGAGCGAGTTGCTCAGGATAGAGCGGTATGGACCTATGTAACATATAACGCTACTTGAGGAATTATTATGATTATTATTTTTCTCAAGGTAAAAATGTAAATGTGACAGACAAACCAACCTATTGAGACTAACAGAAACATCTCTACAGGATGTGGACTCACTTATATAAATATTATCAACAACATAGACAAGGATGGGGAAACAGATAAGGATAAGAAGAAGGGGATAAGAAGATAAAATGCAAGACGAGCTTTCATCGTATAGAAAGAAGATATAGGCAAATCAATAAGAAATAACGCCCAATACTAAGCTAAGGATTTTTCACGAAAATGTCATGTCAGTCCTTAAAACGTGGCTTTCAGACATGGAGAATGATAATAACGACTACCAAATCGATACAGGATTTCATAAATTGGTTTTTGTTGCAGAATAGAAAAGCTGAAAAGGCATGACAAGAACACTAATGAGGAACGGAGAGAAAGAAACAAGCAAATGAAACAAGAATTAGAGGAAAAATATTGGCGTTTGATGGGGACACACATTAGGACGACCAGCTTATAATATAATAAGACAAGTCTGGTTTTGAAGCCTGTAGATAAAGAGAAACAGAGAAAGAGAGCAAAAAAAAAAAAAAAAAAGAATGATAGAGATGAAAATATAAATAAGAGTTGTAGATTTTTGTCATATTAATGAACATCTAAAGATCAGGAATGGTGAGACGCAACTGGGTGGAGGTACTGGTACAGACAATGATAAGAGAAATCACTATTTTTGTCCCTGGGCACGCAGGAGTTAGGGATAATGAACGAGCTGATAGATTGGCTGGCTTGGCTACAATATCAGAGGGAGCTGCCATGGATCGAAATGACATTCTTCACGCATTGAGAGAGTCTTTCCGAACAGAGGAGTTTCAGGGCTGTGAATCCCACTCGCTGACCAGATTGAAAGAGATGGGTGTCAATATTGGTGCAGCCCGAAAAGAACGACATACAAAATGTGCAAAGAGATTGATTAATCAACATCGAACTGGTGTGTTGGGTCGCTGGACGCTGCTGGATTTGCTGAGGTGGAGATCGGAGCACCTATGGACATGTCCGGAGTGCTATGATGATAGTCCTCATATAACTGATAACAGATCTAAAGATGGCAAATAGATATCGCTAATGTGAGGAGGCCATTAACTGCTACATATCATGTAGGATGTCTTTTACGTGAGCGTCTTAGCTTAAGCTCAGCCTCCGTAGCGTAAACGGTAGTGAGCTTGATCAAAACCCAAGCGTACCTGGTTCAAACTCCGAGGCGGGCAGGTTTAGAAGCAAATTAGTTCCTTTTGATTTTTAGAAATGGTAAAAATAGACCTCACCGTTCAGAAAACAATGGCAAACGACTGAACGTATAAGTGGTGCCTAGAAAATCATTCTTTTCTTTGCGTTCGTTCTTTACGATCAATTTTAATCACTCTTTGTGATATGTTTGATCTTTGCCAAGAACGTGTATATGCTTCTTGCACATTGGTTTGGTAGGTCCCTAAACGCATAGACTTCTACACATTTTTGATACACATTCATCCTATTTCAGCCAAACCTCCTTAGTCGCCTCTTACGACTTGCGTGGCAGGTGGTAACAGTGGTTCTATAAGAAAATTATTTCCCTTCGAATTTTAGAAAAGGTAAAAATAGACCTCACCGTTCATAAACAATGGCAAACTACTGAACGTATAAGTGGTGCCTAGAAAATCATCGACTCGTTTACTGTGGTTGAGGGCTAAGTCCTGTAAAGGATATGCATATTTTTCATGCATATCTTTTATAGAACGTCGTTCTCATTGCAGCAAATTAACTTGAAAAACTATTACTCTCTAGCCAGTTCTTCCACCTCTTCCAACATTATGTTCAATGTTTCTTTATTGATTGATTGATTGATTGATTTATAGGACCATTATCATTGCACTTCGGTGAGTAACCATGTGTGCTCCGATCTCTTTCTTATACAGACAGATCTCAGTTGCAGTGCACAAGCTCCGTAGCACCGGCGAGGGTTCGCGATGTAATTTTGAAGATGGTTAAGATATTTTATAGGAATTTTATTTTTAAATTTTACTAATAAATTTTGCCCGGGCAGCGACTTTCCAGCCTGCTCTTCTCGATTTTTAACTGCCAAGGGCTCTTTTACGTGCTAAAATTGAACACGTTTGTATCGTCAGTCCCCGATTGGACATAACTCGATCTCACCTACACTGAGATAGAGATTTCTGGAATAATATCCAGATGGCTCCACGAGGGAGCGAATCAGTTACCTTCGGCACTAGAGACGAACACCTAGCCTCTATGCTACATAAAAAAAAGAGTAAAGGAACCCTTTCATACCTCGTGGTATATAGGTCAATACAGTGTTAGGCCTGTATTTTCATTGACCGTCGGCACACAATGGGTGATGTGGTCAGCATCACGCCGGCCGCCTTTACTTTCCCAGAGCATGTCTGGTACCCAGTTGAGGCTGGGTCGACCTGAGAGCCGTCGTGGTCGGGAAAATTCCACGCGCATTGGGGGAGCTGAACCCAGACCACCAGCCTTGCGAAGCGAGTTCACTAACAACTACGCTACAGCGGCTCTCCCTATGCTACATAATCAACTTTAAAAATTATTGGTCTCTAGCCAGTTCTTCCTCGTCTTCCAACATTATGTTCAATGTTTCTTTAATGTCCTGCTGCTAGTAGTTGTTTTGGTCATTCCCTAACTATGTCTTTTATGAACCATCTCATCCAGTACTGCTCTATCTGAGCATGTACCGTGTTTAAGTTGAGCACATAAAAGATCTCCTGGCAGCTCGAAATCGATAAGAGCAGACTGGAAAGTAGTAGCAAGGCAAAATATATTAGAAGAAATTTTAAATAATAAAAATTTCTACAAAATAGTTTTACTATCTTCTAAATTACACAGGGGACCCTCGCCGGTGCTACGTAGTTCGTGCACTGCCGCTGAGATCTTCCTATGTAAGAAAGCTATCAGAGCACACATGGTTACTCACCAAAGTGTAGTGATTATGGTACTATCAATTATTTACTTGTTAAACCACTTTTTGTGATTTGTATGTGATTTGAGCCTAAGAGCGATCGTACGTTGTGTCGGCTATGCTCATACAAGTGCCCCGGCACCACATTGACGTTTTTTCTTCTTCTGAGAGTTCCAGTTAGTATCACGTCCAGTTATACAGAAATATTTTCTTCTTCTGAGAGTTTCAGTTAGTATCACGTCCGGTTATACAGAAATATTTTCCATAATGTTTTGTTACACAAATACCAACTGTTCTTATCAGTATTTTTTTTTATTTCTTTACAAAAAATGTGTCAACTTCGTGATGAATTCCGTAACCTTGTCAGTCACCGTAGCACCAGTAAACTATGTAACACTGTGAACTATTAACTATTTGTGTTTCGACCTCAAATGCTTGATTAAATTCGTGGGGCACTGGTGACTTTTTTTTTTTGGTCCCGATCCAGATGCACTTGAGCTGAAAGCTCTTCGGCTCGGTGCCATGGACATCGTAACTCTTCGGTTCGGTGCCACTAACACCGTAAATCTGGAGAACCTGTGATTTTTCTGCCAGTCCGCGGAATTGAACCCACACTCACAGAGGGCTAGTCACCCGTCGTCCAACTCGCTACGAACACGCTGGGCAGGCGGGTGGGTCACTGGTGATAAGGAAAGCAGGCCATACAGCAAAAAAAGTCAGAGGCGCCATAACTAGACCTGAATCCATAACAGGCAAACGTCAAAAGAATTTGTCAAAAATACATTTGTGTCCCCAATCTTATCTTTCTTATCAGCAAATGTTCTTAAATTCTAATATTACTCAATACTACTAGTCATATATTTCTTTCATTGTTAACTCAATCACTCAGGTTTAGTTTTCACACTCGCCCCATCCTCGTTGTTTATTTTAATTTGTACAGTTGTCCTCTGTGTTCACTCTAACACGTAATCTCTTTGTCCACTATTACGTCATTGACGTTCCCTTTATCGATCAGAACATGTCTGGAATATTGATTGGAACAAAACGAGTGAGTCTACGTTGTGAGAAATTGCTTTATCGAGTCCGTGGATGTTGCTGGAGATACTGGTGGTTCTCTAGGCGTTAACTACCTGGTTATGTTTGTAGCCAAACACGTACAAAGTACTATAGTTTTACAAAATACAGAAACAGTGACAATTAACAGCAACGTTTCGACCAAAAGGCCTTTATCAAGCAAACGACACAACAGGAGTGACGAATTATAGAGAACACTTACAAATGGACGATAACGGAAAATGCAAATGTATCTAATGAACTGGGAATGAACTGGTTTTGTTTACATTTTTATCAAGTCTATAAGTTTCTTGGCGATGGATATGGCACACATTAAGGAAACTCCCTGACAGTTTAACAAGACATTCTCTTCGATGGAAACCCCAGGGAATAGAGGTAAGGAAAGACCTAGGAACACATGGAGACGGGAATTGGAGGAGGAATGCAAGAAAATGGGGAGAGAGTGAAGAATATCTGGAAAAGATGGTCTTGGAGAGGCGGGCTTGGAAGGCCCTGGTTCCAGACCTTTGCCTACCTAGGGGCGAAGTGTGAAGAAGAAGAAGAAGAACCCTGTTTCATGCTTTGATAGTTTATCTTATGTATAGTACAAGAATTCTGATTTAATCACCGATGTAAGAACACATATAATGAATGAAAATCGTGGCATATCCCAAAGGACTTAGCCATCAACCACAGTAAACGAGTCGTTGATTTTCTAGGCACCACTTATACGTTCAGTAGTTTGCCATTGCTTTCTGAACGGTGAGGTCTATTTTTAACTTTTGAAAAATCCCACGGAAACGAATTTGCTTCCAAATTTGCTAACCGTGGGTTTGAACCAGGTACGCTTGGGTCTGTGATCGAGCTCACTACCGCTTGAGCTACAGACACTCACATATTATGAATACATATAAGATATATATAATTTTCAGTAGCCTTTTCAAACCTTAGGTATTTCTTCTTCTTCAGCGATCTCTGGTCATGCGCTTAATTTACTGTGGACCACAAACTGGGCAGACAGCTTCAGGTCTGTCAGGTTTCCCAAAGCTTAGTTTTCAGGTCGACTGGGTGTGGCCACATGTTGCTTCTCAGCTCACACAGAAGAGGACAGTCTTGCAGGATATGCTCTGGTGTCTGTTCTGCCTGCTGACACTGGCAGAGAGCTGTTTGACTTATTCCTAGTCTGTATAAGTGTTTGTTGAGTCTGCAGTGTCCGGTGCGTAGTCGAAATATAATGACCTGGTCTGTTCTGCTTAGGTCTTTGAGGGAGTCTTTTCCATAATCATATCCAGTGTTTGTCTTCCAGTCTACTGCAGATTTTCTCTGTATGAGGGTTTTGACCTCTTGAAAAGACAAGGGTTGGTAAATTTGCTCTTTGGCACTGCCCTCCGTAGCTAAGACATCAGCACTCTCATTGCCTGCAATGCCACAGTGAGATGGAATCCACTGCAAGTGAATTTCTGCCTTTTCTGAAACCTTAGGGTATGAAAATGTCCGTTTGTTGTCGGGCTCACAAGGGGAGCAAAGAATAGTAACACTGCAACCAACAAGGCATGTCGTAAGAGGCGACTGATGTAAGCCCTAGGGATGCTACCATAGTAAATAAAAAGCGTCGCAGAAATTGGATGTGCTGGCTTACTTGTAAGAGTATTACTTGCATAACGAATAATCGGTCTTAGGCTCGGATTACAAACAAATCGCAATGAGTGGTTAACAAGTGGTCGATATGGAGCGTTCAAAGAAGAAGAAGGGTGTCAAGTGTCTTTTTATTTCTAGACCCTAGTGTGCAGGACACAGATGCAACAAAGCAAATCAAATGATAGGGCAAATGGCGCCAATTTTAAGATGCAAACACGTCACCATGAAGACAAAAAGAGCAATGTTCAACACAATCTTTCTCCCACATTATGTTACCAGTGCCAAACCTGGACGCTGACAACAAACGATAGAAGAAAACTAGTCACAACAGAGATGAAGTGTTTACGCAGAATGCTAGGGTGTAACAAGAAGAGACCGGTTGAGAAATGAAGACATCAGGAAAAAAGTGGGTACAACATCAGTACTAGACTTCATCAAGAAACAACAAATTAAGTGGTTCGGCCACGTAAGCAGATTACTTCAGACAGTGCACCTCAAAGAGCAATGCTGCTTCGATACAATGGGTACAAAGCAAAGGGCCGGAAACGCAAAAGATGGACCTCAGAGATAACAGAGGCGACGAGGAAGACTATCTACGAAGCGCATACTAGGGCCGTTTTAGAAATCTCTTCCTGACCTGACGGGCTGAGGCATACAGGATTCGAGAAAGAAAGAAGAAAGAAAGAAAGTGTGCAGGATCTAGAAAAAACACGTGACATAGGAGGGTCAGTTCCTTTCCTCATGTGTGGTAAGTCAAGTGTTGGATTAAACCCATAACCCTTACGTAAGAGTCGACAGACGAGCGCTTACGCATAACGCTAATCCGTCCCATATAGCAAATTCAACTTCCAAAATATTATGGGGAATCCTGAACCTAGTGAGCTTGATCACAGCAGAGCCAACTATACAGATATGGGCCTTCGTACACGGGTAAGAATTATGGGAAATCAGACCACAACACGCCCGAGTGGTTACCGGGGTCCAAATTGGGGTGTAAAGAATAGAACCACTGTTACCTGCCATGCATGTCGTAAAGACGACTAGGAGGTGGGTGGTGGGCTAGCTACCCACACCCTAAAAAATACTAGATGGCTACAGAACGGAGAGTGGGCCGAGTAAACGCTGGTTGAAACCGGACATATCGCCGAAGGATAAGCACCAGGGCCCCAAATGGTGCTGAAGATGTGACGTACAACACACCAATGCTAAGGCTGCATGAATCAGATTGCGACATGAATAGAATTTATGGGGAGGTCTGGTACAGGGGAGGTGTTCGCGGTGCAAAAAGAGAGAGAGAGACCACAACTACCCCACGTGACCTCGCATTCCAGTATTGTTGTATATAGGTGGATTTATTTTAAAATCAACACAAAATGCTAAATCGAAGTTATATTATCCAACAAGTTAAGTTTAACAATAAGGAATATCAATATTATGAATATTTTTCACCAATAAATAACCATAGACTCACAGAATTGAGTAAAATTGCAAAAAAGCTTGCAGTGTTCTATCAAGCATATATACACTCCAGCCCCCTTCTCTGAATTAGGTCAGGGATTCCCGGTCAGTTGTCTGACCTAGTTATCTAGAGTTGGCAGTGAGTGAACTTGATCACAGGCAACTCTAAATTGACCAGGGAAACCCTGACCTAGTTTGACTTGGGGGCTGAATATTGTATATGTTTGATAGAACACTGCAATCTTTTTTTTGCAATGTTACTCAATTCTTCACATATATCTTCACATCTGATAGTAGACTGGACAGAGAGATCGAAAGTAGAATCCAGCAAGCCAACAACATTACATACCAGCTTACCCCAATTTTGAAACACCCAGCTATTCCAGTAGGGACTAAAAGACAGATTATAAATTCAATCTTTATACCAACACTGTGCTACCAGAGCCAAACATGGGCACTGACAAAAGAACAAGAAAGGAAAATTACCACATGCGAAATGAGATGCCTGAGGAAATCAGTAAATAAAACAAGAAGAGACCATATAGGAAATGAGGAAATTAGAAGAACAGTCGGAACAACACCTGCTATTAGATTTATTGAAAAACAGAGACTCAAATGGTTTGGCCACTTGGTCAGAATGAACCCGAATACACCAGTTACAAGAGCGTACAACCTGAAAATGGAATCATCAAGAGGAAAGGGCAGACCAAGAAAAGATGGGTTGATGGAGTTACAGACATTTTAAAACTCCACAATACCACACCATATCAAGCGACCGAGCGTGCATTATCTCGGAAACCGATCATCAGTTAAACCTGCTACGCCTAGCGGCAAAAAAGCAGAGAAGGACAAAAGAAAGAAAGAAGACTCAATTCTATGAGTCTATTGTTATTTATTTATGAGAAATATTCATAATACTGATATTCCTTATTGTTTAAACCTAACTTGTTACATAATTTAACCTTGATTTAGCATGTTGTATTATTTTAACTCTACGTCTAACGACAAAAAAAGTAGAGATGCACAAAGGAAAAAAAGAAAAAGTTGACTTTAAAATGAATTCGTCTATTTTTCATTTTTTCCGATCCAGAAGCACTTGAGCTTTCAGCTCTTCGGTTCGGTGCCCTGGACATCACAACCCTTCGGTTCGGTGCCACGAACACCGTAAATCTGGGGAACCTGTGGATATTCTGCCAGTCCACGGCATTGAACCCGCAATCACAGAGGGTTACGAACACGCTGGGCAGGCGGGCTAATTCGTCTATATACAACAACACTGGAATGCGAGGTCTCGCGACAGTTGTGGTCTTATTTCTTTGAATTTTTTACCCGAGTCCGCTGGCCGTATTTAGAGTTGGCTTTGGCTTGATCATATACAAACTAGTTGGAAAACCTGTCATAACGACGGGGGAAAGTGATAACATTAATAATATTTCATAACATTTCAATTCAGATTTATTTTAGGGGTCCTTGTGGCCTGGAGGTTATCTTCTTCTTCTTCTTTGCGTTCGTTCTTTACGACAAATTATAATCACTCTTTGTGATATGTTTGATCTTTGCCAAGAACGTGTATACGTTGCACATTGGTTTGGTAGGCCCCTAAACCATAGACTTCTACACGTTTAGGACACATGCATCCGATTTCAGCCAAACCTCCTTAGTCGCCTCTTACGACATGCGTGGCAGGTAACAGTGGTTCTATTCTTTACACCCCAAATTTGGGCTCCGATTATGTAGAGGTTATATGTTCGTCTTCCGTGCCACTCGTACCAGGATCGCTCCTCATGGGCTATCTGGATATTTTTCCAGATATCCCTGTTCTTAGTGTAGGTGAGATCGAACTCCTAGTCCTATCGGAGACGGACGATAAAATGTAGGTCCAGTGTTAAATTTGAGCACGTAAAAAGAACCCTTGACGGTTCAAAATCGAGAAGAACAGGCTGGAAAGCCGCTGCCCTGGCCAAATTCATTAGAAATTATTTAAAATAAAATTCCTACAAAAATACCTTCACAATCTTCAAAATTACATCGGGGACCCTCGCCGTGCTACCGAAATCGTGCACTGTAGTTGAAATCTTTCTGTGCAAGAAAGAGATCGGAGCACACATGGTTACTCACCGAAGTGCAACGATGCTGGTCATCAAATCAATCAAATCAATCAATCAATCAATCAATCAATCAGATGTATTCAGTTTTAATCATTTCCTTTTTTTTGGTTTTATTTAAGTGTTGTAGTTTAATCAGTGCGAAAATACAACACGTGACATCCAACGCACTAATAGCATCACACACTATGTAACACCCGTGCTATAGTCCGTTCAACTTGTCATGCCCACAGATACAAATGTGTATCTTTGTAACCATTTGATGAAATAACTTGAAAACTTGCATGTGAACTACACATGTTCCCGACGCTACAAAATATTTGTTGCCATTCAAACAATCATACTATCTAGAAGTTTCCTTCTTTGTGCTATATATTTAACGCCTTTGTTGGCATGGTTGAAGAAAAATCATGTTTACAGCCATTTAATACATTGATGACAAAAATAGCAACATTTAGAACGAAATCCGTGGTTTTTTGAACAATTCTTGCATTTTCCGCGCACCAAATAGACTCGGGCTTGAACATGGTAATTACACGTCATAAGTGCGACACACACTTTTAGTTATTGGTTATTGGTTACTAAACTGACGTCATTGCACTCCGGGCAGACCCATAGGTGCTCAGTCTCCCCAACAGATATCGAAGAGTATGCATACTGATGGTTCCTGTGGCTCGCAAACTTTTAGTTAAAGGCGTATACCGAAATTAGTGTGAGGCTATTGGGTCATATTGTTGACTTCTCAAAACAAACATTGATATAACATTTCTAATGAGTTTGAAGTTACAATGCAAAAGTGTCATTAATACTATACGCGGATTTCCGCAAAGAGCCACATCTCACTATCTCACTCTCTCTCTGGATCGTTCTTTTTCTACCATTTTTATCATTCTTATTGTGATATATAAACAGCCTTTGCCAAGAACGTGTGTTTTACGTCACAATCTTTGGTACCATTTGAAGCTCGTGTGCATGTCCTGCGGCGACGTGTCCGATTTCAACCAGTGTTTACTGGGTTCGCTCTCCGTCAACCTTTGACTGTCCCCAGCCAACCTGCAAGGCAGCAAGCTGTTATTTTCTTTAAGGTAGCGATCCTTAGACGACCTACCCTCTCGGGCTGTTGAACGTCATCTGCCCAGATTGCCGGTCTTTTTGTGGACTACTTGGTATTCCTTCCGTCCAGTTTTGTGTACGGTTTGCTCCACTAGCTTTTGATTGTCCCCAATCTAACTACAAGGCAGTAGTAGTACGCTGCGAGCGGAAACGCGCACTGGATTCAAGCCTCTGCTGGGCTTTCCAGTTTTCTGCACCTTTTGTTGGTCCGCTCACCACTACGCCTGCCACGCTCCCTCACCATCAGCGCCATGCACGTCTACCCACCGGTGGGCCCACCCATGCATCGTCTGCATGCGTGCTTGCTCTATCCTGGTGCTTGCTTCAACATTTTCATCAGTTCTCACCGTGCTCACATTTACCAGCCTCAAGACTGTCCGGACACTGGGCTCAACTCGGGTCCCCACCTCAGGGCTCCGAGTTTCACCCTATGTGGACCCACATGCAACTCATCTCGGGCCCAAGTTTTGCTCCACGCGGGCCCATGTCTCTTCTCTGGATGCACCCTCATCCCTTTATGGTTATCCGTTCAGCTTTTCCTATCGGCCGGAAGAGACGTGCATTAATAGTCACTCTGATATTCTGCTCGTCTGTGTTGCAGGCGGATCTCATCCAACGTGACTACGTCTGCATCCCTGCCCACGCCAGAGTAGCTCTCCCTCGATCCCTACCCACTTAGCCAGACAAGAACCAATATATGTTACCAGGGTCACCAACTTGAGGTAGGGTAGGATCTTGATTAGTGCCAGCTCACTAATCCTGGCGTGGCGTTGTCCCATATGCGCCTTTGACCCCAGGCACATATGGGTCATCTGTACCACAGTATACAAGAACCAGAGTAAAGAACTATTTTATTGTAGTGAGACCCCCCTACCACATGTTAACACACGCACATTGTACCGAAGAAGTACCGATTTGAAGAGAACGTCTCCAAGTAGCTCCGCCATTGCCAATCCAAAGCCTGGGCGGGAAAGAAGGATGCGATTATGGCATGGCAGCTAACTTTAACTGTAATGTAAATTATTTTTTTTTTAAACAACAATAATACAACTAAATCTACATTTCTTGTTTATTTCATGACACCATTGCAAGTATCAACATTGGCCCCCATGTATGAGTTCGGATGATACGCCTTTCAATGAGACTTGACATCAAATGTCATATTGGTGCGTTTATTGTAAAAACTAAAATTCTGTATCAGACTCGCCAAATATGCCGTCAACATCAAAGAAAACCGTTATATTACAAAATCCAGGTTTCCTATAGCAATTTCTTCCATCAGATATTTGCGTCGGTATAATTCTAAGATTGGGTGCAAAGTTTCGCTACTGTAGAATCAATGGTATTGCTACAATTCGCACTGGACTGTTGGCGTGAATTGTTGAACGGACTATAATAGGTTCACTGTATGCATATCATACGCGTATCACGCCAATGTTTCTATTTTTAGCAACGTGACTGACAAACAATCGACAGAAATTAGTAGTAAATATAGTGAATGACAACATAATTTTGAATGAGAATAATGAGTTTTTATTAAAGAACCACAGGGGAAGCAGCGAAAGCAATGAATATGATCAATAAATAGAGGGTGTACAAAGTACTACAACATCATATTGACACCTTGAACAAAAATTGTGTAAAACATGACATGAAAATCAACAACACTAAAACAGAAATAATGAATATGGGAAGAAAACATAATAATCTAGACATCCATGTCAATGGCCTAAAATAAACCAAGTGAAAGAATTCAAATACTTAGGAAGCATATTCACAGAAGACGGAAAACTGGATAGAGAGATAGAGGCTAGAGTACAAAAGCAAATGCTGTAACCTACCAGCTAGCCCCATTGTTAAGGCAACCAAAAATTTCACAGGCAGCTAAGCAACAGATGATCAGCAGCATTTTTATACCTACTTTGTGTTACCAGAGCCAAACATGGACATTGAGCAAAGCGCAGTCACAAAAATAACTACATGTGAAATGCGGTGCCTGCGAAAAGTTACCAACAACACAAGAAAAGACAGAATCACCAACATCAGCATAAGAAAGAAAGTTGGCACAAAACCGTGCTTGAATTACATAGATAAACAAAGAATGAAGTGGTTTGACCACTTAATAAGAATGCATCCAAACTCCACAGTATACAGAGTCTTCTACAACAGAACATCGGGAAAGAAGGCAAGAGGAAGACCACGGAAAAGATGGTTAGACGGCGTAGCAGAATCCTGTGAAAGAGCAAAGATAACAATCACACAACCACCAGAACAGCGCAAGACAAAAACAGAAAACCACGACACTGGGTAACAACCCGGTAGCAGTGTGACGACACTTGGCAACAACCCGGTAGCAGTGTGACGACAAAAGAAGAAGAAGTACAAGTACATATACAAAAATATACAAGAAAAATAAACTTTTAGCCTTTGTGCAAATATTCACAAAACAGATGAGACTGTAGTAAAACTATTTGATTGGCAAAACACGTAATCACAAAGTACTGTAGTTTTACAAATTACAAAAACAATGACAAAATACAGCAACGTTTCGACCAACAATGCCTTTATCAAGCAAACGAACAACAGGAGTGACAAATTTAAAAAACAAATGGACGACCAAAACAAACGTTTCTAATGAAAATCTGGAAATAAAAACGAATAACGAAATAAATGTAACACAAAAACACACATAAAAACAAGAAATAGAACGGAAGAGAAACAATGAAAAATCTAGTAAATATATAACTTGAATACGTGCAACATATACCCATATAGATTACAAGGCATGGGAAGAGAAAGTACTAAGAAGCATAGGAATGTAATACGTTGAGCCCACGTGGTCGCAAGGTACCATACAAAGAAATCAACCGATTCTCCAGAGAAAATTGACTGCGATCATCCGAGGAACACGATCGGATGGCTGTGACCTGGACATCGTGAGCTCCTAAATGGCCAGTATCATTGAAATGGGTGGCTACAGGGGTCACAAAGCATTGTCGTATGTCGCGCAAGTGTTGGGCGAATCGGTCACTGAGCCTCTTGCCTGTCTCGCCGATATAAGCCTTGTTACACCGCTTACAGATAATGGCATAGATAAGATTACGGGACTCGCATGTGACACCATCTTCAATAAAAAACGGGGCTAAAGGAAAAGATACAGTACGCGTCTGTATCACACAAGCACACGTATTGCAACGCCGACGGCCACACTGAACAGTGCCAAAATGAGTCTGGATATTGGACTTGAGGCGACTGTGTACCAACATATCCTTAAGACTTCTGTCCCGTCTGTAAGCCACCAAAGGATAGTTGGGGAAGACAGAACGGGTCTCAGGATCTGACTTAAGGATAGATTACGGAATAAAACATTTTTCACCAGTGAACTATGGGGGTGGAATGTTAAGATAAGTTTTACTCTCTCAGAGTTAGTGGTCCTATGCTGGCTGGTGAGGGCCTGCTGGCGAGTGATTTTCTGAACTCGATGTACAGCTCAGACAAGCACCCTCTCCGGGTATAGGCGACTGCGAAAGAAATCAAGCATCTCGCGAGCTCTCTCAAGAAAATCATCGTCCTCGCTACAAAGGCGACGAAGGCGCAAGAGCTGCGAGAATGGCAAAGAGTCACGACAAGCCCGGGGATGGGAAGAAGTATAAAGGAGAAACTATGTGCATCAGTAGGCTTGTAATATACTGATGTAGTGATAGTGGATAGGCTTATGGAGATAGTAATGTCAAGAAAGTTGACACAAGTAGTGGAGATGTGAGAAGTAAAACGAATAGAAGGGTTGAAAACATTAATGAAATTAATGAAGCGTGATAAATCGGCTTCAGGCATATCAGTAATGCCAATACAGTCATCAATGTATCTGTGATAGACAGACGGAAGGGGCCATCATATGTAGTCCATACTAGGTGTACAAGATAACCCATGAATAGACAAGCATAACTAGGTCCCATTTTAGTACCCATGGCAACCCCACTGATCTTCTCAAAGAATTGGTCATTAAACTGAAAGGAGTTAAGAGTGAGAACTAGTTCCGCAAGACGAAGGAGAGCAGAAGTTGACACAAGTGGATTAGTTCTCCTATCGAGAAAGAACTGGAGAGCTTTAAGGCCGTCAGGATGAGGTATAGAAGTGTACAATGAGCACACATCAAGGAGGAAGAGACGGTAGGTTCTCTCGGTAGCAACTCAACGGAAGAAAAGACAGACAAAGCGTGGTTCGTATCTTTCAAAAATGACGGGAGTGTGGTGACTATGGGATTAAAGATACTATCAAGAAATTCGGAGATGTGTTCCGTAGGGCAAGAGCAAGCAGAAACGATAGGCCTACCGGGATTGTGGATTTTATGAATTTTGGGGAGCATATAAAAGGCGGTTTACCCAAACAGCTATCGATCACACAGAGTGATGATGCACTAGTAGGAAGGTCGTTCGTGGTAATTAAGTTCTTATTGACTTCACGATCCTTATTATTATTAGACAGAGTGACATTAGTAGGGTTGGTTTTATAAAACTGAGTGTCACGCAGTTGGTTATGACCTTCCTGAAGGTAATGATCTTTGCTCCAGACGACTATAGCTCCGCCTTTGTCGGCGGGTTTGATAACAATGTCATCACGTCGACGGAGGTGTGATAGAGCACGAAACTCCGACGGTGACATGTTAGAATGATATATGCGTTTGGGGTGGAGCAGTCCAATATCATGTATAGTATTCTTGATGTAGAGATCAAGAGCGTTAGAGGCACCAGGTTTGGGTGTCCAGTCATGTTTACGAGTAGAAAACTTAGAAAACATACTCGTGTCAGGACATTGGTCTGTGTCAACCTGGTTTTGAAAGTGAAATTTCAATCGCAAGCCACGGTGAAAACGATTCACATCTTGAAGAGTTGAGTAGAGGTCAATGGTGGGTCGGAGAGGAACAAACTTAAGAACCTTACTTTTTTTTTCCGATCCAGAAGCACTGAGCTTTTCAGCTCTTCGGCTCGGTGCCATGGACATCGTAACCTTCGGTTCGGTGCCACGAACACCGTGAATCTTGGGAATCTGTGGCTTTTTCTGCCTGCCCACGGAATTGAACCCGTACACGCAGAGGGCTAGTACCCACAGCCCAACGCGCTACGAACACGCTGGGCACGCGGGCAAGACCCTTACTTAAAACACATCTCTCGTTGTCTGATAATGGAAGGTATGGAGGAATGCAAACAACCTGTGTGGGAGGAGAAGACCGTAGTGGACAATTGGAAGGAGTGGTAAAAGGTACAGGGCGAAGAAGGTTAAGTTTCTGTTGGTAAAGAAATTCATACAGTTGTCTGTTAAGAACATGGATAATGAAACGAATAAGGGAGTTCTTTCTTTCTTTCTCGAATCATGTATGCCTCACAGCGTCAGGTCAGGAAGAGATTTCTAAAACGGGCCTAGTATGCGCTTCGTAGATAGTATAATCTAATTTGTGCTCGTAGAATTATGAAGAGAATAAGGAGTAAAGTAGCATATTGTTAGAAGTGAGAAGTCGTAGACGCTGAAGAAGTTGGGACTGGGAGGAGTCTAAGTCAGACAGAAGATGTGTATGATTAGCAGCAATACAACGCATACGCTGTAGAGCACACTTAGCTTCTAACTGTTGTAACATGCGCTGCTCCTAGGTATAATGGTCCTGCAGATGAGTGAAAGCATTTGTGCAAACAATGTTCGGTCGAGCCTTACCTGATTATTCTGTGTCTAGCTAAAACGAAGTGCTTGTGAAAGACACTCCTCAGTAAAGCCATTTTTTAATGGCTCGCATGTTGTGTTCAAAGGAACACTCGCATTGTTAGGTTAGGCAATTGGTACCGTAAGGGGTAAGTGGTTCGAATCCTATGTTTGGTAGCATAAGTCTGGTAACATAATACAAATATAGTGTTTTTTTTAAGAACAGTTTTCAAATGGCCCTAATGTGCTTCACCTAGACCAAAGCTATTCAAGGCCTTACTATACATGTAAGCGGTGACGATGGCAACATGCTGCATCAAAGAAATCAATCAATCACGTATCATGCTTGCTGGTGTAGGCGATCATGTCTCTCCATAGCTTTCTATCCTTGGTGCAGGTAATCGGTTCTGACGTCGATCTTTTGTCGAACCACGATGTCAGATCATCCAACATCCTCTCCCTCTGTCTTCCACGATCTCTCCTTCCCTGAATTTTACCTGCTGTCACCTTCTTCTTCGAACGCTCTCTATCGACAACTTTCTAACCATACTTTGTGATTTGTATGCGATCCAAGCCTAAGAGCGTTTGTACGTTGTGCCAGTTATGCGTCTACAAGTAAAACCCTCAAAAACATCATGGGCAAAAACCACTGCGTTACCATGTCTCTCTCTCTCTCTCTCTCTCATTGGACGGGTATCCTTCAAGAGTAAGTGAAAAGAGTTACCCCTCCTCTACTTCTTCTTCTTTGCTCACCCGCTACGAATTCAGTGGTAGTCATAGCATATGGTATGACGTTTCTGACTGATTTTTACGTGAAGGCATGCTTTCCTCATTATCAGTGTCCCCTGCCATTGTCTATTGTCTTTCCCCATGCGGATGATGGAATTGGTTGTCCACTCTTGCCGTTAAGCGTAAGGGTGGGAGTTTTAACGTGCGTTCCAGGGCCAGATGAGTCACCCTTGTTGTGTTATATCCGTGTTTATTTAGTGTGATCTTGATACTGTCTATCCATCTTTTTCTTGGTCATCCCTTGGCTCTAGTACCTGATCTCTTTTTATTGTATGCTGTTATTGGTGGTTAGTTGTATTCCATTCTTATGAAATGTCTAAATCACTGCATTTGTTGCCTTTCAATGTATTTTGTGCATGATGTTATGCCCACTCTGCTTCTGATGTCCTCGTTTCGTAGTCTGTCTTTCCTGGTGACCCCCACTGCCTTGCTCATGCATTTCATTTCACACATGGTGAGCTTTCTGTGATGTGCTGCTGTCAGAGACCAAGTTTGGCACTGGTAACAAAGTGTTGGTAGGAAAATACTTTTTATTATCTGTCTTTTCACTTTCATCTTGATCTTTGTGTGTTGTAGTAATGGTGCCAGCTGGTAGGTCACTGCATTTGCTTTTTGGCATCTTGTCTCTATTTCTCTATCGAGTTTTCCGTCCTGTGTGAAAATGTCTCCTAAATATGTAAACCCAGAAACTTGCTTTAATCTGGTGTTGTCTACTTGTATACCGCCGCCGTACATGCGCGAATTATCTCGATGTTATGTGTATTCATAAAATGGCGGACAGCGGTTATGACGAACCGACTCACTCTGACGTATGCAGTGATATTGCGTGTGCAGAAAGTTGGATTTTGTCGTGATTGATGTTCCCTTCGACATGAATTGCGATTCAAGTGATGAACAGTTTTGTGTTGATACTTTAGCGACGACCATGTGCATTTATGCGGTGCAGGTTGCTTTTTTGTGGCGGTACGGTTGTTTCATTCTGGAATTAGTTCACACAGAAGACAGTTCACAGTTGTTAGCATTTCGTGTGATTTTCGTTGGCACAGGAATGGAGCAATTATGGGGTGACCTGTTGCAGTAAAGTTGGAACAGTACATATGAACTATGAACTCCCTTAGTTTCAGTTTGGAATATCTTCATTGCACTCTGGACATGTGCATAGGTGCTCCGATCTCCTTCGCAATATCTCCAACAGCGTCCAGCGACTGACCGTACCAGTTTGATTTTGATTGATGAGCCTATTTATTCTGCTCTTTTCTTGCTACATCAATCTTCAATCCCAGCTCCTGCAATCTGGTAGTTGACGTGGATTGGTTTAAATGAAAATCTTCTTTGCGGCCACACATTATGAGGGCGTTCAAAATGTCAGCTCTATCCATTGACTGGCTCCCTCATATAGCGGCAAAGTCAGCCAGCCGGTCTGCTTTCTCATAGCCAACGGCCAATAGCCATGTGCCCCGGAACGAAGATAAGTGTGATTCTGCAAATTGTTGACGCTTGTAGTGATTCAGTCCATTCCGTGCGCACCGAACCAGCCTCCAACTTTCGGATCATACTCAATGAAACACTTAGAATGCATGCATGAGTGTAGTTTTGAGACTCCGCCTTAGTCACCGCCAGTACCTCTATTGTCATGCTGCTTGTTGTCATACTAAATGCACCCTGGCTTCCTTAACCATTCTGCCACATGAGAGTTCCCTTTTCAGGGCAAACAGCGAACGCAATCCATATACATCTACAAGCCCGCCTGTCCAGCGTTTTCATAGCGCGTTGGGCGACGGGTGGCAAGCCCCCTGTGAGTGTGGTTCAATTCCTCGGGCTGGCAGAAAAGTCACAGGTCCTCCAGAGTTACGGTATTCGTGGAACCGAACCGAAGGGTTACGATGTGAATGGCACCGAGCCGAAGAGCTGAAAGCTCAAGTGCTTCTGGATCGAAAAAAAAATACATCTACAAAACAAAATAATAACCTCACCTGCATATGAAGAGTTGAGCGTGCCGCTTCTATCTCTGTTCCTTGGAACTAAGAAATATACTTCTAATTCAGTCTGTTAAATTAATATGGTCTTACTAGTTGTAACAAAATAGATAGTTCGGCGGCTCGAGCATGGAAGATAAGAACATTAGTAATGGGACAACGGCGTGTATACACTATAGCAGCGTTTGTAACACACTCTAGATAAGCACGGATACAGCAGCACACAGGAACCAGAGGAGAAGGGAAAGGAAAGGGGGGTAGCTACCAAGTACTTATAATAGCAAGCATTCAAACTTGTTGAACTAAAAATGTTCACTATCTTCAACAAGGAGTCTTAAACTGGTACACGTGACATCAGTCAATCAATCAAGTGTTGGCGTATGGGGATCATGTCTCTCCATATCTCTCTGTCTCCGGTACAATTGTAATAGTTCCCTCCCCCTAAATGTTGTTGCTCCTTCCTTTATTGTTCTCCTCTTCTTTATTGTTGGGTTCATAGTTTGGTTTTGTTGTTGATGTAACTCTTCTGATGGCAGTCATTAGATTTATAGTTTGTTATATCATTTTAGTTTGGTCCATCCTTTTTCTCCCTCATTTAGTTTTCCTTACACGATGGTATTCATGTTGCAGTCAAGACGATACATGATGGTATTCATGTTGTAGTCAAGACGATACATGATGGTATTCATGTTGTAGTCAAGACGATACATGATGGTATTCATGTTGTAGTCAAGACGATACATGATGGTATTCAACAATATAGTAAACAACTAGGATTCGTTCACATTTCTATTTTTTTAATGATGTTTGACGGATACAGACAAGAACACGTCCATCTGCATCCAATATTTATTGTTGTCTCTTCTGTGTTTACTACTCATCGTTACTAAACAGTCACTACACAAAACCCGAATACACCAGTTGCAGAGCGTACAACCTGAAAATGGAATCATCAAGAGGAAGGGCAGACCAAGAAAAGATGGGTTGATGGAGTTACAGACATCTTAAAACTCCACAATACCACACCATATCAAGCGACCGAGCGTGCATTATCTCCGAAACCGATCATCAGTTAAACCTGCTACGCCTAGCGGCAAAAAGCGAGAAGGACAAAAGAAAGAAAGAAGAAAAGAAAAGATTCTGCTTAGAGAGTGCAAACACTAAGTCTGCTAATAAAATATCTAAATATATACAAGCTACACACTAAAGCTAACTGTCTGGTTCCTCAGCTGCCACCTGGGGGATAACTGGCTAGCTATGACACAATCCATCATCTCCGTCACCAAAACATTGCCGAACCACAATTTCAAGTCAAAGACTTTACAGGACTTGACCATCTACCACAGTAAACGAGTCATCGATTTTCTACACACCACTTATGCGTTCAGTAGTTTACCAATGCTTTCTGAACAGTGATATCTATTTTTACCGCTCGTAAATATCCACGCCGAACAAATTTGCTTCCAAACAGCCGGCGACGGAGTTTGGAACCAGTTACGCTTAGGTTGTGATCGAGCTCACTGTCGCGTTTCTATGGTACCCAATTGAAATTGGGTCGACCTGACAGCCGAACATGGATATAAATACAGCATGCTGGGAGCAATTTGGATCACTTGTGGATACTTCATGTTTCAACTATTACCTGTGTTAACATGGGTATTCTTCTTCTTCATCGTTCTTACTAGACTGGGAGTTCGGAATCTCTTATAAAGGCTGCCGTCTGTCTCATATTGTCAGCCACGCTATACAGTTTGTCTTGGACGCTGGTGTAAGTGGGCCACATCTTTCTTCTGGGGTCAGTTCTGTGGGATATACTATGTTGTCATACTCGCCAAGCCACAGGGGCACATGTAGTTGGTGCCTATCTTGAATCTAGTGTACAGGTGGTATATCATTCTGTTGTGACCCGTCCGGAAGCGAAGTATGACAGTCTGATCCCTTCTGGACAGTTGGTGATATCCCATGGATGAAGACCGACAACAACGGAAAT
The DNA here is from genome assembly GCA_020796225.1 of Arion vulgaris. NCBI lineage: Eukaryota > Metazoa > Mollusca > Gastropoda > Stylommatophora > Arionidae > Arion > Arion vulgaris. Next base: position 6,350,036 of record CM036774.1, read on the forward strand.
CACGCAAAAATTGCATGTACAGCTATGACATGAAGTGAACCTATATTTTTTTCCCCGATCCAGAAGCACTTGATCTTTCAGCTCTTCGGCCGGTGCGATGAACATCGCAACCCTTTGGTCCGGTGCCAAGAACACCGAGAATCTGGAGAACCTGTGACTTTTCTGCCAGCCCGCAGAATAGAACCACACTCACAGGGGCTTTTCACCCGTCGTCCAACGCGCTACGAACACGCTGGGTAGGCGGGCTACCAAGTGTATATACCTAAGGGCTACATATCCAAACAGTTGCGGAACCGCTGTTATAATCGAAATAGAATAGAGAACATCAGTGACGGCTCGTCGTTAGGGACCTGTGGGGACGGGCCCCACCAAAAGTAATGTGTAACGTCTATTTATTATTTTATAAATGAAAATATAACCTAACCCAAAACCATGATTTTTCCGAAAATGTTTGTCTGGCCCCACCAACAAAAATGATCACGAGCCGCCACTGGAGAACATCATACTTATTGTGACGGCTAGTGGTTGGACTGTTATCTCAGTCAAAGTCGGAGTTCAAAGGTGAACACGACATCCACTAAACAAGCAACCGCGTAGTGAAGAGAACACTAATGTTGCAGAGTTTTGGTGAAATGTGGTATTTATGTAATTACAGTGTGTATGTGCAGCATCATGTGTGTGTGTGTTTGGTGTGTGTATGTTTGTGTTCTATGTCTCTCTTTGTGTGTGTATTCTTGGTGTGTGTGCGTTCTTGGTGTGTGTGTGTGTGTGTTTGTGTGTTCTTTGAGTGTGTTCTTTGAGTGAGTGTGTTTGTGTATTCTTGGTGTGTTTATGTGTGTGTTCTTGGTCTGTGTGTGTGTGCGCGTGTGTGTACTATTAGTGTGTGTGTGCGTTCTTGGTGTTTGTATGCTCTTGGCGTGCGTGTGTTTGTGTGTTCTTTGTGCGTGTGTTTGTGTGTGTGTTTTTTGTGTTCTTGATGTGTGTGTTTGTGTTCTTGATGTGTGTGTTTGTGTTCTTGATGTGTGTGTTTGTGTTCTTGGTGTGTGTTTGTATTGGTGTGTGTGTGTGTTTGTGTGTTCTTTGAGTGAGTGTGTGTGTGTGTTTTTCTGTTCTTGGTGTGTGTGTTTGTGTGTGGGTGGGTGTGTATGTGTTGGTGGGGGTGTGTGTATGCGTGTGTTCTTGTTTGTTACAACCCTACCTAACGAATATGTAACCACTGGTAAAAACAGAGGGTAGACGAGACAGAGGAAGACAAGAGAGAGAAAACCATGGATAGCCTGACTTCATGACACGGAAGAGCGTCAACATCCGAGATGATAGCAAACACCAGAGACAGAGATTTGTGTAGATCCATGATCGCCTACGCCAGCCAGCACGGCACCTGATGATGATGATGATCAAACAACAGACAATCATATACCTATTACATAGTCTTTCTATCGATACCCATGTGAATAAACAAATCAAAGAATATCGATCTGTTCCATGTTGATCAGTGTAGTATTTATCGAACACTAACTAATCAATGTGTGAACACTACCACAGCGCTTGCTTCTACATTTCGATTCCCATTGAACACCTGATAATGTTACTGTGTTTATTGATTGAAGCTGGGGGTTGCGCTATAGTCAAAGGTCATCAGGATCATACTCGACAGGTTTTCTTGTTCTGAGCTAGAGATGTGTATGGCTGAAATTAGCAAAGAAATAGACGAATAGGAAAGGCGGAAGTGGTTTGTCGAATTACAATCACTTGTCTACGTCACGTTAACGTTGACTTCCAATGACTTGCCTACATTATCGTTCCAATCATTTGCCTACATTATCGTTCCAATCATTTGCCTACGTCATCGTTCCAATCATATGCCTACGTCATCGTTACAATCATTTGCCTACGTCATCGTTCCAACGACTTGATACGTCCTCCTCTAGGCCTAGAAACCGCTTCATCGTGCACCTCCATGACATCTCCAACAACAGTGCCTACTCTTCGTCTGCTGTCTACTTCAATCACTGTGTCAGGGCCGATATTTCCATCACTGACCTGCTTTCATCTTTAACAAATAACACTGCCTTCCATAGGTGTCTACAGAAGTGTTTACAGGAGGGGAAAAATGAAAACACACATTTTTAGTTGGTAGTTTATTACGCAGAGAAGACCTGGTTCGCATAAAACTGTTCTGGTGTTCAAGATAAAAGTAGCCCCACTGACAAATCAAAAGTTGCCAGGTACGCATTGCGTTTTATATATTTACTATTTAAACCGGTTCTTACTAGCTCATCCTTTGGTCGCATTTATTCATTGCTTCTTCCCGCACCATAATTACACCACCATCACGAAACGACTCGCTCACTTGACCTATACTACGTCATAATTGAACCTTCTCATTTTCATAAACATATGCCACATTGGCTCGCTTGACGAGGTTACTTTTATCTTGAACACACTGTATCACAAATCTATTTTCCAGAGGGTGGAACTTGCCTCATCCCTCCCTTATCCTCCCCACCCCACCCTCACATTTGCATTAATGTATGAACGCCCATGCCGCCGTCTATCTCTAGAGAGGATCACTCGATTTTCCGACTGAACACACTTGCTCCAAATGAAATCATTGTCTTGCAATCATTACTTTGTCTGTGTCGTTGGTTTCATCCTCGTCTGTTGGTTATTGTTTCTATAGTATTATGTGCATAATTTATTACCTAGACACGAGAGAAATTTATGATAACATGAGAAGAAAATAACAAGAATGCTGAATACATCATCATCATAAAATAGCTTGCCCTGAGCAGACCTTTGCTACCATAACAGTCCTCCGGAATTTCTCTCTCTCTCATAGGCCAGATATCCCGCCCTGCAGCTGTCAAGCTCAAATCGTCCCTTACAACCTGAATCCATTTTCTTCTCGGTCTTCCTCTTCTTTTTGTGCAATACTCTCGACAGGTGGCGTGCCATTTCTGCGGAGAGGGACCGAGCTATATGGGGTAAAACCGGGTGCTATGAAGTCAATCCTTTGACTTTAAAACCCTTTTAAAAAGAATTGTTTAGAAATGGATTAGAAACGGATTAGAAACGGATTAGAAACGTTTGAATGTCTCCGTATCTAGTTGTCCAGGTGTAATTGTTTTTTAAAATTCGTCACTCCTGTTGTTCGTTTGCTTGATAAAGGCCTTGTTGGTCGAAACGTTGCTGTATATTGTCATTGTTTTTGTAATTTGTAAAACTACAGTACTTTGTGATTACGTGTTTCTTACTCTTCTCCACTTTGGCAGGATGTCTCCATCCATAATGGTTTTCTCCAATCCTTTCTGTCTCTTTATATCTTCAAAATACTTCAATTTTTTCATTCTTTGTTGTAGTATTAGTTATTTTTTTTTCAATTTGAGTTCTCTCTGAATGTATATATATATTAGTTCTCTTCTCTGCCCACGATATATGAAGACCCTTCTGTAACATATATATATTATATATATTAGTCTCTTCTCTGCCCACGATATGAAGGACCTTGTAACTTTATATATATATATTAGTTCTCTTCTCTGCCCACGATATATGAAGGACCCTTCTGTAACATATATATATATATATATATTAGTTCTCTTCTCTGCCCACGATATATGAAGGACCCTTCTGTAACATATATATATATATATATATTAGTTCTCTTCTCTGCCCACGATATATGAAGGACCCTTCTGTAACATATATATATATATATATATTAGTTCTCTTCTCTGCCCACGATATATGAAGGACCCTTCTGTAACATATATATATATATATATTAGTTCTCTTCTCTGCCCACGATATATGAAGGACCATTCTGTAACATATATCTTCAAAACCGCATGTATGCTTTTCCACTGCCTTGTTAAATGTCCATGCTGCACACCCATAAGTTGACACTGGGAATATGCATGCTCTTAGTATTCTGATCTTTGTTTTTCAATCAATTCCATTTCATACTTATTTTAATTGTTTAATTTTATGTACGGCCATGTTTGTTCTTCATTTAATATCCTTTATCCCATTTCCAACTTTTGAATACATACAAGTAGGCAGAGCCGTGCCGTGTTATGATACAGAGAGGCATACTGAGAAAATATACCGCACAGCCCTACAAGTAGGTAATGGGAAAATGACAATAGTACAATCATTTAAGTACTTGTGTTTGGACTTCAATCATCTTCTTCTTCTCTTCCACCATTTACTTCTTTATATAAGTGTTGGGGGAGGAGGGAGAGAGAGAGAAACGTAGTGATCTTGTGTGTACCTGTTTTAAGGCACATTGCTAGCTGATATTCATTTTCGTAAGGCTGTTCTTGATAGCGTCGCTCCATCTTTGTGTGGTCTTCCTCTTGCTTTGTACTCGTTATACTTTTTCTGTGTGGATATCTGTAGTAGATAATATCAGGGCATTCCTGTCTGGTGTCCAAACCATTTAATGTTTTCTTTTATAATTGCATGACTGGTTTCACATTCAGTCTTCTTCTGATTTCTTCATTTCTAATTTTGTCTCTTATTGTCACACCTGCAGCTCTTCTAAGACACCTCATCTCTGTCGTTATGATTTTCCGCTCATTATCTGCTGTTATTAGCCATGTTTGACACTGGTAACATAGTGCTGGCCAGACTTATTGTCACACCTGCAGCTCTTCTAAGACACCTCATCTCCGTTGTTATGATTTTCCGCTCATTAGCTGCTGTTATTGTCCATGTAACTTCAATAGCTCCAACATAATTAAGTGAATAATTAAGAGAACAAAATGAAGTTTAGAAAAAAAAGTTTATCATAAAATAAGGTATACTTTGCTATTTTCATTCTTCTGTCCGTCTTCATATAACCATTTTACGTAGTGACGTTTCTTTCTGTTCTTTATCTTCTTCATTCTTTCTCCTTTTTATTATCATGTATCTTTTTTTCGATGTTACTATCAATATTATGTTATGTTATGCGATCGACGTCATGGCGCATTGGGCATTCCCATTCATGCTCTGTCCTCCGCTGCAGCAGCCATCCTAAAGTCCATTTGCTCACTGTACGCATGAGAAGTTGATTACTTTATCATCTCTCTCTTCCGCGAAGACGACACTGTCTGGCATGTCCAATCTTAACGCCTAATTCTCGAACTCGTTCCAATGTCTGAGACTTGCCCATGTCACATAACTGAGAGTGTACCGCATTGATGATATCGGCTCTGTCCATACTTCTGCATTGTTTGCAAGAAAGTCAGCACACCAGCATGTTACCATCAATGATTGTTTGACAAGATAAATGATTGTTTCATACTTCTTCTGTGTATAATGATTGTTCTTACTCTCATTGACAAAATAAATGATTGTTTCATACAACTTCTTCTGTGTACAATGATTGTTCTTACTCTCATTGACAAAATAAATGATTGTTTCATACTCTTCTGTGTAAATGATTGTTCTTACTCTCATTGACAAAATAAATGATTGATTTCATTACACAACTACTTCTGTGTACAATGATTGTTCTTACTCTCATTGACAAAATAAATGATTGTTTCATACAAAGAGTCTACCCTTACAAAATGTGCAATGAAATTGTTCTTACTTCCATTCCACCTGCATGTTCCCGGGCCGCAATGTGAGCAAGAATAGTACACTGCGACCTACAATGCATGTCATAAGAGGCATGAGGTAGGAGCCTAGAATAGCTACCCTAATAAGTAAAAACATCGCAGAAAACGGATTGCTGGCCTCTGTAGGCGCATAACAATCAGCACAAATCGCCATTAGGCGCTCATTAATACAAATCACAAAGTGATTTAATAAGAGCCGATATGAAGTGGCATAAGAAAAAGAAGAAGAAGAAGAAGAATTTCATTGACATAATAAATGCTTGTTTAACCCAACTTCTTCTGTGTACAATGATTGTTCGTATCTTCATTGATAGCCCGCCTGCCCAGCGTGTTCGTAGCGCGTTGGACTGCGGGTGACAAACTCTCTGTGACTAAGGGTTCAATTCCGTGGGCTGGAAGAAGAAGCCACAGGTTCTCCAGATTAACGGTGTTCATGGCACCGAACCGAAGGGTTACAATGTCAATGGCACCGAGCCGAAGAGCTGAAAAGCTCAAGTGCTTCTGGATAGGAAAAAAAATGTTTCTTTTAAATCTCCATTGATAAATAATGTGTGTTTCAAATTCCTCTCTTCGTGTCGTGTACACTTCTCTTTCCAACTTTCATTGTTATACATGTCGCTTATGAGGTTGATTTTTTTTACTTTACGCAATGCTGTTTTTGCCTCTCATTCTTAAGCCCTCATTAGTGAAATGCATCTCCCATTAATCAATAGACGTCTTGAATCCACTCGCCAGAATATTGAAGAGATTGTAATGTCCCATGACATGTAAGTTTTAAAGTTCTTGTTAAGTTAAGGATCTCATTATAGACGACATGGAAAACTGACTAAACAGGGAAAGAATTGAGGATATAGAAATGTTGGGTGTAATTATCTAAGGCTGCAGAATGTAACAGTTGTGCTGCAGGATGTAACGATCTAACGATGCAGGTTGTAACGATCTAACGATGCAGGTTGTAACATTCTAACGATGCAGGTTGTAATGATCTAACGCTGCAGGTTGTAACGATCTAACGATGTAGGTTGTAACGATCTATCGCTGCAGGTTGTAACGATCTAACGATGCAGGATGTAACGATATAAAGCTGCAGGATGTAGCGATCTAACGCTGCAGGTTGTAACAATCTAGCGCTGCAGGTTGTAACGATCTAACTCTGCGTGTTATAACAGTTAACATCAACAGGATATAATGATTTAAAGCTGCAGGGAATCGCAATATAATGTAGCGGGATGTAACTGTAACGCTGCAGGGCACAACAATATAATACTTGTTAAATACACTCCTCATTCTGAACCTAACTCATCTAGTTGTGCTTGTACAATTTGTAATATCGCTTGATCGATTCAAGGAAGACCACGAAAAAGATGGTTAGATGGCATAGCAGAATCCTGTCAAAGAACAAACATAACAAATCACCCAAGCCACCAGAACAGCGCAAGACAAAAACAGTAAACCACGGCATTGGGCAACAACCCGGTAACACTGTGACGACAAAAGAACACGTTATTACAAAGTACTGTAGTTTTACAAATTACAAAAACAATGACAAAATACAGCAACGTTTCGACCAACAAGGCCTTTATCAAGCAAACGAACAAACAGGAGTGACAAATTAAAATGAAACACAAATGGACGACCAAAGACAAACGTATCTAAGGAAAATCTGGAATAAAAACGAATAACGAAATAAATGTAACACAAAAACACACATAAAAACTAGAAATAGAAAGGAAAAGAAACAATGAAACATCTAGTAAATATTTAACTTGAATACATGCAACATATACCCATATAGATTACAAAGCATGGGAAGAGAAAGTACTAAGAAGCATAAGAATGGAATATAACATGAATACATGCAACATATACCCATATAGATTACAAAGCATGGGAAGAGAAATTACTAAGAAGCATAAGAATGTAATACGTTGAGCCCGCGTGGTCGCAAGGTACCATACAAAGAAATCAACCGATTCTCCAGAGCAAATCGACTGCGATCATCCGAGGAACATGATCGGATGGCTGTGACCTGGACATCGTGAGCACCTAAATGGCCAGTATCATTGAAATGGGTGGCTTCCAGATTTTATTCCAGATTTTCCTTAGATACGTTTGTATTTGGTCGTCCATTTGTGTTTCATTTTAATTTGTCACTCCTGTTTGTTCGTTTGCTTGATAAAGGCCTTGTTGGTCGAAACGTTGCTGTATTTTGTCATTGTTTTTGTAATTTGTAAAACTACAGTACTTTGTAATTACGTGTTTTGCCAATCAAATAGTTTACTGCAGTTCCATATATATATACTGACGACAAAAGAAGAAATCTTCATCCAACAAGGGGTCATGGAGAAATCAAAGAATGTTCTCAACACTCATCTCCAACTCACCAACGATCGATGCTATTGAAGCAAGCATTTCCGCTCTCTCATTGCCACTAACACCCCCCTTGTTCATGACAGTAACCACGCAGGTCTGTGAGGGTTCCAAACCTCGATAGACTGTATTCACGCATACGACAGCCTACCGTTTTGCACATTTTGATGCATCCATTGAGAATCGGAGACAAAAGTATTGGTTATTGGTTACTAAACTGACGTCATTTTAGTTCGTGTAGACCCATAGGTGCTCAGTCTCCCAAAACATATATTGAAGAGTATGCATACTTATGGTTCTCGTGGCTCGCTGATTAAACACACACTTCACTCTGCCCCTCAGGCATCCAGTTATATTTGTACAACGGGTAACTCCAAACTGCTTAAATCGCTGGATTGATTCAACATCTAAGTAAGCGTCCTCCTCCAACAGACAGTCGGGAAGAGACCGAAGAACATCCCATTTATCCATATTCAACTCCCAATACTACTACCACTACTCCTTATGCAACTAATACTACTACCACTACTACTACAACTACTCCTTATGCAACTAATACTACTACAACTACTACTACAACTACTCTTTATGCAACTAATACTACTACCACTACTACTACCACTACTCTTTATGCAACTAATACTACTACCACTACTACTACAACTACTCCTTATGCAACTAATACTACTATCACTACAACTACTCCTTATGCAACTAATACAACTACCACTACTACTACAACTACTCCTTATGCAACTAATACTACTACCACTACTACTACAACAACTCCTTATGCAACTAATACTACTACCACTACTACTACAACAACTCCTTATGCAACTAATACTACTACCACTACTACAACTACTATTACAACTACTCCTTATGCAACTAATACTACTACCACTACTACTACTGTAGCCGTGTGGGCCTCGCTACTGCTTCTGAAATCCTGTGTTCTATCCTTGGGTCAACGGCAACATTTAAAAATGTAATCGTCAAAGCTCCTGATAATCTATTATCCAACGCTTGCAGGTATGGCTGCTGTCCAAAGCGGACGAGCAATGGACCAGGCTGATATTATAAATCCCTTAAGGAGAGAGGACGTGTACATGATTCACGTAATAGCGGTGAATCCACAACACTAACCAGACTGCAAGAACTCAAAGTTAAGTGTGGTGTAGCTCGACAAGAACGCTATGCTGGCAGACAAAGAAGAATTGTAAACCAACAAAGAACCGGTGTCATTAGTCGCCACACTCTGTGGACATACTGAGGGAGAGATCGGAGCACTTATGGACTAATTTGTTCGACGTGCAGTGATGGTGATCCGACGTCTAAACTAAACTACTACTACCACTACTCTTTATGCAACTAATACTACTACCACTACTACTACTACAACTTTTGGGGGTCTCTGTGGCTAAGTGGTTAAGCCCTTTGCCTTGTGAGTCGAAGGTCGTGGATTCGAATCCGGACCGCGCCATTCTGTTCACGAGTGCAATTTTTTCCAGAGACCCTAGGATTGTTGCTGGAGCTACGGAGTTCGTGCTTTGTGTAATACTCTCGGCAGGTGACGTGCCATTTCTGTGGAGAGGGACCGAGCCGTATGGAATAAAACCTATACTACTAGTACTCCTTATGCAACTTGTACTACTAATATTACTACTATAATTTCTCATTGCATTTATTTATACATTTTAATTATTAGGTTACAACAGACCATCGGGAAAGAAGGCAAGAGGAAGACCACGAAAAATATGGTTAGTTGTCATTGCAGAATCCTGTGAAAGAGCAAAATAACAATCACCCAAGCCACCAGAACAGCGCAAGACAAAACAGAAAACCACGACACTGTGCAACAACCCGGTAGCAGTGTGACGACAAAAGAAGAAGAAGAAGAAGAATTATTAGGGGTCACTAAAACATGGAACGACGCCAAGGAATAGGTCGAGAAATAAAACTGTTGACCTCTGATCCCACACAAAAGCATCCTGATATTCAGTAGTGCACATTAGATGCACACTTAAAAGAGGCGCAAAACACTTATGAAAGTATATTTATAGAAAGACATAGATTGTTAATATAAGTTATTACTGGGAAAACCCATCTACATTTTATAAGTAGAGTGCGCTTACAGTACATCAACAATATATAAATTTCAATGTATATTAACCTCATATTCAAATTTGTATGCACAGGTTGTCAACAGCACAAGTTGTCAACAGTCAACTTGACTGATCATCATCATCATCATCTTCATATCTCGACGCGCCCAAGGAGGGAGTGCACATAAGACATAAATTTTCCACTCAATTCGATCTTGTACTTTTATTTCTGTCTCAAACTTAGTTTTATGCATGTCTTAGGGTGGAGTGTCTTAAACTTAGTTTTATGCATGTCTTAGGGTGGAGCGTCTCAAACTTAGTTTTATGCATGTCTTAGGGTGGAGTGTTTCAAACTTAGTTTTATGCATGTTTTAGGGTGGAGTGTCTCAAACTTAGTTTTATGCATGTTTTAGGGTGGAGTGTCTCAAACTTAGTTTTATGCATGTCTTAGGGTGGAGCGTCTCAAACTTAGTTTTATGCATGTCTTAGGGTGGAGCGTCTCAAACTTAGTTTTATGCATGTCTTAGGGTGGAGCGTCTCAAACTTAGTTTTATGCATGTCTTAGGGTGGAGCGTCTCAAACTTAGTTTTATGCATGTCTTAGAGTGGAGCATCTCAAATTTAGTTTTATGCATGTCTTAGGGTGGAGTGTCTCAAACTTAGTTTTATGCATGTCTTAGGGTGGAGCATCTCAAATTTAGTTTTATGCATGTCTTAGGGTGGAGCATCTCAAATTTAGTTTTATGCATGTCTTAGGGTGGAGCATCTCAAATTTAGTTTTATGCATGTCTTAGGTTGGAGCGTCTCAAATTTAGTTTTATGCATGTCTTAGGGTGGAGTGTCTCAAACTTAGTTTTATGCATGTCTTAGGGTGGAGTGTCTCAAACTTAGTTTTATGCATGTCTTAGGGTGGAGCATCTCAAATTTAGTTTTATGCATGTCTTAGGGTGGAGCGTCTCAAACTTAGTTTTATGCATGTCTTAGGGTGGAGCATCTCAAATTTAGTTTTATGCATGTCTTAGGGTGGAGCATCTCAAATTTAGTTTTATGCATGTCTTAGGGTGGAGTGTCTCAAACTTAGTTTTATGCATGTCTTAGGGTGGAGCATCTCAAATTTAGTTTTATGCATGTTTTAGGGTGGAGTGTCTCAAACTTAGTTTTATGCATGTCTTAGGGTGGAGTGTCTCAAACTTAGTTTTATGCATGTCTTAGGGTGGAGCATCTCAAATTTAGTTTTATGCATGTCTTAGGGTGGAGCATCTCAAATTTAGTTTTATGCATGTCTTAGAGTGGAGCATCTCAAATTTAGTTTTATGCATGTCTTAGGGTGGAGCATCTCAAATTTAGTTTTATGCATGTCTTAGGGTGGAGCATCTCAAATTTAGTTTTATGCATGTCTTAGGGTGGAGTGTCTCAAACTTAGTTTTATGCATGTCTTAGGGTGGAGCATCTCAAATTTAGTTTTATGCATGTCTTAGGGTGGAGTGTCTCAAATTTAGTTTTATGCATGTCTTAGGGTGGAGCGTCTCAAACTTAGTTTTATGCATGTCTTAGGGTGGAGCGTCTCAAACTTAGTTTTATGCATGTCTTAGGGTGGAGTGTCTCAAACTTAGTTTTATGCATGTCTTAGGGTGGAGCGTCTCAAACTTAGTTTTATGCATGTCTTAGGGTGGAGCATCTCAAACTTAGTTTTATGCATGTCTTAGGGTGGAGCATCTCAAACTTAGTTTTATACATGTCTTAGGGTGGAGTGTCTCAAATTTAGTTTTATGCATGTCTTAGGGTGGAGCATCTCAAATTTAGTTTTATGCATGTCTTAGGGTGGAGCATCTCAAATTTAGTTTTATGCATGTCTTAGGGTGGAGCATCTCAAATTTAGTTTTATGCATGTCTTAGGGTGGAGTGTCTCAAACTTAGTTTTATGCATGTCTTAGGGTGGAGTGTCTCAAACTTAGTTTTATGCATGTCTTAGGGTGGAGTGTCTCAAACTAAGTTTTATGCATGTCTTAGGGTGGAGTGTCTCAAACTTAGTTTTATACATGTCTTAGGGTGGAGTGTCTCAAACTTAGTTTTATGCATGTCTTAGGGTGGAGCATCTCAAATTTAGTTTTATGCATGTCTTAGGGTGGAGCGTCTCAAATTTAGTTTTATGCATGTCTTAGGGTGGAGCGTCTCAAACTTAGTTTTATGCATGTCTTAGGGTGGAGTGTCTCAAACTTAGTTTTATGCATGTCTTAGGGTGGAGTGTCTCAAACTTAGTTTTATACATGTCTTAGGGTGGAGTGTCTCAAATTTAGTTTTATGCATGTCTTAGGGTGGAGCGTCTCAAACTTAGTTTTATGCATGTCTTAGGGTGGAGCGTCTCAAATTTAGTTTTATGCATGTCTTAGGGTGGAGTGTCTCAAACTAAGTTTTATGCAGTGGCGACTTGTGGTCATTTATTTGGTGGGGCCAGACACACTTTCGGAAAATCATGGTTTTGAGTATTTACTATTATTTGTCTATTCAGGAAGTTATTCCCCTTTCGGTTTTAATGGGGCCGGGCTCCACTGGCCTTAATGACGAGCCGCCACTGGTTTTATGCATGTCTTAGGGTGGAGCGTCTGGTTGAATGGATTAGATCGCGAGCTAAAATGCTTGAGTCCCGGTTTCTTCATCTTCCAACGCTCAATATCGACCACTTGTTAAACCACTCTTGTGATGTGTATGTGATCTGAGCCTAAGAGATGAAACAACCCTTCCACCCCAAGATTGCGAACATTAGCGCACATTTCATTGAACAATTTTCCTTCTGCAGACAACCAAAAATTGATATATTTACTTACCTATTTCGTTAATCCACTTCTGTCCTGGGATATAAAGGTCTTCAATAAAGAACTGTAAAACAATCACATTAGATGCCTCTTTTCCGACACGGTTCCAGTTCAAACCTCGGTATTCTGATGAAAAAATAATAATAATAATAAATATCGGCACACAACAAAAGGAACTTGCTAAAACACTATGAAAAATTTGATATTACGCTTCTTCTTCTTCTTTGCGTTCATTCTTTACGACAAATTTTAATCACTCTTTGTGATATGTTTGATCTTTGCCAAGAACGTTTATAAGTTGCAAATTGGTTTGGTAGGCTCTTTTTTTTCGATCCAGAAGCACTTGAGCTTTTCAGCTCTTCGGCTCGGTGGCCATGGACATCGTAACCCTTCGGTTCGGTGCCACGAACACCGTAAATCTGGGAATCTGTGGCTTTTCTGCCATCCCGCGGAATTGAACCCGCACACACAGCGGGATAGTCACCCGTAGTCCAACGCGCTACGAACACGCTGGGCAGACGGGCATGGTAGGCTCTTAAACGCATAGACTTCTACACGTTTAGGACATGTGCATCCGATTTCACTCAAACCTCCTTATTCGCCTCTTACGACATGCGCGGCAGGTAACAGTGGTTCTATTCTTTACACCCCAAATTTGGGCCCCGGTAACCGCTCGGGGGGATATTATACTAAATACACGTAAACATAAATGTGAATCAATCAATCAATCAAGTGCCATGCTGGTTCGCGTAGGCGATCATGTCTCTCCACATCTGCCTGCCTCTGGTATTATCCATCAACTCCGTAACCGAACCACAATTTCAAGCAGACCGGAATTTTATCCCTATGTCTCCCTCTATCTCTCTTTCCTTGTATTTTGCCTGTTGTAACTAAATATTCTAAACTATCACTTCTTCTACTTCTTCTTTGCGTTCATTCTTTACTACCAATTTTAATCACTCTTTGTGATATGTTTGATCTTTGCCAAGAATGTGTATACGTTGCACATTGGTTTGGTAGGTCCCTAAAGGAATAGATTTCTACACCTTTAGGACATGTGCATCCGATTTCAGCCAAACCTCCTTAGCCGCCTCTTACGACATGCGTGGCAGGCAACAGTAGTTATATTCTTTACACCCCAAATTTGGACCCCGGTAACCACTCGGGCGACTGTCCCTTCTAATTGAATGAAAATCGTGGTATATCCCAAAGGACGTAGACATCAACCACAAACGAGTCGTTGATTTTCTAGGCACCACTTATACGTTCAGTAGTTTGCCATTGCTTTCTGAACGTCTACTTCTACAACATCTACTTTTACCTTTTGTAAAATTCCACGAAAACGAATTTGCTTCCAAACTTGCCCACCGTGGGTTTGAACCAGGTACGCTTGGGTTCGTGATCAAGCTCACTACCGCTTGAGCTACAGACGCTCACCCCCAAGCCTAATTTGCATAGATGTCGGTAGTATCAACGCTCGTGTGTTGACGGGGCCTCCCAAGGAAAGCAAAGAATAGTAATGGATCTACAAGGCATGTCGTAAAAGGCGAGTCGGTAAGGGCCCAGTGAAGCTACCTAGTAAATAAAAAGCGTCACAGAAATCGGATGTGCTGGCCTACTTGTAGACGCCTAACTGGCACAACGTACAATCGGTCTTTGGCTCGGATCATATACAAATCACAAAGAGTGATTTAACAAGTGGTCGATATGGAACGCTCGAAGAAGAAGAAGAAGGTAGCAAACAAATTATGCAGATCCCGGTTTTAAAAATCACCCCCGGGTCTCTTCTCACCCCACCCCCCCCTCACCCTCCGCGCACACATTTACGTGACTTCCGGGAGTAGAAGACTAGAATCATCCACCTCCTCTCGTTTGAGAATAGATGGTTTAAGCTGATAATATTACAAACGAAGAGTTTTTGTAGAAAACAGACTGGCCCCATTGAACCAGAGCCAACTATAAACTACTGGGCCGTCGGGCTCAGGTAAGAATTGTGGGAAATCAAACTCCAACTACACCACGTGATCTCGCATTCCAGTATTGGTGTATATAGATGAATTATTTTAAAAGCAACACAAAATGTTAAATCAAGTTATATTATCAACAAGTTAAGTTTAACAATAAGGAATATCAATATTATAATATTTTTCACCAATAAATAACCATAGACTCACAGAATTGAGTAAAATTGCAAAAAAGCGTGCAGTGTTCTATCAAACATCTGTAATTTCCAGATCCCTTTTCTTATCTAGGTCAGGAATACCCGGCCAGTTGTCTGGCCTGTGCTAAACCTGGCTGTGATTGAACCAAGCAAGAGGTGAAGAAAGATGTTGGAGATGTATAAGACACGTCTTTAAAAAAAAACCCAGAAGGGAATATAACAAGAAAAGTGCTATACTGGAACCCGCAGGAAAGCGAATGAGCAGCAATACTTGGAGGAGAGATTTGGAGGCAGAGATTAATGATATACGGAAGTGCTGGAAGAAGTTGGAAGAGATAGCTAAAGATGGAAAGACTTGGTATGAGGTGGTTGAGGGCATATGCCCAATCTAAAGATAGAAAGACTTGGTATGAGGTGGTTGAGGGCATATGCCCCAATCTAAAGATAGAAAGACTTGGTATGAGGTGGTTGAGGGCATATGCCCCAATCTAAAGATAGAAAGACTTGGTATGAGGTGGTTGAGGGCATATGCCCAATCTAAAGATAGAAAAACTTGGTATGAGGTGGTTGAGGGCATATGCCCCAATCTAAAGATAGAAAGACTTGGTATGAGGTGGTTGAGGGCATATGCCCAATCTAAAGATAGAAAGACTTGGTATGAGGTGGTTGAGGGCATATGCCCAATCTAAAGATAGAAAGACTTGGTATGAGGTGGTTGAGGACATATGCCCAATCTAAAGATAGAAAGACTTGGTATGAGGTGGTTGAGGGCATATGCCCTAATCTAAAGATAGAAAGACTTGGTATGAGGTGGTTGAGGGCATATGCCCGATCTAAAGATAGAAAGACTTGGTATGAGGTGGTTGAGGGCATATGCCCAATCTAAAGATAGAAAGACTTGGTATGAGGTGGTTGAGGGCATATGCCCAATCTAAAGATAGAAAGACTTGGTATAAGGTGGTTGAGGGCATATGCCCCAATCTAAAGATAGAAAGACTTGGTATGAGGTGGCTGAGGGCATGATGCCCCAATACTGAAAGATAGAAATTAATGTATAGAAGTGTGGTAGAAGGGAAGCAATGCTAAAGATGAAAGACTTGGTATGAGGTGGTTGAGGGCATATGCCCCAATCTAAAGATAGAAAGACTTGGTATGAGGTGGTTGAGGGCATATGCCCCAATCTAAAGATATAAAGACTTGGTATGAGGTGGTTGAGGGCATATGCCCAATCTAAAGATAGAAAGACTTGGTATGAGGTGGTTGAGGGCCTATGCCCCAATCTAAAGATATAAAGACTTGGTATGAGGTGGTTGAGGGCATATGCCCAATCTAAAGATAGAAAGACTTGGTATGAGGTGGTTGAGGGCATATGCCCAATCTAAAGATAGAAAGACTTGGTATGAGGTGGTTGAGGGCATATGCCCCAATCTAAAGATAGAAAGACTTGGTATGAGGTGGTTGAGGGCATATGCCCCAATCTAAAGATAGAAAGACTTGGTATGAGGTGGTTGAGGGCATATGCCCAATCTAAAGATAGAAAGACTTGGTATGAGGGCACTATGCCCCAATCTAAAGATAGAAAGACTTGGTATGAGGTGGTTGAGGGCCTATGCCCCAATCGAACTAACAAAAAATTCACGACAAAGAAGAGATAAACTGATTACAAATTTGCTGAAATCGGATGCACATGTCCTAAACGTGTAGAAGTCTATGCATTCAGGGGCCTACTAAACCAATGTGCAACGTATACACGTTCTTGGCAAAGATCAAACATATCACAAAGAGTGATTGAAGGTTGGTCGTCAAGAACGAACGTAAAGAAGAACTGATCACAAATCGCGATATAATATCTTCTTCTTCTTCTTCTTCTTTTTCTTTGAACGCTCCATATCGACCACTTGTTAAAACACTCTTTGTGATTTGTATGTGATCTGTGCCCAAGAATAACTGTAAGTTGTACCAGTTATGCGCCTACAAGTTTGTTTTTTGTGGTTTTCCCGATCCAGAAGCACTTGAGCTTTTCAGCTCTTCGGCTCGGTGCCGTGGACATCGTAACCCTTCGGTTCGGTGCCACGAACACCGTAAATCTGGGAATCGGTGGCTTTTCTGCCATCCCGCGGAATTGAACCCGCACACACAGAGGGACAGTCACCCGTAGTCCAACGCGCTGCGAACACGCTGGGCAGACGGGCGTGCGCCTACAAGTAAGCCAGCACATTAGATTTCTGCGAAGCTTATTATTTACTAGGGTAGCTTCCCTAGGCCCTACTTTAGTCGCTTCCTACTACATGCCTCGTATATTGCAGTGTTACTATTCTTGCCCCCTCTGCGAGCCCCAACAACACGAGATAATATAAAAACAAAGTTATGACAGCTTTAGATAGGGCCCCAACTTGTTGCATGCCCTACTTTCTCAAACTGCAAAACACTTCGTATTATATCTCTCTCTATATCTACTACGATATTAAACGAAGCGTGTTTACTTACCCCGAACAAAGAAACTTATCCAGAACTGAAATAAACACGTTGCATGAAAAGTCGAAATTCAAATGAAGAGTGGTATCGGTCTGGACATATACATACTCCAGATGTGTCACTTCACTGATTTAAGAAGTTTATTCAGAGCACGAGGTTAAGACGAGGCCATGTCAGATTTGGGAGGTGGTTAGCTTAGTATTAACGTAAAGTAATAGAGTTTTGAAAGAATATGAAGAGGACAAACTAATCAATAAACAGAATTGTTTCCATCAGACGGGCTCTTACTTGAAATCGCGGGCTTTCTATATATAGCAAAGGAAAAATCGATTATGTTTTATCTCAACTCTTAGAGACGATACTGTTTAGTTCTGAACAATGTCTCCAACAATCTATCAAATTTTTTAGTATTGGTTATATACTCCACATATTTCCCCTCCACCTCCATCCCATCATTAAGTGGAATATCTAGGAAGTATCTTCGAAGTATCTTCACATCTGATAGTAGACTGGATGACAAGAGAGATAGACACTAGAATCCAAAAAGCCAATAACGTTATATACCAACTTACCCCAAATCTTGAAACACCCAGCAATTCCAGTAGAGACTAAAAGACATTATAAATGCAATCTTCATACCAACACTGTGCTACCAGAGCCAAACATGGGCACGGACTAAAGAACAAGAACGGAAAATTACCACCTGTGAAATGAGATGCTTGAAGAAAACGGTAAATAAAACAAGAGACCATATTCTTCTTCTTCTGCGTTCTCACACGATGGGATTTCGTATTCTCTAATAAAGGCAGCCGTCTGTCTCAGATTATCAGCCACGCCATACAGTTTGTCTTGGGCGCTATTGTAAGTGGACCACCTCTTTCTTCTCAAGTTTGCATTATGGGGGCAGTTCTGTAGGATATAATTCCTATGATTTCTGCTTCCCTGTTTGTGCCAACCTCTTCCCGCAGTAAGTTTTGGTCACCCTCGTGATGGCAGGTCTGACATTTTATGCATGGCTAAATCTCCGAGGCAGATTGGCGACCTTAGAATCCGTTATCCCATTCCTCATTGTGAGGGTCGTTGCACCATGTTATGCGCCTTACGGCCTAGTGCATCCGTTTTCTGCAAGCATTTGTTTCGGGTTAGCATTCCCTAGCGGACACGTGCATCCGATTTCAGCCAAACCTCCTTACTCGCCTCTTGCGACATGCATGGCAGGTAACAGTCGTTCTATTCTTTACACCCCAACTTTGGGTCCCGACAACCACTCGGGCGAGAGACCATATAAGAAATTATGAAATTAGAAGAGCAGTCATAACAACACTTGTTGTTAGATTCATTGAAAAACAGAGACTCAAGTGGTTTGACCATTTGGTAAGAATAAACCCGAATACACCAGTTGCAAGAGCGTCATCATCATCATCAGGTGCCGTGCCGGCTGGCGTAGGCGATCATGGATCTCCACAAATCTCTGTCGTTGGTGTTTGCCATCAACTCAGATGTTGACGCTCTACCGTGCCATGAAGTCAGGCCATCCAACATTTTCTCTCTCTGTCTTCCCCTGTCTCGTCTACCCTCAAATTTTACCAGTTGTCACGATGTGTTCTAAACTTCCCTCCTCATCACATGCCCGAAAATGATGACTGCCTCTTTCTTATATTGATGATAAGCTTTCTCTGTGTCTTGATCTCATTTAGCACCTCAACATTAGTCATTTTAGCAGTCCATGGGATTCTCATCATTCTTCTATAAAACCACATTTCTGTGGCCCTCACGAGATTTTTCGATCTGTGTGTTCATTGTCCATGACTCGCATCCGTATGTCAGTATTGGTTCTATGTAGCACTGAATAACTCGCATTCTGATCGGGATTGACAAGGACTTGTTGCAGATAATGCTTTGCATTTTCAGGAATGATGTTTTCGCTTGTCCTATTCTGCTCTTTATTTCTGATCGGCATCTGCCATCTGATGTTACCAGAACTCCGAGGTATTTAAATTGCTGCACTGCAAGAGCGTACAGCCTGAAAAAGTAATCATCAAGAGGAAGGGGCAGACTAAGGAAAAGATGGATTGATGCAGTTACAGACATCTTGAACTCGGAAACTACCTCGGAAACCGATCATCAGTTAAACATGCGAAAGCCTAACGGCAAAAAAAAAGCAGAGAAGGACGAAAGAAAGAATCAACAAGCTCCACCGCATGATTTATTATCATGTGCCATGCCGATAAGCGTAGACAGTCATCGCTCGCTATCTCACACGATCACCAGAGGTTCTAATCAGTTCTGTACTCTTGCTTCAACCATTCAATTTGGATACGTTATATAGTAAACAAGTGCATAACCCTTTAGCTGCTAAAGACGTATATATATGTTTTCCCATTCACTTCTAAAGACGCATTAACACGTCTGTTATTATCTCTCCTCTGTGGGCTAAAGACGTGTTAACACGTTATACATTGCTACTGTCACTTCTATAGGCGTACATTCACGTTTGTGATCTAGAAACAAATAATAGCTATTTTTAGCTCAGTCTTCAGAAAGTATGTAGCAGCGAAAGGGATAAGGAGGTATTAGAAACTCGGTCCTCTACGATGCATGTGCACTAACCACTACGCTTTCACGGCTCACACTTGCACGACGTCTAAAAGAAGCAATTTAAACACACTTTTCATTAGTTAACTGTGTGCTTCGATGTTCTTCAATACTTGGTAATTTGATACTGTTTCTACCAGACTTTCTTGTTCCATTATGATATCTCAAAAGCCTCTAATTTCAGTTCATTACTTTTGTTCACCATAGTCCGTGTTTATTAATATTGCATTGATGTTGACCGATGTAAACAGTAGCTATCTTTCAGTGAGAGTATTCGTAAACAATGAGAGAGGAAATAATGACACATCAAATAATGACAGAGGAAATAATGACAGCAAATAATGACAGCAAATAATGACAGCAGGGGACTGCCTAGAGTAGTTGATAGTAGCTCGGCCTGCTAGCTGTGAGACGCCTCATAGCTCGGGTTCGAACCTACTGTCCGGCATTTGTTCGAGTCCCTGGTCTTACTCAGGACGATAACGTGAGTACCTCTGAAGTCGGAGAAAATCTGCCTGTATGGCGAGGGAATACTAATTACGAGTACATTGAGCACACGGCTGCCAGTGTAAAGTAATTTACAATGTGCACGCTGCTGCCATTGTAAGAAATTGGAAAAACAGATTTTCACGCAAAAATCAGTTTCAGAGATGGAACTTCGTCTGAGTTGAAAGCGGACGAAAGGAAAAAAAAAAAATGACAGCAAATAATGACAGAGCAAATAATGACAGAGGAAATAATGACAGTAAATAATGACAGCAAATAATGACAGCAAATAATGACAGAGCAAATAATGACAGAGGAAATAATGACACATCAAATAATGACAGAGGAAATAATGACAGAGGAAATAATGACAGAGAAATCTTCTTCTTCTTTTGTCGTCACACTGCTACCGGGTTGTTGCCCAGTGTCGTGGTTTTCTGTTTTGTCTTGCGCTGTTCTGGTGGCTTTGTGATTGTTATCTTTGCTCTTTCACAGGATGCTGCCACGCCATCTAACCATCTTTTCCGTGGTCTTCCTCTTGCCCTCTTTCCCGATGTTCTGTTGTAGAAGACTCTGTATACTGTGGAGTTTGGATGCATTCTTATTAAGTGGCCAAACCACTTCATTCTTTGTTTATCTATATAATTCAAGCACGGTTTTGTGCCAACTTTCTTTCTTATGCTGATGTTGGTGATTCTGTCTTTTCTTGTGTTGTTGGTAACTTTTCTCAGGCAACGCATTTCACATGTAGTTATTTTTTGTGATTACTCTTTGCTCAATGTCCATGTTTGGCTCTGGTAACACAAAGTAGGTATAATGACAGCAAATAATGACAAAGCAAATAATGAGATGGAAAATATTTGCATCCAAACAATATTACGATACATATCAGTGGTTCTCAAACTGTGGGTGGCAACTTCTTTGGAGGTCGAAGGACCATTTCACAGGGGTCGACTAAGACCATTTCACAGGGTCGAACGACCATTTCACAGGGTCGCCTAAGACCATCGGAAAACACATATTTATCATAATTAGAAATAAATATTGTTACATAATTTTATGGTTGGGGTCACCACAACATGAGGAACTGTATTAAAGGGTCGCGGTATTATGAAGATTGAGAACCACTGATACAGATGGTCGCTGTGGCGTAGAGATTACGTGTTCTTCGCCTCTCGTTCCAAAGGTAACCGGTTTGCTCCCTCGTGGAGCCATCAAGATAGTTTTCCAGAGACTCCTGATCCCATTGTAGGTGAGATCGAGTTCCTAGTTCTATCGGAGACGAACGATAAAACGTAGATCCCGTATTCAAGTTCATCACGTAATAGAACCCTTGGCATTTAAAAATCGAGTAGAGCCGGCTAAAAAACCTCTGCCCGTGCAGAATTCATTAGAAATTTTTTTTTTTTTAAATTCTACAAAATATATTTACCATCTTCTAAATTACATCCAGAGAGCCGCGGTAGCGTAGTTGTTAGTGAACTCGCTTCTCAAGGCTGGTGGTATGGGTTCAACTCCCGACCGGTCGACCCAGCTCAACTGGGTACCAGACATGCTCTGGGAAAGTAAAGGCGGCCGGGTGATGCTGACCACATCACCCATCGTGTGCCGATGGTCAATGAAAAAATACAGGCCTAACACTGTATTGCCCTATGTACCACAAGGTATGAAAGGGTTCCTTTACTTTTACTTACTTTTTAAAAATTACATCAGGGACCCTCGCCGGTGCTACAGAGTGTGCACTGCCGCTGAGATATTCATGTGTAAGAAAGAGCTCGGATCAGAAATGGTTACTCACCGAAGTGCAATGATGTTGGCCTATCAATTATTCAATGAAACGTATCAACCTAGTTAACCACTCTTTGTGCCCGCGTGCCCAGCGTGTTCGTAGCGTGTTGGACTACGGGTGACTAGTCCTCTGTAAGTGCGGGTTCAACTCCGCGGACTGGCAGAAAGCTACAGGTTCCCCAGATTTCGGTGTTGGGCACCGAGTCGATTTACGATGTCCATGACACCGAGCCGAAGGTTACGATGTCCATGACACCGAGCCGAAGGGTTACAATGTCCATGACACCGAGCCGAAGGGTTACGATGTCCATGACACCGAGCCGAAGGGCTACGATGTCCATGACACCGAGCCGAAGGGTTACGATGTCCATGACACCGAGCCGAAGGGTTACGATGTCCATGACACCGAGCCGAAGGGTTACGATGTCCATGACACCGAGCCGAAGGGCTACGATGTCCATGACACCGAGCCGAAGGGCTACGATGTCCATGACACACCGAGGTTACGAGTCCATGACACGAACGGCTTTCAGCTCAAGTGCTTCTGGATCGGAAAAAAAAAAAAAAAACTCTTTGTGATCTGTGTTGTCTGTGTCCAGAACGTGAAGAGAGAACGTTGTTGTAACCCATTAAGGCACATATTTCAGGTAGAAAAGAAACATCTGAATGACGGCCATGTGCAGGACAATGAAATAACCACTTATCGTGTTTCTTCTTCTTCTTCTTCTTCGAACGCTCCATATCGAGCACTTGCTAAACCACTCTTTATGATTTGTATGCGATCTGAGATTCTTCTTCTTCTTCTTTACCGTTCGTTCTTTACGACTAATTTTAATCACTATTTGTGATTTGTTTGATCTTGCCAAGAACGTGTATACGTTGCACATTGGTTTGGTAGGCCCTAAACGCAGACTTCTACACGTTTTAGGACAAGTGCATCCGATTTCAGCCAAACCTTCTTAGTTTCCTCCTACAACATGCGTGCCAGGTAACAGTGGTTCTATTCTTTACACCCCAAATTTGGGCCTCGGTAACCACTCAGGCGTTTTGAGATTAAGAGAGATTGTACCAGTTATGCGC
This sequence comes from Arion vulgaris, assembly GCA_020796225.1. NCBI lineage: Eukaryota > Metazoa > Mollusca > Gastropoda > Stylommatophora > Arionidae > Arion > Arion vulgaris. The sequence goes on from CM036774.1 coordinate 6,373,523, forward strand.
CTACAAGTAGGCCAGCACATCCGATTTCTGCAACACTTTTTGTTTACTAGGGTAGCTTCCTAGGCCCCTACCTCAGTCGCCTCTTACGACATGCCTTGTAGGTCGCAGTGTTACTTTTCTTTGCTCCCCTCGCGAGCCCAGGTAACACACGGGCGCGTCATCGTGTAATAATAACCTTGAAAACAACTTATAAATTCGAACCGTAGAATCCACAATTTTTTTCCCCGATCCAGAAGCACTTGAGCTTTCAGCTCTTCGGCTCGGTGCCATGGATATCGTAACCCTTCGGTTCGGTGCCACGAACACCGTAAATCTGGGAAACCTGTGGCTTTTCTGCCAGCCCGCGGAATTGAACCCGCACTCACAGAGGTCTTGTCACCCGCAGTCCAACGCATTACGAACACGCTGGGCACGCGGGCTGAATCCACAATCGGTTGCTATCAACACTGGGCCCCCCACCCGGTCGATAACATCTGGATACGAGTTCCCTACTTTATCATAAACAGTTGTCCATCGTTGAGTATTGTTGAGGCCAGCGTTTCCCAAATGGGCGGTACCGCCCCGCAGTTGCGCTGAAGCGTTCTGGGGGTAGTGTTTCAGAAGAATTTGGGGTTGTTCAGGCGATTATGGGTCGGTGGCTCATTAAAGAAGAAATTAATAATAAATATTTTAAATAAATTATTTTCGTGATTTTGCGATTGAATAATCATTAAAAACTTGAATTCTGCATTTAAATTCCTCTTTCGCCCGTCTTACACGATCCATTTTTTCATCAATTTTCTATTTCATGCATATAATCATTTGAAAATTGACCATGTATGACATAAATATATATATCAATTCTCTATGTCAATAAAAATTAGAGCATGTATATATTAGAGAGGGTGTTGGTAAACTGTTATAATGTGGAGAGGGGCGTTACAATGTTTATGTTGTGCAAAGTGGGCGGTGTGGCGTACAATTTTATTTCTGCAAATGGCGGTGTGGCGTTACAATGTTTATGTTGTGCAAAGTGAGGCGGTATGGGCGTTACAATGTTTATGTCATAAAAGTGGGCAGTGTGGGCGTTACAATGTTTATGTTGTGCAAAGTGGGCGGTGTTACAATGTTTATGTTGTGCAAAGTGGGCGGTGTGACGAAAAGTTTTGGAATCTATGGTTGAGGCACTTGAACGGAGAGATAAGACATGCTGAAACCAAAGCCAGAAATACAATCTCAAATCTGGTTTCCGTATGGCTGATAGTGTTCTTGCGCAACGTTTTCTAGAACCGGATGTTGTAACATTTTTTAATGGTTATTCTTAATACTTTTATAACAGAAGTTCTGTTAACGACTTTCTGGAGGGTGGAGTTTCAACCATATTTCGATGATTTTTTTTATAGTTTTATTTCTCTAATCATATTTGCCTCACAGCGTCAGGATAAAAGAGATTTATAGAATGAGCTTGTGTGTGCGCTTCATAAACAGTAGTTTTCGCCGTATCGGTTATCTCTGAGGTCCAACTTTTGCGAGGACGGCCTTTAGCTTTGTATCCACTGTATCGGAGTAGCACTGCGCTTTGGTAAACTATTTGAGTCTGTTGGTAATCTGTTTATGTGGCCAAGCCATTTAATTTGTTGTTTCTTGATGAAGTTCAGTACTGATGTTGTACCCACTTTATTCCTGATTATCTTCATTTCTAAACAGGTATCTTCTTGATAGTGATGAAATCAGAGACATGTCTGGTCAACCACTAGTGACAACTGTTATAAAGAAAGAGAAGATGGAGATATGTTGGGCACACCTTGAGGAGAAATGATCAACGAATATCAAAGCAGGCATTGAAGTGGGATGCAAAGGGTTCAAGAAAGAGAGGTCGATCTAAAGAGACTCTGAAACGATCTTTGCTGAGAGAGGCAGGAAACATCGGTCTCAGTTCCATGGAGGAGATTGAGCGAGATGCCCAGGATAGAGCGGTATGGAGAAATTACTTGCAGGCCCTATGTAACGATAACGGTACGAGAGAAATTATTATTATTATTATTATTTATTTTCTTGATATCCCCAGCATTCTGCGTAGACTCTAGCTCTATGTCGTGACTAGTTTACTTCTATCGTTTTATGTCAGCGTTCAGGTTTGGCACTGATAGCATAATGTTGGGGAGAAAGATAGGTTGAACAATGCTTTTTAGCTGACATTACACATCCTACAACGATCATTAATAAGGTATACAACATTCAGTTGAAGCTTACGGTCTTTTCTTCTTCTTCTTCTTCTTCTTCTTCTTCCTCTTCAGCCTTCGCCCCTAGGGAAGCATAGGTCCGCAACCAAGACCTTCCAAGCCCGCCTATCCACGGCCATCTTTTCCAGATTTCTCCACTCTCTCCCCATTGTCTTGCATTCTGTCTCCAACTCCCGTCTCCAGGTGTTCCTGGGTCTTCCCCTCCTCTATTACACTGGGGTTTCATCGGAGAGCCTGTCTTGTGATGGTGTTAGGGGTTTCCTCAGTGTGTGTCCTATCCATCGCCATCGTCTGATCCTTAACTCTTGTTTCACCTGTCGTTGTCCTGTTCTATCCCAGAGTTCCCTGTTTGTAGTCATATCATACTATCGCAGATGGAGTATCCTGCTCAGGCATCTATTGATGAATGTCTGCAAATTTCGGGTGTTCCCTTAGTTTTTCTCAATGTCTCCGCTCGATATAGAAATAATGTCTTTTATGAATCATTAGAGTACATGTTCACGACCGTATAAGAAATGGATTGATTGAGACTTAAACAGTAACTATAATAGCTGCCCTAGTTAGCGATGTCACAGTAAAACATGGACTGAGTGAGTCGGAACACAGTCAACTATAAACTTATAGAGGTATGCGGACTCACGGGAAACCCTGACCTAGTTTCAGTTAGGGAAAAGGGGGCGGCTACAATTTATATTTGTTGATTTATTTTTTAAACCGATCCAGAAGCACTTGAGCTTTCAGCTCTTCGGCTCGTGCCATGGACATCGTAACCCTTCGGCTCGGTGCCATGGACATCGTAACCCTTCGGTTCGGTGCCATGAACACCGTGAATCTGGTGAACCTGTGGCTTTTCTGCCAGCCCGTGGAATTGAACCCGCACTCACACAGGGCTTGTCACCCGTAGTCCAACGCGCTACGAACACGCTGGGCAGGCGAGCGTATTTGTTTAATAGAACACTGCAAGTTTTTGCAATTTTACTCAATTCTGTGAGTCTATGGTTATTTATTGGTGACAAATATTCATAATATTGATATTCCTTATTGTTAAACTTAACTTGTTGCATAAATAACTTCGATTTAGCATTTTGTGTTGATTTTAAAATTAATTCGTCTATATACAATAATAATTAATTACGAATTTTCAATTCAAATGTTGTATCAATCCTAACAACATATGCCAGCGAGAGTTGGAAAATGACTAAAGATATAGAAAGCAAGTTGAATGCATTTGAAAATAGATGTCTGCGAAAAATAATCAATATATAAAGGAACGAATTCAGGAGAAGTGATGAAATCAGAGACATGTCTGGTCAACCACTAGTGACAACTGTTATAAGAAAGAGAAGATGGAGATATGTTGGGCACACCTTGAGGAGAAATGATCAAAGAATATCAAAGCAGGCATTGAAGTGGGATGCAAAGGGTTCAAGAAAGAGAGGTCGACCTAAGGAGATCCTGAAGCGAACTTTGCTGAGAGAGGCAGGAAATATCGGTCTCAGTTCCATGGAGGAGATTGAGCGGGTTGCCCAGGATAGGGCGGTATGGAGAAATTGCTTGCAGGCCCTATGTAACGTATAACGGTATAACGTATACATCAAGTCTATTCTTCTCACGAAACATGAGACATACAGAGCCTATCAAAATGACCCATCATCATCATCCAAAAACAGCTTTCCTAGATGCTCGTAGAAGGGCTCAAGAGAGAATCAGGAAATTACAAGACGCATGGCTAAGCAAAAAAATCTGATGAAATCCAGATATATGCAGACAGACTTGATTTCAAACGCTTCTACGATGCCCTAAAAACTGTTTACGGACCTCAACAATCTCACCCACTCCCATACTCGATGCAGATGGAGCAAGGCTACTAATTGACAAGCCTCAGATACTAAATCGCTGGGCAGAACACTTCCGTTCTGTCCTCAACCATCCATCCACTATATGTTATGAAGCCATAGAGTGCATGCCCCAGGTCCCAATCAATGCCAAGCTTGATATTCCACCTACCTTAGCAGAGGTCAAGAAGGCAACAAGCCAGATGTCCAGCGGGAAGGCACCGGGTGCGGACTCAATACCAACCGAAGTCTACAAAGAAGGAGGGCCCACGTTGATGCTAAAATTGACAGAGTTATTTACATCCATTTGGTGCAACGAACGTGTGCCACAGGAATTAAAGGATGCCACTATTGTCCACCTGTACAAGCGGAAAGGAAACCGCCAGGCCTGCGATAACCACATGGGGATCTCCCTCCTGTCAATCGCTGGCAAAATACTGGCGACGATTATCGAAAAAAAGGTGGAGGCTGCAGTAAAACTTTGAAAAATAGCAACACGTAAACACTAAAGTACTACAATTTTACAAAATACATAACAGTGACGATAACAACGTTTCGCCAAAAGGCCTTTATCAAGCAAACAACACAACAAGAATGACGAATTTCGAGGAACACTACAAATGGACGATTACATGTGGAAACATAAACCTATCTAATGAAAATCTGGGAATAAAACGAACAACGAAATGAGTGCAACACAAAAAACCGAAAGTGGAAAGAAGAGAAACAATAAACAATATAGTGGATAAATGACACATATATGGAGCAAACACACATATAGATAACAAGGCACGAGATAAGACAGTACTAAGAAGCATATGAATGTAATGCGTTGAGTCCAAGAGGTCGCAAAGTGCCATAGAATGAACATAGAATATCATTCTATGGCACTTTGCGACCTCTTGGACTCAACGCATTACATTCCTATGCTTCTTAGTACTGTCTATCTCGTGCCTTGTTATCTATATGTGTGTTTGCTCCATATATGTGTCATTTATCCACTATATTGTTTATTGTTCTCTTCTTTTCCATTTTCGGTTTTTGTGTTGCACTCATTTCGTTGTTCGTTTTATTCCCAGATTTTCATTAGATAGGTTTATGTTTCCACATGTAATCGTCCATTTGTAGTGTTCCTTGAAATTCGTCATTCTGTTGTGTTGTTTGCTTGATAAAGGCCTTTGATCGAAACGTTGCTGTTTATCGTCACTGTTTATGATTTTGTAAACTGGTACTTTGTGTTTACGTGTTTAGCAAAATACTGGCCAGAGTCCTCAATCGATTAATCGATCACCTGGAACAGGACTTACTCCCTGAGACCCAATGTGGCTTCAGAGCAGGTCGTGGAACAGCAGACATGATAATTGCTGCTCGCCAACTACAGGAGAAATGCCAAGAGCAGCACCGTAACCTCTATATGGTCTTTGTCGATCTGACAAAGGCTTTCGACACGTTAACAGGAGGGTCTATGGAAGATCATGGAAAAATGTGGATGCCCAAGGAAATTCATCGAGATCGTCCAACAGTTTCACGAGGGCATGATGGCACGTGTACTTGACGAAGAGGAGCTGTCGGAAGCCTTCCATGTCACCAACGGCGTCAAACAGGGCTGTGTACTGGCCCCAACACTCTTCAGCATGATGTTTGCTGCCATGCTCACGGATGTCTTTTGGGAAGGCGACGAACATGGGGTAAAGATTAGATACAGGACAGACGGTAATCTATTCAATCTTCGGAGGTTAAAATCCTCCACCAAGGTAAAAGAATCAACTATCTCAAACCTGTTATTTGCTGATGACTGTGCACTCGCTACCAACTCTGAGGAAGAAATGCAGACTTACATGGACAAGTTCTCAATGGCCTGTGATAGGTTTGGCCTCACCATTAACACCAAAAACAGAGGTCATGTTCCAGCCCGCCCCTAGAGAACAGTATTACGATCCAGTCATCAACATTAAACACCAGCGTCTCCAGTCAACGGACAACTTTGCTTATCTTGGCAGCCTCCTATCCAGATCGGCAAACATAGATTCTGAGGTCCACAATAGGATATCCAAAGCCAGTGCTGTGTTCGGAAGGTTACGTGTCACTGTTTGGGAACGGAAGGGGATAAGCATAGTCACAAAGCTGAAAGTTACCAGGCCATAGTGCTAACAACGCTGCTGTACGCAAGCGAGACATGGACAGTGTATAGCAGACACGCAAGAAGATTAAACCATTTCCACACAAGCTGTCTACGCAGAATACTAAAAATAAACTGGCAGGACAAAATTCCAGACAGCGAAGTCCTCACAAGAGCAAAGATCCCAAGCGTCAACACCCTGTTGCAGAAGGCCCAACTGAGATGGGTCGGTCACGTTGCTCGAATGCCTGATAAACGCATCCCAAAACAGTTGATGTATGGCGAGCTTGAAGGGGCAGACGTTTAGCTGGTGGACAGAAAACGCTTTAAAGACACTCTTAAAGTGTCTCTGAAATGTTCGATATAGACAATACGTGCTGGGAATCCCTTGCGCAAGATCGCCAAATGTGGCGCTGTAACAACAAAAGAGGAACCCGAATAGCTGAGAATCATCGTATTGTTGAGTCACAGAGAAAACGAGCAGCGCGAAAAGACAGAGCACACAACACGCACATGTCTAACCTTGATCATGTATGCCCCACCTGTGGTCGGGGATTCTGTTCTAGGATTGACTCTACAGTCACCTCCGCACACACCAGAGAGGTGCAACAGTACACGTTTGAGATTGTTGTCATCATCGCTTGCGATGGACGGCTATTATAACGGTACGAGAGAAATTATTATTATATACAATAATACTGGAATGCGAGATCACGTGACCGGTTGTGGTCTGATTTCCCATAATTTTTAACCAGAGTCCGCAGGCCCTATGAGTTTATAGTTGGCTATGGTCGGACACAATAGCTGCCCTAGTTAGCGACGCCACAATAAGACATGGATTGATGGAGTCTGACACAGTAACTGTCCTAGTTAGCGATGTCGCAGTAAAACATGGATTGCTGGAGCCAGTAACTGTCGTAGTTAACAATATCACGGTAAAACATGGACTAAGTGAGTCTGAAACAGTAACTGCCCCAGTTAGCGATGTCGCAGTAAAACATGAATTGCTGGAGTCTGACACAGTAACTGCCCCAGTTAGAGATGTCGCAGTAAAACATTGATTGAGGGAGTCTGACACAGTAACTGCCCTTGTTAATGATGTTGCAGTAAAACATGGATTGATGGAGTCTGACACAGTAACTGCCCTTGTTAATTTTGTCACGGTAAAACATGGATTGATGGAGTCTGACACAGTAACTGCCCTTGTTAATGATGTCACGGTAAACATGGATTGATGGAGTCTGACACAGTAACTGTTGATAGTAACATGATGAGGAGTCTGACACAGTAACTGCCCTTAGTTAGGGAGTCTACACAGTAAGATACATGACAGGACCCAGACACAGTAACTGCCCTAGTTAGCGAGTCACAGTAAAACATGGACGAGTGTGTCTGAACAAGATTCCCTAGTTAGCCATGTCACAGTAAACATGGACTGGTGAGTCAAAACTAACTGCCCTATTAACGAGTATGAAGCATGGGTGACAAAAATGCCTAGTTAATAGAGGTCGAAAACCTGGACTGAGAGGATCAGACACAATAACAACTAGTCTAATGATGCATCGGAAACTCCTGTCAGTGCACTTCCTTAATCTACATGCTAACGATAAGGTTTAACTCTTCCACTCCGTAACTTCTTTGACCTTCCTCCACATTTATTTTGCAATTTATACTGAATTAGCTGGTATACTGGATTAGAGTCAACTTAAAAAAACATCACTAGCCAGTTTATCGGCTTTGAGGGTGAAGGGTTAATCTAACACGAGCTAGAATGTAATAAACTAGTATTAGAAGCATGTGAGATGAAGTATATTATTGCAGTTAGCAAGGAGAAGTTTATCGATTGAACAACTGATGGAGATGTTGTTACAGGCTCTGAGAAAGATAAACTTCAGAGCGTGGAAAAAAGGCTGTAAGCAAAACAGCTAACAACGCAAATGCCACCCATCTTAAAGAGTTAGCGACATCAACAGTATGACGTCAAACAGATCTCGCTGTTGGCAAATTGTGTTAGGTTAGAGTTCATTGCCGTGCGACTGGAATCAAAAGGTGGTCCTGGGGGTGGATCGATTGAGATCTGGTGAAGGAAGAAGAAAGAACGACCACGTGAGAAGTTCACTGGTGTAGTGGTGTCAGTACGGACAAGGCCGCCATCCCGGTATTGTTTGTATTTAATCACGTCGCGTCTTGACTCCCAAAATGAAAGGAAATTTATTGTTTTTCTTAATTTATTTATTCATCATCAAGTAGCTTGTCTTGATCAGAACTTTGCCACCCCAACAGTCCTTCGGAATTTATCTCTCATAGGCCAGATGTCTTGCCTCTGCAGCTGTCATGTTCAAACCATCAGTTACATCCTGAATCCATCTTCTCCTGGTCTTCCTCTTCTTCTCTTTGCGGGTATGCCTCCTTCCATGATGGTCTTCTCCAGTCCTTCATGTATTTTTAAATATCCAAAATATCTCAATTTTCTCTTTCTTATTTGTAGCATCAGCCAGTTTTCTTTGATTTTGAGTTCTTTCTGGATAGATCTATTTGTTCTGTTCTCTGTCCAAGATATACGAAGGACTCTTCTGTAACAGTTATATTCAACAGCACATATATGTTTTTCCACTGCTTTATTAAATGTCCATGCTTCACACCCATACGTTGCCACTGGGAATATGCATGCTCTTAGTATTCTGATCTTTGTTTTCTTATCAGTTATCATTTATTTATTAGAAAAATAAAATATGTATCTCAAAATTGCAAAAACAAAAATAATAACAACAGATAAAACAAACATGAAAAAATACATTTTTTTTTATCAAAGGAAAGAAAATAGAAAATGTGAACAGTTCTGAATATCTCGGTTCACTGATAAATGGCGAAACACGTAATAACAAAGTACTGTAGTTTTACAAAATACAAAAACAATGACAATACACAGCATCGTTTCGACCAAAAGGCCTTTATCAAGCAAACGAAACAACAGGAGTGACGAATTGTACAGCCCACTACAAAAAGACTTTGACAAAGATACAAAGGTCAAAAAATGAATGAAAAAATGTGACTAAAAACGAATAACGAAATAAATGTAGCAAAACTAGAAGTGGAAAAAGAAGAGAAACAAAAAAAAATCTAGTAAATATATCACTTATATACATTTAACCCTTTCGCCCTGTATTATTTTGACCTCTGGATGCATTTATTTTGCGATTCAAATTTAACATTCAATGTCAATTAGTTTAATCCTTTATAACTCTTGTACTGTTTCTCTAAAGTAGGACATATTATATATTAAATTGTTGCTAATTGGATGTGGAATACATTAATATAATAATATTTTACATCAGGTGATATACGTTTGAGAAAATTAGATTATTGTAGCATGACTATTTTGAAAAAACGAAAAATCATAAAAAATAGTTTTACTCTCGAGTTTGTATTACATCTTAGTATTCATAGATGTTTCTAGAAGTAGCAGTGAAATGAAGGTAATTTATGTGCAAACATATTCTATAAGTTTCATCTAACTAGGTGCAGTAGTTTTTATAATATTCACTTTTAGTGCGGACACGTCAATAAATGGAATGTGGAACGCCCATTCTTTAGATGCAATTATTACATTAGACTTACAACTATCGATACTGCATTTCATAAACAATCAAATGTCATTATTACCATCAATTAAATCTTCTTCATTACTATCACAAGTTATAATTTGATCTAACAGTACTCAAGATTACACTGTAAACATCGTCGGAAACATTAACGTTTAAAAAAAAAAGTTTCGACTTGAACACAATAATACACTGCTTTCCCTCTTTCAAATCTTTGTTAAATGGAGATAGTATTGTACCCACATAAATGTACTTTCCGTTTCTGAAGATTTTTTTAACTTCAGTAAAGGGTTCTGAAGATACATTCGTTTCCGTGAACAGACATCCAAAAGCCGATATATCGGTTCTGCAACATCATGAACATTACTCTGAACCAATATATCGGCTCTGCAGTCCCGTTGGGTTTTAATAAATACACATATTAAATATGGAGTTTGAGAAGAAAAAGTACTAAGAAGCATAGGAATGTAGAGCGTTGAATCCATGAGGTCGCAAGGTACCATATAACGAAATAAAACGATTCTCCAGAGCAAATCGACTACGATCATCAGAGGATGAAGTTCGTACACTGCAGCTGAGATCTTCCTGTGTAAGAAAGAAATCAGAGCACACATGGTTAATCACTGAAATGTAATAATGATGGTCCTAACTATCAATCAATCAATCAATCAAGAAAATTAAAAAATGTGGTGCCCACCCAGCATTCTACAAGTCAAGACCCCCGATACCAGATATATTCATCATCATTATCAAAAAGCTTGTTCCTTCTGGAACTTGGCTCCCATGACAGCAGTCCTGAAAATCTATATTCTGAGCAAGTTGACCGGCGTCAGCAGCAGTCATTCTCAGATCGTTAATGACATCTTGCCCCCATCGTCTTCTAGTTCTTCCTCTCATTCTTCTTCCAGGCATCATCCCCTCCAAAATTACATTCTCTAGGCATCCAGATATATTACGCAATCAAGATAGTTTATATTCTTCGGCCTCTTCGCGACAGTCTGTTGGATGAAGACACTAAAATCGATGTTGAATCGATCAAGCGATTTAGGCAGTTTGGCGTTACCCGTTGTTCAAGTCGAACTGGATGCCTGAGAGGCAGAGTGAGAGGTGTGTTTAATCAGTGAGCCACAGGAACCATCAGTATGCATACTCTTCGATATCTGTTGGGGAGACTGAGCACCTATGGGTCTGCCCGGAGTGCAATGACGTCAGTTTAGTAACCAATAACCAATCAAGATAGTATACAGTAACGCTTACTTCTATAGCTGCTCCATTCACAATAAGAGGAACCCCCCCCACCCACAGCCAACTCTAAATAACTAGGTCAGACAACAGACAAGGGGTTCCCTGACCTAGATGAGAAAAGGAGGCTGGAAATTACAGATGTTTGATAAAACACTGCACGATTTTTGCAATTTACTCATTTCTGTGAGTCTATGGTTATTTATTGGTGAAAAATATTCATAATATTGATATTCCTTGTTAAACTTAACTTGTTGCATAATCTAACTCCGATTTAGCATTTATTTTGTGTTGATTTTAAAATGAATTCGTTTATATACACCAATACTGGAATGCGAGGTCACGTGGTGTAGTTGTGGTCTGATTTCCCATAATTTTTACCTGAGTCCGAACAGCGCCAACAATAAACTACTGGGCCTTCGGGCTCAGGTAAGAATTGTGGGAAATCAGACCCACAATCAAGAAGAGAAAGTACTAAGAAACATAGGAATGTAGAGCGTTTCCTCCTATTTCGAAATCAGACCCCAACTACACCACGTGACCTCGCATTCCAGTGTTGGTGTATATAGACAAATTCATTTTAAAATCAACACAAAATGCTAAATCAAAGTTATATTATCAACAAGTTAAGTTTAACAATAAGGAATATCAATATTATAAATATTTTTCACCAATTAATAATCATAGACTCACAGAATTGAGTAAAATTGCAAAAGCGTGCAGTGTTCTATCAAACATCTGTAATTTCCAGATCCCTTTTCTTATCTAGGTCAGGGAATACCCAGCCAGTTGTCTGGCCTGTGCTAGAGCCTGGCTGTGGCTAGAGCCTGGCTGTGTCGTCCGAAGGCCCACAAGTTTATAGTTGGCTCTGGTTCTAACAGGTAGGAATCCCCCAGAAGTGTTTGTATATTGTGTACATCCGCTGTTCTGACATTGAGGAATCCCCCAGGAGTGTTTGTATAATTTGTACATCCACTGTTCTAACAGGGAGGAATCCCCCAGGAGTGTTTGTATATTTTGTACATCCACTGTTCTAACATGATCCTAAATCGATAAGATAAAGCCAAGTAAATGCATGCACACTACAGTGCGAGATGTGTCAAAGGTCACACTACTTGTCCGCCTGCACACTCAATTGCGTACGATATAATCCTTGACCTATAAACCTGAAACACAGCTGTTGACCTATCTGTAGATAATACAGAATAAGTATACATCAACAACAGTAACTACCAACATTACAAATACAAGAACAATCAATATTACAAATACAAGAACAATCAATATTACAAATACAAGAACAATCAATATTACAAATACAAGAACAATAACAATCAACATTACAAATACAAGAACAACCAACATTACAAATACAAGAACAAGAACAACCAACATTACAATACAAGAATAAGAACAACCAACATTACAAATACAAGAACAAGAACAACCAATATTACAAGAACAAGAACAACCAACATTACAAATAGAAGAACAAGAACAACCAACATTACAAATACAAGAACACTAACAACCAACATTACAAATACAAGAACATGAACAACCAACATTACCAATATTACAAAAATAACTACCCCAAATAGATTTATGCTCATAGAATTATGAACATATTTCACTGTGGACCTCAGAAATAGCGGTGGATCTTAGAAATAACAGTAAGGCTCAGAAATGACAGTGGTCCTCAGAAATAACAGTAAAGCTCAGACATAACAGTAAGGTTCAGACATAACAGCAGACCGCAGAAATAACAGTGGATCTCAGAAATAGCAATGGATCTCAGAAATAACAGAGGATGCGAAAACCATTACTTATGAAACACACACAAAAGACCGTTCTAGAAATATCTTCTTATCCTGACGTTGTGAGGCAAAGAGGAGCTTCGAGCCGAATGGATTAGAGCGCGGATTCCATTAGTCTTCTTCTTCTTCTTCTTTGCGTTCGTTCTTTACCACCAATTTTAATCACTCTTTGTGATATGTTTGATCTTTGCCAAGAACGTGTATACGTTGCACATTGGTTTGGTAGGCCCTAAACGTATAGACTTTTACACGTTTAGGACACATGCATCTGATTTCAGCCAAACCTCCTTATTCGCCTCTTACGACATGTGAGGCAGGTAACAGTGGTTCTATTCTTTACACTCGAAATTTGGGCCCCGGTAACAACTCGGGCTATCCCATTAATAAAACCATTGTTTAATTCTCGGTAAGACCAGTGACTATTTTTCTGTCGGAGGCATAAATAAAAAGTCCTAACCTGAACAGTTTGGTGGTGACTGTATTAGCCATGGGATCATTAAATTCTTCAGGCGTATGCCCCTCCCTTCTTTCCTGTCCTACACCGCAATAAAAACCGGTCGTTACTGCTTGTAATACCCCTTCATGGGCGGTGTAGGACAGGAGGGAGATGAGCCTGTGGAAGTTAATGGCCACATGGCTAGTGCAGTTGCCGCGAAACTCTTAGGCTAGAATGTTTTCTTTGTTGTCCTCGACAGAAAAAACAATCATTGACATATTCCGTGGTTTGGACCTCTGGGTCTTCCAGACTTTAGGGAAGCCACGCTCTAATTGTATCTCGTCCAGTACGTTGACTACTGACATCGCGGTTCAATCAGGATGGCAAAAGCAGTTCTCCAGTTGGTGTTCGTGCCGCTGAACCAAGTGTTCGTAGCCTGGACTACGAGGTGACTATCCGCTCTGGATGGGAATTCAATTCTGGGCGATGGTTGCAAAAATCACAGATTCCCCAGTTTACCGTGTTCGTGGACAAGAAAAGTAACACGGTACATGTGCATGGCAGAGGCCTGAGAGGCTGAAAGCTCCAAAAGTGCTTCTGGAACGGGAAAAAAAAAATTGTTTTAGTTGCTGTTTTGTGTGTGTGTGAGGCAGAACAAGATAAGAGAAATAGAGAAAACTATTACTACTGGTGTTAGTACTCCAGCCATCTTCAATGTTTAAGAAATTATTGGAAAAAATTGCCTGTGTGACGCCGGAGCTCTCAAGGGGAGCAAAGAATAGTAACACTATGTTCTACAATGCATGTCGTAAGAGGCGACTGAGGTAGGGGCCTAGGGAAGCTATCCTAGCAGTGGCGGCTCGTCATTAAGGGCCTGTGGGGCCGGGCCCCACCAAAAATAATGTGAATTGTGTATTTACTATTTTACAAATTAAAATATAACCTAACCTAAAACCATGATTTTTCCGAAAATTTGTGTCCCACCAACAAAAATGAGCACGAGCCGCCACTGTACCCTAGTAAATAAATAACGTCGCAGAAATCGGATGTGTTGGCCTACTTGTACGTTGGCGCATAACTGGTACAACGTAAATTGTTCTTATGCTCAGATTACATACAAATCACACAGAATGGTTAACAAGTGGTCAATATGGAAAGTTCGAAAAAAAAGAAGATCATTGTCTGTTTACTGATCATATTGGCTCCGGTGTTTTCTCTAGGGTTCTTAAAAAACTCATTCTTATCGCAGTGGAAAATGTACTTTTCTTAGTAACCCTGTACCTTATCTCATGTCTCTCTATCTATCTCTCTCTCTCACCCTCTCTCTCTCTCTCTCTCTGATATTTATTTGTCTCAGTGCCACTAACAAGCATCGTTAACGGAATAGTCCATTCGAAGAATGTCCTTCTACAAGCGGAAGTAACTAATGAACAAACGGTAAACACAAGAGACGCATATTGAGAAGAGCATAAATTCCACGTCGTCGATGATTAAAATATTATAGTTCGTTCCAAAATTCGTGATCACACTGAGGTTTAATTTGTACAAAATATATCTGATGGATACAAGTATTTTGTTGCATGCAGTCTTATATACCTCACGACGTTACGAATCCATGTTTAACTAATTGGTAGGTAGCTTAGTTGATGCAAAAACGTTTTTGTTATATAATTTTGCATAAGCACAACAAAATGATCATCAAAGTCTAGAATTTACAGTAATACACAAAATGGTGGTGAATGATTACAAAGGCGTTTCCCTATCATTAATTATAAAAAGAAAGGTCACATAGTGAACAAATGACACCTTCCACTTCTATAAATGAAAGTAAATGTTGCGTACATACACCAATGACAGTCGGTAGGAAACATTGTGAACTGATTAATTCCACGGGATTCCCGATTTTGACTTGCACTGAATTGCATTTGGAACACGGAAATGCTTAGTTATAGACAAACTTGACAATCGTACTGTAAAATTTCGACAAGTATACCATATCAACATCGCTGTAATTTTAGTAATAACATATAATACAATTCTTACAGAACTAAAGGTTTGGGTGGGCAAAAATACTTTTGGAAGGTCGTGTATAACTTCTTCTTTTCTTCGAACTTTCTATATCGAAAACTTGTTAACCACTTTGTGTGATTTGTATGTGATCTGAGCCTAAGAGCGATTGTACGTTGTGTCAGTTATGCGCGCTACAAGTATGCCAGCACATCCGATTTCTGTGATGCTTTTTATTTACTAGGGTAGCTTTCCTAGGTCCAATATCAGTTGCCTCTTACGACATGCCTTCTAGGTTGCTGTGGTACTATTCTTTGTTTCTCTTGCGGGCTCCTGCACCACACGGGCGCCACGTATAAGAAATAACAAAAGCAATTTACAAAACATCCGGCTTTTTTTTTTTAATTTACAAAACATCTGGCCTTCATATGTCGATCTCTCTCTCTCTCTGATCTCTCTCTCTCGCGAGTCTCTCTCTCTGCGAGGTCTCTCTCTCTCTGCGAGGTCTTCTCTCTCTGCGAGATCTCTCTCTCTCGCAGGTCTCTCTCTCGCGAGGTCTCTCTCTTCGTGAGGTCTCTCTCTCGTGAGGTCTCTCTCTCTCTCCTCCCTCCCTCCCCCTCCCTCCTCTCTCTCTCTCTCTCGTGAGGTCTCTCTCTCTCCCTTCCTCTCTCCCTCTCTCGTGAGGTCTCTCTCTCTCCTCTCCCTCCCCCCTCCCCTCTCTCTCTCTCTCGTGAGGTCTCTCTCTCCCTCCCCCTCCCTCCCTCCCTCTCTCTCTCTCTCCCTCTCTCTCGTGAGGTCTATGTGACATAGCGGTTAGGCACTCGCCTCTCATTTCAAAGATACTCGGTTCACTCCCTCGTGGAGCCATCTTGAAATTTTCCCAGACATCCCTGATCTCAGGGTAGATGATATCTTCCAAGTTCTATCGGAGACGGACGATAAAACGTATGTCCCTTGTTCTGTTTGAGAAGTAAAAGAATACTTGTTAGTTCAAGATCGAGAAGAACCGACTGAAACGTTGCTGCAAAATACATTAGAAAGATTTTAAATAAAATTCTTACAAAATATTATCACCAGCTTCAACAATTACATCGGGGACCATCACCGGTGCTACGGAGCTCGTTCACTGCGCAGATGAGATATCTGTGTAAGAAAGAGATCGGAACAGACATCGTTACTCACCGAAGTGCAATGATGATGATCATATCAATCAATCACATCAATATCTCTCACATTATTTCTCTCCATTTCTCTCTCTCTCTCTCTCAAACACATGTTTCTATGTTTATCTCTGTCTGTGCCTGTCTCTATCTCTCTCTCTTTCTCTCGCTCTCTTGTCGTGTACACCCCAGTTAAGGCAAGACATAGACCCTCAATCAACCAGTGGCGGCTCGCATTAAGGGCCAGAGGGCCGGGCCCACCAAAGATAGTGTGTAACGTGTATTTATTATTTAATTAATGAAAATATAACCTAACCCAAAGTCATGATTTTCCCGAAAATGTGTGTCTTGCCCCACGAACAACAACGATCACGAGCCGCCATTGCAATAAACTAATGCTAAATCATGGCTAGTTAGGTTTTGTAGCTAAAGTTTTCTACCGGATGGGGTAGCCATCCACATGCCGAACCCGAAAACACACGGGAAATTCCTGGTTATATCAATCAGCTAATATGTAGTGGCGGCCTGCCATTTCTACAAGATTTCTGACTTGAAAGCTGCCGCACAGAGTGTGTTCCTTTTTCAGCTCTAGGACGTCAGCCAAGGGATTCGTTTAGAAGTTGCCCCTCAGAAGTATTGATCGTCTGATGTACGACAATTCTCTTATTATACGTAGCACCATATAAACTACCTCCACATCGTGGGAGTGGCTTCCCGCTTCGATCCCTACCCGCTTCGATCCCTACCCGCTTCGCCAGACTTTAGATCAGTCCGCTTTCAGGGCCACCACGTGGAGGTGGGATATGGTCTTGATCAGCTCCAACTTACTAATCCTGGAACTGCATTGCTCCTTAATTTCATGACCTTACCATAGTAGGCGGCTCGTGATCATTTTTGTTGATGGGGCCAGACAAAAATTTGCGGTAAAATCATGATTTTGGGTTAGGTTATATTTTAATTCATAAAACAAATACACGTTACATATTATTTTTGGTGGGGCAGGGCCCCACTTGCCCCTAATGACGAGCCGCCACTGGTTCTAATCCGTCCCATGTTATAAGCAATACTGGAGTGAAAGAAAGATCGACGAGAAACGGGAAGAAGGAAAATCGTGTAATATATGATAATGATGCAGTTGCAGATAGAGACAATAGTTTCTCAGAGCTAGGCAGCAATTCAGGAAGCTATAACGTTGTTAGCGGGAGAGACAGCGTGACAGAGACAGACACAGAGAGAGAGAATGTGATCTGGTTACTGAATATTCTGAATTGTAAATTAGTATCACGTGATATTTGCTACAGTTGTGGAGAAATAAATTGCTAAATAATTCACTATTTATGATATAAACTCTCAATTTATTCTTTCTTCTTTGCGATCGCTATTTTGCTGATTATACCGTTAGACGTGTTTTATGATGAATACTGTTGTCTGGAGCTCATCTCTGGTGACATGTTTACAGACGTGTTTTATGATGAAGACTGTTGTCTGGAGCTCATCTCTGGTGACAGGGCCAGCATTTCTTTCTAGGGAGGATGTTGTGTTGTATTGTAGGGCCAGCATTTCTTTCTAGGGAGGACATACAGGGGACAGTCTTGCAGTGCATGTTTTGTGGTTTGATCAACGGTGCCACAAGGACACAGAGGGGATGGTGGACTATCGTAGTCTGTGTAGGTATTTGTTCAGTCTGTTATGACTAATCCTGAGTCGGAAGATGATAGTCTGTCCTTGTCTGTCAAGTGTGTGGTAGTCATCGTTGGATAGTTTAGGTGCTTTTCTAATGTCCACGATAGTTCTTTTTTTCAAAGTATGTGGTTTCGTTTTCTACTTGTTCACATTCTGCTCCTTTTTTTCAATTTTGTCTGCCTTCTCTTTACCTGGCACTCCACAGTGTGATGATACCCACTGAAGTGTAACTCTCTTGTTACCTGGCACTTCACAGTGTGATGATACCCACTGAAGTGTAACTCTCTTGCTACCTGGCACTTCACAGTGTGATGATACCCACTGAAGTGTAACTCTCTTGTTACCTGGCACTCCACAGTGTGATGATACCCACTGGAGTGTAACTCTCTTGTTACCTGGCACTCCACAGTGTGATGATACCCACTGAAGTGTAACTCTCTTGTTACCTGGCACTCCACAGTGTGACGATACCCACTGAAGTGTAACTCTCTTGTTACCTGGCACTCCACAGTGTGATGATACCCACTGAAGTGTAACTCTCTTGTTACCTGGCACTCCACAGTGTGACGATACCCACTGAAGTGTAACTCTCTTGTTACCTGGCACTCCACAGTGTGATGATACCCACTGAAGTGTAACTCTCTTGTTACCTGGCACTCCACAGTGTGATGATACCCACTGAAGTGTAACTCTCTTGTTACCTGGCACTCCACAGTGTGATGATACCCACTGAAGTGTAACTCTCTTGTTACCTGGGACTACTTGATAATAGTACTCCGTGTATGGACTTTACAGTTGATGATACACTGAAGTGTAATTCTCTTGTTACCTCATCCAAAGTGGATGATACAACTGAAATTAATTCTAGTTACGGCATACATTAGTGTAGATACATTGAAGTGTAACTTTCTTTGTTATGTTTAGTGTTACCTGATGTTACTTTCTGATACCATCACAGTAGACATTACCATGAAGTGTACATCTCTTCTACATGGCACTCCACAGTGCGACTAACCACTGAAGTGTAACTCTCTTGTTACCTGACTCCACAGTGGCTGTCGATACCCACTGAAGTGTAGTCTCTTGCAGCTGGACTCCACAGTGTGGATTCGCCCTTACTGAAGGAACTTCTTGTTACCTGACTCAGTGGATGATCACTGAGTGTACCTCTTGTACCTGGCACTCCACAGTGTGATGATACCACTGAAGTGTAACTCTCTGTTACCTGTCACTCCAAATGTGTCGATCCCACTGAAGTAAACTTCTTGTTACCTGGCACTCAACAGTGGATGATATTCATAAGTGTCAACTCTCTTGTTACCCCTGGCACTCCCAGTGGACGATACCCACTTGTTGCTAACTCTTTTCCTGACTTCAGTGTGATGGTACCCACTGAAGTGAGCACTCTGTTCCCGGCACTCACAGTGTGATGATACCCATCTGAAGTGTACTCTCTTGTCCTTGGCACTCCACAGTGTGATGATACCACTGAAGTGTAACTCTCTGTTACTGCACCCACAGTGTATGATACCCACTGATGTGTCTCTGTACCTGGCACTTCACAGTGTGATGATACCACTGAAGTGCAACTCTCTGTTACTGGCATCCTTACAGGTTGAATATCCCACTGAATGTGACTCCTTTTACCTGGCACTCACAGTGTGACTGATACCCACTGAAGTGTAACTCTTTGTTACTGGCACTCCACATTGTGATGATACCCACTGAAGTGTAACTTTCTTGTTACCTGGCACTCCACAGTATGACGATACCCACTGAAGTGTAACTCTCTTGCTACCTGGCACTCCACAGTGTGACGATACCCACTGAAGTGTAACTCTCTTGTTACCTGGCACTCCACAGTGTGACGATACCCACTGAAGTGTACCTCTCTTGGTACCTGGCACTCCACAGTGTGATGATACCCACTGAAGTGTAACTCTCTTGTTACCTGGCACTCCACAGTGTGATGATACCCACTGAAGTGTAACTCTCTTGTTACCTGGCACTCCACAGTGTGATGATACCCACTGAAGTGTAACTCTCTTGTTACCTGGCACTCCACAGTGTGATGATACCCACTGGAGTGTAACTCTCTTGTTACCTGGCACTCCACAACGTGATGATACCCACTGGAGTGTAACTCTCTTGTTACCTGGCACTCCACAGTGTGACGATACCCACTGAAGTGTAACTCTCTTGTTACCTGGCACTCCACAGTGTGACGATACCCACTGAAGTGTAACTCTCTTGTTACCTGGCACTCCACAGTGTGACGATACCCACTGAAGTGTAACTCTCTTGTTACCTGGCACTCCACAGTGTGACGATACCCACTGGAGTGTAACTCTCTTGTTACCTGGCACTCCACAACGTGATGATACCCACTGAAGTGTAAATCTCTTGTTGGCAGAAATCTTGCTGAGCTACTTGTAAATTAGTATCACGTAAGATATGCTACAGTTGTGGAGAAATGAATTGATAAATAATTCACAATGTCTGATATAAACCTAATTCTGAAAGTGGGATATTAAATCTGAGCAGGAGTTATTATTCTAAGTCTCTGTGCGAGAATACATATTAGTTTAGTTTAGTTTAGTTTAGTTTAGTCGTCGGATCACCATCATTGCACGTCGAACAAATTAGTCCATAAGTGCTCGATCTCTCCCTCAGTATGTCCATCAGCGTGTGGCGACTAACGACACCGGTTCTTTGTTGGTTTACAATTCTTCTTTGTCTGCCAGCATAGCGTTCTTGTCGAGCTACACCACACTTAACTTTGAGTTCTTGCAGTCTGGTTAGTGTTGTGGATTCGCCGCTATTACGTGAAACGAGAATACATATACATATACAACAGATCAGTGGCGGCTCGTCATTAAGGGCCACTGGGGCCGAGCCCCACCAAAAATAATGTGTAACGTGTATAAATTAAATTATAACCTAACCCATTACCATGATTTTCCTCACAAAAATATGTCTGGCCCCACTAACAAAACTTAGCACGAGCCGCCACTGCAACAGATAGAGGATGTAATAATTGAATTAAGGAACATCACTTTACTCACTTATTCCTCTCCGCTCCTCGTGGAGCATAGGGCCTCAACAGTTGTTCGCCACTCTTCTCGTCTCTGACTGTTCTCTTTATGGTCTCCCAGGACAGTTGAGCACTCTTCAGTTCCTCAAGAAGACTTCGTCTCCAGGTCTGTTTAGGGCGTCCTTTTTTGTTTTCCTTGCGGGTTCCACTCAAGTGCTTGTCTATGGACACTCGACTGTGTCTTCCGTAGGATATGTCCGACCCATCGTCATTTTCTCCCTTTGACCTGTGTCATCATGGGTTCCTGCCCGGTTCTTATCTACAGGTATGTGTTTGCAACTCTGTCATACCAACTCAGTCTGAGAATCACCAGAAGACTTTCATTAACAAAGGTCTGAATCTTATTTATATTTAACTTGGTGACTTGCCACGTTTCTGAGCCATACAACAACACAGATTTCACTTTTGAGTAGAATATCTTGAGTTTGTTTTCGTGGAGATGGCAGTGGACTTCCACAATGTGTGCAGGATAGCAAAGTCTTGTCGGGATTTCCTAATCCTGGCATTAATGTTCTCATCTGTACCTCCTGATTTGTTGATCTTGCTACAATGTAGACAAATTCACCAACATCTTCTATACCCCTTCCCTCAATCAATATTGTGTCTTGCTGTATGTTGTTGCTTCGCAGTGTTTGTTTCTCTGGACTGATTTTAAGACCGACCCGTTGTGTCGTTTGCGTCAGAGCATCCACTTTTTCCTGCATGTCTTGTAGTCTGTGCGAGAGAAAGTCAAGATTATCCGCAAGGCCCAGCTCTTCTAATTTTGACATTTTTTTTTTTTTGGTCGATCCAGAAGCACTTGAACTGAAAGCTCTTCGGCTCGGTGACATGGACATCGTAACCCTTCGGCTCGGTGCCACGAACACCGTAAATCTGGGGAACATGTAGCTTTTCTGCCAGTCCGCAGAGTTGAACCCGCACTTCAGAGGACTAGTCACCGTAGTCCAACGCGCTACGAACACGCTGGGCAGACGGGCCTAATTTTGACATAGTGTCCACTGAATGCCTTTTCCGACCTGTCATTAAGGAACAGCACATTATTATTATTCAGTAAAGATCAACTTTTACGTGCTCAACTTCAACACGAGACCTACGTTTTATCTTCCGTCTCCGATAGAACAAGGAACTCGATCTCACCTTCACTGAAATCAAGGATCTCTGGGAAAATATCCCGATCACTCCACGACGGAGCGATCCTGTTACCTTTGGAACGAAAAGCGGAGCATCTAACCTCTACGACACAGAGATTCCATAGTCTTAAAGTGACAAGTTCTAAACTGAAGTAGCTGATCAATGAACTCAAAATCAATATGAGATTCGATAATGTTGCGACAGCTTAGGCCTGTAATCAATGCAGTGTACAATAATATATTTGTCTAACACGCAATATTGTCTAAAGCAGTGGCTCTCAACCTATGGGTCGCGACCCCTTTGGAGGTCGAACGACCATTTCACAGGGGGTCGCCTAAGACTATCGGAGAACACATATTTATAATAATTAGAAATAACTAGATAGAGAGATAGAGGCTAGAGTACAAAAAGCAAATGTTGTAACCTACCAGCTAGCCCCATTGTTAAGGCACCCAAAAATTTTACAGGCAGCTAAGCAACAGAAGATCAACAGCATTTTTATACCTACTTTGTGTTACCAGAGCCAAACATGGACATTGAGCAAAGCGCAGTCACAAAAATAACTACATGTGAAATGCGTTGACTGCGAAAAGTTACCAATAACACAAGAAAAGACAGAATCACCAACATCAGCATAAGAAAGAAAGTTGGCACAAAACCGTGCTTGAATTACATAGATAATCAAGAATGAAGTGGTTTGGCCACTTAATAAGAATGCATCCAAACTCCACAGTATACAGAGTCTTCTACAACAGAACATCGGGAAAGAAGGCAAGAGGAAGACCACGGAAAAGATGGTTAGATGGCGTACAGAATCCTGTGAAAGAACAAAAATAACAATCACACAAGCCACCAGAACAGCGCAAAACAAAACAGAAAACCACGACACTGGGCAACAACCCGGTAGCAGTGTGACGACAAAAGAAGAAAGAAGATGAAGAAGAAATAAATATTTTACAATATCTTCTTCTTCTTCTGCGTTCTCAGATTGGGACTTCGGTTTCTCTAATAAAGGCAGCCGTCTGTCTCAGATTATCAGCCACGACATACAGTTTTGTCTTGGATGCTGGTGTAAGTGGGCCACATCTTTCTTCTCAAGTCTGCAAACTGGGGGCAGTTCTGTAGGATATAATTCCTATGATTTCTGCTTCCTGTTTGTGCCGACCTCTTCCCGCAGTAGGTTTTGGCCACCCTTATGATGGTAGGTCTGACATTCTTACTGCGTGGCTAAATCTCTGAGGCAGATCGGCGACCGTAGAATCCGTTATCCCATTCCTCATTGTGAGGAGTCGTTGCACCATGTTATGCGCATTACGGCCTGGTGCATCCGTTTTCTGCAAGCATTTGTCTCGGGTTAGCATTCCCTAGCGGACACATGCATCCAATTTCATCCAAACTTCCTTAGTCGCCTCTTACGACATGCGTGGCAGGTAACAGTGGTTATATTCTTTACACCCCAAATTTGGGCCCGGTAACCACTCGGGCGATTTTACAATATATAATTACATATTGTTTTTGTGACTAATCACTATGCTTTAATTATGTTCAATATGTAACAATGAAAATGCATCCTGCATATCAGATATTTACATTACGATTTATAACAGTAGCAAATTTACAGTTATGAAGTAGCAACGAAAAACATTTTATGGTTGGGAGTCATCACATCATGATGAACTGTATTAACGGGTCGAGGCATTAGGAAGGTTGAGAACCACTGGTCTAAAGGGTGAAGGATTGACTTCATTGCACCGGGTTTTACCCTATATGGCTCGGTCCCTATCCGCAGAAATGGCTCGCCCCCTGCCGAGAGTATTGCACAAATCACGAACTCCGTAGCTCCAGCAACTATCCTAGGGTCTCGGAAAACTGCACTCGTGAACATAATGGCGCAGTCCGGACTCGAACCCACGACCTTCGACTCACAATGCAAAGGGTTTAACCACTTAGCAACAGAGACCCCCAAGAAGAAGTGTGCGTGCATACGATAAACTAATACCAGACAAATCTAAATACAAATGGTCAATTTTCAGTTTGTGAAATTAGCTGTCGAAAACGAACAGAACAAATATATTCCCGATCATTCGCTGATAATCTCAACATAAAATGGCTATGGTTATCCCAACACAAATATCGTGTTTGAAAATAGGAACAGAATTATCATTATCCTTCACGTCATTTGTCCAATTCCGATATTATCGATCTGGTTTCTCCAAGCTGATCGATTTCTCTTATCTGTTGCGAACCACTTTACTTCCATGCTGGATGTGCTATTTTCTCAATATATTGATCAGTACACAGCAACGTTTCGACCAAAAGGCCTTTATCAAGGATACAACAGAAGTGAACAAATTCACTTCTTACACAGCACAGAACATATAGTATCAGGCAATAAAGCCCTATCGGTCCTAAAATGAAAATCTCTACTAAAAACAATAGAAATAATCAAAGTAAGTGGAATACAACAAAACATAAATACGATATAAATATAAAAGAATAAAGGTAAATACAAATTATATACGATATATATATATAAGGTAAAAAAAAGGTAAACAATACAAATCATATATATACGTATATATATATATATATATATACAGTGGCGGCTCGTCATTAACGGCCAGTGGGGCCAGGCTCCATAAAAAATAACGTGTAACGTGCATTTATTATTTAATAAATTAAAATATAACTGAGTCCAAAACCTTGATTTTCCCGAACATTTGTGCCTGGCCCCACCAACAAAAGGATCACAAGCCGCCACTGTATATATATATATATTATCATTCATAACATAATCATATATTATAACATATTATAACATATATATACATTTAACGTATACACATATAGAGTATGGAACATGAGAAGAGAAAGTACTAGAAGCGTAGGAATGTAGAGCGTTGAGTCTTCGTCTTCACCCTTCACTCCTAGGGAGACATAGATCCGCAACCAAGGTTTTCCAAGCCCTCCTACCCAATGTCGTCTTTTCTAAATCTATGAACTCTCTGCCCATTTTCTTGCATTCTACAGGGTGTTCAAGATAATTGCAGCCCATTGACAAATCGAAAGTTGCCAGATAACCTATCGCATTGTGTTTATGTACTATTTAAACCGGTTCTGACTAGCTCATCATAGGTCACATTTGTCATCGTTCCACTACAATTACATACCATCACACAACCTTGACCTATACTACGTCATAACTAAACCTTCTCATTTCCATACATATATGCCAGATTAGCTCCATTCATAGGCTGCTTTTAAGTTGAACACCCTGTATCTCCAACTAAGGGGCCTTCATGTGTTCCTGTGTCTTCCCTTACCTCTATTACCCTGGGGGTTCCATCACAGGGCATGTGTCGTGATACTGTCAGAAAGCCTCTTCAAAATGTGTGTCCCTATTCATCGCCACCTTCTGTCCCTTTTCTCTTGTTCTACCTGCCGTGTTCCAAATGTGTTGTATTTCATGCTCCTAATTTTCTGGAGTGCTACTTTTCTCTAGCATGTTCTATTATCGACCTCCCAGCGCAGAGTAGAAGAACTGAGATCGTATGATAGGATCACAAATGAGAAAATTATGGAGAGCACAAGACAAATTCCAGTGAACCAAGTTAAGTTAATTGCATATCCTTTACAGGACTCTGCGAATCAACCCCAGCTTTTTAACGCTGTTTGTGATTTTTCTAGGCATTATTACGTTTAGTAGTTTGCCATTGCTTTCTGAACGGGTGATGCCATCGTCCTTTTGTAAAAATCCACACGAAACAATTGGCAACCAAATTGTCCGAAGCGTGATTCGAACGCAGAACGTCGGGGTTAATAGACCGAGTCCCTATCCCCTAAGGCACAGAAGGTTAAAGCCTCTGGCGCTGTATATGACCTACTCTGAGAAAATCAGAGGGGCATATAACAAGACGAGTCCTTTTCTGGAACCCACAGAGACATCGAAAGATAGCAAGGCCTAGAAATACCCAAATACGAGATTTGGAGACAGAGATCAACAATATAAAAAGAGCTGGAGGGAGCTGCAGGAGATAGCTAGAGATAGGAAGACTGGCATGAGTTGGTTGAGGGTCTATGCCCAATCAGGATTAAAAGGTATGAGAGAGAGAAGGAGAGGGGTGGGGGTAGGAGAGAGAAATGCCAGGCTTGAAAGATGAATACTGCAATACGAAAAATATCACAGACATATAGACTGCATCACGTCCATACAACAGTCAATAAAGTATTCCTACCTCTTCCATTCTATCACAACCCTGTACATGGGCTAGTCCATACAATAGTCAAGTATTCCTATCTCTTCCATTCTATCACAACCCTGTACATGGGCTAGTCCATTACAACAGTCAAGTATTCCTATCTCTTCCATTCTATCACAACCCTGTACATGGGCTAGTCCATTACAACAGTCAAGTATTCCTATCTCTTCCATTCTATCACAACCCTGTACATGGGCTAGTCCATTACAACAGTCAAGTATTCCTATCTCTTCCATTCTATCACAACCCTGTACATGGGCTAGTCCAAATTTCAACAGTCAAGTATTCCTATCTCTTCCATTCTATCACAACCCTGTACATGGGCTAGTCCATTACAACAGTCAAGTATTCCTATCTCTTCCATTCTATCACAACCCTGTACATGGGCTAGTCCATTACAACAGTCAAGTATTCCTATCTCTTCCATTCTATCACAACCCTGTACATGGGCTAGTCCATTACAACAGCCAATAAGTATTAATATCTCTTCCCTTCTATCACAACCCTGTACATGGGCTAGTCCATTACAACAGTCAAGTTTTCCCTATCTCTTCCATTCTATCACAACCCTGTACATGGGCTAGTCCATACAACAGTCAAGTATTCATATCTCTTCCATTCTATCACAACCCTGTACATGGGCTAGTCCATACAACAGTCAAGTATTCATATCCTTCCTTCTATCGCAACCCTGTACATGGGCTAGTCCATTACAACAATTAATTATTGCTCTCTTCTCTTCCACCACAAATCGGTACACGATCTAAAAAAAAAACATACATCGAGAATCCCAGAATTCCGAGACAACTTTTCCACATGGAAAATTCCAATTTCATGCGAGTTCGCGTTTCTGAACGTCAGTGAATTTGATAGCATATCCATAGTAATGAGTTTGTGAGAGGTGGAGGGGGAGTAGCTCTTCAGCGTCAACCACTTCCCTTCCGGCAAATGACAACAATTAGTCTGTAGCCCAGTGGTTCTCAAAGGTTGTACCCAGGCGCACCAGTGTATAAGCAGTAAGTAAATGAACCCTTTCATACCTCGTGGTATATAGGTCAATACAGTGTTAGGCCTGTATTTTCATTGACCGTCGGCACACAATGGGTGATGTGGTCAGCATCACGCCGGCCGCCTTTACTTTCCCAGAGCATGTCTGGTACCCATTCGAGGCTGGGTCGACCTGAGAGCCGTCGTGGTCGGGAAAAATGCCACGCACATTGCGGGAGCTGAACCCAGACCACCAGCCTTGTCAAGCGAGTTCACTAATAACTGCGCTACAGCGGCTCTCGCACCAGTGTGCCCATTGACAATCCTAGGTGCTCCCTATGCAATTCCAGATCAGGGGTCGGCAATACGGTGACAGCGGGCACCAGGGTAAAAAATCGCCAAGACACATCAGGCCCGTGCTTCTCATAGACAGAAATTAAATGATGAATGAAGGTACGTAATATCTTTGTGAGCGTCTGTGGCTAGGAAGTGAGACTCGGTCTATTAACCCCGACGTTCTGAGTTCGAATCACGCTGCGGACGTTTGCTTGCAAATTGTTTCCGTATTTAAAAAAGGACGATGGCGTCACGTTCAGAAGCATGGCAAACACTGAACGTATAAGTGGTGCCTAGAAAATCAACGACTTGTTTACTGTGGTTGATGGCTACGTCCTTTAGGATATGCCACGATTTTCAATATCTTCCAATTATTTCTGTATTTCTTTGCTTTTTACATCTTATTTATTCAGTTTCTGTGTATAGTGCGTCTAGGAGTTTTTGTAGGACTTCCAGTGTGCCACGAGTTCCAAAAAAGTTTGAGAACCACGACTATAGCCAATAAGCTAATGGGGAATCGCTGGATGGCTGCAAGTAGGGCAGGGCAATCTTTTGATTGATCTAAACCAGCGTTTCCCAAAGTGGGCGGTACCGCCCCCCTGTGTGCGCTGAAGCCTTCCAGTGGGGCGATAGTGGGTTCAGAATCATTGGGTGGAGTTTTTTCGTGATTTTGCGATTGAATAATCATTAAAAATTTGAATTTTGTATTTTAATTCATCTTACACGATCCATTTTTTCATCCAAGTTCTATTTCATGTATATAATCATTTGAAAATTGACCATGTATGACAGAAATATATATCAATGTTCTATGTCAAAGTGAAAATCGAGCATGTGTATATATATAGATGTGGGGGGCGTTGGCTAACTGTTTTAATGGGAAGGGGGCGTTACAAAGTTTATGTCGTGCAAAGTGGGCGGAGGGCCGAAAAAGTTTGGGAATCTATGATCTAAACTGATCCAGGAAATACTAATCTGGCTATTTCATAAATGTTATTGTAGCTGAGGTGTGTACATCGATGAGTTTATCACACAGATATTGATCTGCTGTATTTCATCAGTGATGTTGAACTTGATGTATCGACAAAAAACATTGCACACGTGATAAGATATTGCGTTGTAGGGAAATCAATAAATGAAGTGCCATGACTGCTGGCGTAGGCGATCATGTTTCTCCCCAACTCTCTCTGCTTGGTGCATGCAATCAGTTCTGACGTCGATCTTGTGTCGAACCATGATGTCAGGGCATCCAACATCTTCTCCCTCTGTCTTCCACAATCTCTCCTTCCCTGAATTTTACCTGTTGTCACCAAATGTTCTAAACCTCCTCTTCATATATATGCCCAAAGAATCTTGATTGTCTGATTCTTATCCTTTTGATAAGGTTTCTTTGTGTGCAGGCCTGATTTAAAATCTCTATTTGTTTTCTTCGCTGTCCATGGAATTTTCAGCATTCTTCTGTAAAGGAAGATCTCTTGGCTTCCAATGATCGTATTGATTGTTTATTCATTGTCATGATGCACTGGAGCATTCGTTTTCGCAGTGTCATTGGTAGTGAATTCACGCATAGTGTGTTTTTCATTTTCATAAACGATGCTTTCGCTTGAGCTATTCTACTTCTAATCTCTGTTTTACACCTGCCATCTGATGTCAGGAGTGTTCCCAGGTACTTGAATCGATGGACTTGTATCAGTGTTGTTTTATTTATGTTGATATTACATATTGGTATTTCCGGTTTCTTGGAGACAACCATAACCTCTGTTCTCTTTATACTCATATTCAATCCTTTCTTTTCACTTTCTCTCACTAATATGTCTATCAGGTCTTGTAGATCTTGTTCATTTGTAGCCATGAGAATTGTGTCACCAGTGTATCTTAGATTGTTCATATTTTGTCCGCCAACTGTTATTCCTGCCTTTTCTTCTATATGACGCATGATGTTTTCACTATATAAATGAGACTGCAGTAAAACTATTTGATTGGCAAAACACGTAATCACAAAGTACTGTAGTTTTACAAATTACAAAAACAATGACAAAATGTTTTCACTGTATTGGTTAAACAGGTCTGGTGAGAGTACGCATCCTTGTCTTACTTCTAATGTAGGTAAATGCATTCGCGAAACACGTAAAAACAAAGTATTGTAGTTTTACAACGTACAAAAACAATATAGAGATACGTTTCGACCAAAAGGACTTTATCAAGCAAAGGATACAAAAGGAACGATGACAATCAGACATCATTTACTGCAGAAATAACATATAATAGTTAGACAATAAATCAATAAAGGCCCTAAGATGACAATATGTGACTAAAAGAGCAAAGAATAGTAACACTGCGACCTACAATGCATGTCGTAAGAGGCGACCTATGTAGGAACTAGGAAGCTACCTAGTAAAAATAAAGCATCGCATAAATCTAATATGCTGGGCCTACTTGTAGCGCATAACTGGCACAACTTACAATCGCTCTTAGGCTCAGACCACATACAAATTACACAGAATGGTTAATAAGTGGTCGATATGGAGCAGAAGAAGAAGAAATGTCGTTGCAGGGAAATACATTGACAAAACACGTAAACTCAAAGTACTATAGTTTTACAACCTACAAAAACAGTATACAGAGACGTTTCGACCAAAAAGACTTTATCAAGCAAAGGATACAAAAGTAGCTAAAAAATACAGACTTCCTATATGTTTATAGAAAAAGGGTGGAGACTGCAGTAAAACTTGGAAAAATAGGTAAACACGTAAAAACAAAGTACTACAGTTTTACAAAATACATAAACAGTGACGATAAACAGCAACGTTTCGACCAAAAGGCCTTTATCAAGGGTTTTTATTCCCAGATTTTCATCAGATAGGTTTATGTTTCCACATGTAATCGTCCATTTGTAGTGTTCCTCGAAATTCGTCATTCTTGTTGTATTGTTTGCTTGATAAAGGCCTTTTGGTCGAAACGTTGCTGTTTATCGTCACTGTTTATGTATTTTGTAAAACTGTAGCACTTTGTTTTTACGTGTTTACCTATATGTTTATACAACTTAGATTCTCCGAAAAGAGTTAATTCTTATTTTTCATGTTTGTTGGCCTACAGCATAGATTTCCAAACTTTTTCGGCCACCACCCACTTTGCACAACATAAACTTTGTAACGCCCCTCTCCACATTATAACAGTTTGCCAACCCCTCCCCCTCCCTATATATACATGCTCTATTTTCTCTTTGACATAGAAAATTGATATATATTTCTGTCATACATGGTCAATTGTCAAATGATTCATCATCAACACATCGTTTGTCCGAGAGCCGCTGTAGCGCAGTTGTTAGTGAACTCGCTTGGCAAGGCTGGTGGTCTGGGTTCAGCTCCCGCAATGTGCGCGGAATTTTTCCCGACCATGACGGCTCTCAGGTCGACCCAGCCTCAACTGGGTACCAGACATGCTCTGGGAAGTAAAGGCGCCGGCGTGATGCTGACCACATCACCCATTGTGTGCCGACGGTCAATGAAAATACAGGCCTAACACTGTATTGACCTATATACCACGAGGTATGAAAGGGTTCCTTTACTTTTTTTACTTTTACATCGTTTGTCCTCAGCAGAACTTTGCCACCCCAACAGTCCTCCGGAACTTCTCTCTCTCTCTCATAGGCCAGATGTCCTGCCTCTGCAGCCGTCATGTTCACACCATCAGTTACTTTAAATGATTATATACATGAAATAGAAAATTGAAGAAAAAATGGATCGTGTAAGACGGGCATAAGATGAATTAAAATGCAGAATTCAAATTTTAAATAATTATTTAATCGCAAAATTACAAAAATAATTTATTTTTAAAATATTATTAATTTCTTCTTTAAAAAGTCTTCTTCTTCTTCTTTTGTCGTCACACTGCTACCAGGTTGTTGCCCAGTGTCGTCACACTGATACCGGGTTGTTGCCCAGTGTCGTCACACTGCTACCAGGTTGTTGCCCAGTGTCGTCACACTGCTACCAGGTTGTTGCCCAGTGTCGTCACACTGCTACCAGGTTGTT
Organism: Arion vulgaris; assembly: GCA_020796225.1. Classification (NCBI taxonomy): domain Eukaryota; kingdom Metazoa; phylum Mollusca; class Gastropoda; order Stylommatophora; family Arionidae; genus Arion; species Arion vulgaris. Next base: position 6,405,487 of record CM036774.1, read on the forward strand.
GCCCAGTGTCGTCACACTGCTACCAGGTTGTTGCCCAGTGTCGTCACACTGCTACCAGGTTGTTGCCCAGTGTCGTCACACTACTACCAGGTTGTTGCCCAGTGTCGTCACACTGCTACCGGGTTGTTGCCCAGTGTCGTGGTTTTCTGTTTTTGTCGTGCGCTGTTCTGGTGGCGTGTGTGATTGTTATCTTTGTTCTTTCACAGAATTCTGCTACGCCATCTAACCATCTTTAATCGCCTGAACACCCCCAAATTCTTCTGAACCCACTATCGCCCCCTAGAACGATTCAGCGCCCACTGAGGGGAGTACGCCCACTTGAGAAACGCTGACCTACACGCTCTGATATAACCAAAACAAGGTTCATTCTGAGGTTGAAAGGAGCTTTAAGAGGTTTTAATCCCCTACATAACACACTAACAAGCAAGACTTCCTGGAGACAGCAGTAGTAGGTACATAGTTTTGTTATAGTTGGTTCCAAAATTCGTGATCACACTAAGGTTTAATTTGTACGAAATCTACCTGATGCATACCAGTGATTTTTGCAAGCAGTCTTATATATCTCACGACGTTACGAATACATGTTTAACTAATTGGTAGGTAGCTTGGTTGATGCAAAAAAACATTTTTGGTATATAATTTTGCATAAGCACAACAAAATGATCATCAAAGTTTAGAGTTTACAGTAATACACAAAATGGTGGCGAATGTTTGCAAAGGCGTATTCCTATTACATATTATAAAAGAAAGGTGACATAGTGAACAAATGATACCTTCCACTTCTATAAATGAAAGTAAATGTTGCGTACATACGCCAATGACAGTCGGTAGGAAACATTGTGAACTGATTAATTCCACGGGATTCCCGATTTTGACTAGCATTGAATTGCATTTGGAACACGGAAATGCTTAGTTATAGAAAAACTTGACAATCATACTGTAAAATTTCAACAAGTATACCAAATTAACATCGCTGTACTTATAGTAATAACATATAAAAAAAATCTTACAGAACTAAAGGTTTGGGTGGGCAAAAATACTTTTGGAAGGTCGTCACTGTTAACTATATCATCATCATCATCATCAGGTGCCGTCTCCACATCGAAGGTTGGCTGCAATGAATCTCCAGCATCCTCTGTCTTTCGCCTTGGTGTTGCACACTGCCAGACTGTAACCTGTCCATTTCCTAAAGTTTCCCTCCACTTATCTCTCAGGGCTTCCTCTTGCTCTTCTCCCTCAACTTTCCCCTCTAGTAAATGTTTTATCATGGTGTCATGCCTTTTATGTGCCCAAAATACTTTACTTGTCTGAATTTTATTTCTCTTAATAATTGTTTCTTCATGCCTAGTTTTCCTAAAACTTGTTTATTTGTCTGTTTTCTGTCCATGAAACTCTGCCTATTCTTCTATATATCCACATCTCAAATGCATCAATTCTGTCTTCTAACTGTTTGTTCATTGTCAACATTGTTCCTACTCTGAACTAAAACTGTCTGCTCCACTACTTGGAAGTTAAAATCACATGGTGGCCGGTCTCTCAAAACAGAATCGACACAAATGTGTTATTTTGTCGGTAACGATGATCACGAATTATGGAACGAACTATAGTTTTTGTAACATTAAAAAAAAACATAGTGAAAGCAGATGTAATAACTTAAAAGGTCTCTATTGAAATTCTTCTTCTTCTTCCGCTCCATATCGACCACTTGTTAAACCTATCTTTGTGATTTGTATGTGATCTGAGCCTAAGCACGATTGTACGTTGCGTCAATTATACGACTACAAGTAGACTAGCACATTCGATTTCTGCAACGATTTTTATTTACTAGGGTAGTTTTCCTAGGAACCTACTCAGTCGCCTCTTACGACATGCCTTGTAGGTCGCAGTGGTTCTATTATTTGCTCCCGTTGAGAGCCCCGACAACACATGCGCAGTAAAAACATAGCAAAAACATATGCAACAAGCAACAGGTCTTTAGTGACATTAACTACACAGATCATACCGCCCACACATTGACACATGATGAAGAGAGGTGTACGGGCTGTGAGTCAATGTGCTACTGTTGTATTTTGATCCACAAATTAAACCGCCTTGATACCTTTGGGATTAAATTTCTATTAAAGTCTCATTTTTTTAATAATTATTTTTGGGTAGCAAGGCTTTTCAAAACAAAACATGAATCATTTTTATGTTTTGTGATCAATTTCACATGTTCAGAAATCCCGGAGAAATGAGTCCCCTTCGTGAATTCTGTTAAAAATGATCTACACCGGTCGCCCTAGTTATATGTTGCCCTAGTCATATGTTGTCCTAGTCATATGTTACTATAGTCATATGTTACTCTAGTCATATGTTACTCTAGTCATGTGTTGCCCTAGTTAGAGGTTTCCCTAGTCATCTGTTGCCCTATTCATAAGTTGCCTTAGTCATCGGTTGCGCGAATTATTTGTTGCCCTAGTCATCAGTTGCCCTAATTAATTGCTACCTAGTCATCAGTGCATTATTCATCGGTTGCTCTATTCACCGGTTAACCTAGTCCTCGGCTGCCCTAGTCATCTGTTGCCCTCGTCATTCGTTGCCCTAGTCATCGGTTGTTCTAGTCATCGATTGCCCTAGTTATATTTAGTCATCAGGCCTAGTATCTCCAATTATCTCTGCCTGTCATCGTTGCCTAGACCGTATATATTCACAATTATGCTGTGGACCCTAGCCGGTGCTACGGAGTTCGTGCATTGCAGCTGAGATCTTCCTGTGTAAGAAAGAGATCGGAGCACACATGGTTACCCACCGAAGTGCAATGATGATGTTCTTATCAATCAATCAATCAATAACATTATCTAAAGGTGGATGTCGCTTCACTTCCCTGACGTTAAATCGAATACCATGACGTCGATTAATTCAATAAACTAACAAACTAACACGTTGATAAACACGCTCATACATATAACATAGACATAAAACCATATATTCATGTACATATATTTGGCATCTCATAGCCACGCATTAATTATTCACGCCCATTCTTAATGAATAGTGGAACAAAACGGCTGATAACTTGCACAGTGTATTTATTGATCTGCGGGTTTTCCCGTATATGCTTATCAAACTAGAGCTATTTTAATTTTAGTAACAAGTTCCACAATTTTGGGAAGTTTTATTTTGAAAGACAGTTTCGCCCGAGTGGTTACCTGGGCCCAAATTTAGGGTGTAAAGAATAGAACCACTGTTACCTGCCACGCATGTCGTAAGAGGCGTCTAAGGAGATTTGGCTGAAATCGGATGCACGTGTCCTAAACATGTAGAATTCTATGCATTTAGGGTCCTACCAAACCAATGTGCAACGTATACACGTTCTTGGCAAAGATCAAACATATCACAAAGACTGATTAAAATTGGTCGTAAAGAACGAAAGCGCAGAGAAGAAGAAGAAAGACAGTTCTCTTTTTTTGCATGTCAGATTTATCCTCACCTCTTTTCTTTGCATCATCAGATTTGTCCTCACCTCTTTTCTTGGCATGGTCAGATTTGTCCTCACCTCTTTTCTTTGCATGGTCAGATTTATCCTCACTCTCTTCATCATCAATTGCCTCCTCTTTTCTTTGCAGTATAAGATTTATCCTCTCTTTCTTTGATGATAGATTATCCTACCTTTCTTGCATGGTCAGATTTATCCTCAACCTCTTTTTTGCATGTCACTTCCTCATCTCTACTCTCCTTGAAGATAGACATCACAAATTCCTTCCGACCAGATATATATTGAGCAAACCAACAGTTCTTCCATTCATTCCTTCTACTCTTTCTCTCTACATTATCTCCGTGTTTTCTCCTTTTCCTACCCCTCTTTCCGTCAGGATTCCAGTTCAGAGCCACATGTGGGTGTCTGGTTTACTGCATTCTTAATTTATGTACAAATCATTTCCATCTCCTCCGTTTAATTTCTCCTTGATATTCTTGATGCCATTATTAGTTTTGTCTATTGCGTTTTTTGGGTTTTGTAATAAAGAACAAAATATTGTTCTCTCCATGGCATAGAGAGAAATATTAGAGGGCAGGGTACTAGGAAGCAGAGGCATAGGAAACAAAAGAAGATGGCTACAAGATATTAAAGAAACAATGAATATGACCATCGACGAAGTGGGTGAACTGGCTAGAGACAGAGTGAATGTCAGATGCTATGCAAAGAGAGCAACATCCTATACAGGACACACACCTTGATGATGAATAAATGAAAATAGGCAATAAATATCGAACTCAATTCTATGGAAGAAATTGATCGAGTTGCCCAGGACAGAGCGGTACGGAAAAAATTACTTGCAGGCTCTATGTAACGTATAACGGTACGAGAGAAATATATATAGTATATATAATAAATGAAACATTACCGTATCCCATGCAGAACGTAGGGTATGTAGTGTTTGTCACTTCCCATTTTTGTCCTCTTCTGCTTCTTCTTCTGCGTTCGCCCGCTATGAATTAACCCTTTCGCTGCTACAAACTTTCTGAAGACTGAGCTAAAAATAGCTACTCTTTGTTTCAAGGTCATAAACGTGTATGTATGCCTATATCAGTGACAGTAGCAATGTATAACGTGTTAACACGTCTTTATCCCAAAGAGGAGAGATAATAACAGATGTGTTAATGCGTCTTTAGAAGTGAATGGGGAAACCGTATATATACGTCCTTAGCAGCTAAAGGGTTAGGCGTAGTCAGGGCGCCTGGTATGGCGTTTATTAATGTAGTGAGTCCTTCTTTTCTTATTATCAGTGTCCTCCGTCATACAGGAGTGCCTACTCCGACTTCAGAGGTGTTTGCAGTTTAGATCCTCCTTTATACGATTACGAGAGAGATCCTCATTTATTGATATGTCTTTCTTCTCGTTCTTTCCTCTTCTCTTCTTCTTCGCGTTCGTTCTTTACGACCAATTGTAATCACTCTTTGTGATAAGTTTGATCTTTGCCAAGAACGTGTATACGTTGCACATTGGTTTGGTAGGCCCCTAAACGCATAGACTTCTACACGTTTAGGACACATGCATCCGATTTCAGCCAAACCTCCTTAGTCGCCTTTACGACATGCGTGGCAGGTAACAGTGGTTCTATTCTTTACACCCCAAATTTGGGCCCCGGTAACCACTCGGGCGGTTCTTTCCTCTGCTTCTGGTATGCTTTTCAATGTCAGATTACTACATATAAACAATTCTAACAAGTTCCCTCGATTGCGCCTCATATATAGTTGTCCCATCTTTCATGATACTAAAAATAACACCACGTCTCTCTCCAGTGCTCCGGATTCATGCACTGCCGCTCAGATCTTCCTGTGTAAGAAAGAGATCGGAATAAACATGAATATTAATAATAATATAATAATTCCTCTCGTACCGTTATACGTTACATAGGGCCTGCAAGTAATTTCTCCATACCGCTTTATCCTGTACAACTCGCCCAATCTTCTCCATGGAACTGAGACCGATATTTCTCGCACACATGGTTATTCCCTAAAGTATCAGTGGCGGCTCGTGATCGTTTTTGTTGGTGGGGCCAGACATTTTTCCCCGGATAAATCATGGTTTGGGTTGCTATTTTTATTTATAAAATAATAAATACACGTTATAATTATTTTTATGGGGCTAGGCCCCACTGGCCCATAATGACGAGCCGCCACTGTAAAGTATAATGATGAATGTCCTACCAATCAATCAGAATGAATCATTATTTTGTCATCAAATACCATTGTTAAAAGTTTATGTTAAATATTTCAACTGTATTGATTTTCTTGAAATGTGAGACAAATACAAAACAATGCGTCCCAACAAGCAATCGTTGGCCGGTGTTCTTGTCTCTCGTACGCTGTATCATACACACATTGCTTTCACCGCCATCTGTTCCTACCTGAATAACCAACATCATGTGCTGTGTCGGTTGGTCTATGGATTTTCAATAAAATGTGTCAGTATTTCTGACTGTGATGTCGTGGGTGTGAGAATGGTTAAAATGAGGTGGTGCTTCCTGGCGGAAATGTCCCGTGTTCGAACATTTGATAACGTTAAAAGTGTGTTTTTTCTGTTGGGAGCAAAAATCCATAAGTTCATGAGAACTTGCCTAAATGCGTAAGCAGTCTGAATTACCATAAGAAGAAGAAGAAGACGATATGGGTACAAAGCTGAAGGATTGACTTTATTGGACCGGGTTTTATCCCATTTAGCTCAGTTCTTCTCCGCAGAAATGCCACGCCCTTTGCCGAGACTATTTCACAAAGCATAAACTCTGTGAGAGCCGCTGTAGTGAGTTGTTAGTGAACTCGCTTCGCAAGGCTGGTGGTCTGGGTTCAGCTCCGCAATGCGCGTGGAATTTTTCCCGACCGCGACGGCTCTCATGTCGACCCATCTTCAACTGGGTACCAGACATGCTCTGGGAAAGTAAAGGCTACCGGCGTGATGCTGACCACATCACCCATCGTGTGCCGACGGTCAATGAAAATACAGACCTAACACTGTATTGACCTATATACTACGAGGTATGAAAGGGCTCCTTTACTTTTTTTTTTTTTACTTTTAGAAACTCTGTAGCTTTGGCAACAATCCTAGGAGTCTCTGGAAAAAATGCACTCGTGAGCAGAACTGTACAGTCCGGATTGGAACCCACAACATTGAGAACAAATGGCAAAGGCCTCATCGATTTCCTAAGTTTCTTAAAGAGAACAAAAAGAAGAAAAGGAAGAAGATCTTGTAATAGCAATTTTTGTTGTCATGACATAAGTCAAACAGCTCTCTGCCAGTGTCAGCAGGCAGAACAGACACCAGAGCATATCCTGCAAGACTGTCCTCTTCTGTGTGAGCTGAGAAGCAACATGTGGCCACACCCAGTCGACCTGAAAACTAAGCTTTGGGAAACCTGACAGACCTGAAGCTGTCTGCCCAGTTTGTGGTCCACAGTAAATTAAGCGCATGACCAGAGATCGCTGAAGAAGAAGAAGAAGAAGTTGTCATGACAAATGGTTACTCCTCTCTGACCAACCGCGGAGATGACAACTTACACCACTGGATGCTACGTACTAGAACTGTGTTCTCCGCATAGGTATGTTGCCCGTTCACTAATACGTGAAGGAACAGTTCGCCAGTGTATTGCGGGGTCTCGCAAGGAGCAAAGAATAGTAACACTGCGACCTACAAGGCATGTCATAAAAGGCAACTAAAGTAGAGGTCTAGTGAAGTTACCATAGTAAATAAAAAGCGTCGCAGAAATCGGAGGTACTGGCCTGCCTGTAGACGCATAACTGGCACAGCGTACAATCGCTCTTAGGTTGAGATCACATACAAATCCGAAAAGTCGTTTAACAAGTGGTCGATGGAGCTGAAGAGAAAAGAGTGAGACAAAGAAGATCAGAAGAAGAAGAAGAAGAAGTGAGATAGAAGGAGAAGAAGAAGGAAGAAGAAGAAGAAGAAGAAGAATAGAGAGAGAAGAAGAAGAAGAAGAAGAAAAGAAGAAGAAGAGAAGAAGAAGAAGAAGAGAAGAAGAAGAAGAAGAAGAAGAAGAAGAAGAAGAAGAAGAAGAGAAGAAGAAGAAGAAGAAGAAGAGAAGAAGAAGAAGAAGAAGAAGAAGAAGAAGAAGAAGAAGAAGAAGAAGAGAGAAGAAGAAGAAGAAGAAGAAGAGAGAAGAGAAGAAGAAGAGAGAAAGAAGAAGAGAGAAGGAGAAGAGAAGAGAAGAGAAGAGAAGAGAAGAAGAAGAGAAGAAGAAGAGAAGGAGAAGAGAAGGAGAGAGGAGAAGGAAGAAGAAGAGAAGAAGAAGAAGAAGAGAAGGACACTATCTATATCTTCTTTGCGTCCCGATTGACACATAAGCTTCCACAAGAGACTTCCCTGTTGTCGTTCTGCTGCCTTTCTACAACCGTCTCCACGTCAGGCCACACTCTTTCAACTCTCTCCACCGTTCTTCTCATGTTTCCTTTGGACGTCCAGGCCTTCTCTTCCCATCCGCTGTAAAAGGGGATTTGGGTGTAAGAAGGTAAGTCGTCTGGATGGAGACTTCCTTACGGGTTTGGTCTCCCCCCCTTCATGAAATCAGTTGCCTGATTGACCTCGCTACCTTCATCCGTTGTAACAATGGTATCTGATCAGTGGCGGCTCGTCATTAGGGGCAAGTGGGGTCGGCCACAAAAATAATATGTAACGTGTATGTGTTTTATGAATTAAAATATAACTTAACACAAAATCATGATTTTTTCAGTAAATATTTGTCTGGTCCCACCAACAAAAATGATCAGGAGCCGCCACTATATCTGATTGACCTCGTTCCCTTCACCCGTTGTAACAATGGTGTCTCTTGCTTCTGTTTCCGTACAATTTGTTTTTTTAAGGAATGGGTTGTTAGCCATTGCCCAACCCCAACCTGGAGAACCAGGAGGCCACATTTCGTCTGCTTTCTATCCATCAACCTTTCTGACATGGATGTCCCTACTAGGAGGAAAGCTCATGTCAGCATACTTTAGAAGAAGGACAGTTCAGAGTTTCCCTTCTGCCAGCTGGTACCATGGTTCTTTCTTTCTTTCTCCAATCCTGTTTGCCTCACAGCGTCAGGTCAAGAAGAGATTTCTAAAACGGGCCCTTGTATGCGCTTCGTAGATAGTCTCTTTCGTCGCTTCTGTTATCTCTGAGGTCCATCTTTTGCGTGACCGGCCTTTTGCTTTGTTCCAATTGTATCGGAGCAGCATTGCTCTTTGAGGTGCACTGTCTGTTGGTAATCTGCTTACGTGGCCGAACCATTTAATTTGTTGTTTCTTGATGAAGTCTAGTACTGATGTTGTACCCACTTTTTTCCTGATGTCTTCATTTCTCAACCGGTCTCTTCTTGTTACCCCAGCATTCTGTGTAAACACTTCATCTCTGTTGTGACTAGTTTTCTTCTATCATTTGTTGTCAGTGTCCAGGTTTGGCACTGGTAACATAATATGGGGAGAAAGATTACCATGTGGTACCATGGTAAGTAAGGTAAGGTAAGGAACCCTTTCATACCTCGTGGTATATAGGTCAATACAGTGTTAGACCTGTATTTTTCATTGACAGTCGGCACACGATGGGTGATGTGGTCAGCATCACTCCGACCGCCGTTACTTTCCCAGAGCATGTCTGGTACCCAGTTGAGGCTGGGTCGACCTGAGAGCCGTCGTGGTCGGGAAAATTCCACGCGCATTTCGGGAGCTGAACCCAGACCACCAGCCTTGCGAAGCGAGTTCACTAACAACTACGCTACAGCGGCTCTCAGGTACCATGGTGGTATTTCTAAAATTCTTCATTACTTTAGTGGACAACTTTTAAACTAATCGATCACTCTAACTACTTGGATTGTTATCTATATGTATCATTTTCGCCTGTGGGCGTCTGTAGCTTAAGCGATGATGAGTTCGATCACAACCCAAGCATACCTGGTTCAAACTCCACAGCTGGCAAGTTTGGAAGCAAACAAGTTCCCTTGGATTGTTATAAACGGTAATAATAGACCTCACCGTTAAGAAAGCAATAGCAAACTACTGAACGTATATGTGGTGCCTAGAAAATCGACGACTCCTTTACTTTTCTTTGTGTTCGTTCTTTACCACCAATTTTAATCATTCTTTGTGATATGTTTGATCTTTGTCAAGAACGTGTGTACGTTGCACATTGGTTTGGTAGGCCCCTAAACGCATAGACGTTTAGGATATGTACATCCGATTTCAGCCAAACCTCCTTAGTCGCTCTTACGACATGCATGGCAGGTAACAGTGGTTCTATTATTTACACCCCAGATTTAGGCCCGGCAACCACTCGGGCGTACTTGTTTACTGTTGTTGATGCTAAGTTCTGTTAAGGATATGTCACGATTTTAACATCCTGTTCGTATCCCGTTTAATACATCAGACTTTCACAAGAGATTTCCATTACTGCCGTTCTGTTGTTTTTCTACTAATTGTTTCCCATGTCAGGGTGGTGTCTGTGGCTTATGGGATAGTGACTCGGCCTATTAACCCCGACGTTCTGAGTTCAAATCACGCTGCGGACAGTTTGGTTGCAAATTGTTTCTCGCGGATTTTACAAAGGACGATGGCACCACCCGTTCAGAAAGCAATGGCAAACTACTGAACGTAATAATGCCTAAAAATATCACAAACGCTTTAAAAAAGCTGGGGTTGATTCGAAAGTTCTGTAAAGGATATACAATTAACTTTTTTCTCACGTCAGGCCACAATCTTTCAACTCGCTTTCCAGTTCTTCCCATTTATCCTTCGAGCCCTGCAGGCCTTCTTTTCCCACCCGCTGTCCATTAAAGAGCTGTCCTAGCCAACATGACTACTGGCGTACGACATAAATGACCAATCTACCAAGGGACTCTCTGTTGCGTATAGGTTTGGTGCTTGTCTCTAGTGCCAAAGGTAACAGGTTCGCTCCTCGTGGAACCATGTGGATATTTTCCAAAGATCCCTGAAATCTCAGTGTAGGTGAGATCGAGTTTCTAGTCCTATCGAAGACGGACGATAAAACGTAGGTTCTGTGTTTAGTTTGAGCTCGTAACAGAACCCTTGGTAGTTCAAAATCGAGACAGGCACTCTGGAAAGCAGCTATCCTGGCAAAATTCATTAAAAAAGATTTAAAATAATATTCCTACAAAAATATCTTCATCACTTTCAAAATTACATCGGGTGACCTCGCCGGTGCTACGGCGGAGTTCGTGAACTGCATCTTAGATCTTCCTGTGTAAGAAAGAAATACAGGGTGTTCAACTTAAAAGTAGCCTATGAATGGAGCTAATCTGGCATATATATGTTCGGAAATGAAGGTTTAGTTATTTACGTAGCTATAGCGTGCAAGGTTGTCTAGGGTTTGAAGCGTGGGTCAGTGATCAATTGGGTCCAGGCGGGAAAAGAGGGTTTAGATGATACATACAATGTGATGGCGTATGATCGGAAGGCGAGAAATGACGAACCTGGCTTTAAATATAAATAAACACAATGCATAGGTTATCTGGCAACTTTCGATTTGTCAATGGGGCTGCAATTATCTTGAACACCCTGTAGAAGCACACATGGTTACTCACCGAAGTGCAATGATGATGATTCTATCAATCAATCCACCTGCATCTTCGTCTTTTAATAACGGTCTCCAATGACGCACATTTTGCCTGTTTTAAAAACACTTCATTTGTATTTGTATACCAGAAAAAAGTGCAGAATTGTTAATAAACATTTATTTTGGGATGTCTCCAGTTTGAGTGCAACGTTGTGAATATGTGCACAACAGTGAAGATGGTTTAATATTGGTATTACTAAATAGATATTTCTAAATCAACATTAAACCACTTACAACCTAACATTAACAACAATATCCATCTTGAGTTTTAGATAGTCCTGGACTTGATATATTTATTAACTGTCTCTGACAGATTCTACTGTATCTTCAACTCAGTGGCGGCTCGTCATTAAGGGCCAGTGGAGCCGAACCCCACCTAAAATAATGTGTAACGTGTATTTATTATTTAATAAATGGAAAACAACCTTAGCTAAAACCATGAGTTTTCCGAAAATTTGTGTCTAGCCCCACCAACTCAAAGGATCACGAGCCGCCACTGCTTCAACTACATTTTTTTAAGGAAACTGTTTTAATTGTCAATTAATCACACCATAATTATGTCGATATAAAAACTAAAGTTATTTCAGGATGCTAATAATGTGAGAAATAATAACATTGTGAAGAAATAAGTGATACGGTTCTGTCCCACTATAACGATCTGATGTATTTACGCTGTTATAATAATGGCTCGCCTCTGTGTGGCCGGGGCTTGCACGGGGAGCAAAGAATAGTACGTAACACTGCGACCTAAAAGACATGCGTAAGAGGCGACTGAGGTAGGGTCTAGGAAGCTACCCTAGTAAATAAAAAGCATTGCAGAAATCGGATGTGCTGGCCTACTTGTAAACTGGCACAATTTACACTCGCTCTTAGGCTCTGATCACTTCTAAATCACCAAGCGTGGTTAACTAGTGATCGATATGGTGCTTGTGAAGAAGACATGCGTAAGAGGCGACTGAGGTAGGGTCTAGGGAAGCTACCCTAGTAAATAAAAACATTGCAGAAATCGGATGTGCTGGCCTACTTGTAAACTGGCACAATTTACACTCGCTCTTAGGCTCTGATCACTTCTAAATCATCAAGCGTGGTTAACAAGTGATCGATATGGAGCTTTCGAAGAAGAAGAAATTGAAGACCGAAATTTCTTGCCTCTCTCATCAAAGTTCGGTTCATGGTCTACTTAGGTCGTCCTCTCTTTCTTGAACCCTCTGAAATTCCATTTCAGAGCCTGCTTTGATATTCTTTAATCAATTTATTTGCCCGTCTGTCCAGCGTGTTCGTAGCGCGTTGGACCACAAGTGACTATCCCTCTGTGTGTGCGGGTTCAATTCCGCGGGATGGCAGAAAAAGCCACAGATTCCCCAGATTTACGGTGTTTGTGGCACCGAACCGAAGGGTTACGATGTCCATGGCACCGAGCCGAAGAGCTGAAAAGCTCAAGTGCTTCTGGATCGAAAAAAAAATAAAAAAAAAATCAATTTATTTGATCAATTCTTTGATTGATATTACAATTACATAAATGAATGAAACAATCAAGAAATGACAATGGGATCAAGTATCAATCTGTAATATTAACATTGCAATTTCGTTCTTCTGTACATTTTAAGTGGGTGAGTTTGTTTGCAAGTATAAATAAATTAGTTGCATATCCTTTACAGGACGTAGCCATCAACAACAGTAAACGAATCTTTGTTTTTATGTGCACCGGTTATACGTTCACAGGGGCGGCTCGTCATTAGGGCCAGTGGGGCCTGGCCCCACCAATAATCGAAAGGGGAAACTTCCCGGAATAGACAAATAATAGTAAATACTCCAAAACCATGATTTTTTCCTAAAATTTGTGTCTAGCCCAATCAAGAAAAATGACTACGAGCCGCCACTGTACGTTCAGTAGTTTGTCATTGCTTTCTGAACGGTGAGGTCTACTTTTACCGCTCGTTAAAAAATAAAAAATCACACGAATTTGCTTCCAAACTTCCCGCCCCGGAGTTCGAACAAAATACGCTTGGGTTGTGATCGAGCTCGCTACCGCTTGAGCTACAGACGCTCACAGACGCTTAAGTTGACAGTATAGCTACTCCGTTTTAGGCTAACATTATTGGTTATTGGTTACTAAACTGATAGCATTGCACTCCGGGCAGACCCATAGGAGCTCAGTCTCCCCCAACAGATATTGAAGAGTATACATACTGATCGCCCGCGTGCCCAGCGTGTTCGTAGCGCGTTGGACTACTAGTGACTAGTTCTCTGTAAGTGCGGGTTCAACTCCGCGAACTGGCAGAAAAGCTACAGGTTCCCAGATTTACGGTGTTCGTGGCACCGAACCGAAGGGTTACGATGTCCATGGTACCGAGCCGAAGAGCTGAAAGCTCAGTGCTTCTGGATCGAAAAAAAAAATACATACTGATAGTTTCTGTGGCTCGCTGAAGTGTCCCTCACTGTGTCCCTCAAGCATCCAGTTCTACTTGCACAACGGGTAACTCCAAACTGCCTAAATCGCTAGATCGATTCAACATCTATTTTTGTGTCCTCATCCAACAAACAATCGCGAAGAGACCGAAGACTAACATATCAACAACAAATAAACACCGACGTTAAAACTTGTCATAACAAGCCATCACATGCAAATACAAATGTGTGAAATTATCATCACTAGGCACAGGCCGCTGGTTTATAAAGGCTAGGTTAACTAAAACTAGGACACAATCGACACGATATCAATAAACTGGGGGGAAAATAACACGGCCTGGTAGTTCAGTAAGAGTTATACATACACGCAGAAAAATCTACACTGTTTCACAAACTCATGTAAGGTGATTGTTGTATGTTATGTTTCTTGGTTTATTATTATATGAGTAATATTTGAGTATTTGTGAACGACAGTGACATTGAATGAATTGACAACAACAATGACACGACAATTGACATTCTAGAAAAATATACTCACACACAGCGTGACACTGGTCGCATTGCCATATCTGGTTTTATGGATTACTATTCCGTATTTTATCACAAAGAATATTAGAAAATCCACTTCACATTTTCCATATAAAACATGACATTTAAATGCGAGTTAAGAGTGACGGTTGGTGAGCAAGCAGTTCTCTGCGTCTGCTCTCGTTTCCATACTTAGCTGTCTTGCCAAAAATATACACGTACGCATGCGCGAGAACGTGCTGCTTGGTGACGAGTCGAATCTTGGTTTTCAGCGAGACGATATGTTTGTTAACTGGGGTTCGAATCTCTGATGACAAAAACATACCTTCGTTATCCTTCTTCGAACACTTCATATCGACCACTTGTTAACTACTCTTTGTGATTTGTATGTTATCCGAGCCTAAGAGCAAGTTGTGCGTGTTATGCGCCTACAAGTAGTTAAAAGTTAATTGCATGTCCTTTACAGGACTTTGCAAATCAACCCCAGCTTTGTAACGCTGTTTGTGATTTTTCTAGGCATTATTACGTTCAGTAGTTTGCCATTGCTTTCTGAACGGGTGGTGCCATCGTCCTTTGTTAAAATCCACGCGAAACAATTTGCAACCAAACTGTCCACATCGTGATTCGAGCTCAGAACGTCGAGGTTAATAGACCGAGTCACTAACCCCTAGGCCGCAGACGCCACTACAAGTACGCCAGCACATTTGATTTCTGCGACGCTTTTATTTACTAGGTAGCTTCTAGGGTGGTCCCTACCTTACTCGCCTCTTACGACATGCCTTATAGATCGCAGTGTTACTATTCTTTGCTCCCATTGAGAGTCCCCGCAACACACTGGAGTGATAACAACATACAATTTGTAATGAAGAATTCAAAGATTTGCAAGGAAAATGACATAATAATATTAAGCTGACCAATACAACATATGACCAGACTTAAATATTTGTCAAAGAGCGTTGATTACGAAAACAAATATTGATTATTGGTCACTGGATGACGCCAGATCACTCCGGGCAGACCCAACTTATTCCTCGATAACCCAACGGCACTTGAGCTCTTGCCCTTCGGCTCCAATGCTATGTAGTGGTATATGAATGTGTTTGTAAGTTGTTATTTTGTTCCGTATAATGTGTTCCATTTATCTGGCCTTGAAGGTAGGAGGATCTTCTTGACGTCATCTAGTGCTTGGCACCTGAAGATGTGGTGGTGAACGGTTTCATGATGATGTGCACACAGCCGGCACTCTGGAGTGTGTTGTGGTTGAATTATGTTCAAGTGATTATTAAGTGTTATGTGTTGGGTTCCTGAGTCTAAAAATGATGCTCTGATCTCTTCTTGTAAGGTGGTTGATGTTGTCATTAAGGTTAGGCTTGGTCATATGTCTGTAAACTTCTCTTCCCATGTCTCCCATGGCCCATCTGTTCAGCCAAATTTCTGTACTTGTTGTCGTTAAGATTTGCTTTGCTGTATGGAGAGTTGTTACCGTGATTGGTTGTTCTTGTGTTGACACTTTCTTGGCTAGCCTATCTTTGTGTGCTGTTTTCCTCAACTGATGTCGTATGGTATGCATATTGATGGTGTATGTGGCTCCCTGGTTACACCCAATCCCTCTCTCTCTCTCTCTCTGCCACTTAACCCTTTCGCTGCTACATACTTTCCTAAGGCTGAGCTAAAAATAGCTACTTTTTGTTTCTAGGTCACAAACGTGAATGTACGCCTATAGCGGTGACAGTAGCAATGTATAACGTGTTAACACGTCTTTAGCCCACAGAGGAGTGATAATAACAGACGTGTTAATGCGTCTTTAGAAGTGAATGGAGAAAACGTATATATACGTCCTTTGGGAGCTAAGGAGTTAAGCATCCTGTTCTACTTGTACAACGCGTAATTCTCTTTCTCTCTCTATCTATCTCTCTCTCGATCGTTCTTTTCTGCCATTTTTTTCATTCTTATTGTGATATATAAACAGCCTTTGCCAAGAACGTATTTTTACGTCACATCGCTCAGCGCCATTTGGAACTATGGTGCTTGTCCTTAGGTGACGTGTCCGGTTTCAGCCGGCGTTTACTGGGTTTGCTCTCCGTAAGCCTTTGACTGTCCCCAGTCGACCTGCAAGGCAGCAGGTTACGCGTAATTCCAAACTCCTTAAATCTGGGGATTGATTCAACGTCAATTTTAGTGTCCTCGTCCAACAGTAAGTCGCTACAGACAGAAGAATATTTCTCTTATCAATTCTAATCTCTCCAAACAATCAATGATTCCGATGCATCGAAACGTTGATAATGAAACACTCGAATATATTCAAGATTTCTTCTTTCTGCCTTCTTCTGCGTTCTGTCTAGATTCGGATTTTGGAATCTCCAATAAAGGCAGCCGTCTGCATCAGATTATCAGCCACCCCATACAACTTGTCTTCTGCGTTCTCACTAGATTGGAATTTCGGAATCTCTAATAAAAGCAGCCGTCTGCCTCAGATTATCAGTCACGCCATACAGTTTGTCTTGGACACTAGTGTAAGTGGGCGACCTCTTTCTTCTCAAGTCTGCATACTGGGGGCAGTTCTGTAGGATATAATTCCTATGATTTCTGCTCCCCGTTTGTGCCGACTTCTTCCAGCAGTAAGTTTTGACCACCCTCTTGATGGTTGGTCTGACATTCTTACTGCGTGGCTAAATCTCCGAGGCAGATTGGCGCCGTAGAATCCGTTATCCCATTCCTCATTGTGAGGGGTCGTTGCACCATGTTATTCGCCTTACGGCCTGGTGCATCCATTTTCTGCAAGCATTTGTTTCGGGTTAGCATTCCCTAGCGGACACATGCATCCGATTTCAGCAAACCTCCTTAGTCGCCTCTTACGACATGCGTGACAGGTAACAGTGGTTCTATTCTTTACACCCCAAATTTTGGCCCCGGTAACCACTTGGGCTTTTTCAAGATTTTAAATTAGCCATTTTTCAAACTGATTACTTGAAGTGACCTCATTACTTTACAGACAGACCGCTACAGCTGCACGTCTCGCTCAGTGGACAATTAAGTCATGGACGTCCACAATGTGAGCACAAAAGGGGAAGTGAATCAAAGATATCACTTCCCTCAGTCTGGAATATGGCTATAATTCTTTTTCAAAATATCTTTAAAAAAAACTATGTACGCCTGTAGCTCAAGCGATAGTGAGGTCGATCACAAACCCAAGCGTACCTGGTTCAAACCCCATGTTGGACAAATTTGGAAGCAAATTCGTTTCCGTGGGATTTTTACAGAAGGTAAAAATAGACCTCACCTTTCAGAAAGTAATGGCATACTACTGAACATATAAGTGGTGCCTAGAAAAATCAACGACTAGTTTACTGCGGTTGATCAAAAGAAAAGGATAATTAAATCAATGAGAAAGCTACAAATACAAACACAAGACGATTACTATAATATGAGCAGATTGGAACAAGTTTTCATTCTGGCCTTAGAACAGGACACAATCGACTCCGCAGCCACATGTATACAAAATTCAGCAATTCAGCCATGTGTACATGTGGACAAGCACATCTTAAGACTGCCCAGAATATGATACACTGAGGCAAACTCACTGGCCTAACGAAACAACACTCGACATAAAACTACACGGACCTCTGTGTGAGCTACAAAAGACAGTGCAGTTCATACAAGAGACAACATTGAATATATAGACATAAAGGGTTTTTTAAAGCCGAAGGATTGACTTCATTGCACCGGGTTTTACCCCATATGGCTCGGCCCCTCTCCGCAGAAATGGGACGCCACCTACCGAGAGTATTGCACAAAGCATGAACTCCGTGGCTCCGGCAACAATCCTAGGGGTCTCTAGAAAAACTGCACTCGTGAACAGAAGGCCGCGGTCCGGATTCGAACCCACGACCTTCGACTCGCAAGGCAAAGGGCTTAACCACTCAGCCACAGCAAGCGAACGAAAGGAAGGAAGGAAGGATTGCGGTTGATGGCTACGTTCTGTAAAGGATATGCCACGATTTTCATTTTAAAAACTGTCTTTACTGCCTATTATACCGCTTTTAGGACCTAAAGGACAAGGTTAGGTGGGGATGTGGTGGGGGGCATAAGCAAGTGGAATGCCCACCTGCCCAGCGTGTTCGTAGCGCGTTGGACTGCGGGTGACTAGCCCTCTGTGAGTGCGGGTTCAATTTCGCGGGCTGGCAGAAAAGCCACAGGTTCCCAGATTCACGGTGTTTGTGGCACCGAACCGAAGAGTTACGATGTCCATGGCACTGAGCCGAAGAGCTGAAAGCTCAAGTGCTTCTGGATCGGAAGAAAGAAAAGACAAAAAAAAAAAAAAAGCAAGTGGAATTTAATGGCCGCATAGCTAGTGAATTCGTCGCGAAACTGTTCAGGTTGGAATTGTTTCTGTATGCCCCCAACAGAAAAACAAAACAAATTGGACTTACCGGGAATTGAACCCAAGTTTCCTGAATGAGAGTCCGTTCTCTAATCCATTCAACTATACGCTCACCAATCATCAAGTAGCTTGTCCTGAGCAGAACTTTGCCACCCCAACAGTCCTCCAGAATTTCTCTTCATAGGTCAGATGTCCTGCTCTGCAACTGTCATATTCAAACCATCAGTTACATCCTGAATCCATCTTCTCCGTGGTCTTCCTCTTCTTCTCTTTGCCGGTATACGTCCTTCCATGATGGTCTTCCCCAGCCCTTCATGTCTTTTTATATGTCCAAAATATCTCAATTTTCTCTTTCTTATTTGTAGCATCAGCCAGTTTTCTTTGATTTTGAGTTCTTTCTGGATAGATATATTTGTTCTCTTCTCTGTCCATGATATACGGAGGACTCTTCTGTAACAGTTATATTCAAAAGCACATATATTTTTCTCCACTGCTTTATTAAATGTCCATGCTTCACACCAACTATACGCTACACACACAAAATTAATGCCTAATAAGTTAACAGCCCCGGTTTTAACCTTTCAATCTTTATAACTCCATAATCCTTACAGATTCTCTGTAAGCAGACATCTTCCAAAAACAGACAAATTATTTTGTCTTCTTCTTTGAAGGCTTCATATCGACAACTTGTTAACCACTCTTTATGATTTGTATGTGATCTGAGCCTAATAGTGATTTTACGTTGTGCCAGTTATGCGCCAACAAGAAGACCAAGCACATTCAATTTCTGCGAAGTTTTTATTTACATGGCTAGCTTCCCTAGGCCCACTACCTTAGTATGCTCTCTCGACATGCCTTGTAGGTCGCAGTGTTACTATTCTTTGCTCCCCTTGCGAGCCCTAGCAACACAATGGTGCGACGATAGCAATACTACTACTAATAATCTTATCTTATCTTATCTTAACCACATTTGACGTGAAGCGTCGTGGGAGAGTTAGTTTCCCATCTTGTGCCAGGTGTGTTGCCTTGACGGTTGTCCAGTCCATGCTTTGACTACAGGGGCCTCGTCTGAGATGTTATCTATCCATCGTGTTCTTGGCCTGCCTCGTGCTCTGCGCCCTGAGTGTCGATTATTTAGGCACGTGATGGTAGTAAATGTGGTTCCATTCTCATTAGATGGCCGAACCACTTGAGTCTTTGCTTCTCGATGTACTGTATGCATGGTATAGTACCAACGATGCTTCTGATATTCTCGTTTCTCACTACTAATAATAACAACTAAAATAATATTAATAGTAGTATTAGTATAATGCAGGTATCACACTGGAATCTAAAATGATAAAAATAACAGAGAGTTCACCTATTTAGGTAGCAATTTTGATTGCACAGGAAATGTTAAAAAGAAATTATGATACGAATTGGCAAAGCAACATCAGCTTTTAAAAGTCTAAATAAAATATGGAACTGCAAGTTATATAGTATTAAAACTAAATTACGAATTTTCAATTCAAATGTTGTATCAATCCTAACATATGCCAGCGAGAGTTGGAAAATGACTAAAGATATAGAAAGCAAGTTGAATGCATTTGAAAATAGATGTCTGCGAAAAATAATGAATATAAAATGGAATGAATTCAGGAGAAGTGATGAGAATCAGAGACATGTCTGGTCAACCACTAGTGACAACTGTTATAAGAAAGAGATGGAGATATGTTGGACACACCTTGAGGAGAAATTATCAACGAATATCAAAGCAGGCATTGAAGTGGGATGCAAAGGGTTCAAGAAAGAGAGGATGACCTAAGGAGACCCTGAAACGAACTTTGCTGAGAGAGGCAGGAAATATCGGTCTCAGTTCCATGGAGGAGATTAAGCGAGTTGCCAGGATAGAGCGGTATGGAGAAATTGCTTGCAGGCCCTATGTAACGTATAACGGTACGAGAGGAATTGTTATTATTATTATTAGTATAGTTGAGAGGCCAACACTTTTCCAGTGAGAGAAAAATCGGTTTGGTTAGGGGCAGTAGAATGGCTATACAATTTTTTTTTAAAGTGCAGCGAAATCAAATAGGTCACTATGAATATATTACATGGGCGCCGCGTTGCTCGGTATCTCTGAGAAGGTAGGGGAGATAATAAAGGACGTGCAATAAACTATCAGGTTTATGTTGGTTGTCTTCCATGCATGTAGTTTTTAGTCTTATCTGCATGTGTTCGACCAGAGGATACAGAATTTCCTCAGAAATTACAAACAGATGATAAAGTATTTTCCCCAGAAATTACTTCTTCTTCTTTTGTCGTCACACTGCTACGGGTTGTTGCCCAGTGTCGTGGTTTTCTGTTTTTGTATTGTGCTGTTCTGGTGGCTTGAGTGATTGTTATTTTTGCTCTTTCACAGGATTCTGCTATGCCATCTAACCCTCTTTTTCGTGGTCTTCTCTCGCCTTCTTTCCTGATGTTCTGTTGTAGAAGACTCTGTATACTGTGGAGTTTGGATGCATTCTTATTAAGTGGCCAAATCACTTCATTTTTGTTTCTCAATGTAATTCAAGCAAAGTTCTGTGCCAACAAGATTCTGAGCCAAGAAACTACGCCACTGTCATTATGTTTCTCAGCTTGTTTGTTTATTGCCCATGCTCCACGTGCATTGAGGTTAAAGTTCGCTAACCGTGTGTAGAGAGCTCTCTCTCTCTCTCTCTGGTTAGTGGCTAGTCTATATCCTCTTTATGTCCCGTTTGACATATAAGACTTCCACAATTGACTTCCATTGTTGTCGCTATGCCGCCCTTTTTAACAATTGTTTCCCAAATAGAGGCTATAATTCAGAAAGCAAATGCTGTAACATACCAGCTAGCCCCATTGTTAAGGCACCCACAAATTTCACTGACAGCTAAACAACAGAAGATCAACAGCATTTTCATACCTACTTTGTGTTACCAGAGCCAAACATGGACAATGAGCAAAGCGCAGTCACAAAAATAACTACATGTGAAATGCGCTGCCTGCGAAAAGTTACCAACAACACCAGAAAAGACAGAGTCACCAACATCAGCATAAGAAAGAAAGTTGGCACAGAACCTTGCTTGAATTACATTGAGAACCATTGAGAAAGTGGTTTGGTCACTTAATAAGAATGCATCCAAATTCCACAGTATACAGAGTCTTCTACAACAGAACATCAGGAAAGAAGGTGAGAGGAAGACCACGAAAAAGATGGTTAGATGGCGTAGCAGAATCCTGTCAAAGAACAAAAATAACAATCACACAAGCCACCAGAACAGCGCAAGACAAAAACAGAAAATCACGACACTGGGCAACAACCCGGTAGCAGTGTGACGACAAAAGTAGAAGAAGATAAACAAAACAGGTTATGATTATTTATAAGAAACAGGAAACACCTCAATGTAATATCAAAATAAACAGCACAACGCTGAAACAAGTCCATCAATTCAAGTATCTTAGAACATTTATAACATCAGATGGAAGATGTACAACAGAGAAAGAGTGTAGAATAGCTCTAGCTGCATTTAGGAGGGAAAAAAAACATCATCAATGTGCGTATCCTTTATAGAATGGTGCTCTCTTTGCAGCGCATCTGAAATTCACTCTGTCTCTAGCCAGTTCACCTACTTCGTCGGTGATCATATGCATGGTTTCTTTAATATCTTGTAGCCATCTTCTTCTTGGTCTGCTTCTGCGTCCTGGGACCCTGCCCTCTAATATTGTATTTTCCAGGCCTTCGTAACGCTTGATGTGACCAAAGTATCTAATTTTTATGTATAGTATGTTGTTTATCAGCCAATTGTCTTTAACATTTAGTTCTTTCAGGACATCAGTGTTCTTTCTTTTTCTGTCCATGGTATTCGTAGGATCTTTCTAGATGGAGACTGCAGTAAAACTATGTATAATGGTGAAGCACGTAAAACAAAGTACTGTAGTTTTACAAAATACAAATGCAATGACAATACACAGCAACATTTCGACCAAAAAGGCCTTTATCAAGCAAAACGTTTCAACAAACCTGACGAATAACTCAGAACACTACATATAGACATTAGCAAAGATATAGCAACGGTTAAATACGAATGAAAATATGGGACTAAAAACGAAATAAATACTGAAAAACTGTAAGTGGAAAAATAGGAAAAACAATACAAAAATCAAGTAAATATATGACTCATATACATTTAACATATACACATATAAAATATAGAGCATGAGAAAAGAAAGTACTAAGGAGCATAGGAATGTAGAGCGTTGAGTCCATGAGGTCGCAAGGTACTATATAAAGAAATAAAGCGATTATCTAGAGCAAATCGACTACGATCATCAGATGAACATGATCGGATGGCAGTGACCTGGACGTCGCGAGCATCCAAATGGTCAGTTCCATTGCAATTAGTGGCTACAGGGGTCACAAAGCATTGGCGTATATCGGGTAAGTTTTAGGCCGAAACGGTCACTGAGCATTTTGCCTGTTTCGCCGATATATGCCTTAGAACACCGCAGGATCTTTCTGTAGCATTTCGTTTCGAAGGACTGGATTTTCGTTCTTGTTTTTATGAAAAAACATACTATGCGTGAATTCACTACCAATGGCACTGCGGAATAGAGTAATACTCCAGTGTTATATTGAACCACTACTTATCAGCGAATCATGGACAATTAACAAGCAATCAATCAGATTAATTGAAGCCACAGAGATGAGATATACAGAAGCGGAAGATATACAGGAGAATGCTGAAAGTTCCACGGACAGCGAAGAAAATAAATTATGAGGTTTTAAAAAGAAAAAACTTATTAAAAGAAAGAGAATCGTACAATCAATGTTCTTCGAGCATATGTTGCAAAGAGGGGGCTTGTAACATTTGGTTTCAACGGATAAAATACAGGGAAGGAGAGAACGTGGAAGGCAGTGGTAATTTATAGAAGATATTGGATGGTCTGACATCATGGTTCGACAAAAGATCGACATCAGAACTGCTTAACTGCACCAAGTAGAGAGAAAGCTGTGGAGAGACATGCTCGCCTGTTCCGGTCGGAAATTGATTGATTTATTGTAGAAATTCACTTGATGTGTTCTACAGAGAATTATTTAAAAATATCAAATAGATCTTAACCATTTTATAAAAATAACAAATTTGGCACATGAGGTAGTTTGTAGGAGAATTGTTATTATCCGAACGGTTTGTTAAATAACTTGTATTGTACAGCGGTACGTCTTCGCTAACATCATGTTCCCCCTTTGTACTGTATTGATGGAACAAATTACGTGCCACAGCGATAACAAACTGCCTTTGTAATACGTGTAACCCGCTTCGCAGGTTAATGTTATGATGAAATAACTAACAAAGAAGCCATGTGGCAAAATAGTAAATCATATTTCGCGCCACTTTCCAAAGCCACGAGGCAGTAAAAGCACGGTTACCCTGAATGGACACATCATCTTTACAAAATAGTTCACGCAAACATAGGCTGTCAGCACGTTAGAAATAGTCATAGTGTCTCATTTCATAGTTATTTACACTATTTTGCAATACATTTACATATTTAGTATAGAATACAGGTGTATAGGACTGCAAACTTACACAAGAATCTCATCATTGATTTATTCATACTCGTTATACATTTTCAGTGGCCGACCGCAATGCGCAGTGTCGTCTTCCTTGCCAACATTACAAAAAACCGCATTTACTTTATAAAATGTGCAGATACTGTCAACAATACTATCAATATAGACATATACTTCGTTAGGAACATATATTAATTCCTACACGTTATTACGATATTTATTAGCATTCTTATATATAAAACCCCTCTTGTAATACATGAACAGCTTTACAATTGAGAACAATAGGTCGAAGAAAAACCGGCATTGTGATCTTGAAAACTGAAACTTAATTGTAAAAAGTACTTCGTTGTTTCGAAATAAAACTATTCGTATTTAATCATGCCTAATTAATTGACACAAAAATGGAACACGATACGTATACTTGAAGCTTAAATTTGTAGTTTCTGTCAGTGGTTTTGTTAGTAGTTATGCACTATTTTACAAGCTGGAACCTGAACTAGTTCCGGTACGGTATCCATGTGACCTCTTCATCGAAAGACCACTTGTCTCTGGATAACATGGCCAACTGAAGGAGTACCTGCAACAAAATTGGGAGATCTTTATACAAAGATCTTGTCTGGAGTTTGCCTTTTAGGAAGGCAGTTATTTTAGAGCCACTCTGGCTTATTTAAGGTGAGTTCTAAATTGCAACTTATTAGCACAGAAAGGAGCACCTCTAATGCTAATAAAATAAAGACAACGAAAGGACGCATGTTTA
The DNA here is from genome assembly GCA_020796225.1 of Arion vulgaris. Taxonomy (NCBI): domain Eukaryota; kingdom Metazoa; phylum Mollusca; class Gastropoda; order Stylommatophora; family Arionidae; genus Arion; species Arion vulgaris. The sequence continues at coordinate 6,430,229 of CM036774.1, forward strand.
CTACTCGCCTCGAATTGGTTATAACATGATTGCCCTCTCCCTATTTTGTCTTGTTTTGCAATGTCTAGATGTTTATGTAATTGTGTAGCTTATGCTTGTAATATAATGCCGTAATATAGGATTTAGAGCACAGTAAAACGTGGCTTTCGTGGGACATGTTTTCTTTGCGTTTCTCAGTTTTTGATTCTACTTTTAAGGCGTTGTCGGGCGAGTTATGACGCGATTGTCTAGTCTAATGTATTCATGTGTGTGGTCTGAATAATTTAGTTTAGGGCAGTGGAAGTGCTGTGTTACACTTCTCCAGTAGTGTGCTGTGCAAATATTAAGGTAAATTACATGTACTTATGACCGTAAACAAACTGTTGCGTCAGAGCTTCGTCCATCCACGAATCGCACATCGGCCGCCATGTTGACAGTGAACCAATATGGCGGCTTCCGTATTTCTTTCAAGGCTAAATTTAGGAAATGATAATTCCACATTCCAACGCCAACTTAATTGATTCATTTACTTTCCTTTAATTAATGTAAAATGTAAACACGATGTTGTTCTCGTGCATGTATCACACTAACTAAACTAAGTTCAAGTGTAGGAGTTTAGGCGACAGTGTAGTCGTAATTTTACTGTAACTGTAGGTTACCCAGTCCAGTTACTCCAGGTGAGGATAGTTTTAATCATTTATTTACTTAACTTACGGACCAGTCACACAAAATGCTAATGAATAGTTAACTTTCAAGTATTAAATTTAGAGTGTTATGAAAAGCATTGACTTTAAGCTATTATTAACGCCCAAGTGGTTACGGGGCCCAAATTTGGGGTGTAAAGAATAGAACCACTGTTAGTGTAAGTGTTACCTGCCATACATGTTGTAAGAGGCGACTAAGGATGTTTGGCTGAAATCGGATGCACATGTCCTAAACGTGTAGAAGTCTATGCATTTAGGGCCTACCAAACCAATGTGCAACATATACACGTTCTTGGCAAATATCAAACATATCACATAGTGATTAAAATTGGTCGTAAAGTTTAAAAGAACGAACGAGAAGAAGAAGCTATTATTAAAAGCATTCACATGAAGTGGCTGCAAGTGCAAAGAAATAAGTCTAGAAGGGATAAATAATAAATGCAAGCAATATGTCACCCACCTTAGTACCTTACTTAAGTTAGACAGATCAGAACACCATTTTTAGATTCAGAACCCATACCATTTAATAATCACATGAACAAAAGTCAGTACACTTACACTCCAGAGTGCCAGCTGTGTACACAACACAGTAATACCATCAGGAAACCGTTCACCACCACCACTTCAGAGGCCAAGCACTTTATGATGTTAGGAAGATCCTTCTTCCCTCCAAGGCCAGATAAATGAAACAAGTTATACGTAACAAAAGAATAACATACAAACACATTGAGATAACAGTGCATAGCATTGGGCAAAGGTCTTACCACCAACTAAGTAGAGAGGAACAGGTTGTCATTTTTCGTCTACGAACAGGGCAGAATAGGCTGAGGTACCATCTGTTTAACAAGTATAAAATAGGCCCATCTGACATATGTACATGTGGCACCAGCAAGATGACAGAGACACACATACTGCAAGAATGTCCAACATACATGGAACAGAGAGAAAACACATGGCCAATCCCCATATCAGTATAAGACAAGCTATACGGAGATGTACATGGACTCCGATTGACCACTAACTACTTTAAAAGTATACAAATCGATGTCTGAAAATGTTGGAAGAAGAAGAAGATTGAAGAACATTTATATCAACTAACGTTTACTTGATTCTGATGCTCGTCCATCACGGGTGATGATGACCACACAAATTTTCATCCAAAGGAATGTAGTTGCATTATGTTTGTCTGTGTGTGTGCTTAGATGACTAGTGAGCCCGATTCCCAAAGTGAGCGGTACTGCCGCCCCCTCCCCAGTGGGCACTGAAGCCTTCTAGGGGGCGATAGTGGGTTCAGAACTTGGGTGATTAGGGTTGGTGACTCCTTAAAGAAGAAATTAATAATATATTATAAATTAAATTATTTTCGTGGTTTTGCGATTGAATGCTCATTAAAAATTTTAATTCATCTTATACCCATCTTACACAATCCATTTTTTAAATCAATTTTCTATGTCGTATATAATCATTTGAAAATTGACCATGTATGACGAACTATATATATCAATTTTCTATGTCACAGAGAAAATGGAACATGTTGGAAGGGGGTTGGCAAATTATAATGGGGAGAGGGGTGAGGCATTACAAAGTTATTGCCGTGCAAAGTGGGTCGAAAAAGTTTGGGAACCTATGATCTAGGGTAATGTTTTTCAGATCTTTCCACTCTCTCCCCATTTTCTTGCATTCTGTCTAGCCTCTTGCCAGGAACTCTCGCCTCCAGTTGTTCCTGGGTCTTACTTTACCTCTATTACACTGGGGGAAATGAATATCAGCTGGAAACATTCTTTAAAACAAGCACCCGCCCGTCTGCCCAGCGTGTTCGCAGCGCGTTGGACTACGGGTGACTATCCCTTTGTGTGTGCGGGTTCAATTCCGAGGGATGGCAGAAAAAGTCACAGATTCCCCAGATTTACGATGTTCGTGGCACAGAAACCAAAGGGTTACGATGTCCATGGCACCGAGCAAGAGCCTTCGAGATCGGCCAAAAAAAGCACCCACAAGATCACTACAACCCTCCACCCCAACACCTCTATAAAGAAGTAAATGGTGGAAGAAAAGAAGTTATTGCGTTCTTGTCCTGTGTGAGGGATCCAGCATTTTCCGTAGTCATACTTAACTCTGCACCCATGCACCCATCTTCTACTTGATAAACAAATGTTTAGCATCAAAAGATAAGGGACCAGAGATGCAGGGAATGTGATGGCAGAATCAACAAATAAGAGCTTATCAAGAAACTATTTAATCTCCAAGTTGTGACCTTGGTAACACTGTATCACTGCAGTCTAGCTAAGTAGGAGGAAGAGACAGACATGATCCTAAAATTGTTTGTGCTGAAAACCAATGTATCTGATCAAACAGCATAAATAAATACGCTGGTTGAAACCGAACACACCACCGAAGGATAAGCACCAGAGCTCCAATTGGTACTAAAGGTTGTGAACATATACCCGTTTTTGGGTATCTTCTTTGTTGTCACACTGCTACCGGGTTGTTGCCCAGTGTCGTGGTTTCTATTTTTGTCTTGCGCTGTTCTGGTGGCTTGTGTGATTGTTATCTTTGCTCTTTCACAGGATTCTGCTACACCATCTAACCATCTTTCCGTGGTCTTCCTCTTGCCTTCTTTCCCGATGTTCTGTTGTAGAAGACTCTATACTGTGGAGTTCTTGGGTATTAAAGCTGTTTATATATCACATTTGAATGATAAAAACGGCCTTAAGAACGACCGTGAGAGAGAGAAAAACAGCATATATATTTTCTTCTACTTCACCCGTAGGGAGGCATAGGTCAGCAACCAAGGTTTTTGAAGTCCTTCTGTCCGAGACCATCTTTTCCAGATCTCTCCGCCCCGCCCGCATACAGGTGTTCTTGCTGTGTCCTTTTTTCTCGAGAGGCGAACTAGGAACTTCCTTGGTTGAGATTTCTGTAGCTATCTAGTGTTTTTTACAGAGTGGAGTAGCTAACCCCACCACCAACCTCCTGTCGCCCCTTATGATATGCATGGCAGGTAACAGTGGTTCTATTCTTTATGCTCCTGATTTGGGCTCCTGTAACGACTCAGGCGGATAACTATTGTAGTCTCTGTAAATTGTGACACCCTTTACAGAGCAAATCATTAATTGGTTTGTATACTTATTTGTTTTAGTGACAACTGTTATAAGAAAGAGAAGATGGAGATATGTTGGACGCACCTTGAGGAGAAATAATCAACGAATATCAAAGCAGGTATTGAAGTGGGATGCAAAGGTTTCAAGAAAGAGAGGACGACCTAAGGAGACCCTGAAACGAACTTTGCTAAAACAACTTTGCTGAGAGAGGCAGGAAATATCGGTCTCAGTTCCATGGAGGAGATTGAGCGAGTTGCCCATGATAGAGCGGTATGGAGAAATTGCTTGCAGGTCTTATGTAACATAAATGGTACGAGAGGAATTATACTTATGTGTTAAATAAATGCCTTCAGTTTCTGATTGCTATCAGTATGTTTGTAATAATGAATTCTGTCACTTTCAGGTAGTCCTGGCACGTGTCTGTGAGAAGCATAACAAATCCTGAACATATATTTTACGATGATGACACAGGACAGAGCAGCTCACCCACTAGCAGTGAGTAGATTTTGATGTGTGTTCACCTTCATGTTGTGTAATTTGTGTGTTGGTAGTAGAACATTTCTTTCTTAGTCTGTGACTCCCCTAGCTCTTAGTACAGCAACAAATGAATGTCGTTCTTCTCTGTTATTGGCCGTCCTCTGTATTGTGTTCCAGTTGTGATTCATTTCTATCATTTTTTTTTGTTCTACTGTTCTCCTCTAGGTCGTTTTGGATGTTCCACGTTTTTATTTAAACTCTGGTGTCCATTTTAGTGCAGTTTTCTTGACACAGTGTCCATGCGTATCACATGTCCGATCCATCTCCAATGTCTCTTTAGGATGATGGTGCTCATGTTCTTTTGCTGACACTGTGTAGGCAGTTCTTGGTTAGTGATGTATTTGGCAGAACATGTGTAAGATCTTCCACTGATGAGTTGTATGGAAGGTGGAAAGTTTGGACATATCTTGTTTTATCATTCTCCAGCATTCTGATCTGTATAGTAAAGTTGATACAGTTGCTGTATGTATTAATCTTGGTTCTGATGTTATATTGGGCTAATATCCAGACTATCTGAAGTATCATGGATGCGCTTGTTTGCTGTACTCACTCTACTTTTAATGTCAAATCCAGATACTCCATCGTGGCTAATAACATCAAGTAGCATGTCCCTTATGGAATGTCGCTTTTGTCACTGCCCACCTGAAAAACTCTCTGTCTTTAGTAAGTTCTCCTGTCTCCTCCAGCATTATGTTCAAGGTCTCTTTGATGTCCTGCTGCCATCTTCGTCTTGGGTCATTCCCTACAGGAACCATGCCCTACATTACTGTTCTCTCCAAACCACTGTCGTTTAATGTGGCCAAAATATTTCATCTTCCGGGACATGATGTTATTTATGAGCCAATGCTCTTCTATATGCAGGTCTTGTAAGAAGTCTTATGTTTTTCTCTCTTCTCTGTCCAGGATGTTGTAAGGACTTTTTCTGTAACACTTCCAAGATAGGCAAAAGCAGTTGTATTTGGAAGTATTTTATCTTCTAGTTTCTTCTTCTTCACATTTCAACTCCTAACAGTGCACATGTCTTCAACAAACTTCTTCCAGATCTTCCTCTCTCCTGCCATTCCTTCCAATTGTTTCCGTGTTTTACCTATCCATTTAATATCAGTCTCCAGCTCTCTTCTCTAGGTCTGTCTAGGCCTTCCCCATCTCCTCTTTCCCTATGGGTTCCAAAACTTTGCCTGTCTTGCAATGCTTCTGGTTGGTCTTCTCAATGTGCGTCCTATTCGCCAGCGTCTCTTCCTTAGCTCTTTCTCCACTGGTATCTGCTTAGTTATTTCTCTCGAGTTCCTCGTTTGTGATCTTATCATACCATCTCAGTCTTCTAGTTTGACTAGTATAAAGATAAAATAAGATATGTCCAAACTTTCCACCTTCTATACAACTCGTCAGTGGAAGATCTTCATACCATCTTCTAGTTTGACTAGTTCTAATTATTTGTCTATCTCTCTCTCTGACTTTTTAACCTGGATTGGGGCATATGCCCTCAACCATCACATGCCAAGTCTTCCTATCTCCTGTAGCTACCTCCATCTCTTCTTTATATTGTTGATCTCTGCCTCCAAATCTCATCTCCGGGTATTTCACAGCCTCCCCGTCTTTCGCTGTCCCTGCGGGTATCAGGAAAGATCCTTCTTGTTATATTCCCCTCAGGTTTTTGCAAAGTGTGTTCTATCCAACGCTAGTTTCTTTCTTTAATATCTTGGTCCACTGGAATCTGTCTTATTCTCTCCCTAAGTTCCTCATTTAATCATTTGTCTATACATCCCAGTATTGGCGTAGTAACTTGAAGTTTCATATTTTATTTAGACTTTTAAAAGCTGATGTGTCTTTGACAATTTGTCACATAATTATTTTTGAACATTTCCAATGCAATCAAAATTTCGACACAAATAAGGGAACTGCCCTGTTATTTTTATCATTTTTGGTTCAAGGGGGATAGCTGTATTACTTGCCATGGGTGTTTTAATTATATTTGTCTTTTTGTAGCGTATCTGCAGCCCAATATATTACTCTATGCTGCATGCAGTAGAACTCAGTAGGTGTGGTACTATCAAGAGTGGGGTTTGGTGGTCATTGTTTCTTATTTGACAATATTCTTTCAGGTTATTGGGAATTTAGCTAGGACTTCTTCTTCAAAATGCTTCATATCAACCACTTGTTTAACCATTCTATATGATCTGAGCCTAAGAACGATTGTGCGCTGTGCCAGGTATGCGCCTACAAGTAGACAGCAAATCCGATTTCTGCAACGCTTTTTATTTACTAGGGTAGCTATCCTAGGCCCCTGTCTCAGTCGCCTCTTACGCCTTGTAGGTCGCAGTGTTACTATTCTTTGCTCCTCTTGTAAGCCCCAACATCATACAGGAGAGTGGCTTGGACTACTCAAATCTATAAAAAATACTTTTGCTATAGAAACTTTTAATGTAAAAACTGATGAAGTAATAGGAATAATTTCAACACAATTTGCCGCCCGAGTAGTCACCGGGCCCAAATTTGGGGTGTAAAGAATAGAACCACTGTTACCTGTCACGCATGTCGTAAGAGGCGACTAAAGAGGTTGGCTGAAATCGGATGCACATGTCCTAAATGTGTAGAAGTCTATGCGTTTAGGGCCTACCAAACCAATGTGCAACGTATACACGTTCTTGGCAAAGATCAAACATATCACAAAAAGTGATTAAAATTTGGTCGTAAAGAATGAACGCAAATAAGAAGAAAACACAATTTCAATTAGGAATGTTGAATTGAAACACTAATATCAATGTTAGTGATGAGTTGTAGCCCTATGTTGTATTGGGGGATGGGAAAGAAACATGATAGAGACAAGATAACATTGTACGTGGTATGTTATCTCAAATATTTTCTCTTTGACAGCTTGAATAGATCTCATTGACCAGTCTTCTATTATTATTTTCTTTGTTGTTTTCTTATGTTCAGAAAGTAATATAAAACTACAAGCGTTGTTCAGAAAGTAATATAAAACTACAAGAGTTGTTGTTCAGAAAGTAATATAAAACTACAAGAGTTGTTCAGAAAGTAATATAAAACTACAAGAGTAGTTCAGAAAGTAATATAAAACTACAAGTGTTGTTCAGAAAGTAATATAAAACTACAAGAGTAGTTCAGAAAGTAATATAAAACTACAAGTGTTGTTCAGAAAGTAATATAAAACTACAAGAGTTGTTCAGAAAGTAATATAAAACTACAAGAGTTGTTCAGAAAGTAATATAAAACTACAAGAGTTGTTCAGAAAGTAATATAAAACTACAAGAGTAGTTCAGAAAGTAATATAAAACTACAAGTGTTGTTCAGAAAGTAATATAAAACTACAAGAGTAGTTCAGAAAGTAATATAAAACTACAAGTGTTGTTCAGAAAGTAATATAAAACTACAAGAGTAGTTCAGAAAGTAATATAAAACTACAAGAGTTGTTCAGAAAGTAATATAAAACTACAAGAGTTGTTCAGAAAGTAATATAAAACTACAAGAGTAGTTCAGAAAGTAATATAAAACTACAAGAGTTGTTCAGAAAGTAATATAAAACTACAAGCGTTGTTCAGAAAGTAATGACACATAATTTGTTCCTCGTCTGAGAATAAAGATATCAAAGCAAAAATGCATACTTAGCAAAAATGATTTGTTTTGAGTGCACGCGTTCTGTGTGTAATTGATTGCAAAGTCGTCCGACAGATAGCGCCACTGTAATAGTTGGTCAAAATGGCGTCTTTGCATGACAACCGTTACAAACAACAAGCTTTAATTGAATTCTTGGTGACGGAGAGAAATGGTATTGAGAACATTCACACGTTTGCATGCTCTTTATGGATGTTGTGCCTTCGATAGAAGAAGAAGCACTGTTTGGTGTTGTATTCAGAGTTGTGGATCCAGTCTTCTTCTGTGAACGCTCCATATCGATCACTTGTTAACCACTATTTGGGATTTTCGTGATCTGAGCATAAGAACGATGGTTATTGGTTACTAAACTGACGTCATTTGCACTCCGGGCAGACCCATAGGTGCTCAGTCTCCCCAACAGATATCGAAGAGTATGCATACTGATGGTTCCTGTGGCTCGCTGATTAAACACACCTCTCACTCTGCCTCTCAGATATCCAGTTCGACTTGAACAACGGGTAACTCCAAACTGCTTAAATCGCTTGATCGATTCAACATCGATTTTAGTGTCCTCATCCAACAGAGAGTCGCGAAGAAACCGAAGAATATCCCCTTATCCATCTTCAACTCCCCAACAATCGATGCTGTTGATGCAAGCCTGTCCGCTCTCTCATTACCGTAAACACCCGCATGCCCAGGACAGTATACCCAGGACATAGGAACGATGATAATGAGGAAAACAGTAATTCACGCGAAAATCAGTCAGAAGCGCTGTACAAAGCCCACTTACCACTACACATGAATTCATAGCGGGAGCGCAAGAAGACTCTTTTTCTCTTCCACCATTTACTTCTTTGTGGGTGGGGGAGGGGTGTAGTGTTCTTATGTGTGCATGTTCTAATGCTCTTTGTAAGCTGTTATTCATTTTCTTAGGCTGTTCTTGATGCCGTCATTCCACCTTTTGCACGGTCTTGCTCTGTATTCGTTATACTTTTTCTGTGTGGCTCTCTGTGGTAGGTGATACCAGGACATTCTTGTCAGAAGAAGACTGCTCACACAAATCTGAAAACTCACGAGTCAGAGTTTTTTTGGTCTTCCCCATCCACCTACATTTCTAGCATGACGGCCACTGATTTTCATCTGTTTGTGCCGCCACTGAAGGGATGTACTTCGCAGGATAAGATTACAAGTTAACAAGAACAGGATTCGTGCAGTGATAGTGGTTACATGCATGTCAACGATCTGGTACAAGAAAGACATCCTTGTTTGTCGCTGACATCTACTCCAATAAGTGGATGAAATTAATGTGGGAAATACATAGGATGTCAAGAAAATATTGAATTATAAATTGCACATAAATGTTTCTTACATTTTCTATGAATAGTTTCTTACATTTTCTATGAATAGTTTCTTACATTTTCTATGAATAGTTTCTTACATGTTCTATGAATGAATAGTTTCATACATTTTCTATGAATAGTTTCTTACATGTTCTATGAATAGTTCCTTACATTTTCTATGAATGAATAGTTTCATACATTTTCTATGAATGAATAGTTTCTTAGAAACAATGTATGTGACATTCATCATCATCATCAGGTGCCGGCTGGCGTAGACGATCATGGATATCCACAAATCTCTGTCCCTGCTTTTTGCTATCATTTCAGTTGCTGACGCTCTTCCCTACCATGAAGTCAGGCCGTCAAATTTTCTCTCTCTGTCTTCCTCTTTTTCATTTCCCTTCGATTTTACCGGTTGTCACAATATGTTCTATACCTACCGTTCTCATTACATGTCCAAAAAATGATGACTGTCTCTTTCTTACATTGATAATACGTTTTCTCTGTGTCCTGTTAACCTTACATTCTGAATAACCCTCGTACCTTCGTGTTTCTATATTTCTCATTTAACCCTTTAGCTGCTAAGGACATAGATAGACGTTTTCCCCATTCACTGCTAAAGACAAGTTAACACGTCTGTTATCATACACACAAGATAAATATACAGAACAGTGTTCCGTAATATGCGCTCATCACAAAACCTGAAATGGTCAACACCTTTACATACCTTGGCTCTGTCATCAGCAGCAACCTCTCCTCGATGATGAAATTAGTAGTCGCATTGGGAAGGCCTCCACTGCTATGTTTAAATTAGCAAAGCGTATATGGGAAAACATAAATGATCAACGAATATCAAAGCAGGCATTGAAGTGGGATGCAAAGGGTTCAAGAAAGAGAGGTCGACCTAAGGAGACCCTGAAGCGAACTTTGCTGAGAGAGGCAGGAAATATCGGTCTCAGTTCCATGGAGGAGATTGAGCGAGTTGCCCAGGATAGAGCGGTATGGCGAAATTACTTGCAGGCCCTATGTAACGTATAACGGTACGAGAGGAATTATTATTATTATATGGGAAAACAGGTCACTCACAAGAAACACCAAGACACAAGTATATAAGGCTTGTGTTCTCAACACTCTGCTGTATGGTAGTGAGACATGGACCACATATGCTAGACAAGAATATCGCATCAACACCTTCCACATGCGCTGTCTCAGGCGAATATACAACATCCGATGGCAAGACCTGGGAGAAAGAAGAATTGCCTAAGGATTGGACTAAGGGTACTGTAGTGAAAATCCCCAAGAAAGGAGACCTAACTAATAACTGGAGAGGAATCACGTTGCTTTCAATCCCAAGTAAGATATTCTGCAAAATTATCATAATGCGAATACAAGAAGCAGTAGACAAGTGTCTACGAATGGAGCAAGCAGGATTTAGGAAAGGAAGAGGAACAAATGAACATATATTTACCCTGCGTAACATTTTAGAACAATGTAGCGAGTGGCAAAGGACTATATATATCAACTTCATAGATTTTGAAAAGGCATTCGACAGCGTCCACAGAGACAGCCTATGGAAGATACTGAGACAATACGGCGTACCGCAGAAGCTTGTCAACATCATAGCCCTCTTCTATAAAGATTTCTCCTGCAACCTAAAGAATTCCAACAAAACATTCCCAGTAAAATCTGGCGTAATACAGGGATGCGTAATGTCCTCTCTTTTGTTTAGTATTACAATTGACTGGGTGCTAAAAAATGTCATAAAACAACAAGCACCAAGAGGAATAAGATGGACCCCTTTCAAGATGCTTGAGGACCTGGACTTTGCAGACGATATAGCCCTGGTGTCACACAAATATGAACATATACAAGAGAAAAGTACAATACTTCACAGCACGGCAAAGACAGTAGGCCTCAAAACAAACACAGGAAAAACAAAAATTATGACAAACAGTGAAATCCAACAACCAGTAATGTTAGAAAATGAAACACTGGAAAGGGTTGAGCAGTTTACATATCTTGGTAGCGTACTGACACTAAATGGTGGCACAGAGAAAGATATAAAATCACGTCTAAGTAAGGCCAGAACCGCTTTTGCCAGAATGAAACCAGTATGGAAGTCCAAAATCTACAATAGGACCACAAAGCTTAAACTCTAAAAAAGCATTGTTTTGCCAGTTTTGCTCTACGGATCGGAGTGTTGGGAGGATGACCAAAGGAGATACTAGCAGGCTGTCAGTTTTCCACCACTCTTGTCTTCGCAGAATCTTGGGAATCTTTTGGCCAGTAAAAATATCCAATAACCAACTACTCCAAGACACAAGACAAGAGGCAATGAATGACATACTCAAAAGAGAAGATGGAAATGGCTCGGACATGTTATGAGAATGAGACAAGAAATGCCTGCAAGGATAGCCCTCACTTGGACACCAGAGGAAAGAGAAAGAAAGGCAGACCACGGACAACATGGAGGCGCATGATGGAAGAGGAACTGGACACCGCATCTCTGACGTGGGGCTCTGCGCTGAAGGTTGCACGGGACAGGAGAGCATGGAAAGTCCTTTCTGAAGCCCCATGTGTCACTAGGCATGACGGGATTAAGTAAGTAAATAAGATGGCAAGACCACATCTCCAATATAGAAGTCCTGGACAGTGCTGGCATTCCAAGCATGTACACCTTACTGAGTCAGCGACGTCTGAGATGGCTGGGACACGTGTGCCGTATGAGCGATGATAGAATCCCAAAGAACATTCTATATGGTCAACTCGCATCTGGTTCTAGACAGCATTATTACGCTTCACTGACACCTGCAAGCGTGATCTAACTTCATGCGGCATAGACAAAGAACACTGGGAGCGGCTGGGCAAGACAGGCAAGCATGGCGAGCGGCAGTGAGGACGGCTCAAAAGAAAATAATAAAAAACAACATCACATGTGAAGGCAAAAGAGAGCGCAGAGGGAACATCCCATGTATCAGCTCTAGTCTCCAGTTTTACCTGCAGCAACTGTGGCAAGGATTGCCACTCCAGAATAGGTCATTACAGCCATAAGAAACGTTGTGATTCAGCGCAGAACATACTACGTGACGCAAGACCTATTGTCTCCTGAGACAGAGGTCAATGATGATGATGAATACGTTTTCTCTGTGTCCTGTTAACCTTACATTCTGAATAACCCTCGTACCTTCGTGTTTCTATATTTCTCATTTAACCCTTTAGCTGCTAAGGGCATATATAGACGTTTTCCCCCATTTACTGCTAAAGACGCATTAACACGTCTCTTATTATCATACACACAAGATAAATATACAGAACAGTGTTCTTCTTGGCGTTCGTTCTTTACGACCAATTTTAATAAATCTTTGTGATATGTTTGATCTTTGCCAAGAACGTGTATACGTTGCACATTGGTTTGGTAGGCCCCTAAACGCATAGCTTTCTACACGTTTAGGACATGTGCATCCGATTTCAGCCAAACCTCCGTAGTCGCCTCTTACGACATGCGTCTCAGGTAACAGTGGTTCTATTCTTCACACCCCACATTTAGACCCCGGTAACCACTCGGGCGACAGTGTTTTGTTTTTTTTCGATCCAGAAGCACTTGAGTTTTCAGCTTAAGCACTTGAGCTTTCAGCTCTTCAGCTCGGTGCCATGGACATCGTAACCCTTCGGTTCGGTGCCACGAACACCGTAAATCTGGAGAACCTGTGGCTTTTTACAGTGTTCTTAAATGTGATGACTAAGAAACTGGAGGGAGATCACTTTTCTTGGATTAAACATTTCGATTTGGCAGCGTTTCCTCCCTTAGTGTGATAAATCTATACAGCGCAACGTGCGTCTATCAGCTGTTGTTTGTTTATTGATTATTGTGAGAAGTATTCAACAGGTGTATTCATTATTGGTTGATGTTAATACTTATTAATTGCTTACTTATTCCGCTCCTCGTGGAGCATAGGACATCAACAGTTGTTCGCCAATTTTCTCTGGCTGTTTCCTTTATGGTCTCCCAGGATAGTCGAGCACTCTTCAGTTTCTCAAGAAGACGTCGTCTCCAGGTCTGTTTAGGACGTCCTCTTTTTCGTTTTTCTTGCGGGTTCCACTTAAGTGCTTGTCTAGTGACACTCGACTGTCTAACAAAGGATATACCCATCGCCATGTTCTCCTCTTAACCTGGGTCATCATGAGCTCATGTCCTGATCTTATCCACAGGTCTGTGTTTGTGACTATATCATAGCATCTCAGTCTGAGAACCCACCGAAGACATCTGTTGCCAAAGGTCTGAATCTCATTAGTATTTAACTTCGTGACTCGCCACGTTATTAATACTTATTAAATAACTTATATGAAAATATAATCATTATTGAAAGTGCATATTCCTCCTGGCTAGTGAGACTTGTATGAATTGAGATACAAAGTTCATTTGACCAGACTTTGATATTTTCTCTTGTCTTTCAAGGCATCAACATTTCTCTTTTCTATACTCATGTTTTGCCTCACAGCATCAGGATAAGAAGAGATTTCTACAACTGGTTTTTGTGTGTACTTCATAAACAGTTTTTCACCGCTTCTCTTATTTCTGGGGTCCGTCTTTTGCGTGGATGCTCTTTTGCTTTGTTATGGCCTCTGTCACCTCTCTCTCTCGCGATCACCGCTCAGATCGATGTATCAGATATCCCCATAAATTCTATTTATGGGAAATCGAGATGCATGCAGCATCCGATGCATTAGTGTGTTTTACATCACATCTTCAGCACCATTTGGAGCTCTGGTGCTTATCCTTCGGCGATGTGTTCGGTTTCATCCAGCGTTTACTCGGTTCGCTATCCGTTCTGTAGCCATCTAGTTTTACGGTGTGGATAGCTAGCACCACGCTCAACCTCCTTAGTCGCCTCTTACGACATGCGTGACAGGTAACAGTGGCTCTATTCTTTACACCCCAATTTGGCCCCGGTAACCACTCGGGCGGCCTCTGTCATTTGATTTACTGTGCCTTGCACTTGGACTCGTTGGATCTGTTATCACTTTTCTCAACACTTTGCAGCAACTGGACATCACTGTGATAAGTCTTATCTGAAATTGTTGACCTCTATATAATATAGTGTGGGTGTATTTAACACCATCTGGTCTTGCTTGTCAATAGTTTAGTTGGTTATTCATAGTTTGTTTACTATTGTTATCTCCACATCACATGATCAACACTAATCTCCACCACGTCACGTGGTAGTCACTAGAAATAGTAATATAGGCCCTTCTGGTGGTTTTCATGATTGCATTTCGTCCTTCAAACAACCACCCCCGGCCAATCCCCTTAACCTTTTGACATTTCTTTTTCTTCTATCGACTACTGTTTATTTCAGTATTGAATATAGCTATCCAGTGCCGGCTGGCGTAGGCGAAAATCAATCTCATCAACTTCCTGTCTCGAGCGTTGTTTATTAATTCTGCTGGTGACCTTCCTGTATGCTCTCATTATGTCCATGAGATTCTAACTCTCTCCCTCTCTCTCTGTTGTTGTTGTTGTTGTTGTTGTTATTTTGTAGCTTTCTTTCAAATAAAAAAAAACCAACTTTATATCTGGAATATTCTTCTTACATGACGTCACCATCAACCGTTAGTAAACATGTTGTTGATTTTCTAGGCACCACTTATACGTTCAGTAGTTTGTTTGCTTTCTCTCTGGTCATGTTATTTCTTCTTGTTATTATATTTCGTAATGTTGTAATCCTTTTGAATATCCATTGTCAATATACAGGGTGTTCAACTTAAAAGTAGCATATGAATGGAGCTAATCTGGCATGTATGTATGAAAATGGGAAGGTTCAGTTATGACGTAGTATAGGTCAAGGGTGTGTAATTGTAGTGCGGGAAGGGGCGATGAACAAATGTGACGTAGGACGAGCTAGTCAGAACCGGTTTAAATAATAAATAAAGACAACACGATAGGTTATCTGGCAACTTTCGATCTTTCAATGGGGCTGCAATTATACACCCTACAACCCTTCCTTTCTGTTGTCATCATACGCGTCAATTGTTTCAATTTTGTTGGTGACTTCTTTAGGTAATTCAAAATGTTTGTAGCATTTGTCATGCCCCTTCAAGGCATATTTTACTGCAAGATTGCTGAAAAATGGGCAGCTGCATTTTATTTTCACAGTATTCATGCTGCTGAATAACCGTTGCATTTCGGCATTAGATTGCATGACGGAGCGTAGTGACAGAAGGCCAAGCATATATCTCATCTTCACAATGGGGGTATCTCCTACAACATTAATAAACTTATTGCAAAAGTTGCAACTTCTTTGAAGGGGTTACATCCCGAAGAATCACTATAATTAAATACTTCAGACCGCCCTAGTGGTTACCGGGGCCCATATTTGGGGTGTAAAGAATAGAACCACTTACCTGCCACGTATGTCGTAAGAGGCGATTAAGGATGTTTGGCTGAAATCGGATGCATGTGTCCGCTAGGAATGCTAACCCGAAACAAATGCTTGCAGAAAACGGATGCACCAGGCCGTAAGGCGCATAACATGGTGCAACGATCCCTCACAATGAGGAATGGTATAACGGATTCTACGGTCGCCAATCTCCCTCGGAGACTTAGCCATACAGTAAGAATGTCAGACCTACCATCACGAGGGTGGTCAAAACTTACTGCGGGAAGAGGTCGGCACAAACGGGAAGCAGAAATCATGAGTTATATCCTACAGAATTGCCCCCAGTATGCAGACTTGAGAAGAAAGGGTGGCCCACTTACACTAGCGTTCAAGACAAACTGTATGGCGTGGCTGATAATCTGAGGCAGACGACTGCCTTTATTAGAGAATCCGAAATCCCAATCTAGTGAGAACGCAGAAGACAAACTGTATGGCGTGGCTGATAATCTGAGGCAGACGACTGCCTTTATTAGAGAATCCGAAATCCCAGTCTAGTGAGAACGTAGAAGACAAACTGTATGGCGTGGCTGATAATCTGAGGCAGACGACTGCCTTTATTAGAGAATCCGAAATCCCAATCTAGTGAGAACGCAGAAGACAAACTGTATGGCGTGGCTGATAATCTGAGGCAGACGACTGCCTTTATTAGAGAATCCGAAATCCCAATCTAGTGAGAACGCAGAAGACAAACTGTATGGCGTGGCTGATAATCTGAGGCAGACGACTGCCTTTATTAGAGAATCCGAAATCCCAATCTAGTGAAAACGCAGAAGACAAACTGTATGGCGTGGCTGATAATCTGAGGCAGACGACTGCCTTTATTAGAGAATCCGAAATCCCAGTCTAGTGAAAACGCAGAAGACAAACTGTATGGCGTGGCTGATAATCTGAGGCAGACGACTGCCTTTATTAGAGAATCCGAAATCCCAATCTAGTGAGAACGCAGAAGACAAACTGGATGGCGTGGCTGATAATCTGAGGCAGACGACTGCCTTTATTAGAGAATCCGAAATCCCAATCTAGTGAGAACGCAGAAGACAAACTGTATGGCGTGGCTGATAATCTGAGGCAGACGACTGCCTTTATTAGAGAATCCGAAATCCCAATCTAGTGAGAACGCAGAAGACAAACTGTATGGCGTGGCTGATAATCTGAGGCAGACGACTGCCTTTATTAGAGAATCCGAAATCCCAATCTAGTGAGAACGCAGAAGAAGAAGAAGAAAATACTTCAGACGGAACTCTCTCAATAGTTTTAATATCAGTCCAGGTTAACCAAATATATGATGTTGTATGCTCATGTCATTATATTTCTCTCTTCTATTATATTTCTCTCTGTTGAAATCCTGTTTCGTTTCTCTCAGTTGTCATGTATCTTCTCTCTCAGTTGTCATGTTTCTTCTCTCTCAGTTTGTCATGTTTCTTCTCTCTCAGTTTGTCATGTTTCTTCTCTCTCAGTTTGTCATGTATCTTCTCTCTCAGTTTGTCATGTTTCTTCTCTCTCAGTTTGTCATGTATCTTCTCTCTCAGTTTGTCATGTTTCTTCTCTCTCAGTTTGTCATGTTTCTTCTCTCTCAGTTTGTCATGTTTCTTCTCTCTCAGTTTGTCATGTTTCTTCTCTCTCTGTTTGTCATGTTTCTTCTCTCTCTGTTTGTCATGTTTCTTCTTTCTCAGTTTGTCATGTTTCTTCTCTCTCAGTTTGTCATGTTTCTTCTCTCTCAGTTTGTCATGTATCTTCTCTCTCAGTTTGTCATGTTTCTTCTCTCTCAGTTTGTCATGTTTCTTCTCTCTCAGTTTGTCATGTTTCTTCTCTCATTTCTTGTTCTTGTTCTCTGTTGTCATACTTTTTTCCTCTTTCTCTTGCTATCTATTCCGTTCTACAGGGTGTTCAAGATAATTGCAGCCCCATTGACAATTCGAAAGTTGCCAGGTACATTGAGTTGTGTTTATTTACTATTTAAACCGGTTCTGACTATCTCGTCCTACGTCACATTTGTTCATCGCCCCTTCCCTCACTACAGTTACATACCATCACACAACCTTGACCTATACTAAGTCATAACTGAACCTTCTCATTTCCATACATATATGCCAGATTAGCTCCATTCACGGGCTGCTTTTAAGTTGAACACCCTCTATCTGTTAATATTTTAATCTTGTCTGCCTACATGAATTGTGTGTTCGTTATCTGGATTGATTTTAAGCCACATCTTACAAGATCTCGCAACCAGAACAATCTTATGTTCTGTGACGTTACTCTTTTCTCACTTCATTGTTTACTTTGAGGGTCTATGCGATTCAGACAATTAATTGTTGTTATAATAGTCGTGGGTTCAAATCTAAACCGAGTCATGTGACATTTTTTTTCATGAGATTCCTAGGATTGCAACTATTCTGAAAGTATATGCAACTATTATGAAAGTATATGCAACTATTATGAAAGTATGTGCAACTATTCTGAAAGTATATGCAACTATTATGAAAGTATGTGCAACTATTATGAAAGTATATGCAACTATTATGAAAGTATATGCTGCTATTATGAAAGTATATGCAACTATTATGAAAGTATATGCAACTATTCTGAAAGTATATGCTGCTATTATGAAAGTATGTGCTGCTATTATGAAAGTATATGCAACTATTATGAAAGTATGTGCTGCTATTATGAAAGTATATGCTGCTATTATGAAAGTATATGCAACTATTATGAAAGTATATGCAACTATTATGAAAGTATATGCAACTATTATGAAAGTATATGCAACTATTATGAAAGTATATGCAACTATTATGAAAGTATATGCAACTATTATGAAAGTATATGCAACTATTATGAAAGTATATGCAACTATTATGAAAGTATGTGCTGCTATTATGAAAGTATGTGCAACTATTATGAAAGTATATGCAACTATTATGAAAGTATATGCAACTATTATGAAAGTATATGCAACTATTATGAAAGTATATGCAACTATTATGAAAGTATATGCAACTATTATGAAAGTATATGCAACTATTATGAAAGTATATGCAACTATTATGAAAGTATATGCAACTATTATGAAAGTATATGCAACTATTATGAAAGTATATGCAACTATTATGAAAGTATATGCAACTATTATGAAAGTATATGCTGCTATTATGAAAGTATGTGCTGCTATTATGAAAGTATATGCAACTATTATGAAAGTATATGCAACTATTCTGAAAGTATATGCAACTATTATGAAAGTATATGCTGCTATTATGAAAGTATATGCAACTATTATGAAAGTATATGCTGCTATTATGAAAGTATATGCAACTATTATGAAAGTATGTGCTGCTATTATGAAAGTATGTGCAACTATTATGAAAGTATGTGCTGCTATTATGAAAGTATGTGCAACTATTATGAAAGTATATGCAACTATTATGAAAGTATATGCTGCTATTATGAAAGTATATGCAACTATTATGAAAGTATATGCAACTATTATGAAAGTATGTGCTGCTATTATGAAAGTATGTGCAACTATTATGAAAGTATATGCAACTATTATGAAAGTATGTGCTGCTATTATGAAAGTATATGCAACTATTATGAAAGTATATGCAACTATTATGAAAGTATATGCAACTATTATGAAAGTATATGCAACTATTATGAAAGTATGTGCTGCTATTATGAAAGTATGTGCAACTATTATGAAAGTATATGCAACTATTATGAAAGTATATGCTGCTATTATGAAAGTATGTGCTGCTATTATGAAAGTATGTGCAACTATTATGAAAGTATATGCAACTATTATGAAAGTATATGCAACTATTATGAAAGTATATGCTGCTATTATGAAAGTATATGCAACTATTATGAAAGTATATGCAACTATTATGAAAGTATGTGCTGCTATTATGAAAGTATGTGCTGCTATTATGAAAGTATGTGCAACTATTATGAAAGTATATGCAACTATTATGAAAGTATGTGCTGCTATTATGAAAGTATATGCAACTATTATGAAAGTATATGCAACTATTATGAAGTATATGCTCTATTATGAAAGTATGTGCTGCTATTATGAAAGTATGTGCAACTATTATGAAAGTATGTGCAACTATTATGAAAGTATATGCAACTATTATGAAAGTATATGCAACTATTATGAAAGTATATGCAACTATTATGAAAGTATGTGCAACTATTATGAAAGTATGTGCTGCTATTATGAAAGTATATGCTGCTATTATGAAAGTATATGCAACTATTATGAAAGTATATGCAACTATTATGAAAGTATATGCAACTATTATGAAAGTATGTGCTGCTATTATGAAAGTATATGCAACTATTATGAAAGTATATGCAACTATTATGAAAGTATATGCTGCTATTATGAAAGTATGTGCTGCTATTATGAAAGTATATGCAACTATTATGAAAGTATATGCAACTATTATGAAAGTATATGCAACTATTATGAAAGTATATGCAACTATTATGAAAGTATATGCAACTATTATGAAAGTATATGCAACTATTATGAAAGTATATGCAACTATTATGAAAGTATGTGCTGCTATTATGAAAGTATGTGCTGCTATTATGAAAGTATATGCAACTATTATGAAAGTATATGCAACTATTATGAAAGTATATGCAACTATTATGAAAGTATATGCAACTATTATGAAAGTATATGCTGCTATTATGAAAGTATGTGCTGCTATTATGAAAGTATATGCAACTATTATGAAAGTATGTGCTGCTATTATGAAAGTATATGCAACTATTATGAAAGTATGTGCAACTATTATGAAAGTATGTGCTGCTATTATGAAAGTATGTGCTGCTATTATGAAAGTATATGCAACTATTATGAAAGTATATGCAACTATTATGAAAGTATATGCAACTATTATGAAAGTATATGCAACTATTATGAAAGTATATGCTGCTATTATGAAAGTATATGCAACTATTATGAAAGTATATGCTGCTATTATGAAAGTATGTGCTGCTATTATGAAAGTATATGCAACTATTATGAAAGTATATGCAACTATTATGAAAGTATATGCTGCTATTATGAAAGTATATGCAACTATTATGAAAGTATATGCAAGCTATTATGAAAGTATATGCAACTATTATGAAAGTATATGCAACTATTATGAAAGTATATGCAACTATTATGAAAGTATATGCTGCTATTATGAAAGTATATGCAACTATTATGAAAGTATATGCAACTATTATGAAAGTATATGCAACTATTATGAAAGTATATGCTGCTATTATGAAAGTATATGCAACTATTATGAAAGTATATGCAACTATTATGAAAGTATGTGCTGCTATTATGAAAGTATATGCAACTATTATGAAAGTATATGCAACTATTATGAAAGTATATGCTGCTATTATGAAAGTATATGCAACTATTATGAAAGTATATGCAACTATTATGAAAGTATATGCAACTATTATGAAAGTATATGCTGCTATTATGAAAGTATATGCAACTATTATGAAAGTATATGCAACTATTATGAAAGTATGTGCTGCTATTATGAAAGTATATGCAACTATTATGAAAGTATATGCAACTATTATGAAAGTATATGCAACTATCGTGAAAGTGCAACTATTATGAAAGTATGTGCAACTATTATGAAAGTGCAACTATTATGAAAGTATGTGCAACTATTATGAAAGTGCAACTATTATGAAAGTATATGCAACTATCATGAAAGTGCAACTATTATGAAAGTATATGCAACTATCATGAAAGTGCAACTATCGTGAAAGTATGTGCAACTATTATGAAAGTGTGAGCAACTATTATGAAATTATGCAGGAAAGTATACACCTGTTCTACATGCGCGTATATATATGTTCTAGCACAGACTCTATTGCTATTACCAGATACATATTTATCCATGAAGTTGTCCCACCCGGTCTTTCATTATTCTTTCACACGTTTCCGGTCCCACATCCGTTCTCCATCTCTGCCAACGCGATTTAGAGGCGGGAGGGGGATTGGTTGTGATGTAGTTTAAGGGTCTTCGTTGTTGTAGCAACCATATGACATTGCCGAGTTCCAGACGTCTCGATATTTCTGCCAGCTAAACCAACCAAGGAGGAAATGTATAATCGATCTGTGGTGTTCTCAACTTTGTCTTTAGATTTAGTTCCCTTCAAGACTAGGAACGGATTAGTGGAGGTTTGAGGGATAATTTGGTGTAGTGAAGACACACGTTAACGCGTCAGGCTCTGGTTAAAGGGGGGTATGGTTTGTCTATATACCTTGTTACAGAGGCAGATACACTTTCAATAGAATACCTCGGAGTTTTGATGATAATAGAGAGATAAATGTTAGCATGTGTTTTGCTATGGAAGGAATAGAGGACTATTACATTTGTTGTTGATGTGTTGGAGAGATGCAGATGACACGTACTTTAGTGTGTCGTGGAAGGGGTAGGGGACTAGTACATTTGTTGTTGATGTGTTGGAGAGAGGCAGATGACACGTACTTTAGTGTGTCGTGGAAGGGGTAGAGAACTCTTACATTTGTTGTTGATGTGTTGGAGAGAGACAGATGACACGTACTTTAGTGTGTCGTGGAAGGGGTAGAGAACTCTTACATTTGTTGTTGATGTGTTGGAGAGAGGCAGATGACACGTATATTTGTTCGTGTGTCGTGGAAGGGATATGTGACTCTTCCATTTGTTGTTGATTGTTGAGAGAGACATATGACACATTTGTTCGTGTGTCGTTGAAGGGATAGGGAACTAGTACATTTGTTTTGTGGATTGAGTAGAGGACTAGCACATTTGTTTGTCTGTCGTGGAAGGGGATACATTTCTTGGTTGTTGTATGCAGGAAGATTGCGAAGATGAAGGCACATATATGTCATGTGAGGAGACAGAGGCCCATAATTCATGATTGTCAGAGATGATGATGAATACTCATTGATTTCTGGATTGTTGTGTTCTTTCCTCCCCTTGCTAGCATATCTAGTATTTAAGCCTAGAGATGAGCTTGAGTGGTAACCGGGGCCCACATTTGGGGTGTAAAGAATAGAACCACAGTTGCCTGCCATGCTTGTCGTAAGAGGCGATTAAGGAGGTTTGGTTGAAATCGGATGCACATGTCCTAAACGTGTAGAATTCTATGCGTTTAGGGACCTACCAAACCAATGTGCAACGTATACACGTTCTTGGAAAGATCAAACATATCACAAAGAGTGTTTAAAATTGGTTGTAAAGAACGAACACAAAGAAAGGGAAGAAGAAGATTAGAGATGAGCTCGAATTATTGGTCGAATTAAAGGTTGGTACCTCTGAAGTCGAAGTGCCGCCTATATGGCAGGGGACACTGATAAAAATGGAAAGCACACCTTCGCGCAAAAATCAGTCAGGATCGCCATATCAAGTTCCCGACTACGTCTGAATTCATAGCGGGCGAACGCCAGAAGTAGAAGAAAGTAGGTTGGTATTATTTTGATCAACTTTGACCTTTGTTGACTGATGAGATGTCAATGTGGTTGACATTTTTGTGACATGTTTGATGTCAAGTATGAGAGTTGTGTGAGATGAAGCAATGATCTATGTCAACGTTTCCCAAAGTGGGCAGTACCTCCCCAGTGGGCACTGAAGCGTTCTATGGGGGATTGTGGGTTCAGAAGAATTTGGGGGGTGTTCAGGTGAGTCACTTAGGGGTCAGCGGCTCCTTAAAGAAGAAATTAATAATAAATATCTTAAAATAAGTTATTTTCGTAATTTTGCGATTGAATAATCATTTAAAATTTGAATTCTCCATTTGAATTCATCTTATGCCTGTGTTACACGATCCATTTTTTCCTCAGTGTTCTATTTCCTGCATATAACCATTTGAAAATTGACCATGTATGATAGAAATATATATACATTTTCTATTTCAAAGAGAAAATATATCATGTATATATATATGGGGGCGTTGGTAAACTGTTATAATGTGGAGGGGGCGTTGCAAAGTTTATCTTGTCAAAATGGGCGGTGGGGGGGGGCGTTGCAAAGTTTATCTTGTGCAAAATGGGCGGTGGAGGGGCGTTGCAAAGTTTATCTTGTGCAAAATGGGCGGTGGAGGGGGCGTTACAAAGTTTATCTTGTGCAAAATGGGCGGTGGAGGGGGCGTTACAAAGTTTATCTTGTGCAAATGGGCAGTGGGAGGGCGTTACAAAGTTTATCTTGTGCAAAATGGGCGGTGGGAGGGGGGCGTTACAAAGTTTATCTTGTGCAAAATGGGCGGTGGGGGGGGGCGTTACAAAGTTTATCTTGTGCAAAATGGGCGGTGGGAGGGGGGCGTTACAAAGTTTATCTTGTGCAAAATGGGCGGTGGGAGGGGGGCGTTACAAAGTTTATCTTGTGCAAAATGGGCGGTGGGAGGGGGGCGTTACAAAGTTTATCTTGTGCAAAATGGGCGGTGGGAGGGGGGCGTTACAAAGTTTATCTTGTGCAAAATGGGCGGTGGGAGGGGGGCGTTACAAAGTTTATCTTGTGCAAAATGGGCGGTGGGAGGGGGGCGTTACAAAGTTTATCTTGTGCAAAATGGGCGGTGGGAGGGGGGCGTTACAAAGTTTATCTTGTGCAAAATGGGCGGTGGTCTGAAAATGTTTGAGAATCAATGGTCTACAGCAATCATGCATATTTTTGAAGAACAAAAACTGTGAGTACATAATGGCATCATGTTAGGAGAGAAAGAAAGAGAAATGGGCGAACCCATGTGTAGATTCCCTACACGTTTCTGCACCTTCCTGTCGCACTCTGTAATATCAGTGAGCGGTACCAGTCTTCATTCTCCAGTTTGTTGAATAAGAGATAGACAGATACACCAACGTGATTTTGCAATTCCGATCAGATCTTCAATTATGAAAATTGAGTTGCTCCCATGTCGTGCTATAATGATGAAATTTGTCATGTTGATAAGGTACAGAACTCCCGTGGCTTAGTACATTAACTCTGCCACAAGTCATACGTTGTTTTCAATGATTTCCCCTGAATTGCTAGTGCTTCGTGATAGTTATTCTGTCAGTTATCAGATCAATAATACTATAGTTCGTTCCAAAATTCGTGAACACACTAAGGTTTAATTTGTACGAAATCTACTGGATGGATAACAGTAATTTTAAGCTGACACTCTAATATACAACATAAGCAGAACAGACCAGGTCATTATATTTCGACTATGCACCGGACACTGCAGACTCAACAAACATTTATATAGACTAGGAATAAGTCAAACAGCTCTCTGCCAGTGTCAGCAGGCGGAACAGACACTCGCATATCCTGCAAGACTGTCCTCTCCTGAGAAGCAACATGTGGCCACACTCAGTCGACCTGAAAACCATGCTTTTGGGAAACCTGACAGACCTGAAGCTGACTGCCCAGTTTGTGGTCCACAGTAAATTAAGCGCATGACCAGAGATCGCTGAAGAAGTAGAAATATACCACACTATTGTCTATTCCCAGGGGGAAGATGTAGTTGGCTGTCCACTCTTGCCGTTAAGTGTAGGGATGGGAGCTTTAATATGCATTCTAGGGATAGATGAGTCGCCCTTGTTGTGTTGTATCCGTGTTTATGTAGTGTGGTCTTGATATTGTCTATATATACCACACAACCTTACGAATTCATGTTTAAATAATTGGTAGGTAGCTCAGTTGATGCACAATGCGTTTTTTGTTTGGTTATATAATGTTTCATATGCACAACAAAATAAAAGTTTAGAATTTATACTAATACACAAAATGGTGGCGAATGTTTGCAAAGGCGTATCCCTATTACACATTATAAATAGCAATGTGACATAGTGAACAAATTATGCCGTCCACTTCTATCAATGAAAATAAATGGTGTTTGCATACGCCAATTACAATTAGTTTGATACAGTGTGAAATGATTAATTCCAAGGGATGACCGATTTGCACTGGTGCGGAATTGCATAATGGAGCACACAAATGCGTAATTTTTGGAAAATGTTACTATCATACTGTTAAACGTCTACCATGTATACCAAATCAACATTGCTGTTATTTTACTAGTAACATATAAGTAAAATCTTACAGTACTAAAGGTTTTGGTGGGCACAAAATACTTTAGGAAGGTCGTCAATGTTATCTATATAAAAATGTAAAAATCAATAATTTCTGTCAAATGGGTGATTTTATATCGGTCGGTAATGATTATTCATAGAACCCCACTTGTTTCGAAGGTAAACGCCTCTGCTGACCATATTGTCTTCTTTGTTAGAGTATATATGCATCTTCTTCTCTTCCACCCGTTACTTCTTTATAGAAGGAAAGGGGGTGTATTGATCTTGTGTGTACCTGTTCTAAGACACTTTGTAAGCTGTTATTCATTTTATTAAGGCTGTTCTTGATGCCGTCGCTCCACCTTTTGTGTGGTCTTCCTCTTGTTATGTACTCATTATACTTTATCAGTGAATAGATGAGACTGCAGTAAAACTATTTGATGTTCGTTTGCTTGATAAAGGCCTTGTTGGTCGAAACGTTGCTGTATTTTGTTTTTGTAATTTGTAAAACTACAGTACTTTGTGATTACGTGTTTTACTTTATCAGCGTGGCTTTCTGTGGTAGACGATAGCAGGGCATTCCTGTCAGGTGTCCAAACCATCTAATCTGTTGTTCTTTTATGAATTGCTTGACTGAAGGTTTATATATGTACTATGTGGGCTTCCGTGGCTTAGCTGTAGTGAGATCGATCAAAACCCAAGAGTACCTGGTTCAAACTCCGCGGCCGGCAGTTTTTTTTTCTTCTTATTTTCCTCCCGATCCAGAAGCACTTGCGCTTTTCAGCTCGGTGCCATGGACATCGTAACCCTTCGGTTCGGTGCCACGAACACCGTAAATCTGGGGAATCTGTGGCTTTTTCTGCCATCCCGCGGAATTGAACCCGCACACACAGAGGATAGTCACCCGTAGTCCAACGCGCTACGAACACGTTGGTCAGACGGGCGACCGGCAGTTAAGGCACATCTTGACGGTGTAAAGGCGTAACCGCTGCTTTATATCAAATCATAGCCTGACACATCTTGGGTTCCTATCGACTCAAGCTACTAGTCAATACCAGTATGAAGTAGTCAAATTGCGTCGGGGTCAGAAGCCCTACCTTCGGACCGTATTGATTTTACAGAACAAGCGAGTTTAGCAAGAAAGCCCGCTTGCTGGTTTGTAATGTACTATACAACCCACTGTTTCTCAGCATCATCTTTAGCAGATGAAGTTTTTGATGTTTCTCTCTGAAAGTGCTGCTAATTTTATTTTTTTTTTTTTTTTTTTCCGATCCAGAAGCACTTGAGCTTTTCAGCTCTTCGGCTCGGTGCCATGGACATCGTAACCCTTCGGTTCGGTGCCACGAACACCGTGAATCTGGGGAATCTGTGGCTTTTTCTGCCTGCCCACGGAATTGAACCCGTACACACAGAGGGCTAGTCACCCACAGTCCAACGCACTACGAACACGCTGGGCACGCGGGCGCTAATTTTACTTAAATCTATCAAGTGCCGGCTGGCGTAGGCGATAATGTCTCTCCACATCGGTCTGTGGTACAATCCATCAACTCCGTGACGTCACCATTGCTGAACCACGATTTAAAACCGTCCGGAATTGTGCCCATTTGTCTCCCTCTATCTCTTTTGCCCTGTATTTGCCTACTGTAATCAAATGTTCTAAACTGCCCATTCTAATTTCTGCTTCTTATTCGATTGATTAGATTTCGATATGAATCTCTGTCTACGATAACTGAAATATTGAAATTTAATAGGACCATGATAATTGCGCACCTTTGGCACCTTTGGAATATATCAGCGACTTTCTCGAACTCCTTAGCACCGACGTGTGTCGTCGCGGTAATTTCTAAGATTATAACAATTTGTCGGAATTTCAATTGGCATTCATAATTTTTGCTCAGGCAGCGACTTTCCAGCGTACTCGTTGATTTTCAACAGAAACAGTTTCGTTTAATTGTTAATTGGCCCGTCTGCCAGCGTGTTCGTAGCGCGTTGGACTACGGGTGACTATCCCTCTGTGGGTGCGGGTTCAATTCTGCGGGATGGCAGAAAAAGCCACAGATTCCCCAGATTTACGGTGTTCGTGGCACCGAACCGAAGGGTTACGATGTCCATGGCACCGAGCCGAAGAGCTGAAAAGCTCAAGTGCTTCTGGATCGAAAAAAAAAAAATTGTTAAATTGAAAACGGGATCTAAGTTTTATCGTCATTCTGCGATATAGCTGGGAACTCGATCACACCTACATTAAGTTCATCGGAAACTAGTCCGTTCGCACCACTTTGAACGCGTACCGAGTATTTTTTTTTTTTAAGCATGAGCCGAACACATTTTCAGAACATAGAAACCCCAAAATGGATATATATTTATAGATCTCTCTCTCTCTCTCCTCCCTCTCTCTCGCTCCTCTCTCTCTCTCTCGCTCCCTCTCTCTCCCTCTATGAAACACGTAAAAACAACGTACTGTAGTTTTACAAAAACATGAACAGTACACATCAATGTTTCAACCAAAAGGCCTTTATCAAGCAAAGGATAGAAGAGAGGTGAAAAATTTCATCTCTTGCAATAAACACAATATACTGAGTGAAACATCAAGTTCCTAACAGCTAATAAAATGAAAATAAGTGACTAAAATAGGATAGGCCATACCTTGCGGAAGACACAGTCGAGTGTCACTAGACAGGTGCTCGAGTGGAACCCGCAGGGAAAACGAAAAGAGGACGCCCTAAGCAGACTTGGAGACGAGGTCTTACTGAGGAGCTGAAGAGTGCTCAATTGACCTGGGAGACCATAAAAGAACAGCCAGAGACCGAGAAGAGAATGAATATGATGATGATGATTAAAGACATCCTATAGTTAGTCTTTCCTCTTGGGCCTGTGGGCGGCGCATATGGCAGAGGTCATGGCTCTCCATGTCTCGGGGTTCGTTGCTATCTGTTTTAGGTCTTTAATGTTTACTATGCCCATCGTTGAGCCTTCTCTGGTGATGGTTCTACGCAGTCTCTCTTGGTCTTCCTCGTTTTCTTTTTCCTCTGGTGTCCATATGAGGGATTGGTAAGGGAGTCTTCTCTCATCCATTCTAAGTGTGTGGCCGATGTAGTTCCAGCGGCGCTTTCTTATAAAATTTGATACATTTTCTTGCTTGGTCTCTTGTCTTATTTGTGTATTGGGTCTGAAATCTGACCATTTGAGGTTCAATATTCTTCTAAGACATTTATTCTCAGTTATCTAATTTTCTTTCTAGAGCTTTTGTTGCTTTCCAACTCTCGCATCCATAAGTTAATACTGGAATCACACAAGAGTTAAAGATCTTTAATTTTAAGTGCTTGCTGAGTAAAGACATCCTATAAGACCTGCATATCTAGGAGCATTGGCTCATAAGTAACATGTCACGGAAGATGAAATATTTGGCCACGTTAAACGTCACAGTGGTTTGGAGAGAATGGCGATGGAAGGCATAGTTCATGGAATACGAGGCAGGGGACGAACGTGTCCCCAACAAACTTCTTCCAGCTCTTCCTCTCTCTTGCGATCCCTTCCAAATCTGTCCACGTTTAACCTATACTTTTAATATCAGTCCCCATAGCTCTTCTACAGGTATGCCTTACCCTACTCTTTCCCTGAGGATTCCATAAAACATTGCATTTCTTGTAATGATTCCGGTCGGTCTTCTCAATATGTTTCATGGGATGTTTTTTGCTGTGCCAACCGTGCTTTTATTGTGTGTATTCAGGAAATGTCGGACATCGGTTATGACGAACAAGCTGAATCTGCCGTATGCAGTGATATTGCGGGTACAGAAAGCTGGATTTTGTCGTGATTGATGTTCCCTTCGACATGAATTGCAATTCAAGTGATGAACAGTTTTGTGTTGCAACTTTAACTACGGGCATATGCATTTATGCGGTGCAGGTTGCTTTTTGTGGCGGTACACTGCTGTTTCATTCTGGAATTAGTTCACACAGGAGACATTTCACAGTTGTTAGCATTTCGTGTGATTTTTGTTGGCACAGGAACGGAGCAATTATGGGGTGACCCGTTGCAGTGAAGTTGAAACCGTACTTATGAACTATGATATTTAGCAATACTACTGTTACTCAATTTGTGTTACTAGTGGCTAGGCACCGTCAGTCCATCCAATGTTATTTTTCAGTCATAACATATAACTGCACCGGCCGACGCCCGAGTGGTTGCCGGGGCCCAAAATTGGCGTATAAAGAATAGAACCACTGTTACCTGCCATGCATATCGTAAGAGGCGACTAAGAAGGTTTTGGCTGAAATCGGATGCACGTGTCCTAAACGTGTAGAAGTCTATACGTTTAGGGCCTACCATACCAATGTGCAACGTATACACGTTCTTGGAAAAGATCAAACATATCACAAAGAGTGATTAAAATTGGTCGTAAAGAACGAACGCAAAGAAGAAGACCACCGGCGAGAAACAACTTGCAAGCTTGGCATGATTTTTAGCTTTCAAGAGCTTTTCGAATTTGATTTGAGTTTTAGAATTTCCAAGTGAACTTTCAGCCTCCTTCAATGTATCCTAAATCCCTTCTTGTCTCAGCACAGTAGACATCTATTAGCACAGTAGACATCTATTATATTGATGATGTTTCAAAATGTTTTCTCATTTTCCTTATTCCATCGATGTCGTAAGTTTATATTGTTGAGGACAGAATATTCTGATTGTTTTTGTTGTTGTTGAAATTGTGTCGTACGATTGTTGCACTATTCTGTTTTTGTTGGATGTTTCGTGTTAAATATCTTCATAATAAAATCTGTGATTGCGAATTGAGCACAATCAAGAGAGAAAATTAAGCTAACTTGATAAACACCATTTCTCTCCACATTAGGCAATCTTTCTACCCACATTATGCAATCTTTCTCCCTGCATTATGCAATCTTTCTCCCCACATTATGCAATATTTCTCCCCACATTATGCAATCTTTCTCCCCACATTATGCAATCTTTCTCCCACATTATGCAATCTTTCTCCCCACATTATGCAATCTTTCTCCCATTATGCAATCTTTCTCCCCACATGCTATCAATGCCAAACGTGGACGCTTTTTATTTTTAATCATTTCTATGCATTTTGCCCTGGAAGGGGCTATCCAACCTGCTCTTCTCGATTTTGAACTGCCAATGGTTCTTTTAAGTTAGTTAATTGCATATCCTTTACAGGACTTTGCGAATCAACCCCATCTTTTAACGCTGTTTGTGATTTTTCTAGGCATTATCACGTTCAGTAGTTTGCCATTGCTTTCAGAACGGTGGTGCCATCGTCCTTTTGTAAAAATTCACGCACAATTTGCAACCAAACTCCGCAGCGTGATTCGAACTCAGAACGTCGGGGTTAATAGACCGAGTCCCTATCCCCTAGGCCACAGGCGCCACATACTCAAATTGAACATGGGACCTAGGTTTTATCGTCCGTCTTCGATAGGACTAGGAACTCGATCTTACCTACACTGAGATCAGGAATCTCTAGAAAAACATCCAGATGGCTCCACGAGAGACGAACTGCTAATCTCTACGTTTAATCAATCAACATCGCCCGCGTGCCCAGCGTGTTCGTAGCGCGTTGGACTACGGGTGACAAGTCCTCTGTATGTGCGGGTTCAACTCCGCGTACTGGCAGAAAGGCTACAGGTTCCCCAGATTTACGGTGTTCGTGGCACCGAACCGAAGGGTTACGATGTCCATGACACCAAGCCGAATAGCTTTCAGCTCAATTGCTTCTGGATCGGAATAAAAAAAAAAAAACAAGATTCGATACTTTCGGATCCGTTAATAGGTATTCGAGCAATGAATAGTTACTATTCGCCCATCTCTAGTTAGTGATTAATAGTTTAGTCAGCATCGAGCTGGTACTGTTAGTTGCTGGACGCTGTTGGAGATATTTCAACGGAGATCGGAGCACCTATGGACATATCCGCAGTGCAATGAAGATATATGAAACTGAAACCCACTATTGACATTTAATGTTCACTATAGACTTGCACTGCCATCAGAATAAATGCTAAATTATTAATTTGGTGAATGTAGTAGATATTAACAATGTAGACATGTGTCAGGGCAGTATGTGTTTGGCTGTTATGAAACGTGAGAAATGTCACACAACAAAGTTTTTTGCCAACAATGTCAGACTTTATAAAGACATAGTAGACAGTGGAATATCACAGTAAACAACATTCTTCTTCTTTTTCTAATCCTAGGTTTTCTCAGAGCGTCAGGATAAGACATTTCTAGAAGGACTCCTTGTATGCGCTTCCGCCTGAGTGGTTATAGGGGCCCAAATTTGGGGTGTAAAGAATAGAGCCACTGGTTACCTGCCACGCATGTCGTAAGATGCGATTAAGGAGGTTTGGTTGAAATCGGATGCATGTGTCCTAAACGTGTAGAAATCTATGCGTTTAGGGCCTACCAAACCAATGTGCAACGTATACACGTTCTTTGTAAAGATCAAACATATCACAAAGAGTGATTAAAATTGGTCGTAAAGAATGAACGCGAAGAAGAAGAAGAACGTTTCGACCAAAAGGCCTTTATCAAGTAAACGATACATAGGTGTCTTTCAGTTGTTCACCTTTTGCATGGGGTGACTTTTTTGTCTTGTGTACACCGTATCTGTATAGAACTGCCCGTTACAGCGTACTGTCTGTTTGTATAATATATGTTATGTGGCCGGACTATTTACGTTGCTGCTTCGTTAATTTATGTACTGATGTTGAACTCCTTCTTCTCTCCTCACCCCCGCCCGCCCGCCGCGACATCATTTCTAAATAGCAACAATATAAATCGAATATCTCCGTAAACAATAAGAATCGAATATCTCCGTAAACAATAGGAATCGAATATCTCCGTAAACTACAACGCAAGACAGTCACTCTCAGTTTACTTGATGAAGAATACCCACATGACCTCTGGGTCCGGGTATACACGGATGGTTCAGCATAAAATGCAGTGAAGAATGGAGGAGCAGGAGTGTACATAGAATACCCAAACAACGCTAGACTAGAGATGCGATTAAAGTACCAACGGGAAATTCTGTCACAACTATGATGCAGAAATTCAGGCAATGAAGGTGGCAACTGAAAAACTGTTGAATACCAGACCCGATCCTCAACCTGTTGTATTTTTGACTGATGCAAAAACAGCACTCCAAGCACTCCAGTTCAGAAAATTGCCAGGTCTACAGACCCTACTGTCTAAATTGTCCAAGCATCGCAGGGTCGTCTTGCAGTGGATACCCTCTCACTGTGGAATACCAGGAAATGAAACAGCAGACCGATTGGCCAAGGAAGGTGCTGCAGGAGAGCAGCCGGATGTGCCAGTTACCTACCACCAAAAGAAAAGGATGATTAAATCAATGAGAAAGCCACAAATACCAACACAAGACGATTAGTATAATATGAGCAGATTGGAACAAGTTGTTATTCTGCGCCTTAGAACAGGACACAATCGACTCCACAGCCACATGTATACAAAATTCAAGATTGTCAATTCAGCCATGTGTACATGTGGACAGGCAAACCAGACTGCAGAGCACATACTTCAAGACTGCCCCGAATATGATACACTGAGGCAAACTCACTGGCCTAACGAAACAACACTCGACATAAAACTACACGGACTTCTGTGTGAGCTACAAAAGACAGTGAAGTTCATACAAGAGACAACATTGAATATATAGACATATTTCAAGCGAACGAAAGGAAGGAAGGATCTCCGTAAACAATAGGAATCGAATATCTCCGTATACAGTAGCAATCGAATATCTCCGTAAACATTAAGAATCGAATATCTCCGTAAACAATAAGAATCGAATATCTCCGTAAACAATAGGAATCGAATATCTCCGTAAACAATAGGAATCTAATATCTCCGTAAACAATAGGAATCTAATATCTCCGTAAACAATAGGAATTGAATATCTTTGTAAACAATAGGATCTAATATCTCGTAAACAATAGGAATTGAATATCTATGTAAACAATAGTAATCGAATATCTATGTAAACAATAGGAATTGAATATCTTTGTAAACAATAGTAATCGAATATCTATGTAAACAATAGGAATTGAATATCTTTGTAAACAATAGGAATCGAATACCTATGTAAACAATAGGAATCGAATACTTGTAAACAATAGTAATCGAATATCTATGTAAACAATAGGAATTGAATATCTTTGTAAACAATAGGAATCGAATACCTATGTAAACAATAGGAATCGAATATCTTTGTAAACAATAGTGATCGAATATCTATGTAAACAAAGTAGAATATATTCATAAACAATAGAAATAGAATAGTCTCATGGCAATATGTCTTGACATTTTAGAGAAGATAGAAATGTGTTATGAAAACAATCAAGGATAGAAAGACGACTTTGACGTGTAGGTGGAAGGAACCAGTGCTGCGGTCAGAAAACATTGACATAGAATAGGTGGTCTAAACAAGCGGCAGGATGGAACAGGCATGAAAGTCGAGGACTGAGCAAAGTTGAAAAAAGTAAAGGAACCCTTCATACCTGGTATATAGCATCAGTTTAGACCTGATTTTTATTGACCGTCGGCCACAATGGTATGTGGTCAGCATCACGCCGGCGCCTTTACTTCCCAGAGCATGTCTGGTACCCAGTTGAGGCTGGGTCGACCTGAGAACCGTCGTGGTCGGAAAAATTCCACGCGCATTGCGGGAGCTGAACCCAGACCACCAGCCTTGCAAGCGAGTTCACTAACAACTACGCTACAGCGGCTCTCGTGCAAAGTTGGGGGATAGCAAAATTTCTTCTTTTTCACCCATAGGGAAACAGATCCGCAACAACTGGTTTTTCAAGTTCTATCCAAGACCATCTTTTCCAGATCTTTCTCCACCCCACACCCCCCAATCCTTATTTCATTGCATTCTCCTTACGGTGTGTTTCTTCCTCAGGTGCCCAGCTATGAATTTCCCTAGTTGTGGTTTCTGTAGCTATGTAGGTTTTTACGGGTTGGGGTAGCTAGCCCACGACTGACCCCTTATCCGCCTCTTACGGCATACGTGGAAAGTAACAGTGTTTCTATTCTTTACACCCCTGATTTTTTTAAACCCCGGTACCCATTACAAGAGAGTACAACTATTGGGATGTAAAACCATGCGAGATCTTCAACTACTAGCAACGAACTGTATTACTTGCAGATCTAAAACTTCTGCCTTATGTGCCGCCTTTGGCACGAAAGGAACAAACTAACTAACTAACCGACTCGAGCGACTAGCAACATTGACTACTGTTTTTATAAAACAAGTATTATGGATTGTTGATGAGAATGCGGAGTGTTGCTGTTTTGCTAACATAAGGGTACGGAACCTCGCTAATTTATTAATTTCTTGTTAGCTATCACGAGGATAAATTGTCCAGGGATCCCTGATTTCAGTGTCGATGAGATCGAGTTCATAGTTTTAGCATAAACCGACAGTAAAACGTAGGTCCCGTGTCACGTTGAACACGCGAAAGAACCATTGGCAGTTGAAAAATCTATAACAGTAGGCTGTAAAGCCACTGCCCGGTGAAATACAAATTTACTGAAATGAAATAAATATATATGTATATACGCCATACAGTTTGTCTTGGACGCTGGTGTAAGTGGGCCACTCTTCTCATCATTGGCCTCTTTGTCTCAGGAGACAATAGGTCTTGCGTCACGTAGTATGTTCTGCGCTGAATCACAACGTTTCTTATGGCTGTAATGTCCTATTCTGGAGTGACAAACCTTACCACAGTTGCTGCAGGTAAAACTTGAGACTGGAGTTGATACATAGGATGTTCTCTCTGCGCTCTGTTGCCTCCGCATGTGATGTTGTTTTTCTTCTTTTCTTTTTGAGCCACTCTCACTGCCGCTCGCCATGCTTACCTGTCTTTGGCCATCCGCTCCCAGCGTTCTTTGTATATATATATTTACAAATTTAAATATCACACAAGATTCCCTCGCCGGTGCTACGGGGTTCGTGCAGCGTCGCTGAGGTATTCATGTCTTAAGAGATATCTGAGCACACATGGTTATTCTTCGAGGTACAATGATGATTCAATCAATTTTGTCTCACGCGCACAGCTACAGTATCGCGTGACTGCCACGTCCCAAAGCTGTATGTAAGACGATATTCGACTTCCTAACTGCTATTGTCTGTGCATGCATCCTCCACACATACTTGCTTTCCAGGGGCGGCTCGTCATTAAGGGCCAGTGGGGCCTGGCTCTACCAATAATCGAAAGGGAGAAAACTTCCCGGAATAGACAAGTAATAGAAAATACTCAAAAAACCATAATTTGTCCGAAAATTTGTGTCTGGTTCCACCAAGAAAAATGACTGCGAGCCGCCACTGCTGCTTTCTGTTCTCCAGTTTCACTGCACCATTCATCATCACCATGATCATGTCTCTTCCGGATTCCAAGCATCTCTTGTGGTTGATGGCTTCTCCGTGACTTGAAT
Source organism: Arion vulgaris (assembly GCA_020796225.1). Taxonomy (NCBI): domain Eukaryota; kingdom Metazoa; phylum Mollusca; class Gastropoda; order Stylommatophora; family Arionidae; genus Arion; species Arion vulgaris. The sequence continues at coordinate 6,466,478 of CM036774.1, forward strand.
TAACCGTACATAATTTGCCTGCGCCTAGGCTTTTCTGTTCTCAACGCTGTTATCCCTCGTGTCTTAGCAATGCCTTTGATTTTACATAACTTTGGTGGCGTTTACCAACTGAGATAGTCGTGCGACTGTTTGCCTTTTCGATGTCCCCCAAGTCTGGCCATCTTTGTTCAGTTTTGTTTGATTTGTTTGTTGACAGGAATCTAGTTTGGTTTGGCCAAGTCTCATGTTTGCGTTGTTCAACAGTTTTGAAAATCACACCGTCCGTCTCTTCTCTCACTCTCTCATATGCTTATCTTTCTCTGCCATTCAGATATGTTTTTACCAGTGGCGTATCCTGCTCATTGATACTAGGTGGGCTACATTCTAAGAAGTTAGGACAAAGGTATGGTATCACATATGCAAGAAAAAGGAATAATTAAATTATCTTCTTCTTCTTTGCTATGAATTCAGGCGTTGTCAGGGCATCCAGTATAGTGCTCCTGCTGATACTCCTGCGTAAAAGGTTGCTTTCCCTATCATCAGTGTCTCTCACCATTCAGGCGAGCCTTCTACGACTTTAGGGGTTAAGTAAATTATAAATCTAACAACTTGTGTGATACCATACACAAGTGTCTTTGTCCTAAAAAGACAAGTTAAGTATCACCTCAGTCTCCCCTCGGTTTTCTCCAGATCTGATCTGATCCGCTTTGAGCACCTCCGATTTGTAGGTGTCCGTACATCGCCAATCTAAGAAGTTAGTACTCTATAGAATCAATGGTTCTAGAATATCTTTCACACAGTAAATGGTCATTTTAAGTGTAGTCATATTATTATTGATGCCAAAGCTGTCGCCACGCAATGTGCATGGGGGAATTTATCTTGTACACTTGACAGAAAAAAAGAGTGATTGGGATTTGAGCCCGTTTTCTCAATACTGAGATCGGTGTTGTTATACAAATCATAATTCTAGAATATAGTACCCAGGGGGTAGGAGGGGCAATTCCTTTCCTAAAGTGTGCAGCGTCGAGTGTCGGATTGAACCCAAACTGATGAAATACGAAACTGAAAATCGTGGCATATTCCTTACAGGACGTCACGATCAACCACAGTAAACGAATCGGTGATTTTCTATGCACTACATATACGTTCAGTAGTTTGCCATTGCTTTATGAACGGTGAGATATATTTTACAGTTAATTTCCACGGTAACAAATTTACTTCAAAATTGCCGCCTCGGAGTTTGAACCACGTACCGTTGGGTGGTGGTCGAGCTCACTACTCACTACCGCTTAAGCTACATATGCCCACCATGAGATAGTGAGACGCTCAGAATGAAATATACACATACAAATTTGGAAGTTTCACAAAATGAACTGCCACGCAAGTCTATCAAACATATACGCCACTGATCTTGACGTCCTCCTCCAGTAGTCTGCTGTTCCTCCCGCACATGTTCTTGTTGGTTCATGTCTCTGGGTCATCAGCGTGCGTGTCCTGTCACATATTGCTGCCTCCCTTCCACATTTCTCGCGATACCATCCACAAACGCTATCGACTACCTCAGATCGATATTGTTTAGTATCGTTATAACAACAAGGAACACGCTACCATATTGCCGTGACTTTGAATATTTATCTGAAAACCAACATTCAATTGATATTTTATCACGGTTTTGATTTAAATCCAGGAAATATCATATGTGCATCATACTTCTTCTTCTGCGTTCTCACTGGATTGGGATTTCGGATTCTCGAATCACGTCATACAGTTTGTCTTCTGCGTTCACACTAGATTGGGATTTCGGATTCTCTAATAAAGGCAACCGTCTGTCTCAGATTGTCAGCCACGCCATACAGTTTGACTTGGACGCTGGTGTAAGTGGGCCACTTCTTTCTTCTCAGGTCTGCGTACTGGGGGCAGTTATGCAGGATATGCTCTGTGTCATACTGATCAAGCCACATGTTGTTGGTGCCTATCTTGAATTTAGTGTACAGGTGGTGTCTCATTCTGTTGTGACCCGTCCGGAGGCGAAGTATGACAGTCTGGTCCCTTCTGGACAGTTGGTAATATCCATCACCCCTATTGTGTTTTTGGTGTTTTTTCCTCCCACTTTGCTTCGTAGTGCCCTTTGGCGATGGATTTTGCTTCTTCATAGCTGACCAGGTTGTCATCTTGGGGCATTCCTCCCTTGTTAGCCATTCTGTCAGCATCTGCATGAAGAAACAGCAAATCAAATATTTCAGCCACATAAGCAGCAGATTACCAACAGACAGTGCGCTTCTTCTTCTTCTTCTTCGAACACCACTTGTTAAACCACTCGTTGCGATTTGTATGTGATCTGAGCCTAAGCGCTATTTTATGTTGTGCCAGTTATGCACTTACAAGTAGACCAGCACATCCGATTTCTGCGACACTTTTTATTTACTAGGGTTATCCTAGGCATCTACATCAGTCGCCTCTTACGATATGCCTTGTAGGTCACAGTGTTATTATTCTTTGCTCCCCTTGTGCGCGCCACGGCAACACACGGGTTGACAGTGTGCATCAAAGAGTAATATTACCCCGTTACAGATTGTACAAATAAAAATATGGACCTCAGATATTTATTTTTTTGTCCGATCCAGAAGCACTTAAGCTTTTCAGCTCTTCGGCTCGGTGCCATGGACATCGGAATCTGTGGATTTTCTGCCATCCCGCGGAATTGAACCCGCACACATAGAGGGATAGTCACCCGTAGTTCAACGCGCTATGAACACGCTGGGCAGACGGGCATGGATCTCAGATATAACAGACACTATTTATGAAGCCTGCACAAAATTTAGTTGTTGAAATCTCTTCTTATCCTGACGCTGTGAGGCAAAACAGTATTAGAGAAAAGAAGATAGAAAGATGTATAAATGGACCAAACTTTCCACCTTCTCTTGTCTGCGAAAGATGTTGCTCTTATTCTTGATAACTGTCCCTTAACCAAGAACTGCTTAGGAAGTGTCAGTAAGAGAATCATCATCAAATAGCTGTCCTGAGCAGAACTTTGCCACCCCAACAGTCCTCCGGAATTTCTCTCTCATATATGCCAGATGTTCTGCCTCTGCAGCCGTTCACACCATTAGTTACATCCTGAATCCATCTTCTTCGTGGTCTTCCTCTTCTTCTCTTTGTCGGTATTTCTCCTTCCATTATGGTCTTTTTCAGCCCTTCATGTCTTTTTATATGTCCAAAATATCTTAATTTTATCTTTGTTATTTGTAGCATCAGCCAGTTTTCTTTGATTTTGAGTTCTTTCTGTATAGATCTATTTGTTCTCTTCTCTGTCCAAGATATACGGACTCTTCTGTAACACTTATATTCAAAAGCACATATATGTTTTCCCACTGCTTTATTAAATGTCCATACTTCACACCCATACGTTGCCACTGGTAATATGCATGCTCAGTAAGAGAATATGAGCACCCAGGGGCGGCTCGTCATTAAGGGCCAGTGGGGCCAGGCCCACCAAAAATATTGAGTAACGTGTACTTATTATTTCAGACATTATTTGTTTATAATTATTACTTTCAACGAGATACTGATTAGCTTTGAAAGTTGATATATAGCGTTAAAATATCACACACATTCTGAAATCTAAAATTCAACATATTTTTCCTCCAATTAGTATACACCCTGGTCATTAGGGGCCAGTAAGAACAGGCCTACCAAACCAAAAATAATTAACGTGTACTTATTATTTTTTTAAATTTTGTTCGTAATTATTATTGTTAACTTCACACTGATTAGCTTTGAAAGTTAAATATTTAACACTGAAATATAAATATTATATCATAGTAATATAACAATTATAATAATATATAAATAACTAAGGATAAAAAACTAGGTATATACGGTCTCAAATTCTCTCTATATACTTGACGTATATATCAGCGCACTATGTTTTATCGGGTCGTTTTAAAATTCTCTACTGACGATGTAACATTCGACCTTTGACCGCTACCTTTAATAATAATTGCCAAAACAATTTATGTCATTTTATTCACCGGAAGCTAAATTCCTACGCGATCAACCAATTAACAGTTAAACGACGACTCTTGATTAAATAGTACTTTGTATAATTATCGATTGAATCACAAATTATATATAAAATAGTAAAAAAGGATATGCATTAATATAAATATGTAACTAACTATTATTATAATCGTTAACGGTAATCGTCCTTTTCGTATTCAATATACATGTGACTTCTACAACGCACACTCGTTTGCGATTGACAAGCTGTGACCTACTTTTGAAGTTGTGGCTTACTCGAAATTTAAAATGAATCAAGTGGATTATTTATTACGAAATCCGTTTCCTTCGTTAAAGATAGAAGAAAAGCTTGAAATTAACCGGCTAGGTGCACATCAGCCAAATAGCTTTGTATATGTGCAACAAGAAAAAGAGGACTTTCAATAATAAGTGGTTTAGTAAAAAAAATCGTTAACTGTCAGTGAAGAAAAGCAAAGTTTTTTTGTTTTTATTGTTTGCTATTTCATGGTGAAGGTCCGTGGTCAACGGTAGGTTGTAGGAATCTCTTTTGTACCTTAGTTATATGGTATATATTTTAGTTGTTGTTGAACCCCAGGAATTATAAATTTTCACCATTTTGCCTATAGTGCGTGGGGGAGAGTGTCCGGCTTTCTTGCAATGAGAGCTGGTAATTATGGTTAACCATTGATTCAGGATGTGAGTATATGCTTACACGCGACTCGTACGTTGTTACTTCTTACATTTGCTTTGCATTTATGCAACTTTTTCATTAGACATCGGCAGAAGATGCGTGCATTCACTAGTATTTAGGACCCAGAGCGTGTCTGCGTTTGCTTTATTACCTATACCAGAGTAGCTCTCTCTCGATCCTTACCCACTTAGCCAGACATGATGTTTTGTCTATTTCCAGGGTCACCACGAGGAGGTGGAGTAGTGTCTTGATCAGTGCCAGCTCACTTACCCTGGCGCAACGTTGTCCCGTTTGTTATTTGCGCATGCGGCGCCAAATCATTATAGTAAAGGAGGGAATAACTTCGCGGAATAGACAAATAATAGTAAATACTAAAATATAAACCGAGCCTAAAAACCATGATTTTTCCGAAATTTTTGTCTGGTTCCACCACCAAAAATGACCACGAGCCGCCACTGTGAGCACTATTATATAGAAGAGACGCTAGAGATGGATCGGACATGTGATACGCATGAAGACTGGAGACTAACTCTGCGCTAAGGTGGACATGTGATACGCATGAAGACTGGAGACTAACTCTGCGCTAAGGTGGACATGTGATACGCATGAAGACTGGAGACTAACTCTGCGCTAAGGTGGACATGTGATACGCATGAAGACTGGAGACTAACTCTGCGCTAAGGTGGACACCAGATGGTAAATTAAACCACGGAAAACACACAGCCTGTTGGAGGCGGGAGTCAGTAGAAACAAAAGCTTAAAGAAAGAAATCACCGGTGAAACACAATACAGTGTACAGTCAAAAGCAGAACAATGGCGTGCATTTGTTGCTTCCTAATCGCAAACCGTCACATGCTATAGAGAGAGTGTGTATAAATGTGTTGCTTCCTAGGAATCAAGAACCGTCATGCTATAGAGAGAGATGTGTATAATTTATTCTTCCTGGGAATCCCAAGACGTCACATGCTATAGAGAGAGATGTGTATAAATTTGTTGCTTCCCTGGGAATCGCCAAGACCGTCACATGCTATAGAGAGAGATGTGTATAAATTTGTTGCTTCCCTGGGAATCGCCAAGACCGTCACATGCTATAGAGAGAGATGTGTATAAATTTGTTGCTTCCTGGAATCGCAAGACCTCACATGCTATAGAGAGTAAAATGTGTGTTCCGAATCTCCAAGACTCACTGCATGCAGAATATAGCTCCTGGAGAATCCCTTAGACCGTCACTGCTATAGAGGAGAGATGTGTATAAATTTGTTGCTTCCTAGGAATCCAAGACCGTCACATGCTATAGAGAGAGAGAGATGTGTATAAATGATTGACTGATATGACCAACATCATTGCCCTTCGATGAGTAACCATGTGTGTTCCGATCTATTTCTTACACAGGAAGATCTCAGCTGCAGTGCACGAACTCCTAGCACCGGCGAGGTCCTGATGTAATGTTGAAGATATTTTGTAGGAATTTTATTTTTAATCTTTTCTAACGAATTTTGCCCTATTTGCTATTTTTACTAGGGTAGCTTCCCAAGCCCCCTACCCCAGTCACCTCTTACGACATGCATTGCAGGCTGCAGTGTTCGTATTCTTTGCTCCCCTTTCGAACCCTGGCAATACATTGAGCAGTCGGATTTTAAACTCAGAAATTCCTACTTGTATTCTGCATCAACAGACTCTTGTTTATTGTTCATTATATCAACAAATAATCGGATTATAAATTAGTAAGTGATACTTAAATTCTGTGTGATTATGTTGTATTGTGAAAATGTCTGTTTTCATTTGGATGCTACCGTATTCGATTTCTGTGTGTATCGATACCAATACCAAGATGCAACACAGGCACAACGGCGTTGTTACACCGCCCCTCTCTCAGTTTGGTATATCTTCCATAACTTGGCGTTTTGTCTCTCGCTCTGACGCTGGGGCCGATCATTTTTTCTAGTACATTTAGTTAGAGCTTGGTGTAACCTTCTATCTATCCTTTAGTTAGTTAGTCTTAGTATATAGTGTTGTAGAAATACTGTGCATCGTTAAGTTCAAACTGGAATGTGGTTCTTCTACCCTCCAACCTGGTCTCTCGTGTACGGGCCCAAATAATGGCCGCAGAACTCTTGTTGAATCTGACGTGGGCATTGTTACAGATAACCCACACATAACGTGGCGGACTTGTGGATTAAGTGTTTAGTGTTACTTTAACCAAGCCGAGACATCGCCACCACCTTGTTGAATTACAATATCAGTGTTATTATAATAGTAGTTTTTTTTTAAATGTTTAGAAAAAGATAGAATAGATAAAATATAGTGTAGTCTCGTCGTTTTAATTTTCAATGTGATGTTTTTATTTACCGTTTAGCCTCAATGTGTTTTAATATATCTCATGTGTTGTACATTTATTATATATGGTTGGGGGGGTGTAAGTGGTTATGCCCTTGCCTTGCGAATCAATGGTCGTGGGTTCGTATCCTAAATACGCGGTTCTGTTCCACGAGTGAGTTTTTCCTCAGAGTCCCTAGGGTTGTTGCATGAGCTACGGAGCTCGTGCTTTGTACAATACTCTCGGCAGGTGGCGTGCCATATCTGCGGAGAGGGACTGAGCTATATGGGGTAAACCCGGTCGATACGTCGGCTTAAAAACCCCTTTTAATAACATTTATTTAACATACGTCGTAGTAGTTTCTCCGGTTGAGAAATGAAGATATCAGGAAAAAAGTGTGTATAACATCAGTACTAAACTTCATCAAGAAACAACAAATTAAATGGTTCAGCCACATAAGCAGATTACCAAACAGACAGTGTGCCTCTGCTCAAGAGCAATGCTGCTCCGATACAATTGGTACAAAGGAAAAGGCAGGCCACGCAAAATATGGATCTCGGAGATAACAGAGGCAACGAAAGACACTACGAAGCGCATACAAAGGCCCGTTTCAAAATCGAGAAGAGCAGGCTGGAAAACCACTGCCCAAGCAAAATTTATTAGAACAGTTACAAAATCCTTACAAAATATCATTGAATGAAAATCGTGGCATATCCCAAAGGATGTAGCCATCAACCACAGTAAACGAGTCGTTGATTTTATAGGCACTACTTATACGTTCAGTAGTTGTGCCATTGCTTTCCGAACGGTGAGGTCTATTTTTACCCTTTGTAAAACAAAATCACACGGAAACGAAAACTTGCCCACCGTGGGGGTTGAACCATGTACGGTTGGGTTCGTGATTGAGCTCACTACCGCTTGAGCTATAGACGCTCAAAATATTACCATCTTCTAAATTTCATCGATACCTTCGCCGGTGCTACGGAATTCGTGCACTGCCGCTGAGATCTGTGTAAGAAGAGATCGGGCACATATGGTAACTCATCGAAGTGCAATGATGATGGTCGAATCAATCAATTAAAAAATCGGCTTATCAAACACGTCTTATCAAACACGTCTTATCAAACACGTCTTATCAAACACGTCTTATCAAACACGTCTTGTAAAAGTTTAAAGTTTAACACAATCATTTTTTTTTCGTAGATGGTATGAGAAAATGAGGCTTGGTTTGAAGGACGCTCTCAGTAAAGGAAATCGATGTGAGACGAGACAGGAAACGACAAGGGGACTAGATACTAGACGGCTTAACTATATGACACGGAAATATATGACAACCGATTAGTTAGTACTCTTCATCATCAGGTGCCGTGCCGATGGCATAGGTGATCATGGATCTCCACAAATCTCTGTCGTTGGTGTTTGCTATCAACTCAGATGTTGACGTTCTACCGTGCCATGAAGTCAGGCTATCCAAAATTTTCTCTATCTGTCTCGTCTACCCTCGATTTTACCGGTTGTCACAATGTGTTCTAAACCTCCCCTACTCATCACATGTCCGAAAAATGATGACTGCCTCTTTCTTATATTGATGATAAGCTTTCTCTGTGTCTTGATCTCATTCAACATCTCAACATTAGTCATTTTAGCAGTTCATGGAATTCTCATCAGTAGTAGTTACAACTAAGGATCGTCTTTTGTCGCTGGCTATCCATTATTATTGGTTCACTGCTAACATCAGATGGAACTGAGATTAAGAAAATTCAAAGAAGAAACGTGACGTTACAAAAAATTAAACAACTAAACGCAGTATGGAACGGAACTGATAGGAAAGCAAAGATCAGAATACTAAGAGCATGCATATTCCCTACGACAACGTATGGGTGTGAAGCATTGGTATTTATTTAATAAGGCAGTGGAAAAACATATAAGTGCTTTTGAATATAAGTGTTATGGCGAAACACGTAATAACATAGTAATCTCAATATGGATGGAGACTGCAGTAAAACTATGTAGAATGACGAAACACGTAATAACATAGTAATCACGATATAGATGGAGACTACAGTAAAACTATGTAGAATGGCGAAACACGTAATAACATAGTAATCACGATATAGATGGAGACTACAGTAAAACTATGTAGAATGGCGAAGCAGTAATAACATAGTAATCACATATGGATGGACACTGCAGTAAACCATGAATGGCGAAGCAGTAATAACATAGTAATCTCATATGGATGGAGACTACAGTAAATCTATGTAGAATGGCGAAACACGTAATAACATAGTAATCACGATATAGATGGAGACTGCAGTAAAACTATGTAGAATGGCGAAGCAAGTAATAACACAGTAATCTCAATATGGATGGAGACTACAGTAAAACTATGTAGAATGACGAAACACGTAATAACAAAGTACTGTAGTTTTACCAAATATAAAAACAATAATACCAGCAACGTTTCGACCAAAGGCCTTTATCAACCAAACGATACAACATGGTGACAATTTCCCCACTACATTTCCTTGTTACGAAGAGACCTATGTATATCTGGACAGAGAGAGAACAAATAGATCTATCCAGAAAGAACTCAAAATCAAAGAAAAGTGGCTGATGCTATAAATAAGAAAGAGAAAATTGAGATATTTTGGACATATATAAAGACGCGATGGGCTGGAGAAAACCTAACATATTTAACATTTATAACTGCATACACCACGATATAGCATGAGAGTATGGAACTCCAAGCCACCTCAGACACATTGTCCAGCGTTACTAGTTCCTTCCTAGTCAGACCAACCGCTCCTCTCTATGGGCCATATCTTAGTCCCTTCCTGATTGGACATTGTGGTGAATTATTGATGAACACGCCGGAAACAAAATGAATGGAACATTGCACAATCGACGGCTCCATTGATGGTTAGAAGGAAGAAGTAAATTAATATCTAGTGACTTGTACTATTGCCAGACATTACTGATGAAACAGAAAACGACAGCCGCCTGGTTCCTTGTCATGGTTAATTGAAATTCATAATTTCTTTAAGAGATGAACCCTTCGAGTCCGCTTTTTATAATCAAAGAATAAACACAAAATCAATAATTGTATCCGGGCCTGCAAGGGACTGATAATAAGTATCACTGCGATCTCAGAGCATGTCTACAGGCGACTAAGGTAGGAGCCTAGGAAGCTACTCTAGTAAATAAAAAGCGTTGCAGAAATCGGGTGTGCTGCGATTGTCTACTCACCACATATACGTTCAGTAGTTTGCCATTGCTTTCTGAACGGTGAGGTCTTTTTTAGCCCATTTAGACCATCGTTCTTTACCACGTACGTCGTTTAGAGTCCACATCTTGGTGGTATTTTCCTCTCATAACTCCAGTTTTTAGTCCACCTCTTGGTGGTATTTTCCTCTTATAACTCCAGTTTTTAGTCCACATCTTGGTGGTATTTTCCTCTTATAACTCCAGTTTTTAGTCCACATCTTGGTGGTATTTTCCTCTTACACTTCCAGTTTTTAGTCCACCTCTTGGTGGTATTTTCCTCTTACAACTCTAGTTTTTAGTCCACATCTTGGTGGTATTTTCCTCTTACAACTCTAGTTTTTAGTCCACCACTTGGTGGTATTTTCCTCTTACAACTCTAGTTTTAGTCCACTCTTGGTGGTATTTTCCTCTTACAACTCTAGTTTTTAGTCCACCTCTTGGTGGTATTTTCCTCTTACAACTCTAGTTTTTAGTCCACATCTTGGTGGTATTTTCCTCTTACAACTCCAGTTTTTAGTCCACATCTTTGTGGTATTTTCCTCTTATAACTCTAGTTTTTAGTCCACATCTTGGTGGTATTTTCCTCGTATGAGTCCAGTTTTTAGCCCACCTCGTTAAAATTCTTCACCACTTATAGCTTCACTGCTAAGTCATATCTAGGTTGTATTTTCCTCTTATAACTCCAGTTTTTAGTTCATCTCGTTAAAATTCTTCACCACTTATAGCTTCACTGTTAAGTCCCATCTTGAGATCGTTCTCTTTGAACTTTGTGTTGTTGATCTCTTATCCTGCTTACCGTCAACATCCGGCGGTCCAACTATAAAGGTCACTACTACATCACACAGGCAGATGTAACTTACTGTGTTGCTCGCTTAGAGACATCTTTGTTTGTCGACGACATTCTTATCATGTTTGTGTTGATTAAATGATACCGTTTCCAATTGCTAGTAGGACTGTCTCTGTGGGTTTCTCTGTGGCGTAGGGGTTAGGTGCTCGAACCTTGGCAATTCACAATCGAGAAGATCAGACTGGAAATGGAAAGACTATGCCGGGGCAAAATTTATTAGAAATTGTAAAAAAATGTTTAATATCTACAAAATATTTTCACCACCTTCTACATTACTTTGGGTACCCTCGCCGGTGCTACGGAGTTCGTGTACTGCCGTTGAGATATTCATGTGTAAGAAAGTGTCAGTCAATCAATGAATCAATCAAGCACGAGTGTTCTTTTTTCCTTCAACATTCAGTTGTACCCGAAAACTATCTTTTACTTATAATTTAAGACTTCATTATTTTGTTTGTTGTCCAATCTATTCTCACAACCAGTGACGGCTCATCATTAAGGGCCAGTGAGTCCGGGCCCCACCAAAAATAATATCTAACGTGCATTTATTATTTTATAAATTAAAATATAACCTAACCTAAAACCATGATTTTTCCGAACATTAGTATCTGGCCCCACAAACAAATATGAACACGAGCCTCCACTGCTTACAACATTGAACTTTGCTTATCTAAACATGTTGCCCTTAAGTTGATAGACTTTGCCTGGTGCCTGGCACAACACAGTCGAATAAGTCCGGGATGTCTCTGTGTTGACAAGACCTTTTCAAATGTATGTTAATGTCTGGCTGGACTATTCCGATTGTTGACTTCTATCTATACACTCTGTTGATTTTGTTGCAGTTATTCTGTCCACAGCAGTGGCGGCTCGTCATTAAGGGCCAGTGGGGCCGGGCCCCACCACAAAATTAACGTATAATGTGTATTTATTATTTTATAAATAAAAATATAACAACCCAAAACCATGATTTTTCCGAACATTTTTTCTGGCCTCACCAACAAAAATGATCAGGAGCCGCCACTGGTCCACAGTATATGGTGTATGCCGTGATCGCTGTCGAAATCGAATTTTAAAAAATCAAATGACAACATTCCTAATGAGCGTTCGCATGTCAGTTTAGGTATGATATGTGTACGACGGTGTCAACAGGAAACTCTGCAGACACACATTACCTAGACAACAACTGATCTATTATATACAGTATTGGCATCGTTTACATCTGGCAGAATGGGTTAGTTCGCCGGCTCCCATTTGGGAGACTCGGGTTCGATCCTCGGTAAGGTCAAGGAGTTTTTCTGTCGGGGCATAATGAATAAATCGTAACCTGAACAGTTTCGCGACGATGCATGCGACCATTAAATTTATCCGGTTGATTTACCTCTAGTCCTACAGCGCCCTAAAAACCTGCAGTAAATATTTTTTTTTTTAAATTAACACAAAAATATAATATCCATTTATTTCTTGTATCAAGCGTCACGATGGCCTGGAAAGAACAATACTAGAGGGCAGGGTCCCAGGACGCATAGGCAGAGGCAGACCAAGAAGAAGATGGCTACAAGATATTAAAGAAACCATGAATATGACCATCGGTGAAGTGGGTGAACTGGCTAGAGACAGTGAATTTCAGATGTGCTGCAAAGAGAGCAACGTCATATAAAGGATACGCACCTTGATGATGATGATTTTAGTTATCTTTCACGGGGAAGTGTATATTTAAATTGTTTCTTTTCTGCCCTTGGCTACACCAGTGAGGAGAGAGAGAGACAGAGACAGACACACACACAGACAGGGACACACACACACAAGAGATATGAACAGTGTACTTGTGTACATATTTTTATATTTTTTTCTGTTCAATTTTGTTTCACTGCCCTGTGCAGCGATTTCTTTTTTTTTGTTGCTTAAAATAGCTGAAATATCCATCGAGTTTTTTCTTTCTTTATCTTGGTCGTCTATTCTACACACTTGTTTGGGAAAACAGGATGTGCCGTCATGCTAACCCGTACAGATTAATCGTGACAATAGCTGTGCTCATTATTTTTTCACTAACTTTAGCAGTAAAGTTACAATTCGGTTGTGTTAGCTGTGTGTTGGTATTTGTTAATGTTACAATTCGGTTGTGTTAGCTGCTGTGTGTTGGTATTTGTTAAAGTTAAAATTCAGTTGTGTTAGCTGTGTGTTGGTATTTGTTAAAGTTACAATTCGGTTGTGTTAGCTGCAGTGTGTTGGTATTTGTTAAAGTTACAATTCGGTTGTGTTAGCTGCAGTGTGTTGGTATTTGTTAAAGTTACAATTCAGTTGTGTTGGCTGTGTGCTGGTATTTGTTAAAGTTACAATTCGGTTGTGTTAGCTGCTGTGTGTTGGTATTTGTTAAAGTTACAATTCAGTTGTGTTGGCTGTGTGCTGGTATTTGTTAAAGTTACAATTCGGTTGTGTTAGCTGCTGTGTGTTGGTATTTGTTAAAGTTACAATTCGGTTGTGTTAGCTGCTGTGTGTTGGTATTTGTTAAAGTTACAATTGGGTTGTGTTAGCTGCTGTGTGTTGGTATTTGTTAAAGTTACAATTGGGTTGTGTTAGCTGCTGTGTGTTGGTATTTGTTAAAGTTACAATTCGGTTGTGTTAGCTGCTGTGTGTTGGTATTTGTTAAAGTTAAAATTCAGTTGTGTTAGATGTGTGTTGGTATTTGTTAAAGTTACAATTCGGTTGTGTTAGCTGCAGTGTGTTGGTATTTGTTAAAGTTACAATTCGGTTGTGTTAGCTGCAGTGTGTTGGTATTTGTTAAAGTTACAATTCAGTTGTGTTGGCTGTGTGCTGGTATTTGTTAAAGTTACAATTCGGTTGTGTTAGCTGCTGTGTATTGGTATTTGTTAAAGTTACAATTCGGTTGTGTTAGCTGCTGTGTGTTGGTATTTGTTAAAGTTACAATTGGGTTGTGTTAGCTGCTGTGTGTTGGTATTTTTAAGTTACAATTGGGTTGTTTAGCTGCTGTGTGTTGGTATTTGTTAAGTTACAATTCGTTGTGTTAGCTGTTGTGTGTTCGTATTTGTTAATGTTACAATTCGGTTGTGTTAGCTGCTGTGTGTTGGTATTTGTTAATGTTGTAGTGATTTCTTATGCATATTTTATTGTTTTATTTTGTGTTTAGCTTCTGGCCTAATGGATTAGAGCGCGGCTCCGATGCCGGGGTGTCTGTGTTCAATTCACGGTACGGCAAATGATTTTTATTTCTTTGTTGTGGGCATACATGAAAAATCCTAACTGGAATTCCTAGAGAATTCCTGCTTCATTCTTTGTTTATCAATGAAATTCAAGCAAGGTTATGTGCCAACTTTCTTGCTGATGTTGGTGTGTCTTTTCTGGTGTTGTTGGAACTGATTAAAATTAACTAATCCTGCGTCTGTTAGTCAGTCCCGTTTGGCCTTGTGCCGCAGTCTGCGCCATGATTTAGTATCAAATTAGCTCAACATTTATCTTAAATCATTATGATTCTTGTCGGTTTTTAACGTATTCTTGTACATTATGTCAACAGATACTTCTTCTTCTTTGCGTTCGTTCTTTACAACCAATTTTAATCACTCTTTGTGATATGTTTGATCTTTGCTAAGAACGTGTATACGTTGCACATTGATTTGGTAGGCCCTTAAACGCATAGGCTTCTACGTTTAGGACACATGCATCCGATTTCAGACAAACCTCCTTACTCGCCTCGTACGACTTGCGTGGCAGGTAACAGTGGTTCTATTCATTACACCCTAAATTTATTTGGGCCTCGGTAACCACTCAGGCGAGACAGATTCTAAAGATATGTTTATTTATCTTTATACAAATAGAATACATTTCATTTATCAGATTTCTGAAGTAAATAGTAGGAAAACTACAGCTTAATTAGTATAAACAACAACGGAGTGAATTAACAGGCATATATTTATTCTGTCAGAGTGTTGTTAAATGACGCTGTGAGACAAAACAGGATTAGTGTAAAGAAAAAGACATAATAACAAAATGAGCTGTTGACATTAATTCTGTGTCTTGTTGTTCTTGATAATTTGTTTCCATTGCGAAAACTGTATTTTTGCCGGTGTCAGTACACGTAGTTCACTGCACTCTTGTCTTATGAAATGTGATACCATTATTTGTGTTGCTAATCCTGCAAGTCTCAATGTTATTGTTGTTGTCTGGAACCGTACTAGACGTGATCTTGTGTTTAATGATGAATCTTGTACTGGACAAAATAATTTCTATAGACCTGATAATTGCACATAAAAAGACGCCATGTATTTCTGTGTGCAATTATCAGGTCTACAAAATTCTCTTGTCGGTACAAGATTCATCATTAACCTAAGATCACGTAAACACAAAGTACTGTAAAAGGAACCCTTTCATACCTCGTGGTATAGTAACAGTGTTATGTTTCTTCAATCGCACGATGGGTGATGTGGTCAGCATAGTCGCGCCTTTACTTCCAGAGCATGTCTGGTACCCAGTTGACTGGGTCGACTGAGATCGTCGCGTTCGGGAAAATTCACTCACAAGACTGTTGTACAAAATACAATGACAATACACGCAACGTTTCGACCAAAAGCATTTATCAATCAAACGATACAACAAACCTGACAATAACACAGAACACTACATATAGACTTTAACAAGAATACATACAGTTAAATACGAATGAAAAACGAATAACGAAATAAATACAGAAAAACTGTAAGTGGAAAAAGAAGAGAAACAATAAAAAAAATCAAGTAAATGTATGACTCATGTCTATATGTAGTGTTCTGAGTTATCCGTCAGGTTTGTTGTATCGTTTTGCTTGATAAAGGCCTGTTTGGTCGAAACGTTGCAGTGTATTGTCATTGTATTTGTATTTTGTAAAACTACAGTACTTTTGTTTTACGTACTTCGCCATTCTACTTAGTTTTACTGCAGTCTCCATCTATATTGACATAAAAGACATGACACCATGATAAAATCTTAACTAGAGGGAAAGTAGAGGGGAAGGCAAGATGAAGACCGAGCAATAAGTAGAAGGGAAACTTTAAGAAATGGACAGGGTACAGTCTGGCAGTGTGCAACACCAAGGCGAAAGACAGGATGCTAGAGATTCGTTGCAGGCAACCTTAAATGCGGAGACGGCAACTGATGGTGATGATCATTGCAATCTTCTTCTCTTCCACAATTTATTACTTTATAGGGGGCGTAGTGATCTTGTGTTAATTCACTTTGTAAGCTGATATTCATTTTCGTACGGCTGTTCTTGATACCGTCGATCCATCGTTTGCGTTGTCTTCCTCTTACTTTGTACTCGCTCTACCTTTTCTCTGTGTGGCTCTCTGTGGTAGGCAAATACCGGGATAATTTGCAGTAGAAAATGAAAATCGTGGCATATCCTTTACAGGACGTAGCCACCAACACTAGTAAACGAGTCGTCGATTTACTAGGCACCACTTATACGTTCAGCAGTTTGCCATTGCTTTCTGAAGGGTGAGGTCCACTTTTACCGTTTGTAAAAATGAAAGGGAAATAATTTGCTTCCAAACTGGCCCGCCGCGGAGTTTGAACCAGGTACGCTTGGGTTGTGATCGAACTCACTACCACTTACACACGCCCACATTGCAATTATGTCAATTACGTCATTCTGGCAAATTGATAAATAGCAAAGCAGACAGTCACATGGGCGGCATAAGGTTCAAGAAAGAGAGGACGACCTATGGAAACCACAAAATGAACTTTGCTGAAAAAGACAAAAAAATATAAATTACTCCATTCCATGGAAGAGATTGATCGAGTTGCTCAGGACAAGGCGGTATGGAGAAATTAATTGCACTGTGTCACGGTAGGAGAGGAATATATGTATATTCCTGTGTATATATATATATATATCACTGTCATTTGAGGTCATAAGGGAAGTTATTCGGTGCTACATAGAGACAATACTGACATACGGATGCGAGTCATAGACGGTGAACATCGAGTCATCGAGACAGATAGAAAAATCTCTGGAGGCCACAGAGATGTGATTTTACAGAAGAATGATGAGAATCTAATATACTGCTTAAAGTGATGAATGTGGAGGTGTTGAATGAGGCCAGGACACAGAGAAAACGTATTATTAATATAAGAATGTGACAGTCATGTTATGAGAAAGTAAGGGTTAGAATACATTGTGATAACCGGTAAGATCGAGGAAAATGGGGAGAAAAGTTTCGACAACTTGACATCCTGGCACGGAAGAGTGTCAATATCTCTCTGCGCGCGATCACCGCCCAGACCGATGTACCAGACCTCCCCATAAATTCTATTCATGTGGAAATCTGATTCATGCAGCCTTAGCATTAGTGTGTTTTACACCACATCTTCAGCACCATTTGGAGCTCTGGTGCTTATCCTTCGGCGATGTGTCCGGTTTCAGCCAGCGTTTACTCGGTTCGCTCTCCATTCTGTAGCCATCTAGTGTTCATTTTACGGTGTGGTGTAGCTAGCCCCAAACCCAACCTCTTTAGACGCCTCCTACGACATACGTGACAGGTAACAGTAGTTCTATTCTTTACACCCCAATTTGGGCCCCAGTAACCACTCGGGCGGTGTCAACATCTGAGATAGCAAATACCACACACAGATGTGTGTGGCTATACATGATCGCATACGCCAGCCAGAGATATCGTACTAATATTCTGGTCACTAATTACACATTGCAGCAAAATAAATGCTCCCGGAGATAGCAAACAACAAAATTACGGAAAGAAACGGTTGAGTGTTATATTTCCTTTGTTATTCTTTTTCTTTTCAAGAACACGCAGTACATTTGATTGAATTGTGTAATTTGTCTGTGTTCCGTGTTTGGTAAAGTCTTGTTGTTGAACAAGTGAACATTACGAAAAACTGTTATTTCTTTGTGTTTTCTTCATATTTCGCCATTGGTAAACATATTTACTATAGCCTCTCTTGTCTTATATAGTCACAACGAGACGATTAAACCAACAATATTTCGCCTCCTACCGGCCACAACAAGCTCAAGAGCCCACATGTTCCATAAATTTAAAATTGGCCAACTAGCCTGTGCCCATGCAATATGCAGACATGACGGCAGAACACGTCTTGCAAGACTGTCCACGTTTAGCAGGTATACGGAAAGAGTACTGCCACACACACAGAGCTTCAGCAAAGCTGTACGAGGAACGAGTCCCAAAACAACAGTTAAATTCATGATGAAGTTGGTCCATCAGGCTAGGCCGGGAACGCAAAGGAAAGGAAACCAACAATAAAACGCAACCGAAATATTTGTCTTTTCTTTAATCCTGTTTTGCCTCACAAAGAAAGGGTTTAAAGCCGAAGGATTGACTTCATTGCACCGGATTTTACCCCATATGGTTTGGTCCCTCTCCACAGACATGCACGCCAGCTGCCGAGAATATTGCACAAAGCTCGAACTCCTTAGCTCCGGCAACAATCCTAGGGTCTCTGGGAAAAAACTGCACTCGTGAACAGAAGGTCGTGGTCCGGATTCAGACCTTCGACTCGCAAGGCAAAGGGCTTATCCATTCAGCCACAGTCACTGTATCAGAGTAACATCACTCTGTCACACTGTCTGTTGGTGACCTGCTTATTTGACCGAGCTATTTAATTTGTTGTTTCTTGATGAAGTTCGGTACTGATTGTGTATACTGATAGTGATGGATACTTCTTCCCCCTCTCCCCGCCCCATCCCTCCCTGATGTCTTCATTTCGAAACCGGTCTCTTTCTTGATGATACTTCCAGCATTCTGCGCAACGGAACGTTGTCAATTTTGGATTTGCCTTGGGCATCGTCACTGGAGGATCTGGAAGAGCTAACTAGAGATCTATAGTCTTTCAGCCGGACTGCGATGAGAGCAACGTTCTGCAAAGGACATGCTACATCATAGATTCCAAAACTTTTCGGCCGCCGTCAACTTTGCACAACCTATACTTTGTAATGCCCCCACATTATAACAGTTTACCAATGCTCCTTCTCTCTTTCCCCCATATATATATATATATATATATATATATATATATATATATATATATATATATATATATATATACACACACACATATACATGCTCTATTTTCTCTTTGACATATAAAATTGATATATATTTCAGTAATGCATGGTCAATTTTCAAATAATTATCCCATGAGATAGAAAATTGATGAAAAAATGGATCGTGTAAGACGGCATAGAATGAATTAAAATGCAGAATTAAATTTTTAATGATTATTCAAAATCGCAAAATCACGAAAATAAATTATTCTAAAATATGTATTATTACTTTCTTCTTTAAGGAGCCACCGACCCCTAATCGCCGGAAACCCCCCCTCCAATTCTTCTGAGCCCACTATCGAGGTTTCATCGCCTACAGGGAGGGGGGCGTACAGTCCACTTTGAGAAACGCTGTGCTATACGAAGAGCGACATTGCAAGACAAGCTGTTTGGAGATCTCGACAGCCTGAACCTCAATTTGAAATTATTTTTGTAAAGTTGACGTCTCAGTTATCATTTATCTGAAGACTATCATCATCTGAATAATAGCCGTCCATCTCAAGCGATGATGACAACGGCCTCAGACGTGTGCTGCTACACCTCTCTGGTATGTACGGAGTTGACTGTAGAGTTCAATCCTAGAACACAATCCCCTACCACAGGTGGTGCATACGTGATCATGGTTAGACATGTGGACATTGGGGCTTATCACGAGTTCCTCTTGTGTTGTTACATCGCTATATTTGGTGATCTTGCGCTATGATTCCCACTAGCACGTGGTGTCTATATCGAAGCATTTCAGACACTTTAAGAGTCTTTAAAGCGGTTTTTTTTTGGTCCACCAAACTGAACTGTTTTTTCCTGCCATATTCAAGCTCGCCATACATCAACTGGTTTGGGATGCGTTATAACTATAATCATATCACTCGCGGTCATGTCCAATGGTGCTCCAACAGCGTCCAACACGCCAGTTCGATGTTGACTGATCAGTTTCTACACCGCCCGAGTGGTTACCGGGGCCCAAATTTGGGGTGTAAAGAATAAAACCACTGTTGCCTGCCTCGCATGTCGTAAGAGGCGACTAAGGAGGTTTAGTTGAAATCGGATGCACGTGTCCGCTAGGAATGCTAACCCGAAACAAATGCTTGCAAAAAAAGGATGCACCAGGCCGTAAGGCGCATAACATGGTGCAACGACCCTCACAATGAGAAATGGGATAACGGATTCTACGGTAGCCAATCTGCCTCGGAGATTTAGTCATGCAGTAAGAATGTCAGACCTACCATCACGAGGGTGGCCAAAACTTACTGCGTTAAGAGGTCGGCACAAACGGGGAAGCAGAAATCATAGGAATTATATCTTACAGAGCTGTCCCCAGTATGCAGACTTGAGAAGAAAGAGGTGGTCCACTTACACCAACGTCCAAGACAAACTGTATGACTGATAATCTGAGGCAGACGACTGCCTTTATTACAGAATCCTAAATCCTAATCTAGTGAGAACGCAGGAGACAAACTGTATGACGTGGCTGATAATCTGAGGCAGACGACTGTCTTTATTAGAGAATCCGAAATCCTAATCTAGTGAGCATTGGCTTCATCGCACCAGGTTTCCCCATATGGTTCCGTCCCTGTAGGCAGAGAGGGTATGTCATCTGCCGAGCGCATTACACTCCGTAGCTCCTACAACATGTCTAGGGATGGCATGAAAATAATTGCACATGTATCTCGGTTTATATTCGATCCTAACAACCTTAAGTATGACATTCAGACGACTTAACCACTGCGCCATTGAGACCCCCGTAACTTTCAGTAATCATATGCTGAACTATAATATGCGTATATAGCTAGCTATATGTATATAAGAGAGCAGTAAGCACACCATAAGACAGTCGTATAAAGGCTATACAACTCACAGAAAAGAACACTCAAACATCACATCGGCTTGACGTGGTTTGTCTTCTTGTGTCTTAAACCTGATCAAATTATCATTTTTAAAAATGTCACAGAAACACAACACTGGGTTAGAAGAAGATCGATATTTGCTCAGATGTCCACGGATGTGTCACAAGACACTGACAGTGTGTGTAATGATTTTTCTCTTAGACTTTTCTCTTAAACGCGGATTTCTCTAGAGCATAGATTCCCAAACTTTTTCGACACACCGCCTACTTTGCACAACATAAACTTTGTAACGCCCCTCCCCCACATTATAACAGTTCGCCACGCACCCTCCCACGTATGTTAGTTAGTTAGTCTTTCCTCTTGGGCCTGTGGGCGGCGCATTGGGCAGAGGTCATAGCTCTCCATGTCTCGCGGTTCGTTGCCATTTGTTTTAAGTCTTTAATGTTTACTAGGCCCATCGTTGAGCCTTCTCTGGTGATGGTTCTACGCAGAGTCTCTCTTGGTCTTCCTCGTTTTCTTTTTCCCTCTGGTGTCCATATGAGGGATTGGTAAGGGAGTATTCTCTCATCCATTCTAAGTGTGTGGCCGATGTAGTTCCAGCGGCGCTTTCTTATAAAATTTGATACATTTTCTTGCTTGGTCTCTTGTCTTATTTGTGTATTGGGTCTGAAATCTGACCATTTGAGGTTCAATATTCTTCTAAGACATTTATTCTCAAAGTTATCTAATTTTCTTTCTAGAGCTTTTGTTGCTTTCCAACTCTCGCATCCATAAGTTAATACTGGAATCACACAAGAGTTAAAGATCTTTAATTTTTAAGTGCTTGCTGAGTGAATTGGACATGCTCTATATTCTCTTTGACATATAAAATTGATATATATTTCTGTCATACATGATTACTCATTCGCAAAATCACGAAAGTAATTTATTTTAAAATATTTATTATTAATTTCTTCTTTAACTCTATATGTCCAGTCGACGCTCCCAGCGTAGAAGCGCTCCCAGCGGCGCCACCGACCCCTAATCGTCTGAACACCCCTCAAATTCTTCTGAATCCACTATCGCCCCCTAAAACGCTTCAGCACCCACTGGGAGCCGTACCGCCCACTTTGAGAAACGCTGCTCTAGAGTATAACTGCTGCATCAGTGTATATTCCATCCACTCAGTCATTCTTCTTCTTTTTCTTCTTCTCAGTAATAATATAAACCTATGTTCCCTTGTAGAGCTGCTGTAGCGTAGTTGTTAGTGAACTCGCTTCGCAAGGCTGGTGGTCTGGGTTCAGCTCCGCAATGCGCGTGGAATTTTTCCCGGCCACGACGGCTCTCAGGTCGACCCAGCCTCAACTGGGTACCAGACATGCTCTGGAAGGTAAAGGCGGCCGGCGTGGTGCTGACCACATCACCCATTGTGTGCCGACGGTCAATGAAAAATACAGGCTTAACACTGTATTGACCTAAAAACCACGAGGTATGAAAGGGTTCCTTTACTTTTTTTTACTTTTTTTATGTTCCCTTGTGTTCTATCATTGTGTGTTTTGCTAATGTTTCTCATACGTTTACTGTAGTCTCAAATATGCCTAATGTCTTGTTAGTCACATTACTATTATATTCATTTGAGCGTATGGTTGAATGGATTAGAGCGCAGATCCCATGCTGGAGACCCTGGTTCTTCTTCTGCGTTCTCAGATTGGGTCTTCGGTTTCTCTAATAAAGGCAGTCGTCTGCCTTAGATTATCAGCCACGCCATACAGTTTTGTCTTGGATGCTGGTGTAACTGAGGGCAGTTCTGTAGCATATAATTCCTGATTTCTGCTTCCCTGTTTGTGCCGACCTCTTCCCGCAGTAAGTTTTGGCCACCCTCGTGATGGTAGGTCTGACATTCTTACTGCGTGGCTAAATCTCCGAGGCAGATCGGCGACCGTAGAATCCGTTATCCCATTCCTCATTAAGAGAGGTCGTTGCACCATGTTATGCATCTTATGGCCTGGTGCATTCATTTTCTGCAAGCATTTGTTTCGGGTTAGCATTCCCTAGCGGACACATGTATCCAATTTCAGCCAAACTTCCTTAATCGCCTCTTACGAATTGCGTGGCTGGTAAAGTGGTTCTATTCTTTACAACCCAAATTTGGGCCCCGGTAACCACTCGGGCGAGACCCTGGTTCAATCCGCGGTACGACCATGGAGTTTTCTGTCGAAGGCATAAAGAAAACATCCTAACCGGAACAGTTTCGCGGCGGCTGCACTAGCCAAATTCCACAGGCTTATGTCCCTTCTGTCCTACACCGCCCATAGACCACCGATATTACAGTCAGTAACGATAGTTATACGCGACATAAAATATAAATGTCTAGTCAACCACAAGTAACAACTGCTATAAGAGGGAGAAGATAAGAGATATGTTGGCTATACTTTGAGAAGAAATGTCTGGTCAACCACAGTACAACTGTATAAGAGGAGATGATAGAGATATGTTGGGTATACTTTGAGAAGAAATGTCTAGTCAACCACAAGTAACAACTGCTATAAGAGGAGAAGATAGAGATATGTTGGGTATACTTTGAGAAGAAATGTCTGTCAACCCAGTGACAACTGCTATAAGAGGGAAAAATGGAGATTTGCTTGCATACCTTGACGAGAAATGTCTGGTCAACCCTAGTAACAACTGTTATAAGAGGAGAAGATGAAGACATGTTAGGGCATACCTGGATGAGAAAGGGTCAAAATATTTACAAAGCAGGCACTGAAGTGGGAGGCGCTACGGTGTTGCCGGAGCTAGCAAGGGAGCAAAGAATAGTAACACTGCGACATACAAAGCATGTCGTAAGAGACGACTGAGGTAGGTGCCTAGGGAAGCTACCCTAGTAAATAAAAAACGTCACAGAAATCGGATGGGCTGGCCTACTTGTAGGTGTATAACTAGCACAACGTACAATCGCTCTTAGGTTCAGATCACATACAAATCACACAGAGTGGTTAACAAGTGGTCGATATGGAGCGTTCGAAGAAAAAGGAAACGTGGTAGACAAAGGGTTCACGAAAAGATTACTCCTGGGGAGACCCTGAAACGAACTTTGCTGAGAGAGACAAGAAATGTCATTCTCAATTCCATGGAAGAGATTGAGCGAGTTGACCAGGACAGAGCGGTATGGGAAAAATTACATATGACATGCACGCAGTTTCTCCATGGACAACTTTTTCAATCTCCTCTGTGGAAATGAGTCCCATATTTCTTCTATCTCTTGAAAAGTTCCTTTTCATATGGCATCCTTTATTTCTTGAACCTTTTGCTGTCCTGATGATGCAGGACGTTACGGCTGGTGTTCTCTTACTGCGACACTATGAAAAGACAACATACACATTGTGCGACGACAATACGGACACGCATCTTTTTTTCCCCTTCTCTTGAGATTCCGGCAGGAAACTCGATACCTCGCATGTTATAATTTTCATTAATTTCGTATTTGCCCCTGCACAGTTTTCAGTATCCAACATGTCCGTCTAGCAGCGGTTCCCAAACTTTGCATTACTGCGAACCCCAAAGTATATATATATATATATGAAAATTGACAAGAATGAATTATCTGTGTGTTACAATAGTAAACAATGTCTGCAATTTAACATTTTAATAAACAATAAAGTAAACATGCCTATAATTAGGCTTATAATTTATTTTTCTATTTGATATATCAAAGATCATATTTCTTCAAGCGCTTGAGGGGGCTCTGTGAGTACCTCGCGGAACCCAGTTTGGGAAACGCTGCCGTGGAGAATCACTTTTGTTTTTAAAAAGATGTCACTTGACAGAGCAATACCAGATCGACAATACAGATCAAGACATTTCTTCCGTGTCACTCTGATCTTAGCTTTTAAAGAAAATCTTCTGTGCACTTTAGGAAATTCTCTTCACCAAATTGTCATCTAAATTACGTGTCTCTACCGTTATCTGTATTTTCTGGAAGAAATAGGAAGAAAAAAACACATGAAAAGTAATAATTGTTGTCACAGTTTCACTTTCCCTCTCTGATAGCACTGAAATGTCAAAGAAACTATAATTTAATGTTCATATGATGGGTATCTTGTTTTCAACATACGCCTGCGGGTTTGTTCAGAGATATTTGCTGTCTACAATTGAGTGATTGAAGAACACCGGGCTGCCGTATTTATTACGATGATGATGACTTTTAGAAATTGTCAGTCTTGACACTGTCGGTGTAATAATAATTAGAGCTGACAGTATACATAATAGCCGTCCATCGCAAACGATGATGACAACAATCTCAGACGTGTACTGTTGCATCTCTCTGGTGTATGCGGAGGTGACTGTAGAGTCCAATCCCAGAACATAATCCCCTACCACAGGTGGGGCATACATGATCAAGGCTACACATGTGTGTGTTGTGTGCTGTGCTCTTTCGCGCAGCTCGCTTTCTGTGTGCCTCAACAACACGATGATTCTCAGCTATGCGGGTTGTTACAGAGCCACATTTGGCGATCTTGCGCAATGGATTCCCAGCACGTGGTATCTACAGGGTGTTCAAGATAATTGCAGCCCCATTGACAAATCGAAATTTGCCAGATAATCTATCGCGTTGTGTTTATTTACTATTTAAACCGGTTCTGACTAGCTCGTCCTACGTCACATTTGTTCATCGCCCCTTCCCGCACTACAATTACACACCATCACACAACCTTGACCTATACTACGTCATAACTGAACCTTCTCATTTCCATACATATATGCCAGATTAGCTCCATTCATATGCTGCTTTTAAGTTGAACACCCTGTATATCGAAGCATTTCAGAGCTGACAGTGCGATACATGTGTATGGATGGATGGATGGAGAGAGAGAGGCGAGCAGCGGGAAGAGATCTGATGATGTTGAATGTGCTCTTGGTGTCATTCAGCTCGCCTCTCATTTCAGAAGTACTCGGCTCGCTACCTCGTGGAGTCATAAAGATATTTGTCCAGACACACCAGATCTTAGTGTGTACCCGATAAAACGTAGGTCCCGTGTTGTTCAAGTGGAGCACTTAAAGAACGAACCATTGTCAATTCAAAAATCCAGAAGAGCAGACTGAAAGCTGCCCGGGAAAAATTCATTTAACAATTGCTACAAAAATATTTTCACCATCTACTAAATTTAAAGACCTAAAACAGATAGCAACGAACCGCGAGACATGGAGAACTATGACCTCTGCCCTATGCGCCGCCCACAGGCCCAAGAGGAAAGACTACTATCTACTAAATTACATCGATGACCCCCGCCACTACTACGGAATTCACCGCTCAGATCTTCACAGTGTAAGAATAGTTGGTTACTCACCGAAGTGCAATGATGATGGTCCTATCGATTTAGCAGAACTCTAAAGTAAAATATGTATATTTCACAATTAAAAAGGTAACCAAAAGAACAGACATCCTGTAAAAAGAAGAACAGAATGAAACACAGAAATCTAACATATCTAAGACAACACATAGCCATGTAAGAATAGAGTTGAGATAGGACTATGACTGAAACGTCAGTGCTTTACATATTTAGTCATTAATTTTCATTATTTATGTCATACTGTATATACCTCTTTGTTACTCAGATTAAGCACTCCACTTTCCAGATCTGATCTGGTTGACACATCAGATTTGTAGATTCTACATGAAGATAGTAGTATGGTAGTGCTCACGTTTAGATGTCTGGTCCGCGGTGGTTACGGGCCAACTGAGGTCTAAAGAAATAACCCTGTTACCTGCCATGCAGTCGTAGAGGCGACTAAGGAGGTTGATGGTGGCTAGCTACCGACACCGCAAAACACACTAGATGGCTACAGAACGAGAGCAACAGTAAACGCTGGCTGAAACCGGACATCGGAGGCACCAGAGCTTCAAATGGTCTGAAGATGTGATGAAAACACATCAGTGCTGAGTCTGAACAGATTTCCCATGAATATAATTATGGAGATCGGGTACATCGTCTGGGCAGTGATCTAGAGAGAGAGAGACTCGTGCCGTAAATTTTTCAACATTGGTAATGGGGTTTATTTTCGAAAGACACCACAGATCGCCCAGCCTCAATCAAAGCACTGTAAGCAGAGGCCCATGGATGTGACCAATCACTCATCGTGTGCTTAGGCGTATATGAAAAATACAGACCTAAGAGTCTTCTCACGTATACCCGTGGTAGGAAACTGAATTATTGCACGGGACAGAAACATTTCCTGTGTAGTTCTGGGCGCTTTATTTGCTGTGTAGCTTCTAGGCCCTTCCCTCACTCGCCTCTTACGACGCTTGTGGTCATTCCCTTGCTTCTTACCTGTGACCCCTCACAGGGGAGATTTTATATAATGAGTAAAGCGGGAAGACACACGAGTCATCAGCAGCAGGAATGCTATCTCACATTTCATTTGTTATTCATTACAATTTCCTACATATTTCATCATTAAACAAAATGTATCAATAAATAATTAAGAATGCAAACATCATGCCGGCAGCGACAAATCAGCAGTCGGTAGTACGATTGTGCGAAATTATCCATTGTATGCTTTCTAGACCCACGCCAGAACAGACGTGTTGCTTTGCATCCACCTGTAGACTTTATGGTTATTTTAATGCCAAGCAAATGTGACATTTGTTGCTGTTGTTGATACTCGGTTTGGTGTCATCTGCACGGATAGTGACTCGTCTATTAACCGACGTTCAGTTCGATCACGCTGCGAACAATTTGGCTGCAAATTTCGTATTTTAAAAAGAACGATGGTATCACCGTTCAAAGCAATGGCAAATATGAACGTAATATCCTAAAATCACAAACAGCAATTTTTTCTTCGACCAAGCCTGGCTATTCAGCTCTTCGGCTCAGTGCCATGGAATGTAACCCTTCGGTTGGTGCCACGAACACCGTAAATCTGGGAATTTCTGGCATTTCTGCCATCCCGGAATTGAACGCACACAGAGGATATCACCAGTCCAACCGCTACGAACACGCTGAGCAGACGGGACAAACAGCGTTAAAGACGGGTTGGTCGAAAGTCCTGTAAAGGATATGCAATAACTTTAATACCGAGTTACAGAAGGCGCAGGCCGAATGGTTTTAGATCGCGGCTCATGCTAGAGACCCGTGTTCAATTCACGAGTAACGACCAAAGATTGTTGTTGTAGTGTGCAAAAATGAAAATCCTAACGAACACTTCACTGCGCTAGCATGCGGCCTTTAAATTCATCGTCTCTCGATCCATCTGTACTATGGCCCTAAAAGCGGAACTAACAATCAGGTAAGATATGTTTTTTGCCTGTCCATTACATTCACGGTTTGATTGATTATCTTTATTATTACTTCACGTTTATGATTATACCTTCATTATTACTTCACTGTTTGATTGATTATACCTTCATTATTACTTCACTGTTTGATTGATTATACCTTCATTATTACTTCACTGTTTGATTGATTATGCCTTCATTATTACCTCAACTGTTGATTGATTATACCTTCATTTTACTCACTGTTTGATTGATTATACCTCATTATTACTCACTGTTTGATTGATTATACCTTCAATTACTTCATGTTTGATTGATTATACCTTCATTATTACTTCCTTTGATTGATTATACCTTCATTTTACTTCATCTGTTTGATTGATTATACCTTCATTATTACTTCACTGTTTGATTGATTATACCTTCATTATTACTTCACTGTTTGATTGATTATACCTTCATTATTACTTCACTGTTTGATTGATTATACCTTCATATACTTCACTGTTTGATTGATTGTACTTCATATTACTTCACTGTTTGATTGATTATACCTTCATTATTATCACTGTTTGATTGATTAGACCTTCATATTACTTCACTGTTGATTGATTATACCTTCTTATCTTCCTGTTTGATTGATTATACCTTCATTATTACACTGTTTGATTGATTATATCATTATTACTTACTGTTTGATTGATTATACCTTCATTATTACTTCACTGTTTGATTGATTATACCTTCATTATTACTTCACTTTTGATTGATTAACCTTCATTATTACTCACTGTCTGATTGATTATACCTTATTACTCACTGTTTGATTGATTATACCTTCATTATACTTCACTGTTTGATTGATTATACCTTCTTATTACTCACTGTTGATTGATTATACCTTCTTCATTACTTCATCGTTTGATTGATTATCCTCATTATACTCACTGTTTGATTGATTATACCTTCATTATTACTTCACGTTTGATTGATTATACCTTCATTATACTTCACTGTTGATTGATTATCCTTCATATTACTTCACTGTTTGATTGATTATACTTCATATTACTTCACGTTGATTGATTATACCTTCATTATTACTCACTGTTTGATTGATTATACCTTCATTATTACTTCAGTTAGTAGATGAGATCTCTGTGTATAAGTGATTAAGCTTCTCTTGCGTTGCGCTCTGGGTCGAACGACACGTCGTTCTGTTATGGGAGCATTTGTTTGAGATTCATAGAATTGTCTGCCGGAGTCAAGTTCGTGCTTTGTGCAACTCTCAGTGTAGATATCGCTGCATATCTGGCGGAGTGGACCGAGCCATTTTTGGTGGACCGAGCCATTTCTGTGAGTGGACCGAGCCATTTCTGGCGAGTGACCGATATTTCTGCCAGTGACCGGCCATTTCTGCCAATGGACCGAGCCATTTGCCAGGGGACAGCACTGGCGGAGGATCGGATTTCTGCCAGTGACCGAGCCTTCCGAGGACAGCCTTTCTGCGGGACGAGCATATCGTGCTTGATGACCGAGCTCATTTCTGGGGTGGACCGAGCCATTCTGCGAGTTGACGATTTCTGCGGAGTGGGACCGAGCCATATCTGCGGATGATGGATTTCTGAGTGACGAGCCATACTCTGGAAAACCGGTAATAAGTAAATCTTTGCTTTAGATGGATAATGAACGCTGATGTTATCCATTCTAATGGGATTTGCTCAATGATGTACCATCATCATATGCTATCCTTATGACTTCTCATGCTAGTTACCACTTCGTCGATGGTCATTTTCATGTTCTTAATATCTGTAGCATTTCTTCTGGTCTGCTCTGGTCTGTGTCCTACCTCTATATGTTCTTCCAGCCATCATGACGTTGATGTGCAAAGTATTCAATTTGTATAGTATGTTTTATCAGAATTTTTAACATTTAGTTCTTTCGACATCATGTTTTCTTTTTCTGTCTATGGTATTCGTAGGATCTTTCTGTGGTTTAGTTTCAAATTACTGTTTTTCGTAATTCTTTTTGTGTAAAGTCCATGATTCACAATCATAGAAGCATTGAACTTTTGATGTCTGAATAACCTCTTGGTTTTCACCTTTAATGTAAGGTTCTTCTGTTGTTTTATTTCGTAGGCCAGTTCTGTCCTACTCAAACATCCTACTCTTTCCATTATCATAAGTCAACACTACGTGAAGGCTGTTGTAGCAGTTACTACCTAGCACGTACAAACTTCAAGACATAATGTGAGGTCTCTAACATTTCTTACGCCTCTGGCGTGACATTCGAAGCAAATACCATTACTTTTGTACTCCTAATATTACCACAATAAAAGATTTAATTTAACCTCAAGGCCTACCTTTGATCTAGATCAGCGTTTCTCAAAGTGGGTGGTACCGGCCCCCAGTGGGTGCTGAAGCATTCTAGGGGGGCGGTAGTGGGTTCAGAAGAATTTGGGGGTGTTCAGGCGATTAGGGGTCGGTGGCTCCTTAAAGAAGAAATTAATAAGAAGAATTAAAGAAGAATCAATTATATTCGTGATTTTGCTATTGAATAATCATTTAAAATTTGAATTCTGCATTTAAATTCATCTTATGCCCGTCTTACACGATCCATTTTTTCATCAATTTTCTATTTCGTGCATACAGTCATTTGACAATTGACTATGTATTACAGAAATATATATCAATTCTCTATGTCAAAGAGAAAACAGAGCATGTATATATGTGGTAGGGGGCGTTGGCAAACTTCTACAATGGGAGGGCGTTACAAAGTTTATGTTGTGCAAATTGGGTGATGGGCCGACAAATTTGAGAATATATAATCTAGATAGATGTAGTTACAACTTCTTAGATACAGGCATAAAATGTTCAAATTTTATTATGATGAAAGATTGGTGTATTTTGTGATAGACGGTCGCATGTTGTCATCTTGTCGGTAGGTGTTAATTGAATACTACATCAACTAGATCGGTTAAATGGTGAACTTTCTCGTTGTAAATCCAACAATATTGGGATGATGTGGGCAGGGCCGTGCGGTATATTTTCTCAGTATGATGCAAGTCTTCGGCCGCTTCTCTGTATCACAGCACGGTACAGCCCTGTGTGTGGGTCATAAGTGAAAATATACTTGACATTAACGTTCATAGCGATTCATGCTTAGTGTGTAGCTGCTTTTAAAAAAACTCGTTGCATGAGCCTGACAAGTGGCCGCATTGCTAGTGTGGTCGTCGCATTACTAGTGTGGTCGTGTTCGCATTGCTAGTGTGGTCGTCGCATTGCTAGTGTGTCGCGCATTGCTAGTGTGGTCGTCGCATTGCCATGCGTGTGGTCGCGCATTGCTAGTGTGGTCGTCGCATTGCTAGTGTAGTCGTCGCATTGCTAGTGTGGTCGTCGCATTGCTAGTGTGGTCGCCGCATTGCTAGTGTGGTCGTCGCATTGCTAGTGTAGTCGCCGCATTGCTAGTGTAGTCGCCGCATTGCTAGTGCAGTCGCCGCGAAACTGTTTAGGCTATGATTTTCCGTTAGGCCCGACAGAAAAAACTCATTAGCCGGGGATTGAACCTGGGTCTTGGTCTGTATCTTCCTCTTGAGGATTCCATTTTCGGGTTGTACGTCCTTGCTGTTGCAGCTAGTGTGTTTGGGTTCATTCTCACCAAGTGGCCAGTCTAACTCATTTTGGGAATCAGTATATTAGGTAATATGTATTTCAATAGAGGGCCTCTGTGGGTGGCTAAGTGGTTATGCCCTTTGCCTTGTGAGTCGAAGGTCGTAGGTTCGAGTCCGGACCGCGCCATTCTGTTCACGAGTGCAGTTTTTTCCAGAGACCCTAGGATTGTTGCTGGAGCTCGTGCTTTGTGCAATACTCTCGGCTGGTGGCGTGCCATTTCTGCGGAGAGGAACCGAGCCGTATGGGGTAAACCAGGTGCAATGAAGTCAATACTTCGGCTTTTAAACCCTTTTTATGTATTTCATACATTTCTGTGATCATTTGATGGTGTTTTTGCTGTCGGAAGTGTTTGTGCTAAAACGGTAGAGAGCTCCATCACAACCCAAGCGTACCTGGTTCAAACTCCGTGGCAGGCAGTTTGGAAGCAAATTCGTGTCCGTGAGAATTTTTAGGAAAGGTAAAAATAGACATCATCGTTCAGAAAACAATGGCAAATTACTGAATGTATAAATAGTGCCTAGAAAATCAACGACTCGTTTACTTTGTCTGATTGCCACGTCATGTAAAGGATATTCCTCGATTTTCAATCCACTTGAAAAAGCTCACAATATTCGATTTTACATTTGATGTTGAAATGACCAAATCACACCCATAGCCAACCCTTGCCTAATTTCTGATATCGGTCAGTATTTCTGTCATAGCTGTGTCTACAACGTCGTGAACAAGCTGGGTCTGATTAACCCGTCTTTCTTTCCATTGTAAAGCCAGCACTGTATACTATTTAATCGATATCATAATCTTTGTCAACTCCAGATAATGAAGTAACTGTCAACTACCACACTGACAAACTATGCCATGGTACGTGTAAACCTTGGGGTGGGGGGTTCTCTGTGACGTAGAGGTTAGTTGCTTATCTCTCGTCTCAAAGTTACCAGGTTCGCTCCCTCGTGGATCAATTTGGATATTTCTCCAGAAATCCCTGATCTCATTGTAGGTACGATCGAGAGTTTCTAGTCCTATCGGAGACGAGCGATAAGCCGTAGATCCATGTTCAGTTTGAACATGTAAAAGAACCATGGGCAGTTCAAAAGTGAGAAGAGCAGGCTGGAAAGCGCTGCCCGGGAAAATTCATTAGAAAAATTTAAAAATAAAATTCCTGCATCTTCACTATCTTCAAAATTACATCGGGGGTTCCGCCGGTACTGCAGTCCGTGCACTGCCACTGAGATCTTGTGTAAGAAAGAGATCGGAGCACACATGGTTATTCACCAAAGTGCAATAATGATGGTCCTATCAATCAATTATCTTTGTCAATGTTTATCAACCAGAGCTATAGAAGTAACCGTGGACTAGTGGCTACACTGACAAACTATACCAAGGTACGTACGAACCTAATCGTTAATTGTTATATCAGACAGATTCCTCTGATACCTGGTGACATTTTAAAGTCCTCCACTGAATGCTTGAGAGAAGAGGTATATTCATCAAAGATCCAGGACGAGATAGTGACCTTTCAGAAATTTGTCTCCATCGTTTTCGCTGAATAATTGTCAAAGTTTAAATGTCCTTTTCCTCGGATGATCATTTTAGCAAGTTCATTTGGTTGTTTGCCATTTCTTAGTTTGAGTGCATGCAGCAAAGTGAATGATAGACGCCAGCAGAAAATGCATGCATGCCATCGAATATTGATCTAGTCAGAAAGTGGAGGGGGAAAACCCATTACGCTTAGACTTGGTGGATGTGTAATATATTGTGCGTGCGCTGTACATTCTTGCTGTTGGATAAGGTTAAGATAAATCAAGAAGAGAAGAAAAATGCGTAATTATGTCCAAAGAAATGTAGTGTTGTCAATAATTGCTGTCACTTCAAATTCTATTACTAGGAGTCAGCACAAAACAGTATATTGGTTTAGTTTAGTTGTCAGATCATCATCACTGCACATCGAACCAATTAGTCCATAAGTGCTCCGATCTCCTGGGTATGTCTCTCAGCAAGTGGCGAATAACAACGACACCGGTTCTTTGTTCGTTTACTATTCTTCGTTTGCTACCAACCTAGTGTTCATGTCCAGCTACAAATAAACAGGGCACAGGTATTAAGAGCTTCCGAAAAAACAAATAGACAAACACGGGACTCTGTTCCCTGTTTATTTGTTGATCATATTCGTTACTTCCGTTGCTTCCTCTCTCTCTCTCTTTAGCCTGTTACGCCCTTGGCGTTTAGGGCAACAACAAACATACACCATTTTTCCCTGTTCATGGCCTTCCTCTGTATTGTGTTCCAGCTATGATTCATTTCCTTCAGTTCTTGCTCTATCGTTCTCCTCCAGGTCGTCTTAGGTCTTCCACGCTTTCGCCTACCCTCTGGAGTCCATCTCAGTGCAGTTTTCGTGTCGGAGCCAGTCTCCATGCGCATCACATGTCCAATCCATCTCCAGCGTCGTCTTCGGATGATAGTGCCCATATTCTCTTGTTGGCATCGTGCAAGCAATTCTTGGTTCGAGATAGTAGTCGGCCATTACACGCGTAAGATTTTTCGCAGACAAGTTGTATGAATGGCGGAGAGTCTGGACATATCCTGTTCTGTCATTCTCCAGCATTCCGATCCGTACAGCAATGTTGACAACACACAGCTGTTATAGATACTAGTCTTGGTTCTGATGCTGTATTGGTCAGATTTCCAGGCGGTCTGAAGGGTCATGAATGCACTTCGTGCCTTACTTAGTCTGTTTTTAATGTCAGATCCAGCGCCTCCTTCATTGCTAATAACACTTCCAAGGTATGTGAAAGCGGTTGTATCTCGGAGGGTTTTACCTTCTAGTTTGACTGGTGCTGGGGTTGATATGTTCAGAGTATTGCTTCCTCTGGGGTTCTTAAAAACTCCTTGTGCTCATGTCTAGCTACACCACACTCGACTTGGAAATTCTTGCATCTAGTTAATGTTGTAGATTCACCACTATTACTAGGAGTCAGCACAAAACATTATATTACTTTAGTTTAGTTGTCAGATCATCATCACTGCATATCGAACCAATTAGTCCATAAAAGGGATATCGACCGCCTAACTGGAGATATACGATCAACATCTGTCTGAAAGCTGAATGCACATCTTTCACTAAGACAATCTCATATTATTATATTATATATTACTGTCATTCTGTGTTGATGTTTTTATCGAACCTTCAACAGGTGGTCGGTCTAACTACATTGTTTTGTGTGGCGTCACTACACTGCTTTATACAAACATGGGCTACAGCTTTGTATCGCACACAAATGTTATACCATTTCGCTATTCAGTTGACTTGAACAAAGGTACCACCCGTGTGGTGCCGGGGCCTGCAAGGAAGCAAAGAATAGTACCACTGCAACCTACAATGCATGTCGTAAGAAGCGACTTATGTAGGCCCTACGACTGCTACTCTAGTAAATAAAAAGCAGCGCAGAAATCGAATATGCTGGCCTACTTGTAGTCGCATAATTGGCACAACGTACAATCGCTCTTAGGCTCAGATCACATACAAATCACACAGAGTGGTTAACAAGTGGTCGATATGGAGCGTTCGAAGAAGCAGAAGAAGAAACGTACATTGTCATCAGTTATTGGTTACTGAAGGCCTTGATTTACGATACATGGAAGAGATTACTACCGCCTTTAAACGAGTTAAACGCCCATCTGCCCAGCGTGTTCGTAGCGCGTTGAACTACGGGTGACTATCCCTCTGTGTGTGCGGGTTCAATTCCGCGAGATGGCAGAAAAAGCCAGAGTTTCCCCAGATTTACGGTGTTCGTGGCACCCAACCGAAGAGTTACGATGTCCATGGCACCGAGCCGAAGAGCTGAAAAGCTCAAGTGCTTCTGGATCGGGGAAAACCCAAAAACCCAAGTTAAACGTTGAGTCTGTATTTAGTTTGAATCGTTTATTATTCTTATTGGCGATACCATTAATGCGACGATATCTCTCTCTCGATCACCGCCCAGACCGATGTACCAGACCTCCCATAAATTCTATTCATTTGGAAATCTGATTCATGCAGCCTTAGCATTGGTGTGTTTAACGTCACATCATTAGCACCATTTGGCACTCTGGTGTTTATCCTTCTGCGATGTGTCCGATTTCAGCCAGCATTCTCGGTTCGCTCTCCGTTATGTAGCACTATGTGTTCGGTGGAACTAGCACCAACGTCCTTACCGCCTCTACGACATGCGTGGCAGGTAACAGTGATTCTATTCTTCACACCCCAATTTGGTACCCGGTATCCACTCCAGCGATACGTCGGTATTATTATTATTATTATATTATTATTGTTATTATTATTATTATTATAATAATGGTAGTAGTAGCAAACGGTAGTGAACTCGATCACAAGCCAAGCGTACCTGGTTCAAACTCCGCGGTGGGCAAGTTTGGATGCAGATTTGTTTAGTAGATTTTTACGAAAGGTAAAAATAGACATCACCGTTCAGAAAGCAATGGCAAACTACAGAATGTATAAGTGGTGTCTAGAAAATCAACAACACGTTTACTGTGATTGATGACTACGTCTTGTAAAGGATATGCGCACGATTTTAAGTATTATTAATTTAATGGGGCCGTGTCTCTCAGTCAGTAGTCAGATGCGCCTCAATATGAGAATATATATGCTCTATTTATTTTCACTTTAACATGGAAAATTGATATATATATATATATTATCATATATATATATATATATATATATATATATATATATATATATATATATATATTTCTGTCATACATGGTCAATTGTCAAATGATTATGTACATGAAATAGAAATTGTGAGAAAATGGATCTGCAATATGGACATAAGATGAATTAAAATGCAGAGTTTTCTTCGCGTTTGTTCTTTCGACCAATTTTAATCACTCTTTGTGATATGTTTGACTTCCAACAACGTGTATACGTTGCACATTGGTTTGTAGGCCCCTAAACACAGACTTCTACATGTTTAGGACACGTGCATCCGATTTCAAACCTCCTTAGTCGCCTCTTACGACATGCATGGCAGGTAACAGTGGTTTTATTCTTTACACCCCAAATTTTGGCCCCGGTAACCACTCGGGCGAAATGCAGAGTTCAAATTTATGATTATTCAATCGCAAAATCACGGGAAAAAAAACTCCCTAAATGTTTCTAAACCCACTATCGCCCCCTCCTCCTGGAAGGCTTCAGTGCCCTTGAGGGTGGTACCGCCAACTTTGGGAACCCATGCTGTATACCAACAGTCGAAAATGTCAGCCCAAACTTGACAGGTGCTAGGGAAATCGTATGACATATTAAACGATACAGCTGAATGCAGGTGTGCAGATGAGATTTAAGGTATTACAGGGTGTGCATAATTCAGTCAACTAATATACATACACTTCTACAGAAAACTAGCGTAAATGGGCTAATATTTGTATGGACGACATTTTCTGATATAACTATCAATACACTTCTTAGATTGAATGTAGCGAACCTACCTAGATCAGGGGATTTCTGTGTGGCTAAGTGGTTAAGCCTTTGCTTTGTGAGTCGAAGGTCGTGGGTTCAAATCCGGACCGCGCCGTTCTGTTTACGAATGCAGTTTTTTCAGAGACCCTAGGATTGTTGCTGGAGCTACGGAGTTCGTGTTTTATTGCAATACTTTCGGCAAGTGGCGTGTCTTTCTGCAGAGAGGACCGAGCCATATGGTGTAAAACCCGGTGCAATGAGTCAATCCTTCGCCTTAAAAACCCTTTACCTAGATTGTGCGGCTTGAATCTTAATACAAAAGAAAGAGTGGCTCATTGGTTGTGTTCGTAAAATCGCTCGTATTGCTAGGCTAGGCGATTGGTGTCGTAAGGACTAGGGTAAGTGGTTCGAGTCCCGTGTTTGTCTATTTTTTTTTCGGAAGCTCTTAATACCTGTACCCTGTTTATTGGTTGATCAAATACAAAAGAAACCAGTTTTTATTTTTAAAATTGGTCAAAAACAATTTCCATTAATTAACAACTGGAAGATCGTCTGATCAAAGGATTAGAACGTGGCTCCCATGCTGAAGACCCGTTTTCAATTCACGGTAAAGCCAAGGATTTTTCTGTTGTGGGCATCAATGAAAAATCCTAACCTGAACACAGCTTCGCGACGGCTGCACTAGCCATGCGGCCATTACATTCATCAGGCTCACATACGTCGTGTCCTACGCTGCCCTAAAAAGTGGTACTACAGACAATAACAAGTTTTAACACAAGTCACTGCATTTATACTTCGGAAGTCGGAGGGCCACTGGTGGTTTAAGAAAGCAAACCTTCCTGCAAAATCAGAGATGCCACATTATTGGATGCCCCTTGTATCTGAAATCATAGGGGCAAACCACCCCCGTCCTTCCCAAAAACCAACCTTTCATGAACATATTAAAGAGTCCTCCGTATATCATGGACAGAGAAGAGAACAAATAGATATATCCAGAAAGAACTCAAAATCAAAGAAAACTGGCTGATGTTACAAATAAGACATTAGAAAATTGAGATATTTTGGACATATAAAGAGACATGAAGGAGGCAGCCATGCAAAGAGAAGAGGAAGACCATGGAGAAGATGGATTCAGGATGTAATTGATGGTTTCAACAGGACGGCTGCAGAAGCAGGACATCTGGCACATGAGAGAGTGAAATTCCGGAGGACTGTTGGGGTGGCAAAGTTCTACTCAAGACATGATATTTGATTGATAATGATGTATAGACTAACATAGATGGGGTAGATTTTTGTTGGGTTTTTTTTTCTTCAAAATATAAAATGTTTTAAGCAGTGGCGACTCGTCATTAAGGGACAGTCGCTGGGCCCCACCAAAAATAATTTATAACGTGTATTTATTATTTTATAAATTAAAATATAGCTACCAAAAACCATGATTCATCTGGAAAAATTCGTCTGGCCTGGCCCTACCAACAAAAATAATCACGAGCCGCCACTGGTTTTAAGTAAATTCAATGTTTGAGAGAGACAACTGTCTGATGGAATAATCTAGTTTATTTTGAGTTTAGTACTTCTGATTGTTACAGTACTGATTTCGGACTTTTAGTTGGATAATCATATTGTTACAGTACTGATTTCGGACTTTTAGTTGGATAATCATATTGTTACAGTACTGATTTCTGACTTTTAGTTGGATAATCATATTGTTACAGTACCGATTTCGGATTTTTAGTTGGATAATCATATTGTTACAGTACTGATTTCTGACTTTTAGTTGGATAATCATATTGTTACAGTACCGATTTCGGATTTTTAGTTGGATAATCATATTGTTACAGTACTGATTTCTGACTTTTAGTTGGATAATCATATTGTTACAGTACCGATTTCGGATTTTTAGTTGGATAATCATATTGTTACAGTACTGATTTCTGACTTTTAGTTGGATAATCATATTGTTACAGTACCGATTTCGGATTTTTAGTTGGATAATCATATTGTTACAGTACTGATTTCTGACTTTTAGTTGGATAATCATATTGTTACAGTACCGATTTCGGATTTTTAGTTGGATAATCATATTGTTACAGTACTGATTTCTGACTTTTAGTTGGATAATCATATTGTTACAGTACCGATTTCGGGTTTTTAGTTGATAATCATATTGTTACAGTACCGATTTCTAACTTTTAGTTGGATAATCATATTGTTACAGTACTGATTTCTGACTTTTAGTTGGATAATCATATTGTTACAGTACCGATTTCGGATTTTTAGTTGGATAATCATATTGTTACAGTACCGATTTCGGATTTTTAGTTGGATAATCATATTGTTACAGTACTGATTTCGGACTTTTAGTTGGATAACCATCACATAAGTTGTTCGATGTTGGGATATTTAGTTTGTAGAGAATATTGTTGTGTACATTGTTTGGGATTAGATTACCGATTTCGCACTGTTAGTTGGAAGAATGATGTGGTTTGGCCACTTAATAAAAATGCATTCAAACTCCACAGTATACAGTTTTCTACAACAGACCATCGGGAAAGAAGGCAAGAGGAAGAGCACGAAAAATATGGTTAGATGGCGTAGCAGAATCCCGTGAAAGAGCAAAATTAACAATCACACAAGCCACCAGAACAGCCCAAGACAAAAAAAACAGAAAACCACGACACAGGGCAACAACCCGGTAGTAAAGTGACGACAAAAGAAGAAGAAGTTGGATACTATTCGCAACAAGGTTGGGTTATTTAGTTTGTGGCGAGTATTTTGTACATCTTGGGGGATTACATTACCGATTTCTGACTTTTAGTTGGATAATATTCGCAACAAGGTTTTATTTTTATTTTTAAACAAAGGGTTTTAAAGCCGAAGGATTTACTTCATTGCACCGGGTTTTACCCCATACGGCTCGGTAGCTCTCCGCATAAATGGCACGCCACCTGCCGAGAGTATTGCACGCCACCTGCCGAGAGTATTGCACAAAGCACGAAATCTAGCTCCAACAACAATCCTAGGGGTCTCTGGAAAAAATTGCACTCGTGAACAGAATGGCGCGGTCCGGACTCGAACCTTCGACTCACACCTTCTTCTCACAAGGCAAAGGGCGTAACCACTTAGCCACAGAGACGCCCTAATTAGTTTGTGGCGAGTATTTTGTACATCTTGTGGTTTTGTACATTACTGATTTGTTTTTAAGTTGGGAT
Source organism: Arion vulgaris (assembly GCA_020796225.1). Lineage (NCBI taxonomy): Eukaryota > Metazoa > Mollusca > Gastropoda > Stylommatophora > Arionidae > Arion > Arion vulgaris. The sequence goes on from CM036774.1 coordinate 6,507,095, forward strand.
AATATTTACATTAATTGATCGAGGTTGGATTATATAGTTTACGGCGAGTTTTTGTGTGTACATCTTTGGGATTACCAATTTCTGACTTTTAGTTGGATAATAATTCTTTAAAAAATTGATCAAGGTTGGATTCTTCTTCTTCTTTGCGTTCGTTCTTTACCACCAATTTTAATCACTCTTTGTGATATGTTCGATCTTTGCCAAGAACGTGTATACGTTGCACATTGGTTTGGTAGGCCCTACACGCATAGACTTCTACACGTTTAGGACATGTGCATCCGATTTCAGTCAAACCTCCTTAGTCGCCTTGTACGACATGCGTGGCAGGTAACAGTGGTTCTATTCTTTACACCCCAAATTTGGGCCCGGTAACCACTCGGGCGAAATGCAGAGTTCAAATTTATGATTATTCAATCGCAAAATCACGGGAAAAAGCTACCCTAAATGTTTCTGAACCCACTATCGCCCTCCTCCTGGAAGGCTTCAGCGCCCTTGAGGGCGGTACCGACCCCTTTGGGAACCCATGCTGTATACCAACAGTCGAAAATGTCAGCCCAAACTGTTGGACAAGGTTGGATTATTAATTTGTGGCGAGTTTTTTGGTACATGTTGGGGATTGCATTACCGATTTCTGACTTTTAGTTGGATAATATTTATATATACTGATCGAGATTTGATTATCTAGTTTATGCCTAGTTGTGTGTTCCTCTTAAGCGTTAATATTTATATAAATCGTTGGAGGTTGGATTATCTAGTTTATGACAAGTTTTTCTGTGTACATCTTAGGCATTGTTTTACCGACTTGTGACTTTTAGTTGGGATAATATTTTTCATAAATCGATCGAGATTTTATTATCCAGTTTATGACAAGTTGTGTGTACATCTTAGGCATTGTTTTACCGGCTTGTGACTTTTAGTTGGGATAATATTTTACATAAATCGATCGAGATTTCATTATCCAGTTTATGACAAGTTGTGTGTACATCTTAGGCATTGTTTTACCGGCTTATGACTTTTAGTTGGGATAATATTTTACATAAATCGATCGAGATTTCATTATCCAGTTTATGACATTTTTGTGACTTTTAGTTGGACAATATTTACAACAATCGATCAACGTTGGGGTATCTTCCTTTATAGAGAGTTTTGTTCATTTTGGGAAATTACAGTTACAGATTTGTGAGTTATGACAGGGCAGTATTCGCAAACGTTGACATTGTGATGTACGTCTCAATCACTGACCTCTGAAACTCGGATCGATTCACACCGATTTTGTGACCGCTGAGACTGGAACCACGTGATCATCGAAGCTGGACCAGCATTCCTCGTATGAGGATTTGTGTCCGAGGAATGACGAGCTCGAGGGTGAACAGTTAGAGCTGGTTGGCAGTCTGCACATGCTCCCTGGAGATATCTACTACTACGCTGCCAACTCCAGTGTTTTGTGTGTGCAGAGGGAAGAGGTCTGCAGAGTCGAGAGAAAGGTAGTGCATGAAGTCTTGTTATTGTGCACTGTTTATGTTATGTTATGTTATGTTATGTTATGCGATCGACGTCACGGCACATTGGGCATTCCCATGCATGCTCTGTCCTCCGCTGCAGCAGCCATCCCAAAGTCCATTTGCTCACCGTACCCATGAGAAGTTGATTACAATATCTTCTCTCTCTACCACGTAGACGACACTGTCTGGCACTGTTTACTTTATTTTGTATCATGTCAGACCAAATCTCGTCTCCTCATCAAAGTTTTTATGTAATGTGTCTTTATTTGTTTCATGTCAGTGGGGACACATAAGACATTTTTACGTGAATCCATCTAGCTGCCTGCCTGCTACCCCCGTGGGTGCCGGGGCCTGCAAGGGAAGTAAAGAATAGTACCACTGCAACCTACAAGGCATGTCGTAAGAGGCGACTGATGTAGGACCTAGGAAGCTACCCTAGTAAATAAATAGCCTCGCAAAAATCGGATGTGCTGGACAACTTGTAGGAGCATAACTGACACAGCGTACACTCGCTGTTAGGTTCAGATCACATACAAATCGCACAGAGTGGTTAACAAGTGATCGATGTGGAGCTTTCAAAGAAGAAGAATATCACGCTCACTTCCATATCCACCGTCCTTCTCCATGTTTCCTTTGGTCTGTCCCATTTCCATCTGTTGTTCTTCGGACAGTTGCTGCCTTTACCAAAGTATCTGGTGCCATTCTTGACACATGCCCAGACGATGCTAGCTGCTGTCTTTACTAAAGTATCCGTTGTGTGGGAACGGAAGGGGATAAGCATAGTCACAAAGCTGAAAGTTTACCAGGCCATAGTGCTAACCACACTGCTGTACGCAAGCGAGACATGGACAGTATATAGCAGACACGCAAGAAAATTAAACCATTTCTACGCAAGCTGTCTACGCAGAATACTAAAAATAAACTGGCAGGACAAAATTCCAGACAGCGAAGTCCTCACAAGAGCAAAGATCCCAAGCGTCAACATCCTGTTGCAGAAGGCCCACTTGAGATGTGTCGGTCACGTTGCTCGGATGCCTGATAAACGCATCCCAAAACAGTTGATGTATGGCGAGCTTGAAGGGGCAGACGTTTAGCTGGTGGACAGAAAAAAACACTTTAAAGACACTCTTAAGGTGTCTCTGAAATGCTTCGATATAGACAATACGTGCTGGGAATCCCTTGCGCAAGATCGCCAAATGTGGCGCTGTAACAACAAAGAGGAACCCGAATAGCTGAGAATCATCGTATTGTTGAGTCACAGAGAAAACGAGCAGCGCGGAAAGACAGAGCACACAACACGCACATGTCTAACCTTGATCATGTATGCCCCACCTGTGTCGGGAATTCTGTTCTAGGATTGGACTCTACAGTCACCTCCGCACACACCAGAGGGTGCAACAGCACACGTCTGAGATTGTTGTCATCATCGCTTGCGATGGACGGCTATATATATATATATCCGTTGCCCTTCTATACAAATGTTCCAACCATGACAGCTGTTGTCTTTGCAAAGTATCCGTGCCCTTCTATACAAATGTTCCAACCATGACAGCTGTTGTCTTTACCAAAGTATCCGGTGCCCTTCTATACAAATGTTCCAACCATGACAGCTGTTGTCTTTACCAAAGTATCCGGTGCCCTTCTATACAAATGTTCCAACCATGACAGCTGTTGTCTTTCCCATTCCGTGCTCTATACAAATTTCAACCATGACAGCTGTTGTCTTCAGTATCCGGTGCCCTTCTATACACATGCCCAAGCAATGACAGCTGCTGTTTTTACCAAATTACTCGGTGCCCTTCTATACATATGTGAAAACCATCTCTTAACCTCGTGGTTTGGTCATGATACCCAGTAATTTCACCACAGATCCTCCCCCCTCATTCATGTGTGATCTGTTCTAACTTCAAATATCTACAGGATTCTCTCGAAGACGTTTATTGTGTAATACTATTTATATCCAATATATGTATGAAAACCAGCCCGCTGTCATTTCCCCAGCATTCTCTGTTGAATAACAATATTCCCATAATGTTGCTCATTAGTTTGTTTTTCAAACAGGTGGTCTCTGTGTCGTAGATGTTAGGTGCGAGCCTCTCGTTCCAATGGTGCCAGGTTCGCTCCCTCGTGGCGTCATCGAGATATTTTTCCAGAGATCCCTGATCTCAGTGTAGGTTTGATCGAGTTCCTAGTCCTATCGGAGACGGACGATAAAACGTAGGTCCCGTGTTCAATTTGAGGACGTAAAAGAACCGTTGACAGTTCAAAATCGAGAAGACAAGCTGGAAAACCGCTGCCCGTTCAAAATTAATTAGAAAAAAGTTCAAAATAAAATCCCTTCAACATACATATTTTCACCATCTTCTGAATTACATCGGGGACCCTCGCCGGTGCTACGGAGTTTATTCACTGCCGCTGAGATCTTCCTGTGTAAGAAATAAAGAGAACGTATGGTAACTCACTGAAGTGTAATGATGATCTTCCTATCAATCAATCAGCTTTTCAAAGTTTGATGCGCAATTGCTTACGTCTCCCCTATCATCAACAATGTCACAATTTCTCCCTTTCTCTCTATCTCTTACGTTGTCAGTGTGTGCGGGGAAAGGACAGACATATCTGTCGCCAAAGCTGGCCCGTTCCCATTTCTTTACCCGTCAGATCTCGAATTCCCATTTCGTTGTCTGTCACCCCTTGTCTTCCTTAAGTCTTCTCTCCGTTTCTGGTCAAACCCAAGTCTCCTGTCTGTGTCCCGTGTGTTCTCTCTATACGCAGATTCTTCACAGTTGAGTATCGATCGTTCTCAGAACCGGTAGTCTCGGGAATGCGAACTCTAGATTGATTTCTTGTATCTCTCCTTCTCTTGTTAAACCTTCCTTCTCTTCTTCTACTTTTCAAACACCCTTTACTTCTTTATAGAAGAGTTGGGATGTAGTGATCTTGTGTGTGCTTGTTCTAATTCACTTTGTAAGCTGTTATTCATTTTCTTAAGGTCGGGATCAACTAGTATATTAAATTTGATTATCAGTTATATGAGGACTATCGTGATAGCACCGGACATGTCCATAGGTGCTCCGATCTCCGCCTCAGCAAATCCAGCAGCGTCCAGCAACCCAACACGCCAGTTCGATGTTGATTAATCAATCTCTTTGCGTATTTAGTATGTCGTTCTTTTCGGGCTGCACCAATATTGACACCATCTCTTTCAATCTGGTCAGCGAGTGGGATTCACAGCCCTGAAACTCCTCTGTTCGGAAAGACTCTCTCAATGCGTGAAGAATGTCACATCGATCCATGGCAGCTCCCTCTGATATTGTAGCCAAGCCAGCGAATCTATCAGCTCGTTCATTACCCTAACTCCTGCGTGCCCAGGGACAAAAATGAAGGTTAAATTTGACTATATACCATATCATTCCAAGACAAGCTATACGGAGATATACGTAGACTCCAGTTGACCAATAACTACTTTAAAAGTATACAAATCGATGTCTGAAAACGTTGGGAGAAGAAGAAGACTATATATGATGGAAACAATAATAATAATAATAATAATTTCAGTATATACATAATAGTTCAAAATTTCAGAAAAATTAATGTTTAGAGGTTGTTCTTAATGCCGTCGATCAAGCTTTTGCGTGGTCTTCCTCTCTCTCTCTGCTGTAGCTAGTTATATTTTTGCATCGGTGTGTCTCTGTGGTAGACGATACCCGGGCATTTTTGTCAGGTGTCCACACCATTTAATCTGTTGTTGTTTTATGAATTGCATGACTGGATTCACACCTCTTTGTCACGTCTTCTGTTCCAACTAATCAATCTTTAGTATTTTACTGTTATCTTAGCCTTTGGTCTTCCCTTGACGGTACGAGAAGTCGGCAGTTGCCTCTTCAGCACTGAACCCTTTTCATTAGTGAACCGTTTTCATTAGTGAACCCTCTTCATCAGTGAACCCTTTTCATCAGTGAACCCTCTTCATCAGTGATCCCTCTTATAAAAAATGATCAAATCAGTCTTTCATAATCGGGGGGTTTATATGAGAGCGGCGTTTGTGCAGTAGTTAGTTCACTTTATGAACGTGGGATTCGATCCCAGGTTGGTATGGGATTATGTATACTGCAAACGGCTGTCTAGTCCATCCATTCTCAGATGGTTAGCGGGGAAACACTGGAAAGTAAAAACCACCAGCGTTAATGTTGACCACATCACCCATTGTGTGCCGCTCGTTCGTCATCAATTAGCATGTCCCTATGCAGAACGTCGCTCCTATCACAGCCCGCAAGAAAAACTCTCTAGCAAGTTCTCCTGCCTTTTCTAACGTCATGTTCAAGTTTTCCTTAATGTCCTGCTGCCACCTTCATTTTGGTCTTCCCCTGCCTCTACCCCCAGAAACCTACGCCATCCATTACTGTTATCTCCAAACCGCCGTGTCGTTTAACGTGACCTAAATACTTCCATTTTCTGGGACACGATGTTGTTTATGAACGAATACTCTACGATATGTAATTCTTACAGAATGTCCTTCCAAGTCCGCATATCCAATGCCGTCTTTTCCAGATCTCTCCTCTGTCCCCCATTGTCTTGCATTACGCCTCCAACTCCGTTTCCCGGTGTTCCTGTGTCTTCATCTACCTCTATTGCCCTGGTGGTTCCATCGAAGAGCCTGGCTCATGATGCTGTCAGGGAATTTCCTCAGTGTGTGTTTTGAGACCCTCATAGCGTTGTCCTTCTTTCTCCGCGGGCGGCGAGCAATGAATTTTCTTGGTTGTGGTTGTTGTAGCTATCTAGTGTTTTTTTACGGAGTGGGTACACTCTCAACCTCCTTAGACGCCTTTTACGACATGCGTGGCAGGTAACAGTGGTTCTGTTATTTATACCCCAATTTGGGCCCCGGTAACCACTCGGGCGAATGCTTTGTGTACCGTTAGTCAAAGACCGATCTAACACCGTATTGGACAATAAACCACATATTATAACAACAGTGTTTGGGTGTATCTCAGTGGCGGCTCCTCATTAAGGGCCAGAGGGCCGGACCCACCAAAAATAATATGTAACGTGTATTTATTATTTAATAAATTAAATATAACCTAACCCAAAGCCATGATTTTCCCGAAAATTTGTGTCTGGCCCCACCAACAAAAACGATCACGAGCCGCCACTGGTGTATCTTGATGCCGATATTTCTCATTGTCTCTATGTATAAAATGAACACTCCCAACATGTCATTACATAAACTGTAAATGTATCTCTAGTGCTCCCTAGAGTCTAACATAGATAGTTTATACATAGATATTATTCATTATGTGTCTCATGGGTGACATACACTGACGTTTGGGTTGCTTAACTAATGGTTAACAATTATTATCTTGCCTTCTATTTGTGTTTCGTATATTGTTTCTAGTTTTCGCCAACTTTTTATGGAATAGAAAACTCTTCATGTTTGCTCTAATTATGGGGGTACCATAAGTCAAGTATGTTGTTGTTGTTAGACACTGTTCGATCGAATCTTACCTGATTATTCTGTATTTAACTAAAGCGAAACGTTTGTGGAAGACATCCCTCAGTGAAGACATTTTTTAAAATGGCTAGCTTGTTGTGTTCATTACATAGAAGGATAAGTGGTTCGAATCCTGTGTTTCGCCCGAGTGGTTGCCGGGGCCCAAATTGGGGTGTAAAGAATATAACCGCTGTTACCCGGAACGCATGTGGTAAGAGGCGATTAAGGGGTTGGGCTTGGGGCTAGCTATCCCACGCCGTAAAAAACACTAGATGGCTACAGAACGGAAAGCGAACCGAGTAAACGCTGGCTGAAACTGGACACATCGCCGAAGGATAAGCACTAGAGCTCCAAATGGTGCTGAAGATGTGACGTAAAACACACCAATGCTAAGGCTGCATGAATCAGATTTCCACATGAATAGAATTTATGGGAGATCTGGTACATCTGTCTGGGCGGTGAGAGAGAGAGAAAATCCTGTGTTTCAAATTGAATTTAAAATTGGCACAACTAGCACTGGGAAAATGCGGACATGACGGCAGAACACATACTGCAAGACTGCCAGTTGTTAGCAGGCCTAAGAAACTAAACCTGGCCCGATAACACAGAGCTCCACGAGAAGCTGTACGGAGGGAGTAAAAACAACAGTACAATTAATGAGAAAATCGGTCTAGGCGGGGATCGAGAGAGAGAATTATGTGTTTGTCCATTTTTTCTTTTTCGGAAGCTCTTAATATTTATTGATCATATCTCTTGCTTCCGCTGCTTCCCTGGGTTCTTACAAAATCACTCTTGTTCTCATACTGTTGCTAGATAGGAATGTTTATTTGATCCTGGGGTACTGATATTTCTGGGAAACTGACAAAGCAATCTGACACGTTTTCTTGGATAGCATCAACATTTCTCACCTGTTCTGTCCGTGGACTAATAAAGCAATCTTGTGTTGACACTAGTCTTGCAGGACCACATGATCTCTCCAATGCGCGATCCGTGGACCAACAACAAAATATCTCCCATTCTCGATCGTGGACCAACAACAAAAGCTTGATCCATGGAGCAATATAGCAATAAGTTTTGTTTGACACTAGTCTTGCAGGACAACAAGGAAATCTTCCCAGTCCATGGACCATTATTTGTGTTGGGATATTTTCTTTTAAATTGTATAATTTAGTAATTTTTTAAAGTATTTTTTCTCTCGAAGATCGTATTCGAATATTATTTGTAGACTTAACAACGTTAATGGTGACCGCCTGAGTGGTTACCGGGGCCCAAATTTTGTGGGCGATCACTCTGTCCGCTTATATTAATCACGCCGTAATTAACCTTTCATATAAATATATGAAACCCAATTCTGTATTTCAATCTTTATTATATGCATATATTTCACCTATATAGCACCTTTACATCTACAACACATATATCATATTCATACATATAGATATAACATACAATATAGTCCCAACATGATTACCTCACTCTGAAAATGATATATCACCTTACAATATAAAATGCTAAACTATAACCACTTGATTATATAAGCACAAATCTTCACTATTCAAGTCCTACACTCTATTGAATATCTAATACAAGTTCATCACATAATTGTATTGTACAGGTTAGTCTGAAGTCCTTAGAATGCCTCTGTCTATTTTAAAATGTTAATAGTTTTCTGTGGAACAGCTGTTCGGTTGAGTGTTCCATGGGTCTGTTACTTGTGACTTCAAAGATATATATTTCTTCAAAGTGTCTATTTTCTGTCTCTTGATGAAAGTTTGCTTTTATACATTAAGATCATATCTGTAAAACGAGGCTCTGATAACTTGGTCACTTTTCTACAAATGGCAATTTAGAAGATATATATTTCCAGTTGAACAGGTAAGGCTTTCTCTAGTGCTGTCTGTCTCTATAAGATGCTACTTCTATTCTCTATCAGATTTGTCTATAGGTCTGATCGTGGCTACTCTGCTGTGTGGATCTATTTATGAATCTGCTGTCCACCTACACATGTCTAGTTATACTCACATATCCGAAGTCAGCGTTGGTCGTCTCTTCAACTCAGCACACTGGGCCATTCCGTCTGCCCTTTTGGGAGTTTTGCAAGACTCTCTCCATGTTCGGCAAATCTCTATCCGAGTTCTAAAAGTCTTTCTGCTAAGTCTCTTCTGCTAAGTTGCTACTGCTAAGTTGTTTCTCTCTCTATGTGTCCTATCGGCTGTCGGAGTGTCTAGTCATACTCACATATTAGAACTCAATTCCGGTCTCTTCAACGCAGCACACTGGGCCATTCCGTCTGCCCTTTGCGAGCTCTGCAAATTTCTCTACGTTCTGCACGTCTCTTCTCTTTTCTGAATTTTCGTCACCGTCTATTTATATGGGACCAAAACCCACCTTTGTCTTGCCCCAAAATATCTCCATTTCGTTTCATTATCATACTAATGATTACTGACTCTACCGGTGTCTATCTTCCTGAGAAATCGTCCATAAATCTGTCCGGCATCCCTGCTTAATTTCCAATCTCAGTCTTTAACAAATCAGGTCATCCTACTTATCTTTCTGAAATTCATGTAGTATTTCCATAATGGCTTCGTCTGCCTAATTTATTTTGGGGAAACCTAGCCGTTGCATTTTTAAACAGCTTCGTGGGTCGCCCTACTTAATTAAACTTTTGAACTTTTGACTTGTTTTTCTGTGGCCTATTGGAATTTGATACATTTTTGTCCTGCTCAACCACGAACACTATTACAATTTGGGGTGTAAAGAATAGAATCACTGTTACCTGCCACGCATGTCGTAAGAGGCGGCTATAGAGGTTTGGCTGAAATCGGATGCATATGTCCTAAACGTGTAAACGTCTGCGTTTAGGGGCTTACCAAACCAATGTGCAACTTATACACGTTCTTGGCAAAAATCAAACATATCACAAAGAGTGATTAAAATAGATCGTAAAGAACGAACGCAAAGAAGAAGTTAATGGTGACATCATCACCACACAACACTCTCGCACTTATGATGTTGATGAGAGCATCACTTCTTTCCTTCTCTAACTACAAGTTTGTGCCTCGTTTGATAAATGACTTGGAGACGCCAGTAAAGTGATTCAAATAACAACCAGACACATGACACTGACGTCATGTTCAACCTTCACACTGTGCGACCAGGCCACCGCCCACACATTTGTTTATCATTTGCTCGAAATGGATCTGTTTATTTTAGAACCTGAACTTATTTTTGTGTGGTCAGATTACAAGAACATGTTTCTTTTTTAATTTACCTCCTGACGAAGTCGAGGGATTAGAACACTGGCTTTCCAATCAAGTGTCAGGGATCTCTCTATTTCAGTCTTTGAAACACTAAAGTTGTCTATTTGTCTATTGCCGTTCCACAAGTGGATGATGGAATTGGTTGTCCACTCTTGTCGTTTAGCGTAGGGGTGGGAGCTTTAATTTCAGTCCCAAGGCCAGATTAGTCACCCTTGTTGTGTTATATCCATGTTTATTTATTATGGTCTTGATATTGTATATCCATTTTTTTTCTTGGTCTTCCCTTGTCTCTAGTACCTGATCTCATTTTATTGTGTGTTGTTATTGGTGGTTGGTTGTATTCCATTCTCATTAAATGTCAGAATCACTGCATTTGTTGTCTTTCAATGTATTCTGTGGATGAAGTTATGCCCACTCTGCTTCTGATGACCCAAAGTTGACACACAGACACACACACACCTCCCACCCCCCAGAACAGGGTACATAAACACAGAAAGTGGAGAAGTGAAACCCCTCCACCTCCCCTCCAAATGTTAAGATACAGTATTGTTTAGTCTCAAACTTTTTATATATAGCATTTTTGGTCATTTTTGTTTTTACAGAGAGTCAATTGACAAGAGTTTTACTGTGACAAAGTCTCTGCCACATTGCCTAATGTTGCTTTCCACACAACTCTATCATCACCTAGTTTTTCCCTTTTTGCTTGAACAATAGCAAAGTTCTTCATTGACTTTATTCATTAGAATACTCACAAATATTTCCACACATTTATGATGGATGATACATGCTGTCAAAATACTGCTTTTCATCATTTTATTTTTCTGATGTGAATAATTTTTTGGGAAACTTTTTGCACCCTTTGATTAATCTTCAGACTTAGAATGGGACACTGTAGTCTCAGAGCACACTTCCATAGAATGGGTCTCAGGGACTCGGCTGTCTGCACATGTGGAGCACCAAAGCAGTCCCCAGAGCACATCCTGCAAGACTGCCCCAGCCTGAGCAGTGTGAGAATGGAAATCTGGCATACAGAAACAACACTATAAAATAAATTATGGGGGACCGGTGAAGACCTCAAGCGCACCGCCCTGTTTATGACACACACCGGAGTAGTCGCATAGCAGAAGTTGATCGCAGAAGAAGAAGCACCCTTTGATTAGATTCTTTTTTATTTTTGAAAATATGTTCTCAATTCTCTGTAAATAATAAAACAAAATTTGTTACTTTGTTTCAGACACCAACCTCTCCAAGGAATCTTAACCCTTCCGCACCTGCCTTCCGTCAAGGCCAGGCTGTAAGTAGATAATTTTAACGTTTGTTTTCATATACTTAGTAATTAGCCAGTAAGATTAGTTATATTAATAAAATAATTCCCTAGTACCGTTAACGTTACATAGGGCCTGCAAGTAATTTCTCCATACCGCTCTGTCCTGAGCAACTCGCTTAAAATTGGTCCTCCATGGAACAGACCGACATTTCTTGCCTCTCTTAGCAAAGTTTGTTTCAGGGTCTCCCTAGGTAGTCCTCTCTTTCTTGAACCCTTTGCATCCACTTCAATGCCTGCTTTGATATTTGTTGATCATTTCTTTGCAAGGTGGCTCCAACATATCTCCATCTTCTCTTTCTTGTAACAGTTGTCACTAGAGGTTGACCAGACATTTCTCTGATTTCATCACTTCTCCTGAATTTGTTCCATTTTATATTCATTATCATATCTCCATCTTCAATTATATATATGGCCTTTTTAGTCTTTACAGATGGTCAATTGGCGAGTGTTTTACTGTGACAACTTCTGAGTTTTTGCTTTTTTCTCTTGTCGTTCAGCTCATACATAAGTCTCTTCTCAAAAGACTCTACACCCTTTCGCAATTTGGCTTTCCACACAACTCTGTCATCAGCTAGTCTTTCCCATGTGCTGGGACATATAGAAAAATTTTTCATCGAGGCTTTGCAGACATCTTTATATCTGAGTAGTTGTCTGCCCTGGTGCCTCTTCCTCCGAAAGTTCACAGAACAACATTTGTTTTGGTATGCGACAAGTTTCCATTCTTCTCACATGCCGTAACCATCTTAGTCATCAACTGCTGAGCATGCCCATGATGGCAGGCAGATTTGCATGTTGCAGTACTTCAGAGTTGGTTATTTTGTCTTACCACCTGATGTTCATAATCTTGCGGAGACATCGAAGGTAAAAGATGTTAAGTCTCCTCTCGTGTCTTGAGTAGACTGTCCATGTTTCTGAGCCATATAGTAAAGAACTAATTACACAGGCTTGATATATTTAAATCTCCGTCTGCAATGCCATTCTACAATTAGTTATATTACATTCATATATTTGCTTTTTTGTCAATAAAATTTGTTTATATTACATTATATTCATTTAAGATTGTGCTGAAGTTGTTTATTTATAGTATAAAGTTTCACTGTTTTGTGGATCCAGGTCGCGCTTCCTAGTCCTATCGGAGACGAACGATAAAGCGTAAGTCTGATGTTCAAGTTGAGTGGGCAAAAGAATAATTGACATTTCAAAATCAAGAAGAACGGTCTGGAAAGCCACTGACACATCAAAATTCATTAGAAAAAAAACCAAATATATTAAAAACAATCCCTAAAAAATATTTTTACTAACTTCTAAAATTACATAGGGGGCCCTCGCCCATACTACCGAGTTCATGCACTGCCGCTGAGATCTTCCTGTGTAAGAAAGAGATTGGGGCACACATGGTTACTCACCGAAGTGCAGTGAGTAGGAACTTGATCTCACCTATACTGAGATCAGGAATCTAGTAAATATCTCGATGGATCCAGGAGGAAGCGGACTGAGTACGTCTAGAACTAGAAACGAACGACTAGCCTTTATGCCACAGAGAACGCCAAAGAGAATGATGAGTTTGTATAAAAGGTATAAAAAATAATTGCATATCCTTTACAGGACTTGGCGAATCAACCCCAGCTTTTTAACGTTTGTGATTTTTCTAGGCAATATTACGTTCAGTAGTTTACCATTGCTTTTTGAACAGGTGGTGTCATCGTCCTTTTGTAAAAATCAAGCGAAAAAGTTGCAACCAAACTGCCCGCAGTGTTATTCGAACTCAGAACTTCCAGGTTAATAGACCGAGCCACTATCCACTAGGCCACAAACGCCACCATAAAAGCTATAAGGAAACAAAGAAATCTATTCTCACCAATCTCTTGTGTACTATGTTCCATAATTGATTTGCTCAGCTATTGTATAATATATATATGTTCCTCTTGTACCGTTATACGTTACATAGGGCCTGCAAGTAATTTCTCCATACCACTGCTCTGTCCTGGGCAACTCGCTCAATCTCTTCCATGGAATTGACTCCAATATTTCTTGCCTCACTCACCAAAGTGTGCATCAGCGTTTCCTAAACTTCTTAAACTTTTTGGTTCATAAACTTCTTATGCTTCTTAGTACTTTCTCTTCCAATGCTTTGTAATCTCTATGGGTATATGTTGCATGTATTACATTCTTATGCTTCTTAGTACTTTCTCTTCCCATGCTTTATAATCTATATGGGTATATGTTGCATGTATTCAAGTTATATATTTACTAGATGTTTCATTGTTTCTTTTCTATTTCTAGTTTTTATGTGTGTTTTTGTGTTACATTTATTTCGTTATTCGTTTTTATTCCAGATTTTCCTTAGATACGTTGGTATTTGGTCGTCCATTTGTGTTTCATTTTAATTTGTCACTCCTGTTTGTTCGTTTGTTGATAAAGGCCTTGTTGGTCGAAACGTTGCTGTTTATCGTCACTGTTTATGTATTTTGTAAAACTATAGTACTTTGTTTGTACGTGTTTCACCATCAGGGTTTCCCACTCTTTCGTAAACTCTTTGCCTCCCACTTCAATGCCTACTTTGGTATTCTTTGACAATTCGGACATTTCTTCTGAAGGTATGTCCAACATATCTCCATCTTCTCCTTCTTATAACAGTTGTTACTAGTGGTTGACCAGACATCTCTTCTCAAGGTATCCCCAGCAGATCTCTATCTTCTTCTTTTAACAGCTGTTACTAGTGGTTGACGAGCTATTTGGATCCCATTTCAATGCCTGCTTTGGTATTCTTTGATCATTTCTTCTCAAGGTATGCCCAAAATATATTCATTTTCTGCTTCTTATAACAGTTGTTACTAGTGATTTTGACATTTCTCTGATTTTGTCACTTCTCCTGAATTCGTCCCATTTGATGTTCATTATTTTTTGCAGACATCTATTTTCAAATGCATTCAACTCACTTTTTATATATTTAGTCATTTTCCAACTCTATCCTAGGATTACACAACTTTGGAATTGAATATTCGTAATTTAATTTTAAAACTATATATATAACCTGGAGTTTCATATGTTATTCAGACTATTTTAAAGCTGATGTTGCTTGGAGAATTGTATAATACTGATTCATATTATGTCCATAATGTAGGCTCCAACCTCCCCAAAGAACCTTAACCCATCAGCACCACCTTTCCGGCACTCTCCATCAGGAGAGAGTTCTCCATCAGACGTAGCCTACTCTGGAGCAGAGACCAGGTCCACAGGTTTGTAGTAAATATAACTTAACTTTTTACCTCTAAGACTTCCATCCTTGTTTGTTATCAATGTCTTGCTTCTGTTGCTGTCATGTACTAGTCAAAATATTGTAGTTATTCATCATCATCATTAAATAGCTTGTCCTGAGCAGAGCTTTGCCACCTCAACAGTCCTCCGGAATTTCTCTCTATCATAGGCCAGATGTCCTGCCTCTGCAGCCGTCATGTTCAAACCATTAGTTACATCTTGAATCCATCTTCTCCGTGGTCTTCCTCTTCTTCTCTTTGCTGGGATGCCTCCTTCCATGATGGTCTTCTCAGCCCTTCATGTCTTTTTATATGTCCAAAATATCTTAATTTTCTCTTTAGAATTTGTAGCATCAGCCAGTTTTCTTTGATTTTGAGTTCTTTTGGATAGATCTATTTGTTCTCTTCTCTGTCCAAGATATACAAAGGATTTTAGTCATTAGATCAAGATATTCAAAACTAAATCACATATCTTTGTTGAACTGGTTTGGAACACGTTTTCAACAAAATTATTTCATTTTTGACCAATAATACATTTTGTTAGGTCAAAATTGAGTTCAAAATGTTTAAAACAGTAGTCAACGAAAGATAGATCTATTCAGAAAAAACTCACAATCAAAGAAAACTGTCTGATGCTATAAATAAGAAAGAGTATGTGTTTTGATCATATAAAGAGACGCAAGGGTTGGGGAAGGCTGTTATTGAAGAAGGCATCCCGGCAAAGTGAAGAAGAGGAAGGCCAGGAAAAGATGGACTCAGGATGTAACATGATTTCCTCGCGATCACCCTTAGACTGATGTACCAGATTTCCCATAAATCTCATTCATGTGGAAATCTGATTCATGCAACCTTAGCATGGGTGTGTTTTGTCACATCTTCAGCGCCATTTGGAGCTCTGGCGCTGATCCTTCAGCGATGTGTCTGCTTTTAGCCAGCGTTTACTGGGTTTGCTCTTCGTTAGCCTTGGGTCCCAGCCAACCTGCAAGACAGCAGGTTGCTATTTTCTTTAGGGTAGCTACCCTTAGACAACCTTCCCTCCCGGGTTGTTGAGCGTCATCTGCCCAGGTTACATGTAACATGATTTGAGCATGTTGACTGCACAGGCGGGACATCTGCCTATGAGAGCAATTCAGAAGCACTGTTAGGGGAAAAGTTTGGCTCAGGACAAATTATTTGGTGATGAGCAGAAGAAAATTTTCTAATTTTTTTTAAACTGATCCAGAAGCACTTTAGCTTTTCAACTCTTTGGCTCGGTGCCATGAACACCTTAAATCTGATGAACCTGTGGCTTTTCTTCCAGCCCGCGGAATTGAAACCGAACTCACAGGGAGCTTGTCCAATGCGCTCTCGAACATGCTGAGGAAATTAAGGACACACACCTGACACATCAGGACAGTAGATTCACATGAGTCTCTGGAGGTTGGAAACATCTCTAGATGACATCCACTCATACCGCAACCTGCCATTCTGGAACTATCAAAGAATCGACATCACTTGTTTTAACCCTTTATGCCCATGTGTTCCGGGGCTCTCAAGGGGAGCAAAGAATAGTGACAAGTTGTCATTCTGCGCCTTAGAACAGGACATAATCACATGTACACAAAATTCAAGATTGGCAATTCAGTCATGTGTACATGTGGACAGGCACACCAGACTGCAGAGCACATACTTCAAGACTGCCCGAATATGATACACTGAGACAAGCTCATTGGCCTAATGAAACAACACTCGACAGAAAACTACACGGACCTCTGTGTGAGCTACAAAAGACAGTGAAGTTCATACAAGAGACAACATTGAATATATAAACAATATTTCAAGCGAACGAAAGGAAGGAAGGAAGTAACACTGCGTCCTCTAAAACATGCTGTAAGAGGCGACTGAGGTAGAGGACTAGGAAGATACCTTAGTAAATAAAAAACTTCACAAAAGTCTGATGTTTTTAACTGTCATGTATATTTGGATGTCGACCAGGAGACTCGTGTGAATGCAGACATTCTGAGATTCTGCTTGTTTATATTGCGTACAGATCACAAAGCATTCATGATTGCGCCCACCCAACTACCTTGCAGAGGGTAGCTTTCCCTCAATTAACACCCACCTTTCCAGACTACTTAGCCATAGTCTGTTTCCACGGCCACCATGTGAAGATGGGTTACTACCTTGATCAGTACCAGCTCACTGATCCTGGTGCATCATTGTCACTTTGTTTCATTGCGCTTGCGGCCCCAGCTTCATCAATGAGACCCACTCTATTTAGACTGATTGTGATTACAAAATCTTTAAAGGGTTTTAAAGCGAAGGATTGACTTCATTGCACCGGGTTTTACCCCATATGGCTCGGTCCTCTCCGCAGAAATGGCAAGCCACCTGCCGAGAGTATTGCACAAAGCACGAACTCCGTAGCTCCAGCAACAATCCTAGGGGTCTCTGGAAAAACTGCACTCGTGAACAGAACGGCGCGGTCCGGATTCGAACCCACGACTTTCAACTCACAAGGCAAAGGGCTTTACGTGAAAAATCTTTACAAACCACATCAACCCTGATTCATTAAGAGTTTGAAATTCAACACATTTATATATAAATATATGTATGTCTATATTCCCTTATAGGTCTGCTGACTAATGGAGACGTCCATGCTAACGGCTCTAACTATATGGTGCCCTTGGGCGGGAGTGGTGCGGGCATGCAAAGAGGAGCTGGTTCCCATCCACAGGGAACCCATCAGATCCAGGGACAGAGCTCACAGAGCACCGCACCTATGGGACTTGGTTTAGCCCCTCGACCCCTGCTGGCTGTCAACACCCAGGGTAACCACCAGACGGTGGTAGCTGTCGTGACCCCACAACAACATCAGCAACAGTCTGCTTATGTTATGGGTGTGCAAGACAATTTGGGTGGCCAGCAAGTTAGGGCTTCCAACCAACATTCTCCATCAAGTAGTAAGTAGAATATTCTCTATACTGTCTATAGTATTTTTTGTTATCTGATCAAATATAAAGTTTTGTACCAGATTGTTTCATGTGTAGGGCTTCTTTGAGCCTATTCCACTTGTTAACCACTCTTTCTGATTTGTATGTGAAAAGAGCCTAAGAGTGATTGTACTTTGTGCCAGTTATGCGCCTACAAGTAGGCCAGCATATTCGATTTCTGTGATGCTTTTTATTTACTAGGTAGCTTCCTAGACCCCTCACCTTATGGCATGCTTTGTTGGTCGCAGTGATACTATTCTTTGCTCCCCTTGAAAGCCCCAGTAACACACAGGCGCATGTGTAAAGTAATACTTCTTATCCTAACCAGTGCTCTTTACCCAATACAGTATTCCTAATATCCATTCCAGTGCTCCTTACCCAGTACAGTATTCATTATCCATTCTAGTTCTCCTTACCCAGTACAATATTTCCTATATCCATTCCAGGGCTCCTTATCCAGTACAGTATTCCTTATCCATTCTAGTTCTCCTTACCCAGTACAATATTTCCTATATCCATTCCAGGGCTCCTTATCCAATACAGTATTTCTTATATCCATTCTAGTTCTCCTTACCCAGTACAATATTTCCTATATCCATTCCAGGGCTCCTTATCCAATACAGTATTTCCTATATCCATTCCAGTTCTCCTTACCCAGTACAATATTTCCTATATCCATTCCAGGGCTCCTTACCCAGTACAATATTTCCTATATCCATTCCAGTTCTCCTTACCCAGTACAATATTTCCTATATCCATTCCAGTTCTCCATAGCAAAGATACTGCTTCATCCACAATCTCCTATAGCAGATGGTCCACTAGCTCGAGGGAAAAATATCTTTAAAATCATTCTTCTCACGTCACAAGACCCGTGTACTGCAGTACTAATTAGATTAATGGCAAATTCATTTTAAAACAACACAACTTGTGAAAACAAGGTTATAATTTTGTCACAAATTAAGTAACACACAGGAAGATTAGACTGAGATGGTATGATAGAGTTGCAAATGCAGACCTGCGGAGAAGAACAGGACAGGAACCCATGATGACCCAGGTTAAGAGGTGAAAATGGTGGTGTGTTGGGACATACCCTCCGGAAGACACAGCCGAGTGTTGCGAGACAAGCACTTGAACCCACAAGAAAAAGGGGAAATGAGGCGGCCGTAACAGAACCTGAGACAAAGACTGAAGGGTGCTCGACTATCCTGGGAGACCTAAAGAAATTGAGCCTGAGACCTGGAAAAGTGACTAACAACTGTTGAGAGCCTATGCTCCACGAGGAGCGGAGAGGAATAAGAAAGGAAGATCGATATGTTGACATCTTTTCCTGAATAACTATGGACTTATGTAAACTTGTAATAAATCTTCCAATGTTCTATCAAATATATGTGAAAGTTAGCCCACTTGAATGGGAATTTCTTGAGTGAGATAACCGGCCCTATGTTAGAGAAGGCTGTGGTTCACTGAAGAAAATCATGCATGAGAAAATATATCGGACATAATTATGAGACAACTAGTCACATCAGTTTAATGATTATATTATCCATAGGCATCGTTGAAGTTGGAGATAACACTGCCAATGGTGCTGTTGGTACAGAAGATGAAACATTTGAGAATACCGGAGATGCTGAGGAGTTGGAAGGTGCCACTGGTGGACAAGGTAGGGATATAATATATCTCCATTTCTCATCGTTTTCATTTATATTTTGTCTTATCTAATGAATAATAATTACAATTCTTCTTCTGCGTTCTCACTAGATTAGGATTTTGGATTCTCTAATAAAGGGAGCGTCTGCCTCAGATTATCAGTCACGCCATACAGTTTGTCTTGGACGCTGGTTTAAGTGGGCCACCTCTTTCTTCTCAAGTCTGCATACTGGGGGCAGCTCTATAGGATATAATTCCTATGATTTCTGCTTCCCCATTTGTGCCGACCTCTTCCGCAGTAAGTTTTGGCCACCCTCGTGATGGTAGGTCTGACATTCTTATTTCTTCATTCTGACATTGGTGACCGTAGAATCCGATATCCCATTCCTCATTGTGAGGGGTCATTGCACCATGTTATGTGCCTTATGACCTGGTATCCATTTTCTGCAGGCATTTGTTTCGGGTTAGCATTCCCTAGCGGACACATGCATCGATTTCAGCCAAACCTCCTTAATCGCCTCTTACGACATGCGTGACGGGTAACAGTGGTTCTATTCTTTACACTCCAAATTTGGGATCTGCTAACCACTCGGGCATAATTACAATTCAATCTTTTAGCATACTCTGAAGCACAGCTGCTCAACAAAATTTCACCATCTCTATCCTTACCTGCAACATTCTTTCCATTCACCCCAATATCGATTTCAAGCTGTCTTTCCCATTAGTTTTTTTCTTTCTATGTTTAGTTTTTATTTCTTTCTATGTTTAGTTTAGTTTTTTTCTATGTTTAGTTTTTTTTTTTTTCTATGTTTAGTTTTTTTTTCTATGTTTAGTTTTTTCCACAGGGTTCCAAAACAAAGTAAGTCTTGCTATACTTTTAGCTGGACTTCTTAATGTGTGTCCTCATATCTTCTTTGAACGTTCCATATTGACCACTTGTTAAACCACTTGCCCATGTATTCCCGGGCTCACAAGGGAGCAAAGAATAGTAACACTGACCTTAAAGTCTTCTTGACGAACTGAAGGGTGCTTGGACTATCCTGGGAGATCATTCAAAAACAGCCAGAGACTGGGAAAAGTGGCAAACAATTGTTGAGGCCCTATGCTCCACGAGGAGTGGAAAGTAATAAGTGAAGTCTTCTTCTTTTTTGCGTTTGTTCTTTACGTACAGTTTTAATCACTCTTTGTGATATGTTTGATCTTTGCCAAGACGTGTATACGTTGCACATTGGTTTGGTAGGCCCCAAACACATAGACTTCTACACGTTTAGGACACATGCATCCGATTTCAGCCAAACCTCCTTAATCACCTCTTACGACATGCGTGGCAGGTAACAGTGGTTCTATTCTTTACACCCCAAATTTGGGCCGGTTACCACTCGGGCCATAAGTAAAGTGAATCTGACAACCACTGTGGTGAAATTAATTACTCTCCTACTGTGGGAAAATTTACTCTGGGACAACTTGCTAATGGAGTGAGTGAACTAACCGCTATGCTATCGCAGCTCACAATCTATTTCAATATAGAAACTTTGAATTTCTGTACTGAATGCTTTGAATTGTTTTTGTTTGTCTAGAATACAAGTATCCAGATGATGTTCTTGCTCCCATTAGAAAACAGATGCAGTTTTATTTTTCAAAGTAAGTATTAGTTGTAAGCAAAGTATGTTTTATGCACTTTGTACGTCCAAAACCTGAAGTTAAAGTCAAAAAAGAGACTAAATCTCCTAAACCGACTTGCAAGTACCTCATGGGGCGCAAACAAAAACACACTTAGGCAACTCTACATCGGTTATGTACGCTCTGTAATGGATTGCAACCTAGCACTGCAGGCAACATGTAGTAAAACAACAAAGGAAGCTCTGGACAAAGTACAGAGCCAGGCAGTACATTTCATCTCTGGAGGTATGAGATCAGCCCCTACAGCAGCATGTGAAATCCATACAAACATCGAGCCCTTGCGAATGCGTAGGGAGGCAGCAGTAGTAGAGACAGTGGAAAGATATAAAAGACTTAGTAGAAACCATCCTAACAGACAATTAGTAGACAACTGGCGACCACAGCACAGACTGAAGCAAAAAAACAATCCTAGATGTGGCATTAGGCCTGCAAGAAAAATATCACATGCCGGAGAACAGAGAAGAGACACAAATTGTACACACAGAAGTCCCTCCAAATTGTAGTCTCGCCTGTCCAAAAATAAACACCACACTTACCAAAGACATCACCAAGAAGAACTCAGACCCAGTAGATCTCTGGATGGTGGCCCAAGACACCATACTATCTTTCCCAGACAAGTGGATACATGTATATACAGATGGCTCAGCCTTCAAGGGGACTATTAATGCTGGATACGGTGCCGAATAGAATACCCAGACAAATCGGTGAGGTTGCAAAATGCATGTGGAAAGTACTGTTCTAATTTTGAGGCCGAGACCATTGCCATTGAAGCTTCAGTGCACCATCTTACAAACATATTCCAGCTCCATCCCGAAAAAACTCAGCACACTGTTATCTTTACTGATGGTAAGTCAGTGCTACAGTCACTAGAAAATGCAAACCCTGAGAGCCCAGCGTGCCAGTCCCTGGCTCTATCCATCAGTTCATTCATCAACACCTTTGCCGTCAAGCTTACCTTACAGTGGATACCAGGACACAGCAACATACAAGGAAATGAAAGAGCAGACATCCTTGCAAAGGCAGGGGCAAATAGTCAACAGCATGACAGACCAATAACTCTGCAGACTGCTAAACAAATAATAAGAAGTAACAAGAAGGAGGAGTGGATGAATGAGTGGGCAATGAGCAAAACTGGCAGAGCCCTCTTTAAACACATGACCACTCCAAATCCCAAAGATGCTATAAATGACCTCACACGACAAGAACAAGTCATTATTTTCCGCCTTAGGACACAACATGTGCCCCTGAATGCTCACCTACACGCATCCAACCAAAGATTGCCCACAATGTCAACTGTGTGACTATTCAGAAGAAACTGTCACACACCATCTCTTCCAGTGCCCTGCACTCAGTGACCTACGCCACAAGTACCTACCTCCAGACCCAGATGTTGAAAACTCTCTCTATGCTAACACACCACAACTCAGACAGACCTGTAAATTCACTGCCATGGCCTCAAGTCGAAGGGCAAATGCTCAGATGACTGCTGGATCGGAAAAGTAAAGTAAAGTATGCACTTTGTACTGCTCTGCTGAGAGCCGCGGTAGCGTAGTTGTTAGTGAACTCGCTTCTCAAGGCTGGTGGTCTGGGTTCAACTCCGCAGTGCGCGGTGAATTTTCCCGACCGCGCGGCTCTCGGGTCGACCCAGCCTCAACTGGGTACCAGACATGCTCTGGGAAAGTAAAGGCGGCGGCGTGATGCTGACCACATCACCCATCGTGTGCCGACGGTCAATAAAAATACAGGCCTAACACTGTATTGACCTATATACCACGAGGTATGAAAGGGTTCGTTTTTACTGCTCTCCCTGGAACAACTAGGGACGGTGCTGTTGGCATGAGCGCAAAGGTAAGTTGTCCTCCTGTGCCATGATGGGATTTCCGTCTCGAAAGAACTGGGGTGGGTGATGTTGGCGAGTGCGAATTCTTATGCTCAGATCACATACAAACCACAAAGAGTGGTTTCTCTCTCTCTCTCTCTCCGTGATCACCTAAAAGACTGATGTACCAGATCTCCCCATAAATTCATTCATGTGGAAATCTGATTCATGCAGCCTTAGCATGGGTGGGTTTCGTCACATCTTTAGCGCTATTTGGAGCTCTGGTGCTTATCCTTCTGTGATGTGTCTGGTTTTAGCCAGCATTTACTGGGTTCTCTCTCCTTCAGCCGTGGGCTGTCCCAGCCGACCTGCAAGGCAGCAGGTTGCTATTTTCTTTTAGGGTACCTACCCTTAGACAACCTTCCCTCCCAGGTTGTTGGCGTCATTTTTCTCTCTCTCTCTCTCTCTCTCTCTCTCTCTCTCTGCCTTTTTACCCCGGATTGGGGCATAGGCCCTCAACGAACTCATGCCAAGTCTTCCTATCTCTAGCTATCTCCTGCAGCTCCCTTCAGTTCTTCTTTATATTGTTGATCTCCGCCTCCAAATCTCGTCTCCATGTATTTCTCGGCCTCCCCTTCTTCTCTGCGGGTTCCAGGCAAGGACCCTTCTTGTTATATTCCTCTTCGGTTTTCGCAAAGTGTGTCCTATCCAGCGCCAGCGTCATTTTTTAACCTGTTCGTTCACTGGAATCTGTCTTGTTCTCTCCATAAGTTCCTCATTGGTGACCCTATCATACCATCTTATTCCCTCTATTCTGCTTGGTTTGCCTGCCGTCCAGTTTTGGGGATGGTTTGTTCTGCTAGACTTTGATTTCCCAATCGAACTACAAGGCAGTAGTAGTTCTCTGCGAGGGAAACGCGGTTATTGTTCTCCACATAGTATAAAAAATGTTCCTGTACTTTTTTTGAACTGTACATTTAGGGAGATTTAAACTTATAAACGTTTGCAGAAATCATAAATTATGTCTATACCTGTTGATTTCTGATTTCTCTACAAATCAGATGTTAGCAATTTTGTAACACAAAGGGGTTAATTTACTGTTTAATAATAATAATAATTAATAATAGTCGTCTATCACAAGCGATGAGACGACAGTATCAGACCTGTGCTATTGCACCTCTCTGGTTTGTGCAGAGGTGATTGTAAAGTCCAATCCTAGTACACAGTTCCTACCGCAGGTCACATGTGGGTGTTTTGTCTTTTTCTCTGAACCTCAACGGCATGACAATTCTTAGCTATGCGACTTCCTCTTGTGTTGTTACAGCGCCACATTTGGCAAGGGTTCCCATCATGTGGCGTCTGTGGCTTAGGGGATAGTGACTCGGTCTGTTAATCCCGACGTTATGAGTTCGAATCACGCTGCGGACAATTTGGTTGCAAATTGTTAAGCGTGGATTTTTACAAAAGGATGATGGTACCACCCGTTCAGAAAACAATGGCAAACTACTGAACATAATAATGCCTAGAAAAATCACAACCAACAGCGTTAAAAGCTGGGGTTGATTGCAAAAGTCCTGTAAAGGATATACAATTAGAGAGACACTTTAAGAGCGTCTTTAAAGCATTTTTAAAAATGTCCAGCAACTGATCGACTGTCCCCTTCAAGCTCGCCATTCATCAACTGTTTTGAGATGTGTTTATCAGGATTCTGAGCAATGTGACCTGCCCATCTCACTTGAACCTTCTTTTGTTATAGCTCATTGTGGTGGAAGATTTGACTGCTCTTGAAACTCTTAAATACGCATGCAGTTCTGCTTAGTAAATTGGTTTTGCTGCAGATAACTGTGCCACTAATAGACAAAGTGTATACGCAGAATGCTGGGAGTAACAAAAAGAAACCGGTTTAGAAATGAAGAAATCAGAAAAATAAAGTCGGTACATTATCAGTACTAAACTCCAACAAGAAACAACAAATTAAATGATTCGGCCACATATGCAGATTACCAACAGACAGTTCGCCTCAAAGAGCAATGTTACTCCGATACAATGGATATAAAGCAAAAAGCTGTCCGTGCAAAAGGTGATCTCAGAGATAACAGAGGCAACGAAAAACACTGTATATGAAGCGCACACAAAAGCCTGTTCTAGAAATCTCTTCTTATCACTGTGAGGGGAAAACAGGATTAAAGAAAAGAATAACTATGCAACTACGATGGGAACCGCAGATAGTTTCCAGTCACCGCTGAAGATAATTTCAGCATATATTTGTTCTTGACTTTGTTTATCATTCATTGGCACCATCTTGTCATGTCCTCAGCGAAAATCTTCCAAATGACAAGTTCCTCAACCAACACATGGACTCTGATAAATTCATACCTTTAGAACTGTTTCTGGACTTTGGGCGAATCAAACCAATTTGCAACAATGTAGATCAGCTGTTGCAAGCTGTGGAATGTAAGTTTTCATCTCTTTTTCTCCAGCTCTACAAGCTGTGGAATGTGTTTACCTCTTCTCTCTCTCTCTCTCTCTCTCTCTCTCTCTCTCTCACATGGGCGAATCAAACCAATTTGTAACAATGTAGATCAGCTCTTGCAAGCTGTGGAATGTAAGTTTTCATCTCTTTCTCTCTTTCTCCCAGCTCTAAAGCTGTGGAATGTAGTTTTCATCTTTTTCTCTCTCTCTCTCTCTCTCTCTCCATGGCGAATCAAACCAATTTGTAACAATGTAGATCAGCTCTTGCAAGCTGTGGAATGTAAGTTTTCATTTTCTCTTTCTCTTCTTCTCTCCCAGCTCTTACAAGCTGTGGAATGTAAGTTTCATCTCTTCTCTTTCTCTCTCTCTCTCTCTCTCTCTCTCTCTCTCTCTCACATGGGCGAATCAAACCAATTTGTAACAATGTAGATCAGCTCTTGCAACTGTGGAATGTAATTTCATCTCTCTTTCTCTCTCTCTCTCTCTTCTGGGCGAATCAAACCAATTTGTAACAATGTAGATCAGCTTTGCAAGCTGTGGAATGTAAGCATTCTTTCTCTCTCTCTCTCTCTTTTCTCTCCCACTCTTACAAGCTGTGAATGTAATTTTCATCTTTTTCTCTCTCTTTCTCTCTCTCTTCTCTCTCATACACGTGGAATCAAACCAATTTGCAACAATGTAGATCACTCTTTCAACTGTGGAATTAGAAGTTTTCAAAGCGTCATATTTCTTTTCTTCTCTCTCACACACACACACACAGCTATTGATTATCTTTTCTATGTGCAGTTTTCTCATCTTTTTTGTTATATATGTCTCTCTTTCTTCTCACACTCTGTCTCTCTTATATATTTTTGTAATACCTTTTCTATGTGCAATCTTCTCATCTCTGTCATTATATCTCTCTCTATCTCTAGTTTTATTTGTCTCGTCTCATAGTCTTTATAAGTTTTTTTATCTTTCTATCTGTATTTTCCACTTTTCTTTATATGTGTATTTTCCACTTATCTTTATATCTTTCCTCTCTTTATATATGTCCATCTTATCTTTATAGTTGCTGTTCTATCTATCTGCAACAGTTTGACATTACAGAGAGTTGGCTATTAAAGAACATAAAAGCAAGGAGAATGAAATATTTTGGACGCATCAAATGACATGAGTGCCTAGAGAAGATAATTTGGGAGGAATTGTGCCTGGAAGAAGAATGAGAGGAAGACCTAGAAGACGATGGGTGCAAGATATCATTGACGATCTGAGAATGACTGCTGCTGATGTCGGTCAACTTGCACAGAATAGAGAGTTTTTCAGAACTGCTGGCATGGAAGCCAAGTTCCACAAGGGACAAGCTACTTGATGATGATGATCTCTCTCCCGATCACCGCTTAGACTGATGTACCAGATGATCTCATGAATTCTGCTGCTCTTAGGGACTCCGGACAGCTTCTCATTTAACTCAGTATTTACCGGCCAGGTTTCGTTAATCAGGCCTGCTAGTATTTGACAATCTTGCAGTAGGTGCTCTGCCGTCATGTCCGCCTTCTCGCAATGGCACAGGCTAGTTGTGCCAATTAAAAATTTGCTGTGAAGGTGGGTCCGGAATCTGTTATGGCCGGTATGAAGGCAGAATATGACGACTTGTTCGTTACGGGACAGACCATAGTACCTATCTTTACCGCTGTGTTGAGGGTGGTCTTGCGTTGACTTTCCTCTGTATTGCTATCCGATGGTTGTTTTAACATGATGATGATCTATCTATATCTTCATCTTGGAGTCACTAGTTCATTATCTACAACAAATCTGATATCCTTCTTGTGTGTGAGTGTTGATAACATGTATTGCTAGACTCATTCAAAAACATTCTGCTGTTTGTTGCCATTTAGTAGTGACTCCTCTCTCTCTTTAGCCTGTTACGCCCTTGGCGTTTAGGGCAACAACAAACGCACACCATTCTTCCCTATTCATGGCCTTACTCTGTATTGTGTTCCAGCTATGATTCATTTCCTTCAGTTCTTGCTCTATCGTTCTCCTCCAGGTCGTCTTGGGTCTTCCACGCTTTCGCCTACCCTCTGAGTCCATCTCAGTGCAGTTTTCGTGTCAGCCAGTCTCCATGCGCATCACATGTCCAATCCATCTCCAGCGTCGTCTTCGGATGATAGTGCCCATATTCTCTTGTTGGCATCGTGCAAGCAATTCTTGGTTCGAGATAGTAGTCTGCCAGTACGCGCGTACGATTTTTCGCAGACAAGTTGTATGAAAGGTGGAGAGTCTGGACATATCCTGTTCTGTCATTCTCCAGCATTCCGATCCGTACAGCAATGTTGACAGCACACAGCTGTTGTAGATACTAGTCTTGGTTCTGATGCTGTATTGGGCAGATTTTCAGGCGGTCTGAAGGGTCATGAATGCACTTCGTGCCTTACTCAGTCTGTTTTTAATGTCAGATCCAGCGCCTCCTTCATTGCTAATAACACTTCCAAGGTATGTGAAGCGGTTGTATCTCGGAGGGTTTTACCTTCTAGTTTGACTGGTGCTGGGGTTGCTATGTTCAGAGTTATGAAATCTGTTATGGCCGGTATGAAGGCAGAATATGACGACTTGTTTGTTACAGGACAGACCATAGTACCCATCTTTGCCGCTGTGTTGAGGGTGGTCTTGCGTCGACTTTATTCTGTATTGCCATCCGATGGTTGTTTTAACATGATGATGATCTATCTACATCTTCATTATGGACATCGTAACCCTTCGGTTCGGTGCCACGAACACCGTACATCTGCGGAATCTGTGGCTTTTTCTGCCATCCCGCAGAATTGAACCCACACACACAGAGGGATCGTCACCCGTAGTCTCAACACGCTACGAACACGCTGGGCAGACGGGTGATGTTGATAACATGTATTGCTAGACTCATTCACAAATATTCTGCTGTTTGTTGCCATGTAGTAGTGACTGGGGAGAGGTATTTCATACATTTCAGCCAGCTCAATCCTGGAACTATCAGAGGATCGTAAGAGAGTTCGAGTTTCTCAGTGCCGCAAAACTCTGACGTTGAGAGGTTTCCCAGCATCTGCCACTGAAGAGGTCAGTTTATTCTGTGTCTGTAGAATAGTTGATAAATTCACACTATCTCTCTTTTCATCTCTCGCTCTCTTTCATCTCGTCTCTCTTTCATTCTCGCTCTCTCTCTCTCTTCTCTCTCTCTCTCTCATCCTATCTCTCTCTCTTCCTATCTCTCTCTCTTCTCGCTCATCTCTCTCCTCTCTCTTCTCTCTTCTCTCTCTCTCTCTCTCTCATCTCTCCTCTCTCTCTCTTCACTCTCTCTTCATCGCCTCTCTCTGCCTCTTCATCCTTCTCTCTCTCTCTCTTCATCTCTCCTCCTCTTCTCGTTCTTCTCTCTCTCTTCATCTCTTGCTCTCTCTCTCTGCCTCTTCATCTCTCGCTCTCTCTCTAAATATATGTATACATCGGTAAACATTTTTTTAAAATCCACCATGTAGCCTTTTTGAAGTAACCTTAGAAGGCGACACGCAGTGGTCACCGGGAAGAACCAAATTGGGGTGTAAGTAGAACTGTTACTTCCTGCATGCATGTGAAGAGACGACTAAGGAGGTTAGCTACCCCACACCATAAAAAAACACTAGATGGCTACAGAGTGGATAGTGAACTGAGTAAACGCTGGCTGAAACCGGACACATCACCGAAGGATAAGCACCAGGGCTTCAAATGGTGCTGAAGATGTGACGTAAAACACACCAATGCTAGGGCTGCATGAATCAGATTTCTACATGAATAGAATTTATGGGGGAGTCTGGCACGTAGGTCTGAGCAGTGATCGGCGCACGCAGAGAGATCTTAAGGAAATCATTGTGAAATAAAAGGCAACGGAACCCGTTTGCATATCTCAAGGTATATTTTGGAATATGTTGTTAGGCCCGTACTATTTGAACCGTCATCACACGATGGGCAATGTAGCCACCCTCACGTCAGCCACCCTCACGTCAGCCACCTTTACTCCCCAGTGCTTTTCCTGTTGACCGCTTGAGGCTGGGTCGACATTAGAGTCCTTACGGTCTAAAAAATATTCCATGACCGTTGTGTGGAATTTAACCCAGACCAAGCTTCCAAGAAGGCGAGTTCACTAACAACTACACTACTGAAGCTCTTTACTAAAGCATCATACTGTCCATGAGTATGATACATAAAGTCGAAACAGGAATGGGGAGACGAAACTGGGTGGATGTACTGGCATAGACAGGGATAAGAGACTGTGGCTGAGTAGTTAAGCCCTTTGCCTTGTGAGTCAAGGTCGTGGGTTGAATCTGGATCGCAGCCTTCTGTTCACGGGTGCAGTTTTTCCAGAGACCCTAGGATTGTTGCTGGAGCTACGGAGTTCGTGCAATACTCTCTGCAGGTGGCGTGTCATTTCTGCAGAGAGGGACCGAGCCATATGGGGTAAAACCCTGTGCAATGAAATCAATCCTTTGGCTTTTAAACCCTTTTTTTTAAAGGGATAAGAGAAATCACCTTCATTTTTTCCCTGAGCACGCAGGAATCAGGTGTAATGAACGAGCTGATAGATTGGCTGGCATGTCTACAATAACAGAGGGCGCTGCAATGGACCGAAATGACATTCTTAAGTCACTGAGAGAGTCTTTTAGAACAAGAGTTTCAGGGTTACGAGGCCCACTTGCTGACCAGATTGAGAGAGATGGGTGTCAATATTGGTACAGCCCAAAAGAACGACATACCAAATATGCAAAGAGATTGATTAATTAACATCGAACTGGCGTGTTGTACTGCTGGATTTGTTGAGGCAGTGATCAGAGCACCTATGGACGTGTCCGGAGTGCTATGACGATAGTCCTCAGATAACTGTCCCGCCGAGTGGTTACCGGGGCCCCAAATTTGGGGTGTAAAGAATAGAACCACTGTTACCTGCCACGCATGTCGTAGAGGCGACTAAGGAGGTTTGGCTGAAATCGGATGCATGTGTCCTCTAGGGAATGCTAACCCAAAACAAATACTTGCAGAAAATGGATGCACCAAGCCGTAAGGCGCATAACATGGTGCAACGAACCCTCACAATGAGCAATGGGATACGGATTCTACGGCCGCCAATCTGCCTCTGAGATTTAACCACGCAGTAAGAATGTCAGACCTACCATCACAAGGGTGGCGAAAACTTACAGCATGAAGAGGTCGACACAAACAGGGAAGCAGAAATCATGGGAATTATATCCTATAGAACTGCCCCCAGTATGCAGACTTGAGAAGAAAGAGGTGGCCCACTTACACTAGCGTCCAAGACAAACTGTATGGAGTGGCTGATAATCTGAGGCAGACTGCCTTTATTAGAGAATCCAAATCCCAATCTAGTGAGAAAGCAGAAGACAAACTGTATGGTGTGGCTGATAATCTGAGGCAGACGGCTTCCTTTATTAGAGAATCCAAAATCCCAATCTAGTGAGAATACAGAAGAAGATAACTGTCCTTTATCTTGAACTTCTTGACCTTGTTTTATCCATGGATTATTTTCTCTCTCCATAAAATAGGACGTTCGTCAGTTTATTTTGGAGATGGGAGCTTCGGTGCCAACACACATTGAGTTTGTGATGTATAAGGAGAAATATTCAGTCTGGTATGTCAGCTTCAAGGATGAAACAGCTGCATTGAATAGCTTCTTCCAGTTTCATAACCAGAAAGCAGTTTACAAGGATCACAATATAGGGGTAAGTGTTTGTCTATCTCTGTTATGTATTGTCTCTTAGTCTATTGTCTTTCTCAAGGTGGATTCTTCTTCGAATTCTCCATATCGACCACTTGTTAACCGTGTTGTGTGATTTGTATTTACTTCACTAGGCCCCTATATTGGGCGCCTCTTACAGCATACCTTGTAGGTCGCAATGGTACTATTGTTTGCTTCCTTGGGCCACGGCCTAGGCCCCTACATCGGGCGCCTCTTACAGCATACCTTGTAGGTCACAATGGTACTATTGTTTGCTTCCTTCGGCTACGGCCCTAGGCCCCTACATCGGGCGCCTCTTACAGCATACCTTGTAGGTCGCAATGGTACTATTGTTTGCTTCCTTGGAGCTACGGCCCTAGGCCCCTACATTGGGCGCCTCTTACAGCATACCTTGTAGGTCGCAATGGTACTATTGTTTGCTTCCCTTGCGGGCTACGGCCCTAGGCCCCTACATCGGGCGCCTCTTACAGCATACCTTGTAGGTCGCAATGGTACTATTGTTTGCTTCCCTTACGGGCTACGGCCTAGGCCCCTACATCGGGCGCCTCTTACAGCATACCTTGTAGGTCGCAATGGTACTATTGTTTGCTTCCCTTGCGGGCTACGGCCCTAGGCCCCTACATCGGGCGCCTCTTACAGCATACCTTGTAGGTCGCAATGGTACTATTGTTTGCTTCCCTTGCGGGCCACGGCCCTAGGCCCCTACATCGGGCGCCTCTTACAGCATACCTTGTAGGTCGCAATGGTACTATTGTTTGCTTCCCTTGCGGGCCACGGCCCTAGGCCCCTACATCGGGCGCCTCTTACAGCATACCTTGTAGGTCGCAATGGTACTATTGTTTGCTTCCCTTGCGGGCTACGGCCCTAGGCCCCTACATCAGGCGCCTCTTACAGCATACCTTGTAGGTCGCAATGGTACTATTGTTTGCTTCCCTAGGCCCCTACATCGGGCGCCTCTTACAGCATACCTTGTAGGTCGCAATGGTACTATTGTTTGCTTCCCTTACGAGCCACGGCCCTAGGCCCCCACATCGGGTGCCTCTTACAACATACCTTGTAGGACGAAATGGTACTATTGTTTGCTTTCCTTGCGGGCCACGGCGCTGAGGTGGATGATATGATTGGTTGTCCACTCTTGCAGGTTAAACGTAGAGATCAAACATATCACAAAGAGTGATTAAAATTGGTCGTAAGAACGAACGCAAAGAAGAAGAAGATATCCATATTATTTAGTGTGGTCTTCATATTGTCTATCCATCTTTCCCTTGGCTCTAGTACCTGCTCTCTTTTATTGTATGCTGTTATTGGTGGTTGGTTATATTCCATTCTCATTAAATGTCCAAACCACCGCATTGGTTGTTTTCAATGTATGCAGTGCTTGAAGTTATACCCACTCTGTTTCTGATGTCCTCGTTATTGTGTTCTGAGTTTGAACAGTTTTGTACATAGGTGTTCATTGTTGGCATTATCATTTGCATTCAGAATTGCACATCAATGGCTCTGGCATAGGTGGCAGTGAAAATATTTTTACCATCCACTAAATTACATTGAGTACCCTCACTGGTACTAATACAGAGTTTGTGCACTGTAGCCACCGGAACCATGAGTATGCGTATCCTTCTATATTTGCTGGGGTAGACTGAGCACTTATGTGTCTGCCCGGAGTGCTTTGATGTCAGTTCAGTAACCAATAACTTAATAATAATTGTAATATTAGTTGCAGGTTTGCCATGACAAACGTCAGTCTGTGACGGCGCAGCAGTTGAGTGTCATATCCTTATTCCTCCCCGCTCTTCGTGGAGCATAGGGCCTCAACAGTTGTTTGCCACTTTTCTCAGTCTCTGGCTGTTTTCTTTGTGGAGTGTCGTATACTATTATCAAATAATGTATTTTGTGGATGTTAGAGTCGAAGATAAACAAGTCAAGGAACAATATTTCATAATAATAATTCCTCTCGTATCGTTATACGTTACATAGGGCATGCAAATAATTTCTCCATACCGCTCTATCCTGGGCAACTCGCTCAATCTCCTCCATGGAATTGAGACCTATATTTCTTGCCTCTCTCATCAATGTTCGTTTCAGGGTCTCCTTAAGTCGACCTCTATTTCTTGAACCCTTTGCATTCCCACTTCAATGCCTGCTTTGATATACGTTGATCATTTCTCCTGAATGTGTGTCCAACATATCTCCATCTTCTCTTTCTTATAACAGTTGTCAAATAACTATATACATACAAATATTACATGTGTTTTAACCTTTAGATCCCGAGATCCAGATATTTTGGGTTTGCATCGCATATCCCGAGCTCCCGTAGTATCTGCCTGAGACGATTTTAATCATTTTTCGGTGTTTGAAAATAAATTGTGTACAAATGTGACGTGAAACACAACCCTCATGTTCTACATGGTTTAGCAAATGGCGGACGCTATTGTTGGATTTTTTTTGGTACTGATAAGGAATTAGTTTAATATTTTCATCTTGAAAAGATTTCTGAAAAATTTTGGAACTGGTCACTCTAAAAGTGTAACAACAGAGCAAGCTGTTGAACTTGTTATAAATGAATCTGGAGATAAATTAGACCTAGAATGTGATTATTCTGATGAGGATATCGAAAGTGAGTTGCATCATTTAAACCATAGATTCCCAAACTTTTTCGGGCCAGTGCCCCCTTTGCAAGATATCAATTTTGTAACGCCCCCTTTCACTTTGTAACAGTTTGCCAAACCAAAACCCCCACACACACCACGCCACATATATATATATATATATTATATACATGCTCTAGTTTTCACTTTTGACAAAGAAAATTGATTATATATTTCTGTCATACATGGTGAATTTTCAAATGATTTCACATGAAATAGAAAATTAATCTAAAAAATGGATCGTGTAAGATAAGCATAAGATGAATTAAAATACAGAATTCAAATTTTTAATGATTATCCAATCACAAAATCACGAAAAGGAACTTCTCTCAAATGTTTCTGAACCCACTATCGCCCCCCTGGAAGGCATCAGCACCCGCTGAGGGGCGGTACTGCCCACTTTGGGAACCAAAACATTTAGACAATGTTTGGGTTCCCAAACAATGATTTAGACAATGAAGAATAGTTTTAATCGATTGATATTCAAGCTATATGTGTGAAATCTGGAGATCATCATCATTGGCCTCTTTGTCTCAGGAGACAATAGGTGTTGCGTCACGTAGTATGTTCTGTGCTGCGTCACGTAGTATGTTCTGTGCTGAATCACAACGTTTCATGTGGCTGTAATGGCCTATTCTGGAGTGGCAATCCTTGCCACAGTTGCTGCAGGTAAAACTGGAGACTAGAGCCGATGCATATGATGTTCTCTGCTCTCTCTTTTGCCTCCACATGTGATGTTGTTTTTCTTCTTTTCTTTTGAGCCGCCCCTCACTGCCGCTCGCCATGCTTGCGAGAACAATCTACATATACAGGGGTACTCGCGGCCGTACCCACATATTACATCAAATAAATTTTAAAGTTTAGTATTCTGCAAATATATAATAAGCAGGAATAACGGAGATGATGGGGTAAGTGAATAACAAATTATAGAGCACTTGAGTGCTAAATTATCGTGTTTTAATATAACTCTGATATGTGCTGTTTTTGCTCAGGATGCAAGGGAAGGGATTTTTAAGGTACAGGTGCCAGCGTGTTCGTAGCGCGTTGGACTACGGGTGACTAGTCCTCTGTAAGTGCGGGTTCACTCCGTGGACTTGCAGAAAAGCTACAGGTTCCCAGATTTACGGTGTTCGTGGCACCGAGCCGAAAGGTTACGATGTCCATGACACCGAGCCAAGAGCTTTCAGCTCAAGTGCTTCTGGATCGGGGAAAAAAAAGGTACAGGTGGCCAGGGTTCAAAGGTTAATGTTTGTTGACAAAATACATACAAACATGATTAGGGTTTTAATGTATGTTGTGAACTTTGTTTTCAGTGTTGCATTAAGTCATCAGGGACCCTAGCTGCGGCTGGTTATTTCCCATCAACGGAAGAATCCAATCAACGTAGATTAGCACACCAGACTCAAGCAGCCGTTGCAGCTCCTGTTCATACGGTGCAGACTGCGATGCCTCAAGCACAACCTCAACAGCAGGCACAAGCATTGATGCAGCCATTCAGCACAATGCAGTTACATTCATATATACCAGGTTCACCAACTGGCATCTACTACCAACAGGTGAAGTGTTTACATTATATCAACTTGAGTATCAAAACTTGTTTATAACATTTATACTTTAAGTCAAAAAATTAATATTGCAGACGAAGATTAAAATATATCAAGCTTGTGTAATTAGCTCTTTACTGGGGACTGCCTAGAGTAGTTGATAGTAGCTCGGCCTGCTAGCTGTGAGACGCCTCATAGCTCAGGTTCGAACCTGCTGCCCGGCATTTGTTCGAGTCCCCTGGTCTTACTGAGGACGATAACTTGAGCACCTCTGAAGTCGGAGAAAATCTGCCTGTATGGCGAGGGAATACTAATTACAGTACATTGAGCACATAGCTGCCAGTGTAAGTAATTTACAATGTGCACGCTGCTGCCATTGTAAGAAATTGGAAAACGGATTTTCACACAAAATCAGTTGAAACTCGCTCTGAGTTAAAAGCGGACGGGGGAAAAAAAAAAAGCTCTTTACTAAATGGCTAGAGAAGACTTAACATCTTTCATCTTCGATGTCTCCATAGATTATGAACACCAAGTGGTACGACAAGATAATGAACTCTGAAGTACCGAAAGGCGCAAACTTGCCTTCCATCATGGCCATGCTCAGCAGTAGAAGACTTAGATGGCTAGGGCATGTGCGAAGAATGGACAATGGCGCATTCCAAAACAAATGTTTCGTAACTTTCGGAGGAAGAGGCACCAAGGCAGACCACTGCTCAGATATAAAGATTTCTGTAAGGCCTCAATGAATAACTTTTCTATCGGTCCCAGCAAATGGGAACAACTTGCTGATGATCGAGATATATGGAAAACAACATTGCGCAAAGGTGCAGAATCTTTTGAAGAGAGACTTAGGGATGAGCTGAAAGACAAGAGAGAACTAAGACGTTGTTAAAGTGAAATACTTGTTAATTGACCGTCTGTAAAGACGAAAAAGGCCATATACTTTACGAAGCTTTCTTTAAAGAACTTTGGGGCCAGATGCTCTGTCCTCCCTCCTTTGGGAAACTACATGAAACTGTATGGGCTTGTAGCAGTCGGCAACCCATAGCTGTAAGAACAAAGCTGACCAAGACTCCACCTCCCGTAGTGGCCCCAGAAACTGATGACTACCTTCTTCTTCGAACACTCAATTCGATCACTTGTTAATCGCTCAGTTTGATTTGTGTGTGATCTGAAGTTTGATTTGTATGTGATCCGAGCCCAAGAGCAATTGTACGTTGTGCCAGTTATGCGCCTATGAGTAGGTCAGCGCATCTGATTTCTGCGATGCTTTTTATTTTCTATGGTAGCTTTCCTATGTCCTACATCAGTCGCTTCTTACGAGATGCCTTGTAGGTCGCAGTGGTACTGTTCTTTGCTTCCCTTGCATGCCCCAGCACCACACAAGTGATATGTTCATATTATTTATGCTTTAAGACTTTTGCATTTAGAATTCTTTTGGGGCCAGATGCTTCATTCCCATTTGGGAGACTACACACAAGCTGCGAGAGCTGGTAGTGTAGTTGTTAGTGAACTCGCTTCTCAAGGCTGGTGGTCCGGGTTCAACTCCCGCAGTGTGCATGAAATTTTTCCCAACCGCGACGGCTCTCAGGTCGACCCAGCCTCAACTGGGTACCCAGACATGCTCTGGGAAAGTAAAGGCGGCCGGCGTGATGCTGACCACATCACCCAACGTGTGCCGACAGTCAATGAATAATACAGGCCTAACACTGTATTGCCCTATATACCACAAGGTATGAAAGGGTTCCTTTACTTTTTTTTACTTACACAAGCTGCATGGGCTTCTAGCAATCATTGACTCATATTTACTGCTAGCATCAGGCTCAGCGTAAGAATAAAGCTTCCTTCCTTTCGTTCGCTTGAAATATTGTCTATATATCCAATGATGTCTCTTGTATAAACTTCAGTCTTTTGTAGCTCACACAGAGGTATGTGTAGTTTTCTGTCCAGTGTTGTTTCACTAGGCCAGTGAGTTTGCCTCAGTATATCATATTCAGTGCAGTCTTGAAGTATGTGCTCAGCAGTCTGATTTGCTTGTCCACATGTACACATGGCTGAATTGCCAATCTTGAATTTTGTATACATGTGGCTGTGGAGTCAATTGTGTCCTGTTCTAAGGCGCAAAATGACAACTTGTTCTAATCTGCTCATATTATAATATTTGTGTTGGTATTTGTGACTTTCTGATTGATTTAATCATCCTTTAGAACAAATCTGACCAAGATTCCATGCCGCATCCCGTGGTGGCCCAGAAACAGACGACTACCAATAAATCTAGCGAAGTTTGTAGAGATTGAAGAGGGAGAAGCTAACTCGGTACCCAAAAAGGCTATGCTGAAGTTGGATTTGTTAACCAGGGTGCAGATACCACAGCTCACACTTGAAAACTGTGACAGTGCATTCTGTTCTCTAGACTGCATCCTGTTATAACCAGCGGGAGTATGAGAATGAAGAAGATTTATTGCATTCATTGACTTACTATTCTTCTTTGGCTACCAGTATATTGCTCTTGTCTAGCTACACCACATTTGACTTTGTGTATTCTTGCAGTCTGGTTAGGGTTATAGATTCACTACTATTACATTAATCATTTAACAGCTTCTCCCTCTTAGGAAATTCAGAATATCAGCCTGGTCCACTGCTCGCTCGCCTGCCTTTTACAGCAGCCACACCTGCATGCCCTAGCACCAAAATAAAATGTTGCAAGTATGTACAAATCAAATTTGTGACTTTTTCTTCTAACCTGGACTGCAAGTTTTCACTCTTGGGCAGCCAATGTCAATTTGTAGAATCTGCATGTGTGGACGATTAGTTTAAAGTGTATTATGAACAGATGGGTGTGGTGGGATGAGTTCTTGTCTAGCTTTTTGCAGTCCAAGACATTCAAGCAAGATATGTCTGTACTGTCTCACATGAATGACTGTACTTTCTACAGTGTGGTAGGTGTGTGGGGTTTATTCGGTGTAGGTGGTAATTCAGTCCAACATGTCCTGTTCTTAACTGGAAGATAGTGCTTTGATCTTTTCGTTGTAGTAGATTTATATTGTCCTTCGGGTTTGGTCTATTCATCTCTGCATACATGTCCCGACCAGTTGTTCCCATAGCCCATCGGTTCAGCCAATCTTATCTGTTGTTTTTCAGAATCTGTTTTATACTTTGTATGCTAACAGCTTTGTCTATTTGTGGTTTTGATGATCCCTTTATGGCCAGATAGTCTGCCTTGTCATTTCCTGGGATATTTGTGTGTCCAGGGATCCACTGTAGAGTGACATTAATATCAAAGGAAGAAATCAGATTGTGGATGACTGATGCCAATGACTGGATCTTGCTTGACTGATTCTACTGTTCTTCTCTGACCTCCCCATAAATTCCATTCAAATCTGATTCATGCAGCCTTAGCATTGGTGTGTATCACATCTTCAGCACTATTTGGAGCTCTGGGGTGCTTATCCTACAGCGATGTGTCCGGTTTCAGCCAGCGTTTACTCGGTTCACTCTCCGTTCTGTAGCCATCTAGTGTTTTTTGCGGTATGGGGTAGCTAGCCCCCATCCCAACCTCCTTGGTTGCCTCTTACGAGATGCGGGGCAGGTAACAGTGGTTCTATTCTTTACACCCCAATTTGGGCCCCTGTAACCACTCGGGCGTGCTGTTCTTTTAAAGCTTGTAGTGTGGACTGTGAGTCAGTGAATACTATCATGTCTTGGACAATACTTTCTCCAAGTTCAAACTGCTGGTGAACTAGTTCTACAGCGGTCTTTATGGCTATAATCTCTGTCTCATAGTTGAAACGTATATTACCACAAGGTGCACAGTAACTATAGGTAGTTCCATCTGGATATTTCAAATTTGTGACTTTAAGTAATCATAAGTATGATGTTCTCATTCCTCTAAAGTAACAATTCTTTTTTGTTTCTTGCAGACCCCACAGGGACCTTACATGCCATACATGACTGGAATGCTGCAAGGTTGGCCTGGACCAACAGCTGCTATGGAACCTGGATTAGTGAGTATTGAGGCCATCTGCATGGCATACAGACAGAGACGAACAGCCAGTCAGCAGGTAGAGCCAGCCGAGGCATGAAGAGAGCCCGGCATGACATGGTGCTCTCTGCTGCAATAACAGCTTCATTATTTTAACACTACCGCCGCTAGCATTAACCTCGGACTACCCTCTTTTCCTTCCTTTAACACTACCGCCGCTAGCATTAGCTCCAGATTACCTTCGTTTCCTTCCTTTAACACTACCGCCGCTAGCATTAGCTCCAGATTACCTTCGTTTCCTTCCTTTAACACTACTGCCGCTAGCATTAGCCTCGGACTACCCTCTTTCCCTTCCTTTAACACTATTGCAGCTAGCATTAGCCTCGGACTACCCTCATTCCCTTCCTTTAACACTACTGCCGCTAGCATTAGCCTCGGACTACCCTCTTTCCCTTCCTTTAACACTATTGCAGCTAGCATTAGCCTCGGACTACCCTCTTTCCCTTCCTTTAACACTACTGCAGCTAGCATTAGCCTCGGAGTACTCTCTTTCCTTCCTTTAACACTACCGCCGCTAGCATTAACCTCGGACTACTCTCTTTCCCTTCCTTTAACACTACCGCCGCTAGCATTAGCTCCAGATTACCTTCGTTTCCTTCCTTTAACACTACTGCCGCTAGCATTAACCTCGGACTACCCTCTTTCACTTCCTTTAACACTACCGCAGCTAGCATTAGCTCCAGATTACCTTCGTTTCCTTCCTTTAACACTACCGCAGCTAGCATTAACCTCAGACTACTCTCTTTTCCTTCCTTTAACACTACTGCCGCTAGCATTAACCTCGGACTACTCTCTTTCCCTTCCTTTAACACTACCGGGGACTGCCTAGAGTAGTTGATAGTAGCTCGGCCTGCTAGCTGTGAGACGCCTCATAGCTCGGGTTCGAACCTACTGTTCGGCATTTGTTCGAGTCCCCTGGTCTTACTCAGGACGATAACGTGTGTACCTCTGAAGTCGGAGAAAATCTGCCTGTATGGCGAGGAATACTAATTACGAGTACATTGAGCACACGGCTGCCAGTGTAAAGTAATTTACAATGTGCACGCTGCTGCCATTGTAAGAAATTGGAAAACAGATTTTCACGCAAAAATCAGTCTCAGAGATGAAACTTCGTTTGAGTTGAAAGCGACGAAAGAAGAAAAAAAAACACTACCGCCGCTAGCATTAACCTCGGACTACTCTCTTTCCCTTCCTTTAACACTACCGCCGCTAGCATTAACCTCAGACTACCCTCTTTCCCTTCCTTTAACACTACCGCAGCTAGCATTAGCTCCAGATTACCTTCGTTTCCTTCCTTTAACACTACTGCCGCTAGCATTAACCTCGGACTACCCTCTTTTCCTTCCTTTAACACTACTGCCGCTAGCATTAACCTCGGACTGCCCTCTTTCCCTTCCTTTAACACTACCGCCGCTA
This sequence comes from Arion vulgaris, assembly GCA_020796225.1. NCBI lineage: Eukaryota > Metazoa > Mollusca > Gastropoda > Stylommatophora > Arionidae > Arion > Arion vulgaris. Next base: position 6,547,909 of record CM036774.1, read on the forward strand.
GCATTAGCCTCAGACTACCCTCTTTCCCTTCCTTTAACACTACCGCCGCTAGCATTAACCTCGGACTACCCTCTTTTCCTTCCTTTAACACTACCGCAGCTAGCATTAGCCTCAGACTACTCTCTTTCCCTTCCTTTAACACTACCGCAGCTAGCATTAGCTCCAGATTACCTTCGTTTCCTTCCTTTAACACTACACGCTAGCATTAACCTCGGACTACCCTCTTTTCCTTCCTTTAACACTACTGCCGCTAGCATTAACCTCGGACTACCCTCTTTCCCTTCCTTTAACACTACTGCCGCTAGCATTAGCCTCAGACTACCCTCTTTCCCTTCCTTTAACACTACCGCTGCTAGCATTAGCCTCAGACTACCCTCTTTTCCTTCCTTTAACACTACCGCCGCTAGCATTAACCTCGGACTACCCTCTTTTCCTTCCATTAACACTACCGCAGCTAGCATTAGCCTCAGACTACCCTCTTTCCCTTCCTTTAACACTACGCGCTAGCATTAGCCTCGGACTACCCTCTTTCCCTTCCTTTAACACTACCGCCGCTAGCATTAACCTCAGACTACCCTCTTTCCCTTCCTTTAACACTACCACCGCTAGCATTAACCTCAGACTACCCTCTTTTCTTCCTTTAACACTACCGCCGCTAGCATTAGCCTCAGACTACCCTCTTTTCTTCCTTTAACACTACCGCCTAGCATTAGCCTCAGACTACCTCTTTTCTTCCTTTAACACTACGCGCTAGCATTAACCTCGGACTACCCTCATTCCCTTCCTTTTTTTTTTTTTCCGATCCAGAAGCACTTGAGCTTTTCAGCTCTTCGGCTCGGTGCCATGGACATCGTAACCCTTCGGTTCGGTGCCACGAACACCGTAAATCTGGGGAATCTGTGGCTTTTTCTGCCATCCAGCGGAATTGAACCCGCACACACAGGGGGATAGTCACCCGTAGTCCAACGCGCTACGAGCACGCTGGGCAGACGGGCATTCCCTTCCTTTAACACTACCGCTGCTAGCATTAGCCTCAGACTACCCTCTTTTCCTTCCTTTAACACTACCGCCGCTAGCATTAACCTCGGACTACCCTCATTCCCTTCCTTTAACACTAACGCCGCTAGCATTAGCCTCGGACTACCCTCTTTCCTTTAACACTACCGCAGCTAGCATTAGCCTCGGACTACCCTCTTTCCCTTCGAGATAAACATTGTGAAAGTTGTTAACACTGTTCGTAGAATAATACCATTTTGGAAATTGCTGTGTTTTTATTGAAATCTAAGCTGAAATGTTATTTTTTAAATTAACATTTCTTCTTTGAACGCTCCATATCAACCACTTGTTAAACTACACTCTGTGATGTGTATGTAATCTGAGCCTCAGAGCGATTTTACATTGTGGCAGTTATGCGCCCACAAGTATGCCAGCACATCCAATGTCTGTGGCACTTTTTATTTACTAGTGTAGCTTTTCTAAGCCCCCACCTCCCTCGCCTCTTACCACATGCCTTGTAGATCATAGTGTTACTGTTTGTTCCTCCCTTTGCGAGTGCCGGAAATAAATACACAGGCGAAATTGCATTCTAAAAACCAGCGTTTAAAAACGTTAAACGGTGAGCGTACACTAAGAGTTAAAACTCTCAAGGGAGAAAGATCACAACGCATGAAAGAAACTGTTCAAGAAAAGCTGTCAATGTTATAAGACGGGATATATTTTATTTAAATTTGAATATTATAAACATTGTTGTAGTTACACCCCACACACAACAAATTGAAAGTCAAAATATAAAAGGTTTGGTCACCTAAAGGATTGACTTTATTGCATCGGGTTTTACTCAATATAACTTGATCCCTCTCCACAGTAGGGGCATGCCCACCTCCCTGTCACGTAATGAGATTCGAACCATGTCTATTACCATCACAAGCCTATAAAAATGGACAAAATTACCTCAGGGTGCAAGGCAGACTGCTAGTTTGTAGTGTTTCGGTTGTAGCGTAGCACTCTTCCCTCTGACAGTAACAACGTTACTCACTGCCTTTCTCTGTTATAATTTTCCATCCTTAGTTTTAACACAGCCATTTTACCTTAATCTAGTTACTCACAGTCTGTGTCTGTTGTAGTAATCTAATTTTCTGGTTGTAGCGTAGCACTCTTCCATCTGACAGTAACAACGTTACTCACTGCCTTTCTCTGTTATAATTTTCCATCCTTAGTTTTAACACAGCTATTTTACCTTTAGAGAATCAAGTTACACACAGTCTGTGTCTGTTGTAGTAATCTAATTTTTGAGTTCTGTTTCAGCTCACTCTTCCCCAATTGTTTTGTTAAATTTGGTGTCAATCAGTCCACTGCAGTTTATTTGTCAGTTATCTCACAGTAAACATGATTAAGTGTTACAGAAGAGTCCGTCGTATATCTTGGACAGAGAGGAGAACAAATAGATCTATCCAGAAAGAAACTCAAAATCAAAGAAAACTGGCTGATGCTACAAATAAGAAAGAGAAAATTGAGATATTTTGGACATATAAAAAGACATGAAGGGCTGGAGAAGACCATCATGGAAGGAGGCATACCGGCAAAGAGAAGAAGAGGAAGACCACGGAGAAGATGGATTCAGGATGTAACTGATGGTTTGAACTTGACAGATGCAGAGGTAGGACATCTGGCCTATGAGAGAGAAAAATTTCGGAGGACTGTTGGGGTGGCAAAGTTCTACTCAGGACAAGCTATTTGATGATGAGGATGAATATCCATTTAGTAAATTAATTTTAATATGCAGCGTGTTCAATGTTCTTCTTCTTCTGCATTTTCACTAGATTGGGAATTCAAATTCTCTAATAAAGGCAGCCATCTGCCTCAGATTATCAGCCACACCATAAAGTTTGTCTTGTACGCTAGTAGCGTAAGTGGTTCACCTCTTTCTTCTCAAGTCTGCATACTAGGGGCAGTTCTGTAGGATATAATTCCTATCTTCTTCACGTTCGTTCTTTACGTACAATTTTAATCACTCTTTGTGATATGTTTGATCTTTGCCAAGAACATGTATACGTTGCACATTGGTTTGGTAGGCCCCTAAACGCATAGATTTCTACAAGTTTAGGACACATGCATCCGATTTCAGTCAAACCTCCTTAGTCGCCTCTTACGACATGCATGGCAGTTAACAGTGGTTCTACTCTTTACACCCCAAATTTGGGCCCCGGTAGCCACTCAGGCGGTAATGCCTATGATTTCTGCTTCCCCGTTTGTCCCGACCTCTTCCCGCAGTAAGTTTTGGCCACCCTTGTGATGGTAGGTCTGACATTCTTACTGCATGGCTAAATCTCCGAGGCAGATTGGCAACTGTAAAATCCGTTATCCCATTCCTCATTGTGAGGGTCGTTGCACCATGTTATGCACCTTACGGCCTGGTGCATCCGTTTCTGCAAGCATTTGTTTTGGGTTAGCATTCCCTAGTTCAATGTTCAGACACCATTGTACTTTATTGAAGAAATACATGCCCCTTTTAGCAAAGCATACTTATACTAAGTAACAACACTGAGTTTTGTTCTGTGTTGCATGAGGTCTCTTATTGCTCATCACAGAATAGTGTGGATACTCACTTACACTTGAAACTGTTTCAATATTTGTTGATATTGTATGGTATACTATATCATTTTTGGAAGAATATTGTGTGGAGGTGGGCGTCTGTGTCTTACCGGTAGTGAGCTCGATCACAACCCAAGAGTGCCTCGTTCAAACTCCGAGCGGGCAGTTTGGACGCAAATTTGTTCCTGTGGATTTCTACGGACTAAAAATTGACCTAACCGTTCAGAAGGCAATGTCAAACTACTGAGCGTATAAGTGGTGCCTAGAAAATGACTTCTGTACTGTGGTTGATGGTAACATCCTGTGAAGGATATGCCAAGAATTTCATTGTGCAGAGAGATATGGTCTTGTCTTGCTGTCAGTAGTTAGAGAATTTCTTTGTAGACACATGGTCCCCAGTTTTGAAATCCCCAGTTAGATTTTTTTTCTCAAGAGACCAAACAACTCTCAGATCGATCCAGCCTCAATTGGACACCAGAGAAATGCTGGAAAGTATAGGCGGATTTCGAAATATTGTCCACATCATCAATATATGCACATATACACGACGGCCGGTAAGCACACATATTTAGAGAGGTGTGTACATATAGACAGACATGCACACATAAATTTACACAGGCATGTACACATATACATTTAGAAAGGCATGTACAATTCAGTCCAGTTTTAGTTTGGAATATCTTCATTACACTCCCTGTGTTGCTGGGGTCTGTAAGGGAAGCAAAGAATATTAACACTGCGACCTACAAGGCGTGTCGTAAGAAGCGACTGATGTAGGGGCATAGGGAAGCTATCCTAGTTAATAAAAAGCATCTCAAAAATTGGATATGCTAGCCTACTTGTAGGCGCATAACTGGCACAACATACAATTACTTTTATGCTCAGATCATATACAAATCACAAAGAGTAGTTTAACAAGTGGTCGATATGGAATGTTCGAAGAAGAAGAAGAAATTGGGACATTTGTTTCCCCAGACACCTAAGACTGAACAATTATTTGGATGTGATATTAACTCTTTCACTCCAAATTTTGTCTGAATTCTAACACATTTATATTTCAATGTAAACTGAATTAGCAGGTATACTGGTTTTGTGTCATCTTACAAAATACTGTGAGCCACTTTTTTTTTTTTTTTTTTTTTTTTTTAATAAAGCTTGCTATATTTTTGTATGGCAGCGAATCATGGACAATGAATAAACAATCAATACGATCATTGGAAGCCACAGAGATGTGGTTTTACAGAAGAATGCTGAAAGTTTCACGGACAGCAAAGAAAGCAAATGAGGTTTGAAATCAGGCTCTGCGCACAAAGAAACCTTATCAAAAGAATAAGAATCCGACAATCAAGGTTCTTCGGGCATATAATGCGAAGAGAAGGTTTAGAACATTTAGTAACAATAGGTAAAATTCAGGGAAGGAGAGATCGTGGAAGACCGTGGGAGAAGATGCTGGATGGCCTGACATGGTTCGACACAAGATCGACATCAGAACTGATTACGTGCACCAAGCAGAGAGAGTTGTGGAGAGACATGATCGCCTACACCAGGAGGCATGGCACTTGAGATGAGATTTTTTTGTAAGGGTTCAAAAAGGAAATGACACCCTAGGTAAAACCCTGAAATGAACTTTGTTGAGATATGCAAGAAATAGACTCAATTCAATGGAAGAGATTGAATGAGTTGCCCAGAACAGAGCGAAATGGGTAAATTACTTGTGGACCCTATGTAACATATAGTTCATAAGTCGGTTCCAACTTCACTGCAACAGGTCACCCCATAATTGCTCCGTCCTGTGCACACGAATGCTAACTGTGAAAAGTTTCCTGTGTGAACTAATTCCAGAATGAAACAGCCGCGTACCGTCACAAAAAGCAACCTGCACCGCATAAAATGCATATGGCCGTCGCGAATGTAGCAACACAAAACTGTTCATTACTTGAATTGCAATTCTTGTCGAAGGGACATCAATCACTGCAAAATCCAGTTTTCTGCACCTGCAATATAACTGCATATGGCAGATTGAGCTTGTTCGTCATAACCGCTGTCCGCCATTTGCTGAATACACACAACAAACGCACGGTTGAGACAGCAAAAAGCATTCCATGTAACAGTCACAGCTCACAGCGTTGCTCAAGCACTAACTCACTAGCTCAGCAAACGAAACCGGAAAATACCCGACCAAACATGGCGGGAATGCGCTAGCAAAGTCGTGTTCAGAATCAAACCGTTCTGACTCTGAATGGCCCTCCCGCATTCCGCCATTGCTGGTCAGATTTTTTTTTATATCATATAATGGTGCAAGAGGAATATATAGTTTATTGTGATGGGAATATGTATCCATATGCACAAGATATGTTTGTTGTTTTTTCCCGATCCAGAAGCACTTGAGCTTTTCGGCTCGGTGCCATGGACATCATAACCCTTCAGTTCGGTGTCACGAACACCGTAAATTTGGGAAACTGGCTTTTCTGCCAGCCCGCGAAATTGAACCCGTACTCAATGAGGGCTTGTCACCCGCAGTCCAATGCGCTGTGAACACGCTGGGCACACGGGCACAAAATATGTATAGTTGTAGTTAGTTCACCGAGTTTTATGGATTGATTGATTGATAGGACCATCATCATTGCACTTCTGTGAGTAACCATGTGTGCTCTGATCTCTTTCTTATACAGAGAGATTTCAGCAATAGTGCACAAACTATATAGCACCGGGAGGGTCCCGATGTCATTTAGAAGATAGCAAAAATATGTTGTGGGGGCTTTAATTTTTCGAATGAATTTTGCCCTGGCAGCAGCTTGCCAGGATGTATTGTCTGTGATCTATAAAAAGTTACTGCATTCATAGTTTAACTGATATTTAGTAACGTGTTGTATGTTCTCCTTACGTCAACAGATTATGCAAAACAATGGACTACAACCACAACATATACGTACATCTATGCCAAGACCTCACCTAATGCCCTCGGGCGCTGGAGCTCAGCATAGGTTTAACAGGTAACAAGGCATATCATGTTTACTTGTTTAGTGGGTGTCGGGTGTCTTTGATGGAAAGTTTGCATTGTGTTCAAGGATTAGGTGTGAGAACCTGGTCTTCGTTGTTTGGTTTATGGGATTTTTCCAGAGATCATTTAAGATTGTTCCTGGAGCTACGGAGTATATGCATACTCTTATCAGGTGGTGCGACAGATAAGAAAAGTGTCATTTCTGCTGTCATTTTGTACCTTCCGAAGTATCGACTGAGAGTCTCTCTTCGCGATCACCGCCCAGAACGATGTACCAGATCTCCCCATAAATTCTATTCATGTGGAAATCTGATTCATGCAGCCTTAGCTTTGGTGTCTTTTACGTGACATCTTCAGCGCCATTTGGAGCTCTGTTGTGCTTATCCTTTGGCGATGTGTCCGGTTTCATCCAGCGTTTACCCGGTTCGCTCTCCGTTCTGTAGCCATCTAGTGTTTTTACGGTGTGGGGTAGCTAGCCCCACACCCAACCTCCTTAGTGCCCTCTTGCGACATGCATGGCAGGTAACTAGTTCTATTCTTTACACCCCAATTTGGACCCTGTAACCACTCAGGCAGGCTTGTTCTATTGTCTGACCCTCTGATATGGTGGCATAGCCACCCATTTCCATCAACACCCCTGTGCCCCAGAACGAAGCTGACTGTTAATTGTTGACCCTTGTAGTGATACAGCCCATTGTTTACGTACGGAACCCAGGCTCCACATTCTGGATCATACTCTATGTATCCTTCAGCTTTATACATGCTTTATATTTGTTTATGCATGCGGAGGATAGTAGATTTTTATTAAAATTATGGTTTATGTATCTTCGCAATTATTTATCTTGTTTTTTTTTAAAAACAGGCCACAGCGTGCCAGACAAAATAACCTAGAACGCAGTGCTTCAGAACGTCCCAGTGATCGTCCTCCAATTGTTTCAGTGTCTGGGTCGTCTCGGTCAAGCCCTCGCAGTGCTGATGGTAGCACAACTGCCACTGTGATTCCGCAGGGAGCTTATGTGCCACGTCGAACCACAGGCCGGGAAGACATGACTCCACAGGTGATGCCACAGGCAGTACCTCACCAGTTTGTCACTCCCATGGTGACTCAGCATCCGCAACAACATCAGCATCAACACATTACGTCTGCTGCTCCTGCTGCCATCGTCAATCAAGTGGCCCTCGAGCCTATGGCTGTGTCTCACTACCAGCCTGCACCACAACAACAACAGCACCACCAGCAATCTGTCTTGGTTCACACAACCATCACTGGGTCAGCCCCATCTCATCCACCTCCAACACAACAGACAACGAACAATCAACATCCTAGCACACAGCAACAGATGCATCACCACCATAGTCAGCCACCACCACAAATGCTTGCACAACAACAACATCATCACCACCAACAACAACAGCAGCAACCGCAGACTTCACACCACCAACATCAGCAGCAACCGACCCACAACCCTGTCCAACATAGTAGCCAGCACCAACAACCTCCACAGTCTCACCACCATCAGCAACAAACCAACCAAGCTGCCCATCATCACCACCACCAGCAACAACAACAACAGCAACAACAACAGCAGCATCATCATCCACACCCACATAACATGATGACTCCCCAACACCACCCCCAGCCACAACAGCATCACCACCCTATGCCACCACCCCAAGTTCACCATCAACAGTCTTTACTCGGCAACCGCCCAGAAAGGTAAGTTAAGTTAATTGCATATCCTTTACAGAACTTTGCGAATCAACCCCAACTTTTAACGCTGTTTGTGATTTTTCTAGGCATTATTACGTTCAGTAGTTTGCCATTGCTTTCTGAACGGTGGTGTCATCGTCCTATTGTAAGAATCCACGCGAAATATTTTGCAACCAAACTGCCCGCAGTGTGATTCGAACTCAGAACGTCGGGGTTAATAGACCGAGTCACTATCCCCAGGCCACAGACGCCACCGAAAAGGTAAGGGTTGGTTAATAAATAAAGTGTTTGTAACTGGGTCAAATTAGAGTTCTAATGAGATCTCTGTGGCGTAGAGGTTAGGTACCCACCTCTCATGCCAAAGGTACTCGGTTCGCTCCCTTGTGGAACCATCAGGATATTTTTCCAGACATCCCTGTTCTCAGTGTAGGCGAGATCGAGTTTCTAGCCCTATCGCAGACGAACGTTAAAACATAGGTCCCGTGTTCAATTTGAGCACGTAAAAGAACCCATGGCAGTTCAAAATCGAGAAGAGCAGGCTGGAAAGCCGCTGCCCTGGCAAAGTTCATTAGTATAGATTAAAAATCAGATTCCTACAAAATATCTTCAAAATTACTTTGGGGATCCTCGCCAGTGCTACAACGTTCGTGCATTGCAGCTGAGATCTTCATGTGTAAGAAAGATATTGAAGCACACATGGTTCCTCACTGAAGTGTAATGATGATGATCCTATCAATCAGTCTAACCTAAAAACCTTAATGGTTCCTAGTTGAATATAGAGCAAGAACTGTCTCTGTCAATGAAGCTAGAATCGTTCTGACAACCTCCATAGTTCTTTACCACTTTTTTGGTGGTTTTTTCAAAGTAGAGAGAGTTGTTTTTGTTTGCCATGGTAACGTGTACCACACAGATAGCAACATTACAAAAATATAAGGAGTATAGACCAAGAGAAAGACAATGCAAAAGATAAAGTGACAGCATCAAGAGCCACTTTAGAGAAATTAATCCTTTTTTTTATTCTTTTGTCCCTTCTCTGCTTTTTTGCCGTTAGGCGTAGCAGGTTTAACTGATCAGTTTCCGAGATGGTGCATGCTCGGTTGTTTTATATGCTGTGATATTGTGAAGTTTTAAGATGTCTGTAACTCCATCAATCCACATTTTTCTTGGTCTGCCCCTTCCTCTTGATGATTCCATTTTCAGGTTGAACGCTCTTGCAACTGATGTATTTAGTTTCATTCTCACCAAGAGGCCAAACCATTTGAGTATCTGTTTTTCATTTAATCTAATAGTGTGTGTTGTTCTGACTGTTTTTCTAATTTCCTCATTTCTTAAATAAAATTAATACCAAATTACAAATTGCATTAGACATAATGAAAAATATCTTACATATTTCTATTTCTCTCATTCTCCCCCTTTCACTTCACCCTCTCCCCACCTCCACCACACCTCGCTGGGGTACAGTGGAGCAGGAGAAGCAGAAGATGACAAGTATTAAGTAGTTGATCCCTGGAAACAGGAGGCTATAGATGACTAGATATGGAAGGGAAGGTCAAGAGTGGATTTAGAAGATAGGAGAAACTTGTTGAAGAAATGTTGTGAAAGAACATACTAGAACACAAGGTGGCAATATTAATTAATTATATGAGGGCTATCATCATAGCACCCCTTACATGTACATAGGTGTTCTAATCCAGTAGCGTCCCAGCACGCCAGATCACAAGTTGGCAATATTAATTAGTTATATGAGGGCAATCATCATAGCACCCCTTACATGTCCATAGTTGCTCCGATCCAGTAGCGTCCCAACACACCAGATCACGAGTTTGCGCATTAATTACTTATATGAGGACTATCATCATAGAATTAGTTATATGAGGACTATCATAGCACTCCAGACATGTACATAGTTGCTCCGATCTCGCCTCAAGAAATCCAGCAGCGTCCAGCGACCCAACACATTAGATCTCAAGGTGACAACAATGCCCCTGGAAGTCACATACAATAATTGTAAAAGATATTTCTCAGTATAGATTGATCTTGCTAGTCACTTATATCATTGTCGTTGATGTAGTTTTTAACACCCACATGTGCCTGTCTGCCCAGCATGTTCGTTGGGCGACGGGGACAAGCCCCAGTGAGTGCGGTTCAATTCTGAGGGCTGGCAGAAAAGTCACAGGTTCTCCAGATTTACGGTGTTCGTGTTACGAACCGAAGGGTTACGATGTCCATGGCACCGAGCCAAAGAGCTGAAAAGCTCAAGGGCTTCTGGATCGGAAAAAAAAAGTACACTCACATGTCTAACCTTGATCATGTATGCCCCACCTCTGGTAGGGGTTGTGTTCAAGGATTGAATTCTGGTCACCTCCGCACACACCAGAGAGATGCAGCAGCACACATCTGAGGCTTTTGTCATCATCTTACGATTGACGACTATTATTATTAGTTTCTAGCCTTATAAATCCCACACACTAAACATCAACAAGGACAGAACGATGACAACAAGTATCATAGACGGTTGTTGTGTTGGCATTCTTTAACAATTTGTGTGCCCGCCTGCCCAGCGTGTTCGTAGCACGCTGGACTACGGGTGACTATCCTTCTGTGTGTGCGGGTTCAATTTCGCGGGATGGCAGAAAAAGCCCCAGATTTACGGTGTTCGTGGCACCGAACCAAAGGGTTACGATGTCCATGGCACCGAGCTGAAAACTCGTGCTTCTGGATCAGAAGAAAAAAAAAAAACATTTGTGTTGTTGTCCCTACATTCACTTGTTTCATATTTCTATTCTCCTCAGACGAGGCAGAAGGAAAAGAGATGACAATATAAGAAACCAGGTGAGTTGGGTTTGAATCTTCTTCGAATGCTCCATATCGACCTCTTATTAACTGATTGGCTCCATGAGCGCTGGGAGCTACTGTGTATTTCGTTTAGATTTATTTGTAAAGAAAATTCATTGACCTACAAAATGGTATATTACTCATCAAAATTGGTTAATACTTAAGGAAACTGCTGGTGAGTTTGTTTATACACTTGCAATAGGAAAGTAGGACATAAATTCAATTCAGCCACAATCCGTTTTTTCATTTCGGTAGCCAATCAGTTAAACCACTCTTTGTGATTCATATATGATCTCAGCCTAAGAGCCATTGTCGTTGTGCCAGTTATGCGCCTACAATTAGGCCAGCACATCCGATATCTGCGACATTTTTAATTTACTAGTGTAGCTTCCCTACGCCCCCTACCTCAGTCGCCTCTTACAAGATGCCTTGTATGTCGCAGTGTTACTATTCTTTGCTCCCCCCCCTTGCGGGCCCGGCAACACACGGGCAGGGTTTGAATGATGAGAGTGTCCACTGTTTCAGTTGAACACGTCTCATCTACACACTCGCCCGAGTGGTTACCGGGCCCAAATTTGGGGTGTGAAGAATAGAACCACTGTTACCTGCATGTCGTAAGAGGCAACTAAGGAGGTTTGGCTGAAATCGGACATACGTGTCTTAAACGTGTAGAAATATATGCGTTTAGGGACCTAACCAAACCAATATGCAACGTATACATGTTCTTGGCAAAGATCAAACATATCACAAAGAATGATTAAAATTGATGGTAAAGAACGAACGCAAAGAAGAAGAAGAATCTGCACACTTATGTTGAAGTCATTTTGTTTTGTGATTATTAATTCTTGCTAGCTTAGTCTATATTCCCACCAGAGAAGTGCAGTGGCACACATCTGAGGCGGTTGTCATCATCACTTGCGATGAACAACTATTATTCCTGCTAGTTGACATGTGTAAGGTGTATTTTTCTACCAGTTATTTTGGAGTTGCAACGTGCAAACCTGCCTTCCATCATGAGCATGCTCAGCAGTAGACGGCTAAGATGGTTGGGGCATGTGAGAAGAATGGAAAATTGTTGCATACCAAAACAAATGTTCTGTGAACTTTTGGAGGGGGAAAAGGTACCAAGGCAGACCACTGCTCAGATATAAAGATGTCTGCAAGGCCTCAATGAAGAACTCTTCTGTCGGTCCCAGCACATGGGGAAAAACTAGCTGATGACAGAGTTGTGTGGAAAGTGATATTGCGAAAGGGTGCAGAGTCTTTTGAGAAGAGACTTATGTATGAGCTGAAAGACAAAACAAAAACTCAGAGGTTGTCACAGTAAAACACTTGCCAATTGACTGTCTGTAAAGACGAATCCAACTAAAAAACTGAAAAAGTCAAAAGTTTTACATACCTAGGGAGTATGATGACATCTACGGGGATACAGCGCCAGAAATTCCATACAGAATCGCATTGGCATCAAGTGCTTTTAAACAAATTGTCAAATATATGGAAATCCAATTCACTCAGCAAGCACTTAAAATTAAAGATCTTTAACTCTTGTGTGATTCCAGTATTAACTTATGGATGCGAGAGTTGGATAGCAACAAAAGCTCTAGAAAGAAAATTAGATAACTTTGAGAATAAATGTCTTAGAAGAATACTGAACCTCAAATGGTCAGATTTCAGACCCAATACACAAATAAGACAAGAGACCAAGCAAGAAAATGTATCAAACTTTATATGAAAGCGCCGCTGGAACTACATCGGCCACACACTTAGAATGGATGAGAGAAGACTCCTTACCAATCCCTCATATGGACACCAGAGGGAAAACGAGGAAGACCAAGAGAGACTCTGCGTAGAACCATCACCAGAGAAGGCTCAACGATGGGCCTAGTAAACATTAAAGACCTAAAACAGATAGCAACGAACCGCGAGACATGGAGAGCTATGACCTATGCGCCGCCCACAGACCCAAGAGGAAAGACTAACTAACTAAAGACGAAAATGGCCATATATATATTTTGGGTAATTGTTCCATTTAATCATTGTTGTCCTTATTGCATACTCTTGTACTGAAAACCATGATAGCGTAGTATGTAGTTCATATGGTTTGTAGATAAATGGGTTCAGGATCAAATCTACCCGTTCAGAGTGAGATTTTTTTTCTGCTGTTAGATTGACTGAAACTCAGTTGGGTGGCTAGAAGGATGTTCGTCACATCACACACCATCTGTCTTATCATCTAATTGTCTGTCCGTATTATCTAGTTGTCTCTATATATTATCTAACATTCAGTTGTCTGTCTGTATTATCTAGTTGTCTGTCTGTATTATCTAGTTGTCTCTATATTATCTAACATCCAGTTGTCTGTCTGTATTATCTAGTTGTCTGTCTGTATTATCTAGTTGTCTGTCTGTATTATCTAGTTGTCTGTCTACATTATCTAACATCCAGTTGTCTGTCTGTATTATCTAACATCCAGTTGTCTGTCTGTATTATCTAGTTGTCTGTCTACATTATCTAACATCCAGTTGTCTGTCCGTATTATCTAGTTGTCTGTCTATATTATCTAACATCCAGTTGTCTGTCTGTATTATCTAGTTGTCTACATTATCTAACATCCAGTTGTCTGTATTATCTAGTTGTCTGTCTACATTATCTAACATTCAGTTGTCTGTCTACATTATCTAACATCCAGTTGTCTCTCTATATTATCTAGTTGTCTACATTATCTAACATCCAGTTGTCTGTCTGTATTATCTAGTTGTCTCTATATATTATCTAACATCCAGTTGTCTGTCTGTATTATCTAGTTGTCTGTCTATATTGTCTAACATCCAGTTGTCTGTCTGTATCATCTGTCTATCATTTAGTTGTCTTGTCTGTATTATCTAGTTGACTGTCTACATTATCTAACATCCAGTTGCACGTCCAAGTAATCCATCTGTAAAAATGTTGAATGTCAAGAATTATTTCATCTGTATCATTAAGTTTTGACCAATCAAATTGTTACTGTTTCAGCGTTCTGAACGCAACCAATCAAATAGAGCCAACTTCAGCTCTCAAGCTCCAGCTGCTGCCGATAATTTTACCATGGAGGCCAATTCATTTCCACCTTTGCCAGGAGCATTAGTAAGTCATGTGTTGTTTGGAGAGATTATTAGTTATTTATAGAGAAGACTAGTCATTTATAGATAAGAAAGACGAGCCATTTATAGAGAAGACTGGCCATTTATAGAAAAGAATGGTCATTTATAGAGAAGACTGGCCCATGAAAGACTAGCTATTTATAGAGAAGACTGGCCATTTATAGAGAAGAAAGACTGGCTATTTATAGAGAAGACTAGCCATTTATAAAGAAAGACTAGCCATTTATAGATAAGACTTGCAATTTATAAGAAGATTAGCCATTTATTGAGAAGATTAGCCATTTGTAGAGAAGAAAGACTAGCCATTTATAGAGAAGAAAGACTAGCCATTTATAGAGAAGAAAGACTAGCCATTTATAGAGAAGAAAGACTAGCCATTTATAGAGAAGATTAGTCATTTGTAGAGAAGATTAGCCATTTGTAGAGAAGATTAGCCATTTGTAGAGAAGATTAGCCATTTGTAGAGGAGACTGGTCATTTATAGAGAAGACTGGCCATTTGTGTGTGTGTGGTCATCATCACCCGTGGTGGACGAGCATCAGCCATTTGTAGAGAAGAAAGACTAGCCATTTATAGAGAAGACTAGGTTAGAAGCTTGAAATAATTCTTCAGCGATCTCTGGTCATGCGCTTAATTTACTGTGGACCACAAACTGGGCAGACAGCTTCAGGTCTGTCAGGTTTCCCCAAAGCTTATAATTCAAGAAATGTTTGATAAGAATGATTGTTGATGAAAAACCAGAAAAGACATAATGTTATTTTCAGAAATGTCATAAAATATGTAGAGAGACAGAAAGAGTAACATTGTGCAACACTCTCAGCAGATGGCATGCTATTTCTGCTGACAGAGACGGAACCATATGGGAATACTCAGTACAATGGAGCCAGTCCTTCACTTTTAGATTCCCTATTTGTTTATCAATTGATCGCAGAAGATGATAATATGATTGTGTTCTTGGTGAACTAATGATGCAAATATACATTGTGTTGTATTGATTATGTTTATTTATTTCTCCTCGCGTGGTCACCGCTTAGACTGATGTACCAGATTTACCTATAAATCTCATTCATGTGGAAATCTGATTCATGCGTGTGTTACGTCACATCTTCAATGCCATTTGAGCTCTGGTGCTTATCCTCCGGCTATTTGTCCGATTTTAGCCAGCGTTTACTAGGTTCGTTCTTCGTCAGTCTTTGGCTGTCCCCAGCCGACCTGCAAGGCAGCAGGTTGCTATTTTCTTTTATGGTAGCTACCCTTAGACAACCTTCCTCCCGGGATGTTGAGCGTCATCTGCCCAGGTTACCAGTCTTTTTGGACTACTTGGTTTGCCTGCCGTCCTGTTTTGTGTATGGTTTGCTCCGCTAGCCTTTGATTGTCCCCAATTAAACTACAAGGCAGTAGTGGTTCTCTTCGAGGGGAAACATGATTATTGTTCTGTTTATTTATTTACTGTTATATGTGTTCATTTTGTTTATTGTTGTTTATTCATTTCTTCTGACAGAGCAGTATAGCCAGTTCTGAGATTTCACATGAGAACAGAATGTCGGATATTGTGCGAGGTATTTCCCGCTTGCCTGGTACGAGCAACTCTGGTGCTACAAGAGGGTCATCAACTACCCCGAGTCCAGTGGCCACACCTGTTCCTGCCCAAGTAGCCGCAGGAATCTCTTCTGGCCAGCACCATGGACTTTCAGCATCTGCTATTTTGGACACTCGTAGCGGGGATGATGGAGATTCAGCACTAGAGGATGATACAACATCCTCGTCTCAAGAAGAAGTGGACACTGACGTGAACTCAATCGAGTCAAGATCCGTCAGGTCAGAGCCACAATCATTTGGTACAGAACCGTCTGCCCTTCCTGCACAGCCCAGGTATTTTTGTCCTGAACTTTCACAATTTCTCACTATGTGCTAAATCTGAGTTGAAGATTTGAATATTTGTATCTTTTGTACTTAACCAAAAACAGACGAAACAATCAGTGACCATTGTGCCTTGACCAAAGACAGACAGAACAATTATTGACCATTGTGCCTTGACCAAAGACAGACAGAACAATTATTGACCATTGTGCCTTGACCAAAGACAAACAGAACAATTATTGACCATTGTGCCTTGACCAAAGACAAACAGAACAATTATTGACCATTGTGCCTTGACCAAAGACAGACAGAACAATTATTGACCATTGTGCCTTGACCAAAGACAAACAGAACAATTGTTGACCAATATGTCTTGACCAAAGACAGATGATACAATCATTGACCATTATGCCTTGACCAAAGACAGATGATACAATCATTGACCATTATGCCTTGGCCAAAGACAGATGATACAATCATTGACCATTATGCCTTGACCAAAGACAGATGATACAATCATTGACCATTATGCCTTGACCAAAGACAGATGATACAATCATTGTCTATTGTATCTTGTGGCATCTAATGTGGCTGCAAGAAACTCTCCAACCAACTCATTTCAGTTTTCGCTGCGGTTCTATGCTAAGTTATTGGATCTTCTCACTTCTATTTTATTAGAATCTCATTTGTGAAAGTAGACAAATCAAATTTCAGCATCTGTTTGTTAATATGAAATTTCATTTATATATAACCATTTTGAAGACAATGTTTCTCTTGTGTTTATTTAGACAGTAAATACTATGATGAAAGTAGAATTTTAACTCTTTTCACGCTGAGTTAATTCCTCAATTTTTAAACAGTTAATTCAAGGGAGGCTAAACAAAAACAACCAATCCTAACTCTTCTTTCTTTATTTGCATATCCTTTACAGGACTTTGCGAATCAACTCCCAGCTTTTTAACGCTGTTAATGATTTTTCTAGGCATTATTACGTTCAGTAGTTTGCCATTGCTTTCTGAACGGGTGGTGCCATCGTCCTTTTGTTGAAATCACACAAAACAATTTGCAACCAAACTGTCCGCAGCGTGATTCAAACTCAGAACATCGGGTTAATAGACCGAGTCACTAACCCCTAAGCCACAGACGTCACCAATCCTAACTACGCGTCAATAAATAAACATATATATATTATTATATACTAAATTGAAGAAAACTGGACAGCCTATTAGAATAACAAGATTAAAAAGTAGTAGAAGTAAAACAGTAGAAGTAAAACTAGAAAGACTTCTTATAAGGAAGCAACTCTATGGCACAGTGTGCGGCTAATGGCGTTCAACGGACTTCCGCTACAGCGAAAAAACATGGAAAAAGTTACTAAATATACAAAATTACCCAGTTGGAGACCTCAAAGACCTGTCAGTTATTTCCTATTTCCACTAACCACTCAGATGTTATTTCTAACATGTTTGCCAGTTATTTCCACTAACTATTGAAGAGTACATTTTTTAATCGGTTTGTTCTGTGAATTCATTACATTGGTTTTTTTTTTTCCTTCCTCTTAAATAAAACTAATTAGATCTCAGAAAGCTTGCACACCAATTGCTTCACCAGCAACAGTGTCAACCCAGAGACAAACAGAACATCGTCAGAGCTCTGTCCCACTGCAGACTCAAGTAAGAGGACCTCAACAGACTTCATATCTCCACCACCAACAACAGCAGTATCAAGTTTCACCTTCAGCTGTTAGTGCTGTTACTTCAGCTTTTGTAAGTATAATAAGGGGGGTATCTGTGGTTATGCCCTTGTCTTGCAAGATGAGGGTCATGGTTTCGAATCTGGACAGCGCCATTCCGTTCGTGGGTGAATTTTTTACAGAGATCCCTAGGATTGTTGCCGTAGCTGCGAAGTTTGTGCTTTGTACAATACTCTCTGCATGTGACGTGCTATTTCTGTGGAGAGGGACCGAGCCTTATTGGGCAAAACCCGGAGCAATAAAGTCAATCCTTCCCTCCACCCCTTCCCCCTTTTAAGTATCATGTCTGGTCTCTAGGGGCTAGCTATAGTAAATAAATTTGTATTAGTCTGGCTAGAGCTAGGCTCATAGTTTCAACTCCAGGTTGGTGGAGCTTATGATGACTCCCTCTGAGTGGGTTCCAGAGCTTTCTTACCAAGTCCCAGAAAGCTGCTTTACTCAAAGTAGCAGTTGATGTCGCCTGTGTGTTGTTAGGTGCCCACAAAAGAGCAAAGAATAGTATCACTGTGGCCGTCAAGTCGTAAGAGGCGACTGAGGTAGGGATCGGTTTAAGATTGGCTACCCCATACTGTAGAAGGTTTTAGCTACAAATTTCAACCAATAATTAACATCTCAAATAATAACTGCTAAGCAACGGGGAAGGAGGATCTCCTAGAAGAAAGTCTGACATGATGCTGAGAAAACCGCAAGGAATTTACACTGCATATTATCTTCACTTACCTGGAGGTAGAGATTTGGAGACAGAAATTAATGAAATATGGAAGGAGGAGAAAGAGATAGCTAAAGATTGGAAGCCTTAGCATGAATTGGGTCTTGGACTTGTGTTTCCATGCAAGTCACAAACTATACATTGTGTTTTCTACTTTTCCTTTTTGCTCTTTTCAGAAAAAAAAGTCAATTGCATATCCTTTACATGACTTTGCGAATCAACTCCCAGCTTTTAACGCTGTTTGTGATTTTCTAGGCATTATTACGTTCAGTAGTTTCCATTGCTTTCTGAACGGGTGGTGCCATCGTCCTTTTGTAAAAATCCACACCAAACAATTTGCAACCAAACTGTCCGCATCGTGATTCGAACTCAGGACGTCGAGGTTAATAGACCGAGGCACTATCTCCTAAGCCACAGACACCACAAGTCTGGTCTCTGGAAAAGTCTGGTATTAGAAAAACACTATCAAATTATTAATGTGATTTTTCAGTCATTGGTTCCTCCTGCATGAATTTGCTTTATATTACATGATTCAGTTGCTAGTTCCATGTTGTACCTTACAACATCTTTGGTAAGAACAGTGGTTTAAATTTTTTTTTTGTCATGTGTATACTTATTACATCACATGACATCAAAATAACCATGTAGTGGATCCCTGGACATTCAAACACACCTGGAAATGACAAAGCAGATAGGCTAGCCAAGAAAGGGTCAACACAGGAACAACCAATCACAGCAACAACTCTCCATACAGCAAAGCAAATCCTAATGACAACAAATAAAGAAATTTGGCTGAACAGATGGGCCATGGGAAACACAGGAAGAGAGGTGTACAGCCATATGGCCAGCCCTAACCTTGATGACAACATCAACCACCTTACAAGAAGAGATCAGAGCACCATTTTTAGACTCTCAACCCAACACATAACACTTAATAATCACTTGAACAGAATTCATCCACAACACACTCCAGAGTGCCAACTGTGTGCACATCATCATGAAACCGTTCACCACCACCTCTTCAAGTGTCAAGCACTAGAAGACATCAGAAAGACCCTCCTTCCTCCAAGGCCAGATAAATGGAACACATTATACGGAACAAAAGAACAACTTACAGACACATGCAGATACCACTACATAGCATTGGGTCGAAGGGCAAAAGCTCAAGTGCCACTGGATCATTGAAGAAGAAGAAGTATCATGTGTATCATTATACATTTTTATCGCCTGTGTGTTGCCAGGGCTCCATAGGAAGCAAAGAATAGTACCACTGCAACCTACAAGGCATGTCATAAGCAATGACTGAGGTAAGGGCCTAGGAAGCTACATTAGTAAATAAAAAACGTAGCAGAAATCGGATGGGCACATAGACTGGTACAATGTACAATCGCTCTTAGGCTCATATCACATACAAATCACAAAGAGCGGTTAACAAGTGGTCGATATAGAGCGTTCAAAGCAGACATTTTTTAAGTGGATCAAGATGTCTGCTTTTTTGATGTGACAATTGCTATTCACTTAGAATATATTAGAAAATATATATTTTATAATTGAATGACACTTTGTCAAGAATATATCTATTTGATATACTAGGAAGTGGAAATGTGTGTGCTTTTGAATATAAGTGTTACAAAAGAGTCCTCGGTATACCATGGACAGTCAGATCAATGCTTCGCCCGAGTGGTTACCGGGGCCCAAATTGGGGTGAAACAAAATAGAACCACTGTTACCTGCCATGCATGTCGTAAGAGGCGACTAAGGGGGTTGGAGTGGGGCTAGCTACCCCACACCGTAAAAAAACACTAGATGGCTACAAAATGGCGAGCGAACAGAGTAAACGCCGGCTGAAACCGGACACATCGCCGAAGGATAAGCACCAGAGCTGCAAATGGTGCTGAAGATGTGACGTAAAACACCAATGCTAAGGCCGCGGGAATCAGATTTCCACATAAATAGAATGTACATCGATCTGGGCGGTGATCACGAGAGAGAGAGATCACTACTTGAGGATCTAAACTTCAAGTACTACTGAAGTTGGAGAAGTACCTCTGTAAGGGAGGGACACTGATAAAAAGGAAAGTAGGCATTCACACAAAAATCAGTCAACAGCAGGTGCCCTGACTACGCCTGAATTCATAGTGAGAGAAGAAGAAGAAGAAGAAGAATGGACAGAGAAGAGAACAAATAGATCTATCCAGAAAGAAATCAAAATTTTAAAAAAACTGGCTAATGCTACAAATAATCATGAGAAAATTGAAATATTTTGGACATATAAAATAACACGAAGGGATAAAGAAGACCATTATGGAAGGAGCTAAAATAAAGAGGAAAACTATGGAGAAGATGGATTCAGGATGGAACTGATGATTTGAGCATGATGGCTGCAGAGACAGGACATCTGGCCTATGAGAGAGAGATACTCCGAAGAAATGTTAAAATGCCAAAGTTCTGCTCAGGTTAAGCTATTTGATGATGATTTGAGCATGACAGCTGCAGAGACAGGACATCTGGCCTATGAGAGAGAGAGAGATTCTGAAGAACTGTTAGAATGGCAAAGTTCTGCTCAGGAAAAGGTATTTGAGCATGACAGCTGCAGTGACCGGACATCTGGCCTATGAGAGAGAGATTCTGATGAACTGTTAGAATTGCAAAGTTCTGCTCAGGACAAGCTATTTGGCGATGATATATTTTATTGTACGGTAATCTTTGTTAAAGAATTGGAAGGGATGTCAAGAGAGAGGAAGAGCTGGAAGAAATTTGTTGAAGACCTGTGCTGCGTTGGGAGTTGAAAGGTAAGAAGAATATCTTTATAATTCTTCTCTAATTTATTCTTATGTTTTGTTTATTGTTGTAACTGAATATGTTCCAACCAGTTTCATTAACCATGTTGAAATATTTCTACAGGAGGCACCCAAGCTGTCATATGCCCAAATTCTGGCACTGAAGAACCATGAAGCTGCTAACAACGCTGGAGCTGGAGAGAACACTTCCACAGGGGTCTTTCCCCAATCCAAACTCAGGAACTCAAAACGGACCTAACTCTGCCCATAGTAATAACAGTGCAGCATCCTCATCATCAGGAGGTGGCCGCACATCCAACCAACCCACAAACAGTTTTCGAGAACACAGTAGTTATCAGGGTGGAGGAGGACAACAACAGCAGCAAGGATCTCGTTCATCTCAACGTGGGCTGTCTAAAGACTTGTCTAGATCTGATGGACCTTCATCTCGGCCGCCAAATGGTGGCCGCAGAAACTCAAAAGAAAATCGCTCCTCCAACAGTTTTGACAGAAGAAAACCGGAGGCTCGTCAAAAGTAAACCTAGTCATATACAAAATTTCATTGGATATAAACTTGTGGATGCACTACAACAGAATATGTCATGATATCCGCAAATTGACTCCACATTCTGGGTGGATTCACAGCATGATATACTGTTATCATATTGAATGCATTCATCGTGAGTCAACTTATCTTTGTTGATGAATGTCGACTCGTCCGCATTGTCAGAAGGGTTGACCTCCTACATCTGGTGATCACCCTTCCAAATGTGAGCAAGGATGTTGTGACCAGTAGCATCACGTTGAATTTTCGTGCATGTTATATATTTTCAGATATTCTCAACCAAGTCATCAGTGGTATTTTTTTTTAACCTAACAGCTTTTTCAACAAATGTCATTTCTTTTTTTCTCTCGTTTTTCTCTCCTGTTTCTCTACCCATCTCTTCTTCCTGTGTCGCTGTCTCTTAACCTTTTGTCTTGTTTCTCTTGTCTCAAGCAATGCCTTTCAGCATGTCTCTTATGCTGTCTCTCTCCGTTTTTCTCTACTTTCTCTACCCATCTCCTCTTCCTGTGTCACTGTCTCTTAACCATTGTCTTGTTTGTCTCAAGCAATGCCTTTTTATCAGCCTGTCTCCATCTCTTATGCTGTATCTTTCTCTCTCTATTACTCTGTCCATCTCTTCCTTCTGTGTTTTACTGTCTCTTAACCACGTTGTCTTGTTTCTTCTGTCTCAAGCAATGCCTTTCTTTCAGCCTGTCTCCATCTCTTATGCTGTATCTCTCTCTCATTACTCTATCCATCTCTTCCTTCTGTGTACTGTCTCTAACCGTTGTCTTGTTTCTCTGTCTCAAGCAATGCCTTTCTATCAGCCTGTCTCCATCTCTTATGCTGTATATCTCTCTCTCATTACTCTACACATCTCTACCTTCTATGTCACTCTTAACCGTTGTCTTGTTTGTCTCAAGCAATGCCTTTCTTTCAGCCTGTCTCCATCTCTTATGCTGTATCTCTCTCTTTATCATCTCCAAAATACAATTGAATAATATCACAGAATGGAGAAATTCTCACATTTATTTTGTTGTATCTAGAATATCAAAACTTTGACATGCTTCAACTCAAAGAAAAACCTCTCATCATTTTCACAATAATAAATATAGATAAGCATTTACTTGGCAATCATTTACTTGGAATTCACTTCAATGTCAGTTCCATTTAATCAGAGAATGTCATGATGGTTGGCTAAAGTGTATATATACTTAGAAATGCTATTATATTTTTCTATCATCGTTACAGCATGGTATATCAGTTTTTCATTCACATTGTTAGTGCAGTGTGTGTGTATATATATATATATACTTGTACTTGATAATTAGTGAACCATGGAAACCATCAGTATGCATACTCTTTGATATCTGTTGGGGAGACTCTCTCTCACGATCACCTAAAGATCGATGTACAGATCTCTCCATAAATTCATTCATGTGGAAATCTGATTCATGCAGCCTTGGCCTGGGTGAGTTTCGTCACATCTTCAGCGCCATTTGGAGCTCTAGTGCTTATCCTTCGGCAATGTGTCCGGATTCAGCCAGCATTTACTGGGTTCGCTTTCCGTTAGTCTGTGGCTGTCCCCAGCCGTCCTGCAAGACAGCAGGTTGACTTCTACACATTTAGGACATGTGCATCCGATTTCAGCCAAACCTCCTGAGTCACCTCTTACGACATGCGTGGCAGGTAACAGTGGTTCTATTTTTACACCCCAAATTTGGGCCCCGGTAACCTCGGGCGTTGGGGGAGACTGAGCACCTATGGGTCTACCAGGAGTGAAATGCGTTAGTTTAGTAACCAATAACTTGATAATCTGAGTGTCACAACAAGACAGACGATGGTACTGTCAATGAAAGCTGTCAGTGAAGTGATTGCATGCGCAAGTCGGTCAAAAAAATTGACCATTACTTTAATAAAACAAATTATTTGTGAGAGATTATCATATTCTTTCTGCAAATAATGGTTATTTTGTTGATTGATTGATTGATAGGACCATCATCATTGCGCTTCGGTGAGTAACCATGTGTGCTCCGATCTCATTCTTACACGGGAAGATCTCAGCTGCAGTGCACAAACTCTGTACCACCAGCGAGGGTCCTCTAATGGTTGTTTTCCACATGCTAAGTAAAGTTTAAATGATTCTTTCAATTTGCAAAATAAGAAAAGTGACTATCTCGAGTTTGCTACAAGATAAAGTGGTTTTATTACCCCAAAAAAGTGACTTTTGCAAGTTTGAATTATGACATCGACTTACAAAACTAAAGTGACTATCTCGAGTTTGCTACAAGATAAAGTGGTTTTATTACCCCAAAAAAGTGACTTTTGCAAGTTTGAATTATGACATCGACTTACAAAACTAAAGTGACTATCTCGAGTTTGCTACAAGATAAAGTGGTTTTATTACCCCAAAAGTGACTTTTGCAAGTTTGAAATTATTGACATCATTAGCAAACTAAGTGACTATCTACGAGTTGCTACAGATAAAGTGGTTTTATTACCCCAAGTGATTTTCAAGTTTGAATTATGATCATCGATTTCAAAACTAAAAGTGACTATCTCGAGTTTGCTACAAGATAAAGTGGTTTTATTACCCCAAAAAAGTGACTTTTGCAAGTTTGAATTATGACAGCGACTTACAAAACTAAAGTGGCTTTCTCAAGTTGATTGCTTCTTCTTCTCTTCCAACATTTACTTCTTTATAAAAGTGTTGCTGGGGCAATGTAGTAATCTTGTGTGTGTGCTTGTTTTAATGCACTTTGTAAGCTGTTATTCATTTTCTTAAGGCTGTTCTTGATATCACTTCCCAAATTAATGCAAGTTAACCCTTTCGCTGCTACATGCTTTCCGAAGACGGAGATAAAAGTAGCTACTCTTTAGGTCACAACGTGAATGTCGCCTATAGGAGTCACAGTAGAAATGTATAACGTGTTAATGCGTCTTTAGCAGTAAATGTGAAAAACGTCTATACGCATCCTTAGCAGCGAAAGGGCTAAGCAAAATACCTATTTCAGCGTCCTTTCAAAAGTTTTGTTTTTTTAAACAAAGTAACAAGGCTATCTTAACTGATTGGCTCCTGTACGCCGTTGGAAGTGTCACTATTTATTTGTTTTAATGATCTTAAAGAAAATTCATTTACCTACAAAATGGTATATTACTCATAAGACTGTTCATTATTAAGAAAACTGCAGCTGAATGTGTACATACTATTGTGATGGTAATATAGGACATAAATTTAATTCAGCCACAATCTGTATTTCAATTCAGTTGCTAATCAGTTAAAGTATCAAATACGCTTTTGTTATTAAAAAAATAGTGGCTGTCTCAGGTTTTCCGAGAGAGCCGCTGTAGCGTAGTTGTTAGTGAACTCGCTCGCAAGGCTGGTGGTCTGGATTCAGCTCCCGCAATGCGCGTGGAATTTTTCCCGACCGTGACGGCTGTCATGTCGACCCAGCCTCAACTGGGTACCAGACATGCTCTGGGAAAGTAAAGGCGGCTGGCGTGATGCTGACCACATCACCCATCATGTAACGACGGTCAATGAAAAATACAGGCCTAACACTGTATTGACCTGTATACCACGAGGTATGAAAGGGTTCCTTTCCTTTTTTCAGGTTTTCCGCAGGCATCGACTGATCAAATTGCAGCGTAGGATGACTGTCTAAGATGGTTACATCTTTTACTTCAGATGGTTACATCTTGTCCTTCCTTTGTAACTTTGCAGGATCTACTTCGCTATCCCATTTTATTACTACTAAATCCATGGACGATATCGCTAGTTCTTGTCTCCCGATTCTGTTCATATATACGAAAAAGTGGCTAGGACGTTGACAAATATACGGTTTTGTTGACGTATATTTGTTTATTAGATCTACGGCTTGTGTCCAGGAAGGGAAAGTCATCTATCCAAATCATTGTGTTTTTTGTTGTTTTCAGATTTTGTCTGTGATGGCCTAAGCTGTGCTAACCAGTCGGCATTAATATTTCATTTCTGATACATGTCTATAAACACAACTTATCAGATATATGTCTATATGCACAACTTATCAGATATATGTCTATATGCACAACTTATCAAATACATGTCTACATCATCGTCATCAAATAGCTTGTCCTGAGCAGAACTTTGCCGCCCCAACAGTCTTCCGAATTTTCTCTCTCATAGGCCAGATGTCCTGCCTCTGCAGCCGTCATGTTCAAACCATCAGTTACATCTTGAATCCATCTTCTCCAAGGTCTTCTTCTCTTTGCCGGTATGCCTCCTTCCATGATGGTCTTCTCAGCCCTTCATGTCTTTTTATATGTCCAAAATATCTCAATGTTCTCTTTCTTATTTGTAGCATCAGCCAGTTTTCTTTGATTTTGAGTTCTTTCTGGATAGATCTATTTGTTCTCTTCTCTGTCCAAGATATATGAAGGACTCTTCTGTAGATACATGTCTACATATACACAACTTATCCGATACATGTCTACATATACACAACTTATCCGATACATGTCTATACACACAACTTATCCGATACATGAATTACTTCAGATTTTTATTTCTGTATAAACGCAAACTTGCAACATTTCATTAGTGGACACTGTAGCTAATAAATGTGAGGTACACTCGGACATTGGTGTGTGTGTGTGGTCATATTGATCAATTTTAATTTCCTTCCTTTCGTTCTCTTGAAATATTGTCTATATATATTCGATGTTGTCTCTTGTACAAACATCACTGTCTTCTGTAGCTCGCACAGAGGTCCGTGTAGTTTTCTGGCGAGTGTTGTTTCGTTAGGCCAGTGAGTTTGCCTCAGTATATCATATTCGGGGTAGTCTTGAAGTATGTGTTCTGCAGTCTGATTTGCCTGTACACATGGCTGATTTATGAACTATGGCTGATTTGTCAATATTGAATTTTGTATACATGTGGCTGTGGAGTCTTGTGTCCTGTTCTAAGGCGCAGAATGACAACTTGTTCCAATCTGCTCATATTAAAGTGATCGTCTTGTGTTGGGATTTGTCTATTTGAATGTACAGGTAAATAAACTTGTACGAAACTGCAAACTTGAAGTAAGCGCAGCGTAATGATAATTATTCAAGATTTGTATGTAGTATGTGGCTACTTGTCATACGTCACAGAACACATAATCCCGTAAATATAACTTTTTTTTTTGGGTGTAGAGTTTCATTTGATTTTTTTTTTTTTTAAAACCCCAAAAAATAACGGTTAAATAATGTCAAAGAATTGTATATAGAATAATTTTCTGATACTGTCTTCTGCATTCTCCCGCTGTGTATTTGGGTGTTAGCCATGGTGCGTCTGACTGATTTTTGCGTGAAAGTTTGCTTTACCATTTGACTGGTGTGTCCCGCCATGCATCTCGTTCCCGCTGTGAATTTGGGCGTTAATTATGACGCTACTTGCTGATTTTTGTTTGAAAAAGTCTGCTTTACCATTTGACTGGTATGTGTCTCTCTCTTTCTTCCCCTTTCCCGCCATGCAGACGAATCCTCATTGATTTCAGAGATACTTGAAGTTTAGATTCTTCAAGCCTGATGCTGTAAATCAGTTTCCTTCATTCCTGTTTGCCAGGCATCAATGATTTTAACACCATCACCTCTTCTCTTCCCCTCCAAGTCACCAAACATTAATGGAGAGGCGAGAAAGTTTCCCAATTTGAAAATAAAACACACTATTTCTCACACACATGGGTGTAATACTTCCATTAACTCTTAGTGGACCAGGGGGAAAAAGCCATGTTTTTACAAACCATTTGTTTTTAAGAATTAAAAATGCTCTTTGGTGTGGCTCCTTGTAAAAAGGCATCCAACCCTAAGCCACATAGTATGGCATTTGATCCAGAAGGGGTTAATGTAATTCAAATATGGAGAAAAAAAATCATCTGATTCAATAATGACAAAATGTGAGTTACTACTTTACAAATGTAGGGACACAGATTAGTATTCAGTTTTGTTTCGCTTGTTATGGTTTTTGTAATGTGTTATGAACTGTGTATATAAGAATGTTCAAACTACCCTTCTTCTTTGGTCTACTGTGTTCCAGTTTTTTTATTTTTTTTTGGTTTCTGGATGTTTCTATGAAATATGTTATTGAATTTTATGTCATTGTTGCAAGTAAATAATTTATATATCTCTGTGGTTTTTTGGGTGGGTCTCGATTAGCAACTGAATAGGTAGATTGTTATTCTTGTATGTAAGGATATGTTTTCTTATTATGTTGAGGAACTCGATGTTAGATCTGTAGAAAATGGTTGCATCGTCCAGTGACTTCTTCTTCCAACGTCCCATATCGACCACTTTGTGATTTGTATGTGATCTGAGCCTAGGAGCAATTGTATGTTATGCCAGTTATGCGTCTGCAAGTAGGCCAGCACGTCTGATTTATGCGATGTTTTTTATTTACGAGGATAGCTTTCCTAGGCCTCCAACTTAGTCACCTCTTATGACATGCCTTGTAGGTCACGGTGTTACTATTTTTTGCTCCCCTTGCGAGCCCCAGTAACACACGGGTGAACCAGGGATATAAGATTGGTGGTCTGGTCAACAAGCAAGTCTGCTGTCTTTGCTACCTAATAATAATAAGTCATCCACTACGAGTGATGATAACAGTCTCAGATGGTATGTGCGGAGGTGACTGTAAAGTCCAAACCTGGAAAACAATCCCCTGCCATACATGATCGAGGTTTGACATATGATTGCTGCATGTTTTGTCTTTTCACGCAGCTCACTTTCTCTGCACCTCAACGCTATGCGACTTCCACCTGTGTTGTTATCGCGCCACATTTAGCAGTGAGTCACTAGAACCTTCAGCTTCCATACTCTTTGACGGCCGCTTGAGGAGATTGATCACATATGAGGTCTGCGAGAAGAGTATTTAACCTGTGAGTCACTAGAACCATCAGTTTGCATACACTCTTTGACGGCTGCTTGAGGAGAATGATCACCTATGAGGTCTGCATGATATCCGGTAACCATTTCATGAACTTTGTGATTGTACATTCACCAGTACTTGTTAGAATAGTTACATGGTAATTAGTTGCTTTTTTTAATGAATCCGGTTAGAATAGTTACATGGTAATTTGTTGCTTTTTTTAATGAATCCGGTTAGAATAGTTACATGGTAATTTGTTGCTTTTTTTAATGAATCCGGTTAGAATAGTTACATGGTAATTTGTTGCTTTTTTTAATGAATCCGGTTAGAATAGTTACATGGTAATTTGTTGCTTTTTTTTAATGAATCCGGTTCAAATCCAGGCCGCGCAGTTCTGTTCACGGGTGCATATTTGTCTCCAGAGATCCCTAGGATTGTTGATGGAGCTACAGAGGTTTTGCTTTGTGTATTACTCTCGGTGGGGTGTGCCATTTCTGCGGAGGACCGAGCCATATGGGTCAATCCTTGGCTTACATCCCATTAGTTTCTTTTAGTTGTAGCAGCTTTGTTGTAACATTTTTCAGGCTTTTTATTTTAGTTGTAATGTCTAATGTTGTTGTAGTTAGATGAATTTAGCAAGCAATAGAGTTGTTGTGGAGCAATAAAGTTGTTGTGGTGGTCGTGGTGGCATATGGAAATGCTTCGGTTGTAGTACTAGAGTTATAGTACAAATCTTACCAGTTCATTCCTATGTTCTAACTATAATATATGCATGATTTGTGGTCCTTCATACCCCTACCCTCAGATGTGGTCCTTCATACCACTACCCTGAGATGTAGACCTTCATACCACTACCCTGAGATGTAGACCTTCATACCACTACCCTGAGATGTAGACCTTCATACAACTACCCTGAGATGTAGACCTTCATACCACTACGCTGAGATGTAGACCTTCATACAACTACCCTGAGATGTAGACCTTCATACCACTACGCTGAGATGTAGACCTTCATACAACTACCCTGAGATGTAGACCTTCATACCACTACCCTGAGATGTAGACCTTCATACCACTACACTGAGATGTGGTCCTTCATACCACTACACTGAGATGTGGTCCTTCATACCACTACCCTGAGATGTGGTCCTTCATACCACTACCCTGAGATGTAGACCTTCATACCACTACCCTGAGATGTAGACCTTCATACCACTACCCTGAGATGTAGACCTTCATACCACTACCCTGAGATGTGGTCCTTCATACCACTACCCTGAGATGTAGACCTTCATACCACTACCCTGAGATGTAGACCTTCATACCACTACCCTGAGATGTAGACCTTCATACCACTACGCTGAGATGTAGACCTTCGTACCACTACCCTGAGATGTGGTCCTTCATACCACTACGCTGAGATGTGGTCCTTACTGCCCCTACCCTGAAATGTGGTCCTTCATACCACTATCCTGAGATGTGGTCCTTCATACCCCTACCTTGCGATGCAGTCCTTACAAACTTGTAGTTCCACGAGAAGTCAAGAATCATCAGTCTCACTCAGAATGGCTGTATTTATGCAGTGTGCTAGTAAATGTGTCATTCTTGTGTGTTTTGTTTATTTGTTGTTGTGTATATACAAAAATAGATTTTACTTACTGTTATCTCATCACATTTATACTGACATTCTCACTTGTGGGGGCTGATGTTTCTTATACAGATTGTGGATGTTTTCAGCAGTTTGACATCTCCCATTTATATAGCATTGATGTAGCATCAGATGAATGATTGTTATTTGATCATCTCTCTTTACTGTACCTTGTTATCATGTGTCTCTACTGTATGCTGTTATCTTCATGTTAAGCCAGCGTGACGTAGCGCGTTGGACGGCGAGTGATAAGCCCTCTGTGAGTGCGGGTTCAATTCCACGGGCTAGCAGAAAAGACAGGTTCTCCAGATTTCAGGTGTTCGTGGCACCGAAGGTTACAAGTCCATGGCACCGAGCCGAAGAGCTTAAGTGCTTCTGGATCTGGAAAGAAGAAAAATCTTCATGTTAGACAACAGTTTTTTTGGTTTTTTCCGATTCAGAAGCACTTGAGTTTATTAGCTCTTCGGCTCGGTGCCATGGACATTGTAACTCTTCGGTTCGGTGCCACGAACACCGTAAATCTAGGGAATCTGTGGCTTTTCTGCCATCCCGCAGAATTGAACCCGCACACACATGAGGGATAGTCACCCGTAGTCCTACGAACACGCTGGGCAGACGGGCGGACAACAGTTTAAAGACTGGGAATATAGTCATCTGATTATGCCTCTCCTCTATACCCTGTTTGTTTTTCTATGTTAGTCAGCGAAGAATTTTGGGGTACATCATGACGCCTCTGACTGATTTTTGTGTGTGTGGCTTGCTTTGCTTATCATTAGTGTCCCTTGCATTCAGGCAAGCCTCACTCAAACTCCAGAGGTACCTGTAATTTAGATCCATAATTAAAGGGTCAGGGTCTTCTGTGGTTCAACCGCTTACCGTGTGCACATAACAGTGAATTTTTTCAAGCTAGCCTCGAACGCTAGAATTTCCCAGACACATGGTCATTATTAGTGTCGAGTTTGATTAAATTTGCTAAATGCAACACCATATTTGGTTTACTACGGCCATCTTTATATCACTGTAAGGCTGAACCCCCCCAGTTAACTCCTTCTTCTCTTCCATTAAATTTAATAGAGCTTTTACACATTGTCGTTACTATCTGTAATACAGCTTTTAGGCGGTGTGAGACCTTTTTTGAATGCTTCATATCGACCACTTGTCAACCACTGTGGTGTGTATGTGATCTGAGCCTAAGAGCGATTGTACGTTGTGCCAGTTATGCACCTACAAGTAGGCCAGCGCATCCATTTTCTGCGCTGCTTTTTATTTACTAGGGTAGCATCCTAGGGCCTACATCAGTCGCCTCTTATGACATGCATTATAGGTTGCAGTGGTACTATTCTTTGCTTCCCTTGCGGGCCCCGGCACCACACAAGTGAGTGTGAAACATGAGCTTGAGGAATTTAATGGCCGCATGGCTAGTGCAGTCGTAGTGACACTGTTCATGTTAGGATTTTTCTTTATGCCCCTACAGAAAAAAACTCTTTAGCCTTACCATTGATTAAACACTGGTCTCCCGTATGGGAGCCGTCTTTAATCCTTTCGGTCAGAAGCTCCTCCTTTGTAATCTGTCAAAATTGAATTGACAATTAATACACATGGGAGACTGTATTTGTATGTTATAGTTTTCATATTCTGTACGTTAGTTAAACATATTCTTATCAAATTTCTTGTAGTATTTCTGTCATGATCTGTGTTAATGTTATTACATTTCATGTCAGTAAATAGCTAATGTGAATTGTTTCCAAAAAAATATTTTGTGTGGATAACTTTGCAATAAGTTGATATTGTTTATATATATATATATATGTATATCGTGGCTGATTTCTTTGATGATCAAATGAAATGTTAGGATAATCTTGCCATTGTTTTGTTTGTTATATCTACTTGTCTTTTTTTGGCTGTTTTTAACAACTGTCATCATCATTGGCCTCTTTGTCTCAGGAGACAGTAGGTCTTGCGTCACGTAATATGTTCTGCGCTGAATCATGTCTCAGGAGACAGTAGGTCTTGCGTCACGTAATATGTTCTGCGCTGAATCACGTCTCAGGAGACAGTAGGTCTTGCATCACGTAATATGTTCTGCGCTGAATCACAATGTTTCTTGAGGCTGTAATGGCCTATTCTGGAGTGGCAATAGTGTTGGTTTGGTCAACAAAGTCGACCACGAAGTGACCTCCGTGACGCATGCCTGGGCGATTTTTATGGAGTAGCTGAGTTGCCCAAGCGTCAACTACACCCTCTCGACCTCGCTGATAGAATCCAGAGGAGTGCAAGCACGACATCTGGTATCAGTTCGGTTGCAGGAGCTGCCGGTAGGACATCACTTGATGCCTGTCCACTTAGGGGCTCCGCTCCGGATTATCTTTTTGGGTTTACTCCCATAGTCTTTGCCTCTCCCGAGGCTCCCACAAGGCAGTGGGGCTAGTTGCCCATAGCTGGAGGTCTGGATCTTGGATATCAGGTAACAACTGTATTAGTTGTATAAGTGGGCGTCTGTAGCTTAAGCGGTAGTGAGCTCAATCAAAACCCAAGCGTACCTGGTTCAAACTCTGCGGCAGGCAGTTTGGGAGCAAATTCGTTTCCGTGGGATTTTTACGAAAGCTAAAAATATACCTCATCATTCAGAAAGCAATCGCAAACTACTGAAAGTATAAGTGGTGCCTAGAAAATCAACGACTCATTTACTGTGGTTGATGGCCACGTCCTGTAAAGGAAATACCATGATTTTCATCAGTTGTCTAGATGGTGCGGCAAGATGGATGTGAATTTCTGCCAGCTTCTAACCGAAGTCGATTTTCAGTTTTCTTTGGAAGGAATTTGTGTATTCTACCTTGAATGTGATAGACTAGTTCACCGTGTGACCCATCTAGGGGATTCTGAAGCCACTGTGTCAGGCCTAGCAAGTCGACTGTGGTATAATCTAATTTATGCTCATAGAATTATAAACAGTTTTCGAAAACCGGTAAACAGGGCCAATGGGAGGGAATGAATTTATGAAGTGCACACAAACAAAAGCCCCCATTCTAGAAATCTTTTCGTGACGCTGTGTAGCAAAACGATAGGTAAAACATGGAAAGAATTGGAAAGGATGAGAGGAAGAGCTGGAAGAAGTTTGTTGAAGACCCATGCTCCGTTGGGAGTTGAAAGTTGAAGAATTGTAGCAAAACGATATTTAAAACATGGAAAGAATTGGAAGGGATGAGAGTAAGACCCGTGCTCCGTTGAAAGGGGAAGAAAAAGTGTAAATAAACAGGATTAGAGAAAATAAGATGAAATATGAGTTATCTATATCTCTTTCTTTCACCCAATGCATATTTTGATAAGAAATGGATGAAATATTGTTAGTAACAGTGAGAAGACACAAGTTTGCTACAATTATAATTGCAGCATTTATGTTATACGGTGGAGCTCAGAGATAACAGAGGCGGTGTAAAACACTGTTTATACAGCAGAATTTATGGGTAAATCAGTCGAAGCGGTGATTGCACGGGCAAGAGATAAACACTGTTTATGAAGCGCACACAAAAGCCAGTTCTATAAATCTCTTCTTATCATGATGCTGTGAGATAAACCAGGATTAGAGAAATGTAGATAGAAGAATAAGAAGTTGTATGTAGTCATGGACAGAAGCGCTTTCTTCTTCTGCGTTCTCACTAGATTGGGATTTCGGATTCTCTAATAAAGTCACCCGTCTACCTCAAAATGTGAGCCACGTCATACAAATTGTCTTTTGCGTTCTCACTAGATTGGGATTTGGGATTCTCTAATAAAGGCAGCCGTCTACCTCAGATTGTCAGCCACGCCATACAGTTTGTTGTCTTCTGCGTTCTCACTAGATTGGGATTTCGGTTTCTCTAATAAAGGCAGCCGTCTACCTCAGAATATCAGCCACGCCATACAGTTTATCTTCTGCGTTCTCACTAGATTGGGATTTCAGATTCTCTAATAAAGTCAGCCGTCTACCTCAAAATGTCAGCCACGTCATACAGTTTGTCTTTTGCGTTCTCACTAGATTGGGATTCTCTAATAAAGGCAGCCGTCTGCCTCAGATTGTCAGACATGCCATACAGTTTGTCTTGGACGCTGGTGTAAGTGGGCCACCTCTTTCTTCTCAGGTCTGCATACTGGAGGCAGTTCTGTAGGATATGTTCTGTTGTCATTCTCTCAAACACAGGGGCACAGGTCGTTGATTCCTATCTTGAATTTAGTGTACAAATGGTGTCTCATTCGGACAGAAGTGTTTAAGATAAAGACCTCCAGTATATGGTGGCTAGGGGATAATGACTCGGTCTATTAACCCTAACATTCTGAGTTCGAATCACGCTGGGACAGTTTGGTTGCAAATTGTTTCGCGTGGATTTTTACAAAAGGATGATGGCGCCACCCGTTCAGAAAGCAATGGCAAACTACTGAACGTAATAATGCCTTTAAAAAATCACAAACAGCGTTAAAAGCTGGGGTTGATTTGCAAAGTCCTGTAAAGGATATGCAATTAACTTTAACTTTAGTTCAGTATATACAGAACTTCAGACATATTTCACATTTATTATGCAAATTGTCGTGCATATTTATTTGTCCAGAATTTGTAGATCAGATACAGTAACATAATGGAGAAGGCAATAATTAGTATGTGGCTTCGGTCCCCGTAAGGTCAGGGTTTTCCTTTCTTGAGCAGAATTTTTTTTAAAATCAACCTCACTGTATAGCAACAATCTAAGGAAGCAAGTATTATTTTTGGCCCAAATAGTTCCTTTTAATATATCTCTAACCAAATAATTTCTCTCTAATGTTCTTCGAATAAAATAGCTCCTTTAACTCTTTCCACACCCATTTATTTCCTCAATTTTTAAGCAGTTAATTCAAGGGAAGTAAAAAAAAAAATTTTAAATTACGATCCCAACTACTCGTCAATAAATAAACATATATATATTATTATATACTAAATTGAAGAAAACTGGACAGCCTAATAGAATAACAAGGTTAAAAAGTAGTAGAAGTAAAATAGTAGAAGTAAAACTAGAAAGACTTCTTAAAAGGAAGCAACTCTATGGCGCAGTGTGCGGCTTAAAGCGTGGAAAGAGTTAATATCCCACTAACCAAATGCTTCTTCTTCTTCTTCGAGCGCTTCATATCGACCACTTGTTAACCACTCTTTGTGATTTGTATGTGATCCGATCCTAAGAGCGATTAAACGTATCAGTTATGCACCTACACGTTGGCCAACACATCTGATTTCTGTGCGCTTTTATTTACTAGGAAAGCTCCATATCGACCACTTGTTAACCACTCTTTGTGATTTGTATGTGATCCGATCCTAAGAGCGATTAAACGTGTCAGTTATGCACCTACAAGTTGGCCAACACATCTGATTTCTGTGAAGCTTTTTATTTACTAAGGTAGCTTCCCTAGGCCCCTACCTCAGTCGCTTCTTCACCTTGTAGGTCGCAGTGTTACTATTCTTTACTCCCTTGCAGACCCGGCAAGACATGGGCGATGGCTCTTCTAACCAACTGACTTTTCTAACCAAATAGTTCCGCTAATTCTTCGTGCTTTCACCCTCTATGAATTCAAACGTAGCTTGGGCACCTAGTATGGTGCTTATGATTTTTGCGTGAAGACATGCTTTCCTTTTAATCAGTGTTCCAACTACTTGTAATGAAACTTTTGAACTGGGAAAAATCTGCATACTTATGCAGTAAGTCTTGATAAGAATGTACACATAAATCATCTTGTAAAGAAATTATGACTTTCTTTTGATAGATGTATCTCTCGCGATCACCGCCCAGGTCGATGTACCAGATCTCCCCATAAATTATATTCATGTGGAAATCTGATTCATGCAGCCTTGACATTGGTGTGTTTACGTCACATCTTCAGCACCATTTGAAGCTCTGGTACTTATCCTTCGGTGATGTGTCCGGTTTCAGTCAGCGTTTACTCGGTTCGCTCTCCGTTCACTCGGTTCGCTCTCCGTTCTGTAGCCATCTAGTGTTTTTACGGTGTGGGGTAGCTAGCCCAACGACCAACCTCCTTAGTCGCCTCTTGTGACATGCGTGGCAGGTAACAGTGGTTCTATTTTGTTTCACTCCAATTTGGGCCCCGGTAACCACTCAGGCGATAGATGTATCTAACTGTTCATGTCTTTTTCTTCTATATGTCTGTGTGTGTACTTACTGTGTGTTTTTTATCATGACAATTCGGTGTTGAAAACAATTCTTTCAGAATATTAATTACTCGTCTTTAATAATTATTATTATCCTGTAGATGTATCTCTCGCGATCACCGCCCAGGTCGATGTACCAGATCTCCCCATAAATTCTATTCATGTGAAAATCTGATTCATGCAGCCTTGACATTGGTGTGTTTTACGTCACATCTTCAGCACCATTTGAAGCTCTGGTACTTATCCTTCGGTGATGTGTCCGGTTTCAGTCAGCGTTTACTCGGTTCGCTCTTGGTTCGCTCTCCGTTCACTCGGTTCGCTCTCCGTTCTGTAGCCATCTAGTGTTTTTACGGTGTGGGGTAGCTAGCCCAACGACCAACCTCCTTAGTCGTCTCTTGTGACATGCGTGGCAGGTAACAGTGGTTCTATTTTGTTTCACCCCAATTTGGGCCCCGGTAACCACTCAGGCGATAGATGTATCTAACTGTTCATGTCTTTTTCTTCTATATGTCTGTGTGTGTACTTACTGTGTGTTTTTTATCATGACAATTCGGTGTTGAAAACAACAATTCTTTCAGAATATGAATTGCTCGTCTTTAATTATTATTATTATCCTGTATTTGTTTTATTTAATTGATGATGTCCAGGAATATCATTCTTATAATCATCCTCAATTTTATCATCATCATTATTGAAAGCTGATTCTTCCATTTTGAAGCTAATGTAAATAGTACAGGCTTTTGGGTTTTTTCTCGTGATTTTATTGATATATTTTTCATAGGAAAATTTTGTCAAAAAGCAACACAAAAAAAAACACCAAAATAATTGATTGATAATTTATGCTATATATAACCGTGGCACTCCGCAACATACGCCACCGGGCTGAGGTAAAAATTCTAGGAAATAATATCACATCCGTTACGTGATCTTCGTATTCCAGTGTTGTTTTATAAAGACGAATTCATTGTAACAATAACATAACATGCTAAATCCTGGTTATATTATGTTACAAGTTAAGTACAACGCTAAGGAATAGCAATATTATTTATATTTTTCAGCAATAAATAACCATGAACGCATAGAAATGAGTAAAATTGCAAAACAAAGCGTACAGTGTTCTATCAAACGTATACAAAAACCAGCCCCCATTAAACAGGGATTTTTGAATTCCTATCTGAGCTAACCTGCCTTATGTTGCCAGGGCCACGGTATAACCTTGCTGTGTATTTCTTTCTTGGACTTATCATTTCATTGTTGGGCCCGCCCCATCCAAGTTATTTGAGCATTGTTCTATGTTTGTTGTATTTGTTATGATGATAGTTGATGAGATTACATTAACTTGTGTTTGAGATGTAACTTGTTGTATAACTGTTTACACACTTTGTTGGATAACACATTGTATTAATAAATGTATGTATGCATATATATAATACCACTGGCAATACCCCAGGCTGTCTAGGATTTATTTAGGGCTAACAGTCTAAAGAGCCAAACATTGGACATTGAGCAAAGCGCAGTCACAAAAATAACTACATGTGAAATGCGTTGCCTGAGAA
Organism: Arion vulgaris; assembly: GCA_020796225.1. Classification (NCBI taxonomy): domain Eukaryota; kingdom Metazoa; phylum Mollusca; class Gastropoda; order Stylommatophora; family Arionidae; genus Arion; species Arion vulgaris. The sequence continues at coordinate 6,586,083 of CM036774.1, forward strand.
AAGTTACCAACAACACAAGAAAAGACAGAATCACCAACATCAGCATAAGAAAGAAAGTTGGCACAAAACCGTGCTTGAATTACATAGATAAACAAAGAATGAAGTGGTTTCGCCACTTAATAAGAATGCATCCAAACTCCACAGTATACAGAGTCTTCTACAACAGAACATCGGGAAAGAAGGCAAGAGGAAGACCACAGAAAAAATGGTAAGATGACGTATCAGAATCCTGTGAAAGAGCAAAGATAACAATCACACAATCCACCAGAACAGCGCAAGACGAAAACAGAAAACCACGACACTGGGCAACAACCCGGTAGCAGTGTGACGACAAAAGAAGAAGAAGAAGAACAGTCTAAATTATTGCTGCCTTAAGTGAAGCAGATTGTATGTTGTTTAGGGGCAAAAGTTTAAATTATCACTGCCTTAACTTTTAGTGGACCAGGACAAAAGACATCATAGAGTAAAAACACCACTTAGTGTGTCTCCTGGTCCACAAGGCGTTGAGAGAAGCAGGTCATATATTGTTTAGGGCTAACAGCTTAAATTATCACTGCCGTGGCCCGCCTGAATGGTGAGGGACACCTGTTAATTATCAAAGTAGGCTTTCACGCAAAATTATCACTGCCTTAAGAGAAGCAGGTCGTATATTGTTTAAGGCTAAAAGAATAAATTATCACTGCCTTGGCCCGCCGGAATGGTGAGGGACACGGTTAAATGGTAAAGTAGGCTTTTCATGCAAAAATCGGTTAGAAGCGCCACATCAAGCATAATGACTAACACCTAAATTCACAGCAACAACCGAAGAAGAAAAAGATCACTGACTTAACCCTTTGAACCCTGGCCAACTATACCTTAAAATCCCTCTCCCTGGGCTCCTGAGCAAAAACAGCACATATCAGAATTGTTTGAAAAACAAGATAGATTGGCAGAATTAAATGTCCTATAATTTTGTATCGACTTACCCCATCATCTACAGTATTCCTGCTTACTATGCCAGTCTTCCCAACATGTAGATCCTTCCTTTAGACACAGGAAATTTTGACAAAATTTGCACCAAATTGTGTCTTCACTTTCTTGACTGGTCTGTCTTTGTAATCCATGTTTGGAAAGTCACTGACATGTTTGTTATATTTGAACATCAGTCGGTTTAAATAATTCTTCTTCTAAATGATCATCCGACTCACTTTCGATTTCGTTATCAGAATAATCATATTCTAAGTCTAATTCATCTTCAGAATCATTTAAAAGAAGTTCAACAGTTTGCTCTGTTGTCATCCCTTTCGAGTGACCATTTCCGAAATTTTCAGCGTGTCGTTTCATCTTTTTAAAATTAATAAATAAATATCAAATCACTGTTTCAAAACACGATGCAAACCATCATTTAGATAAACCTTTAAGGGAAGCATTTCCTGTGTTTGGCGTCACACTAGTACACAAGTTATCGCTGAACACCGACAAATAACGAGGAGGGTTCTCATCCCGATATGTAGGCACCCCGGGTATTCGTGTACTAATGATAATACCGTAATAACGGGAGGGCGGGTTCAAAAGGTTAAGAGAGGCAGGTCGTATAGATGACTTTTGAAAATATTTATAAATTTAGATCTCTATCCGGAATGAAGGAAATGGTGGATGAAAATAAGCACAATATTAGAGGCACACAAGACATTTAATTAATCAACACAGAACGAGTGTGACTAGCCGATATACAATGATAAAGATATTAGGTAGGAGATGGAAGCACCTATCTGGAGGGAGTGCTGTGATAAAGATTTAAACTAATCATCACTAACAGATATCTATGTCTGGCTGAATGGATTAGCATGTGGCTCCCATGCAAGAGACCTGAGTTCAATCCACAGTAAGGACAAGGAGTTGTTTTTTTTATCTGTCGAGGGCATATAGAAAGCAGCAGAACCTGAACAGTTTCGTGACGGCTGCACTAACCATGCTGCCATTACGCTCCACAGACCCATATCCCTCCTGTCCAACACTGCTAAAAAAGCGGTATTACAAGCAGTAATAACATAACCAAAATCTTTAAAAGTGGTTTTGTTACCAAAAAACTGCAATGAAAAACTGACAAAATGTCTGTAGCATCTCGGCACTGTTCTTCCATTATAAACGCTGAATTTTAAAAACTAAATTCCCCATTTTGAATGGAAATAGTGATAATTTGTAGCCATATTTTCCTATTGGAAATTTTAGCAAGCTATCCCACCACATCAAGGTTGGGGGCACATGGGACTGAGCAGACAAGCACACAGGCTATTTCACCATATCAAGGTTGGGGGCACATGTGACAGAGCATGCAAGCTATCCCATCACATCAAGGTTGGGGGCACATGTGACTGAGCAGACAAGCACACAGGCTATTTCACCATATCAAGGTTGGGGGCACATGGGACAGAGCATGCAAGCTATCCCATCACATCAAGGTTGGGGGCACATGTGACTGAGCATGCAAGCTATCCCACCACATCAAGGTTGGGGGCACATGGGACTGAGCATGCAAGCTATCCCACTACATCAAGGTGGGGGCACAAGCTATTCCACCACATCAAGGTTGGGGGCACATAGGACTGAGCAGACAAGCATGCCAGCTATCCCACCGCATCAAGGTTGGGGCACATAGGACTGAGCAGACAAACTATCCCATCACATCAAGGTTGGGGGCACATGGGACTGAGCAGACAAGCATGCAAGATATCCCACCGCATCAAGGTTGGGGGCACATAGGACTGAGCAGACAAACATGCAAGCTATCCCACCGCATCAAGGTTGGGGCACATAGGACTGAGCAGACAAACTATCCCACCACATCAAGGTTGGGGGCACGTGGGACTGAGCAGACAAGCATGTAAATTACCCCCCCCACATCAAGGTTGGGGGCACGTAGGACTGAGCACACAAGCTATCCTACCACATCAAGGTTGGGGGAACATGGGACTGAGCATGCAAGCTATCCCACTATATCAAGGTGGGGGCACATCATACTGAGCAGACAAGCACACATGCTATTTCACCATATCAAGGTTGGGGGGCACATGGAACTGAGCAGACAAGCATGCAAACTATCCCACTACATCAAGGTGGGGGCACATGGTACTGCGCAGACAAGCACACAAGCTATTCCACCGCATCAAGTTTGGGGGGGGACACATGGGACTGAGCAGACAAACATGCAAGCTATCCCACCGCATCAAGGTTGGGGACACATGGGACTGAGCATGCAAGCTATCCCACTATATCAAGGTGGGGGCACATCGTACTGAGCAGACAAGCATGTAAATTACCCCACCACATCAAGGTTGGGGGCACGTAGTACTGAGCACGCAAGCTATCCTACCACATCCAGGTTGGGGGGGGGCACATGGGACTAAGCAGACAAGCATGCAAGCTATCACATCAAGGTTGGGGGCACATGGGACTGAGCATGCAAGCTATCCCACCACATCCAGGTTGGGGGGCACATGGGACTGAGCAGACAAGCATGCAAGCTATCACATCAAGGTTGGGGGCACATGGGACTGAGCATGCAAGCTATCCCACAACATCAAGGTTGGGGGCACATGGGACTGAGCATGCAAGCTATCCCACCACATCCAGGTTGGGGGGCACATGGGACTGAGCAGACAAGCATGCAAGCTATCACATCAAGGTTGGGGGCACATGGGACTGAGCATGCAAGCTATCCCACTACATCCAGGTTGGGGGCACATGGGACTGTTCCAGTGTATATACAAGTCTAATAATATATAGTTTTCACTAGCATTTATTAAGCATGTAATAATGTTATCTCTACTAAACATCTGGTAACGGTTCATGTTTATGAAATGTACTGTATATATTATGTATTTGTTAACATCAAATATGCTTGTCTTTGTGTTGCTACATTAGCGGACCATATGCATTTATGCGGTGCATGTTGTTTTTGTGGCGTACGTAGCTGTTTCATTCTGGAATTAGTTCACACAGGAAACATTTCACAGCTGTTAGCATTTCGTGTGATTTTCATTGGCACAGGAGCGGAGCAATTATGGGGTGACCCGTTGCAGTGGAGTTGGAACCGTACTTATGAACTATGCTTGTCTTTTCTTGTTGCTTATGGTTGGGTGCTGATGTTGATAAATGAACAATGGCAAATTCAGTTACCAATGGAACAGACAGTGTAGCTTCTTTAACAAAGCATTCTTCTGATATTGCCCTCTGTCAATTCAGGTGTTAGCTATGACGTCTGGTGTGCTGCTTCTGATTTTTTGTGAGGTCCACTTACCATTTGACTGGTGTCCCCTGCCATACAGGCGGGCCTTCACCGTCTTCACTTGAAGATTAGATCCTTCAAGTGTGATCTTTTCAGGAAACCTGTGGTCCTATCCACTTGCTGTGAAGTCAGTAGCAATTAGTGAAGTTCGACTTCTTTATTGGATTTCACATCGTTTTGTGTCGTTCCTTTGCATTGTATGATAAATGCATCGTATGATTTTTTTTTTCCAATCCAGAAACACTTGAGCTGAAAGCTCTTCGGCTCGTGTCATGAACATCGTAACCCTTCGGCTTGGTGCCACGAACACCGTAAATCTGGGAAACCTGTAGCTTTTCTGCCAGTCCGTGGAGTTGAACCCGCACTCACAGAGGACTAGTCACCCGTAGTCCAACGCGCTACGAACACGCTGGGCACGCGGGCAAACATCGTATAATAAACACTCTTTAATGCTCTTTTTTAATGCCTCAAAGCGTTCAACACATCTCATTTATGGATAAAGTCAAAAGTAGATGCTAGAACATTGTATGAAAGTTCAACAACCTGTATTAGATTTTTATATATATATATATATAATCATGATGACGACTGTGACAACTTCTGCAAGTATTTACAATAAGTATGGAAGTTTCATCTCATTGACTTGTTACTTTTTATTTTTATCTCTGTATTAAAAAAAAAAAAAACTTTTATTACTGCCTGTAATACCGCTTTTTTTGGGACTGTGTAGGACAGGAGAGACAAGTGCCTGAGGAATTTAATGGCTAGTGCATTCGCAGCGAAACTGTTCAGGTTATGGTTTTTCTTAATGCCCATAACAGAAAAAACTCATTGGCCTTACTGGAGATTAAACCCGGGTCTCCCACATAAGATCCAGCGCTCTAATCCATTCATCCAGACGCTTCGCTTAATTTTAAATTTCTTAATAACATATATTTTCATTGGAACAGTTCTCTTTTAACTTTAGAGCTTCTCTAGAAACTAATGTGGATTCTTTCTAAACCAACATCATCTATTTGTTGTATCTATTTCGTTATCAGAGGACTATCATCATAACATTCCGGACATGTACATATGTGCTCCAATCTCCGCCTCAATAAATCCACCAGCGGCCCAACATGCCAGTTCGATGTTGATTAATCAATCTCTTTGCATATTTGGTATGCCGTTCTTTATGGGCTGCACCAATATCGACACCCATCTCTCTCAGTCTGGTCAGCAAGTGGGACTCACAACCCTGAAACTCTTCTGTTCTCTGTATCTATTATCTTTATACATATTCTTCTTCTCTGCGTTCGGTTTCGTATGCTTGTCTAAACCATGAGATGGGTTGCCTCTATGAAGCTGCATGTCAGTTGGAGTTCCTCGAGAGTTCCCATAGCTTGCTCTGTAAGTTTCGTTTCGTTGGTGTATGTATGATGGACATGAGGTATGCAGGATGTGCTCTGGAGTCTGTGTTTCTGTCTGGCATGCGCACTGTGCGGTCTGAGCAGGCTTTATTTTGTACATGTGGTGGTTGAGCCTGCAGCGACCTATTCTTAGGCAAAATATTGTTGTTTTCTGTTTAGTCTGCTTTTGAGATCTTGTGGATGTTTGCTGTTGGTTTGTTGCCTCCACAACTGTACAGTATGTACTTGTATGTACGTATCCTTATATTGATGTAAAATGATAACTAGGATCACAATTGTACATACTTTCATGGACAGAACAGTATGACTTTGAGAACACAAGACAAACATGTTTAATCACTTTGCCACAGAGACCATTGGTATATGTTTATCTTCAATATCAAATTGACCTGTCGTATTGAACATTCTATGTCTGAAGGTCATCCCACTACTATCTGCCACTCGTAGGTTCACCAGTTTGTTATATCAGTTGTGACTGTACTAGTCTTGAAGTACCAGCAATTGTGTCTCTTGGTCACTTCAAACCTGTAATTGTGGTATCTCTTGGTCACTTCAAACCTATAGTTGTGGTATCTCTTGGTCACTTCAAACCTGTAGTTGTGGTATCTCTTGGTCACTTCAAACCTATAGTTGTGGTATATGTTGGTCACTTCAAACCTATAGTTGTGGTATCTCTTGGTCACTTCAAATCTGTAGTTGTGGTATCTCTTGGTCACTTCAAATCTGTAGTTGTGGTATCTCTTGGTCACTTCAAATCTGTAGTTGTGGTATCTCTTGGTCACTTTAAACCTGTAGTTGTGGTATCCCTTGGTCACTTCAAACCTGTAGTTATGCTTTTGGGAATGGGGCATTACTATTTGTAATCATGTTTCTGTCAGATTTGAGAATGGAACATAACCATTTCTAATCATGTTCCTGTTGATTCGGGAATGGGGCATTACCGTTTGTAATCATGTTGGGTTTGGTGGTCGGACATAAACATTGAAGTTCTGTTTTGGAATTGGGCATTACCGTTTGTAATTGTGTTACTGTCCCGAGTTTGAATGTGATATATTTAGTTTATTATTAGTTATATCTTCTGCGTTCTCACTAGATTAGGATTTCAGATTCTCTAATAAAAGCAACCGTCTGCCTAAGATTATCAGCTACACCATACAGTTTGTCTTCTGCGTTCTCACTAGATTGGGATTACAGATTCTCTAATAAAGGCAGCCGTCTGCCTCAGATTATCAGCTACACCATACAGTTTATCTTCTGCGTTCTCACTAGATTGGGATTTCAGATTCTCTAATAAAGGCAGCTGTCTACCTCAGATTATCAGCCACATCATACAGTTTGTCTTGGATCCTAGTGTAAGTGGGCCACCTCTTTCTTCTCAAGTCTACATACTGGGGCAGTTCTGTAGGATATAATTCCTATGATTTCTGCTTTCCCATTTGTGCCGACTTCTTCCCGCAGTAAGTTTTGGCCACACTCTTGATGGTAGGTCTAATATTCTTACTGCATGGCTAAATTCTCCGAGGCAGATTGGCGACAGTAGAATCCATTATTACATTCCTCATTGTGAGGGATCGTTGCACAATGTTATGCGCCTTACGGCTTGGTGCATCCATTTTCTGCAAGCATTTATTTCGGGTTAGCATTCCCTAGTGGACACGTGCTTCCGATTTCAGCCAGACCTCCTATGTCGCCTTTTACGACATGCGTGGCAGGTAACAGTGGTTCTATTCTTTGGGCCCCGGTAACCACTCTGGCGATTATCAGTTATATGAGGACTATCATCATAGTACTTCTGACATGTCCATAGGTTGCTCCGATCTCCACCTCAACAAATTCAGCAGTGTCTAGCCGCCCAATGTACATGTTCGATGTTGATTTAATTAATCTCTTTTGCATATTTGATATGTTGTTCTTTTCAGGCTGCACCAATATCGACATCCATTTCTCTCAATCTGGTCAGCAACTGAGACACACAATACGGAAACTCCTTTTTTCGGGAAAGACTCAATCTGGTCAGAAACTGGGATTCACAACCCTGAAACTCCTCTGTTCAGAAAGACTCTCTCAAATGCGTTAAGAATGTCATTTCAGTCCCTCTTTTATATGAAAATCATGGCATATCCCAAAGGACACAGTCATCAACCACAGTAAACGAGCCGTTGATTTTCTAGGCACCACTTATACGTTCAGTAGTTTGCCATTGCTTTCTGAGCGGTGAGGTCTATTTTTACCTTTTGTAAAAATCCTGCGGAAATGAATTTGCTTCCAAACTTGCCCACCATGGGGTTTGAACCAGGTACGCTTGGGTTTGTGATCGAGCTCACTACCGCTTGAGCTACAGACACTCTTATATATATAGTTTATTAATTCATATGAACGTTACGTAAGAAATACATACAAAAATGTTACTGTATGCGATCGGTCTCTGGATATATATATACTTTGTACTTTCTCTCTGTGTTGTGAGAGCAACTCTCTAGTTGTAATTGTATATCAAAGTTTCCAATTGTAAATATATCAGTTGTCTCCGTGTTGTTGTTGTTGTGTTTTAATGATTGAACATGATGTAATTATTATGAAATCAACAGATTACATTTCTGCCTTTGTGTGCCTCTTGAAGTTGTTTTCTGATGAATTGTATGTGTTTTTGAAAGTTGTAGTATTAGTTTTGTAATTAATCAGATTTTGATGTATAAATTGACCACGGTCATGGTGGTACTACTTGTAATATTATAAACTGACTACGATCATGGTGGCACCACTTGTTATATTATAAATTGACCGTGGTCATGGTGGTACTACTTGTTATATTATAAATTGACCTCGGTCGTGGTGGTACTACTAGTTATATTATAAATTGACCTCGGTCGTGGCGGTGCCACCGTTATATTATAAATTGACCACGGTCATGGTGGTACTACTTGTTATATTATAAATTGACCTCGGTCGTGGTGGTACTACTTGTAATATTATAAACTGACTACGATCATGGTGGCACCACTTGTTATATTATAAATTGACCGTGGTCATGGTGGTACTACTTGTTATATTATAAATTGACCTCGGTCGTGGTGGTACTACTAGTTATATTATAAATTGACCTCGGTCATGGTGGTACCACTAGTTATATTATAAATTGACTACGGTCATGGTGGTACCACTTGTTATATTATAAATTGACCTCGGTCATAGTGGCACCACTGTTATATTATAAATTGACCACGGTCATGGTGGTACTACTTGTTATATTATAAATTGACCTCGGTCGTGGTGGTGCCATCGTTATATTATAAATTGACCTCGGTCATAGTGGCACCACTGTTATATTATAAATTGACCACGGTCGTGGTGGTACTACTTGTTATATTATAAATTGACCTCGGTCATGGTGGTACTACTTGTTATAATATAAATTGACTACGGTCGTTTTGGTACCACTTGTTATATTATAAATTGACCTCGGTCATGGTGGTACTACTTGTTATATTATAAATTGACCTCGTGTAGGCGGTGCCACCGTTATATTATAAATTGACCACGGTCATGGTGGTACTACTAGTTATATTATAAATTGACTTCGGTCGTGGTGGTACTACTTGTTATAATATAAATTGACTACGGTCGTTTTGGTACCACTTGTTATATTATAAATTGACCTCGGTCATGGTGGTACTACTTGTTATATTATTATTAATGTATATATTCATGTCAGCTTACTGTGTGGGTTGCCAGTTTGGCACATTGCTGTATAAAAACTATGCTCAGATTATCATCATTCATGTTTCCATGTATACCATTTGATGTGGTTTTCTCCCCGTTTGACTCGACACCAAAACTCATTGTGATAAGATTACGTGTGATCACTGAAGGACTGAGAAGATTATCTGTTGTATGGAGTGAGCGAACCTTGAAGAAAATGGATGAATTTAATACGTATGATTGAGTACAGGTGAATCTTGATTTACAAATGTGAGCGTAGTTTTCTTCTTCTTCAAACGCTCCATATCGACCAGTTGTGAAACCACTCTATGGGATTTGTTTGTGATCTGAGTCTAAAATCAATTCTATGTTGTGCCAGTTATACGCCTACAAGTAGGCCAGCACATCTGATTTATGTGACGTTTGTTATTTACTAGGTAGCTTCCTAGACCCTACCTCAGTCGCCTCTTACAACATGCTTTGTACACATGCCAGAGTGTTACTATTCTTTAGTCTTTTTGCAGGCCATGGGGCAACACACGAGCGGCTAAGTTCTATGAAGCCATGGATTATCTCCTAAATTGTTTAAAAGCCGAAGGATTGACTTCATTACACCAGGTTTTATCCTGTCTGGCTCGATCCCTCTACTCAAAAATGGCACGCCACCTGCCGAGAGTATTGCACAAAGCACGAACTCCATAGCTCCAGCAACAATCCTAGGGTCTCTGAAAAAACTGCACTTGTGAACAGAATGGCGCAGTCCGGATTCGAACCCACGACCTCGACTCACAAGGCAAAGGGCTTAACCACTCAGCCACAGAGACCCCCTAAATTGTGTTTAGCTCAATTTGTAACCATTAGCCACTATTCTTCTTCTTTGCCCGTAGGGAGACATATGGCCTTCCACGCCCTCCTGTCCAAAGCCCTCCTGTCCCAAGCCCTCCTGTCCAAAGCCTTCCAAGCCCTCCTGTCCAAAGCCTTCCAAGCCCTCCTGTCCAAAGCCTTCCAAGCCCTCCTGTCCAAAGCCTTCCAAGCCCTTCTGTCCAAAGCCTTCCAAGCCCTCCTGTCCAAAGCCTTCCAAGCCCTCCTGTCCAAAGCCTTCCAAGCCCTCCTGTCCAAAGCCTTCCAAGCCCTCCTGTCCAAAGCCTTCTTTTCTAGATCTATCCACTCTGCATTTTCTTGCATTCGTATTCCAACTCCCGTCTCCATGTGTTCCTGGGTCTTCCCTTACCTCTATTATCCTGGGGGTTCCATCAGAGTGCCTGTCTTGGGATGCTGTCCAGAAATCTTCTCAGTGTGTGTCCTATCCATCGCCACCTTCTGCTCCTTATCTCTTGTTACACTTGCCGTTGTTCCGCTCTAACCCACAATTCCCTGTTTGTGGTCCTGTCATACTATCGCAGATGGAGTCTTCTGCGCAGACATCTATTGATGAATGTCTGCTACTTTTTGGTGTTTCGCTTAGTTGTTCTCCATGTTTCCATTCCATACAGAGCGATAGCCTTGACAATTGAGTGAAATAATTTATTTTTTCGATACAGAAGCACTTGAGCTTTCAGCTCTTCGGCTTGGTGCCATCGTAACCCTTCCGTTCAGTGCCACAAGCACCGTAAATCTGGAGAACCTGTGGTTTTTCTGTCAGTCCGTGGAATTGAACCCGCACTCACAGGGAGTTTGAGTTAATATCATTATCTTTATTCTGTTCACAAATGCATTTTTTCCAGAGACCCCTAGGATTGTTGCAGGAGCTACTACTGAGTTTGTGCTTTGTGCAATACTTTCGGCAGGTGGTGTGCCATTTCTGTGGAAAGGGACTGAGCTATACTGGTTAAGACCTGGTGCAATGTGGTCAATCCTTCAACTTTAAACTCAATTAGATTTCAATGTCTTATTTATAATTAGCATAAGAAGGGGAGGGGCATAAATCTGACAGCTGTCGACCAAGGGATCTTATCTATCTATTCTCTAATCCTGTTTGCCTTTCAGCGTCAGGTCGAAAAAGGGGACGCCTGGAGCGGGCCTCTCTATGCGCCTTGTCTTTCTTTCTCTTCTGCAATCCTGATTTGCAGGATACCACGGGATACCCCATGTGAATCTTACATTTGTCAACCAAGTGATACCTGTAGTGTGTGTGTGTGAAAATGCGACCAGATGTGGACGAGAGATATGGCTCAGATTACATGCCATCAAATTGTTATTGTTTCCAATACTTGACATTACTTAAGAATAATTCTAATTTTTTCTGTCAATACTTGTTTATATCTTCTGCTTCTTCTTCTTGTTGGTGTACATTTCATTCTGTAATTATGTTTCTTGTATGAAATATATCATCTGATAAATTATAACTTTTGCAACATGTCCCCTTTCCCCATCATTTTTAACTGTGCTAAATATGTTTTGCAACATGTCCCCCCCTTCCATTCATGGTACCACATTTATAAATACACTTATAATAATTAAGAATTTGTTCATAAAACCTCATTCTTTATATTTGAAGTTGTCAACACTGTTTGATTCTTCCATTTCTAACTCAACAACAAAATTATGATTATTATTTATGCTTGATGCTTGACTTTGTTTCATTTTGGAATATTATTTTGTCAAGTTTTTGCATAATGTCTCTTATCTTCTTTATTATTAGTTTTTTTTGTGGTTTTAAAAAAAAAATAAATCAGAGCAATAGTAATTTATTATTTGTATTCCAGTTTTGTCAGAGCTAGCTATACTTGATATATGTAGTTGTGAGAGCTAGACATACTTGATATATGTAGTTGTGAGAGCTAGACATACTTGATATATGTAGTTGTGAGAGCTAGACATACTTGATATATGTAGTTGTGAGAGCTAGACATACTTGATATATGAAGTTGTGAGAGCTAGACATACTTGATATATGTAGTTGTGAGAGCTAGACATACTTGATATATGTAGTTGTGAGAGCTAGACATACTTGATATATGAAGTTGTGAGAGCTAGACATACTTGATATATGTAGTTGTGAGAGCTAGCTATACTTGATATATGTAGTTGTGAGAGCTAGACATACTTGATAAATGAAGTTGTGAGAGCTAGACATACTTGATATATGTAGTTGTGAGAGCTAGACATACTTGATATATGTAGTTGTGAGAGCTAGACATACTTGATATATGTAGTTGTGAGAGCTAGACATACTTGATAAATGAAGTTGTGAGAGCTAGACATACTTGATATATGAAGTTGTGAGAGCTAGACATACTTGATATATGTAGTTGTGAGAGCTAGACATACTTGATATATGTAGTTGTGAGAGCTAGACATACTTGATATATATAGTTGTGAGAGCTAGACATACTTGATAAATGTAGTTGTGAGAGCTAGACATACTTGATATATGTAGTTGTGAGAGCTAGACATACTTGATATATGTAGTTGTGAGAGCTAGCTATACTTGATATATGTAGTTGTAGAGTGTTGAGTACTAGCTATACTTGATAAATGAAGTTGAGTGCTAGACATACTTGATAAATGAAGTTGAGTACTAGCTATACTTGATAAATGAAGTTGAGTGCTAGACATACTTGATAAATGAAGTTGAGTGCTAGACATACTTGATAAATGAAGTTGAGTGTTGGAGAATGTTGAGAGATTTGTTTCAATATTTCTGAAGCCATTGAAAGGTACTGGGTTTTATTTCTAGGGTTTTAAAAAAAAAAATAACCAGGAATATGTATGTTTCTTGTCCATGTAGACACTAGCTGGTCTTTGTTAACCTCACAACTGGGTAGTCTCTAGAATACTGGTGTGTTAACCTGGCAACTGGGTAATCTCTAGAATACTGTTGTATTAACCTCGCAACTGGGTAAACTCTAGAATACTGTTGTATTAACCTGACGGTAACTCTAGAATACTTATTAACGATGGTAGTTTCTGGAATACTGGTGTATTAACCTCGCAACTGGGTAAACTCTAGAATACTGGTGTGTTAACGTCGCAACTGGGTAGTTTCTGGAATGCTGGTGTAACCTCCTGGGTATTGCAGAGTTTGTGCACTGCACCTGAGATGTTCCTGTGTAAGAAAGAGATCAGAGCACACATGGTTACTCACCGAAGTGCAATGATAATGGTCCAATCAATCCTGGGTATTTGCTTATATTTTTTAGGGTATATATGTTTATGCATACAGTAGATATAATAAAGTTTCATTCTGACATTGTGAACACTAATTTAAAGCAGTGACGGCTCCTGGTCATTTTTCTTGGTGGGTCAGACACAAATTTTCTGACAAATTATGGTTTTTGGACTATTTACTATTATTTGTCTATATCGGGAAGTTATTCCCCTTTTGGTTTTTGGGCGAGCCCCACTGGCCTTAACCCTTTAGCTGCTAAAGACGTATATATACGTTTTCCCATTCACTTCTAAAGACGCATGAACACGTCTGTTATTATCTCTTCTCTGTGGGCTAAAGACGTGTAACACGTTATACATTGCTACCGTCACTGCTATAGGCGTACATTCACGTTTGTGACCTAGAAACAAAGAATAGCTATGTTTAGCTCAGCCTTCAGAAAGTATGTAGCAGCGAAAGGGTTAATGACAGCCGCCCTGATCTAAATAGTATATGGAAATAATTTTAATATACAAAACTTGTACAAACATGTACACATTTGTTGTACACACGATAACAAAACAGCAGATTAAAGAAGAGATATATAGGTGGGGTTGTTTTTAATGCTTTTGATATATCTTCTTCACCTTCACCCTAGGGAAGCATAGGTCAGCAACCAAGACCTTCATGCTCGCCTATCCAAGGCCATCCTTTCCAGATCTCTCCACTCTCTCCCCATTCTCTCCACTCTCTCCCCATTTTCTTGCATTCCATCTCCAACTCCCGTCTCCAGGTGTTCCTGGGTCTTCCCCTACCTCTATTGCCCTGTGGGTTCTATCGGAGAGCCTGTCTTGTGATGCTGTTAGGGGGTTTCCTCTGTGTATGTCCTGTGACACATCACTTTGGCAAAAAAAATAAGCATGTTATTTTAGTAATAATGTAGGATTTGATAACACTGTTGATTGTTTTGTTTTGAGTCATCATAATTCCCAGGAGATATTCAGCAGAAAAAACTTCAGTACATAGCATTATGTCATACACAGAGTTTTCTTACGACCTAGGTCTATGGCATATGTCATACACAGTGTTTTGTTACGACTTAGGTCTACGTAATACACAGTGTTTTGTTACGACCTAGATCTATGTCATACACATTTAACCAGTTAGAAGCTATAAACAGTTTTTATCTATCGTATATCCTGACATTTTGTTCCTTCAAGTGTGGTGCTGGCTGAGATGAGTGATCATGTGTTCCCACAACTTCCGCTCCCATATTTGTATTTAGCAGCAGTTTTGTTCTCTCCTCGCTCTCTTTCACACACACACCCCCTGAAAATGATATTGTCCAATCTTATAACTTTGTTGACATCTTCCAGCTAATCTTTACTTCCTTCCGTCAGATTGTGCTAGAATCTTCTCTCTACTAATTCTTTCTGTACATGTGTACATTGAAATATAAATCTAGCGGGCAGGCTTGCATCAACAGCATCGATTGTTGGGAGTTGAAGATTGATAAGGGGGATGTTGTTCGGTCTCTTCGCGACTGTCTGTTGGATGAGGACACTAAAATCGATGTTGAATCGATCAAGCGATTTAGGCATTTTGGAGTTACCCGTTGTACAAGTCGAACTGGATGCCTGAGAGGCAGAGTGAGAAGTGTATTTAATCAGCGAGCCACAGGAACCATCAGTATGCATACTCTTCGATATCTGTTGGGGAGACTGAGCACCTATGAGTCTGCATGGAGTGCAATGATGTCAGTTTAGTAACCAATAACTAATCTGTACATGTATGATGTCACTCACATGTACTCCAGAAAGCTGCCGTAGCGTAGTTGTTAGTGAACTCGCTTCTTAGACTAGTGGTCCAGGTTCAATCCCACAGTGAATGTTGAATATTTTTCTGACCGTAATAACTTGCAGATCAACCCAGCCTCGAATGAGTACCAGGACCCAGCCTCGAATGAGTACCAGGACCCAGCCTCAAATGAGTACCAGGACCCAGCCTCGAATGAGTACCAGGACCCAGCCTCGAATGACTACCAGGACCCAGCCTCGAATGAGTACCAGGACCCAGCCTCGAATGAGTACCAGGACCCAGCCTCAAATGAGTACCAGGACCCAGCCTCGAATGACTCAGGACCAGCCTCAATGAGTACCAGGACCCAGCCTCGAATGAGTACCAGGACCCAGCCTCAAATGAGTACCAGGACCCAGCCTCGAATGACTACCAGACCCAGCCTCAATGAGTACCAGGACCCAGCCTCAAATGAGTACCAGGACCCAGCCTCAAATGAGTACAAGGACCCAGCCTCGAATGAGTACCAGGACCCAGCCTCAAATGAGTACAAGGACCCAGCCTCAAATGAGTACCAGGACCCAGCCTCGAATGAGTACAAGGAAAAGTATTGGGAAGTAAATGCAGCCGGAGTGATGTTCCCCACACCACCCATCGTGTGCCGATGGACAATGAAAAATATGGGCCTAACACCGTATTATCCGACATACCTCGAGGTTTGAAATATGGTTAAATGTCTGGTCAACCACTAGTGACAACTGCCAATACCCGAGGTATGAAATATGGTTAAATGTCTGGTCAACCACTAGTGACAACTGTACCCGACATACCTCGAGGTATGAAATATGGTTAAATGTCTGGTCAACCACTAGTGACAACTGTTATAAGAAAGAAAAGATGGAGATATGTTGGACACACCTTGAGAAGAAATGATCAAAGAATATCAAAGCAGGCATTGAAGTGGGATGCAAAGGGTTAAAAAAATAGAGGACAACCTAAGGAGATCCTGAAACGAACTTTGCTGAGAGAGGCAAGAAATATAAGGCTCTGTTCCATGGAGGAGATTGAGCGAGTTGCCCAGGATAGAGCGGTATAGAGAAATTACTTATGTAACGTATAACGGTACGAGAGGAATTATTATTATGAAATATGGTTCCCTGACTTGTTTATCTTCGACTCTAGCATCCACAAAATACATTATTTCATAACAGTATACGACACTCCACAAAGAAAACAGCCAGAGACTGAGAAAAGTGGCAAACAACTGTCGAGGCCCTATGCTCCACGAAGAGCGGGGAGGAATAAGGACATGACAGTCAACTGCTGCGCCGCCACAGACTGACATTTGTCATGGCAAACCTGCAACTAATATTACAGAATCAATAAACAGCACATTAAATATTGGTATAATGTACAATCTACCTCGCATACATAGAAGCTTATCAGTCTGGGTAACTCAGAGATCTTATCAGTCTGAGTTCCTCTGAAGAAGCTTATCAGTCTGGGTAACTCAGAAGAAGCTTATCAGTCTGGGTAACTCAGAAGAATCTTATCAGTCTGGGTACCTCACAAGAAGCTTATCAGTCTGGGTAACTCAGAAGAAGCTTATCAGTCTGGGTAACTCAGAAGAAACTTATCAGTCTGGGTAACTCAGAAGAAGCTTATCAGTCTGGTACTCAGAAGAAGCTTATCAGTCTGGGTACCTCAGAAGAAGCTTATTAGTCTGGGTACCTCAGAAGTTAGAGTAAGTTTCGCCTGAATGACAAGAGACACTTGTGATAAGGAAAGTAAGCCTTCATGTAAAAATCACATATGGACCATATTAGGCATCCTATCTATGTCTAAATTCTTCTTTGAATGCTCCACATCAACCACTTGCTAAACCGCTCTTTGCGATTTGTATGTGATCTGAGCCTAAGAGTGATTGTATGTTGTGCAAGTTATGCGCCTACAAGTAGGCCAGCAAATCCGATTTCTGCAACGCTTTTATTTACTAGTGTAGCGTCCCTATACCCTACCTCAGTCGCCTCTTACGACATGCCTTGTAGGTCGCAGTGTTACTATTCTTTGCTCCCTTGCAAGCCCCGACAACACACTGACGATCTGAATTCATGACGGGTGAATAAAAAAAAGAAAAGAAAATCAGTCTGGGTTGCTGAAAGAAAAATGATATAATAAACAGATTTGTGGTCTCATTACTTATAACTCTGTTGGATCAGTGGCGGCTCGTCATTAAGGGCCCCACCAAAATAATGTGTAACGTGTATTTATTATTTTATAAATTAAAATATAACCTAACCCAAAACATGATTTTTCCGAACATTTGTGTCTGGTCCCACCAACAAAAATAAGCACGAGCCGCCACTGCGTTGGATTATACATCTTTTGTTGTACATGATGTTGATTTCTCTAGTATATTTACTTCAACAAGATTCCATCAATTAGATCTGGGGGTTAAGAGACGAGATTTTACGATCTTTTAGCATAAAAATGGACAGCGAAGGAAAAAAAACAAAGACAAAGACATCCTATAAGACCTGTATATCGAGGAGCTATTCTTAAATTGTTGGTATGCCCGCCTGCCCAGCATGTTAGTAGCGTGTTGAACAACGGGTGACAAGCCCCTATGAGGCGGTTCAATTCCGCGGGCTGGCAGAAAAGCCACAGGTTCTCCATATTTACAGTGTTCGTGGCACAGAACCAAAAGGTTTCGATGTCCATAACACCAAGTCGAAGAGCTGAAAAGCTCAAGTGCTTCAGGATTAAAAAAACTTGGTGTATTTGCAGTCAAAGAGTAAAATTATCAATCACCAAGCCACAAACAGCCCAAAACAAAATAGAAAACCACGGCTCTGGGCAACAACGCCGAAAGCACTGGGCAACAACCCGGTAGTAGTGTGATGACAAAAGAAGAATTATTGAGAATTGGCTCACAAATAACATTATGTCCCAGAGGATGAAATATTTTAATCATGTTAAACGTCACACTGGTTTGGAGAGAATGGTAATGGAAGGCATGGTTCCTGCAGTATAAGGCAGGGGATGACCACGATGAAGGTGGCAGCAGGACATCAAAGAAACCTTGAATATGAGGCTGGAAAATTTAAAAGAGAGTTTTTCAAGAGAAGCTGTGATAAAGCGATGTTCTGAGAGGATCTTCTTCGAAACGCTCCATATCGACCACCTGTCAACCACTCTGTGTGTTTTGTATGTGATCTGAGCCTAAGAGCGATTGTACGTTGTGCCAGTTATGCGTCTACAAGTAGGCCAGCACATCCGATTTCTGCGCTGCTTTTTATTTACTAGGTTAGCATCCCTAATGCTTACATTAGTTGCCTCTTACGACATGCATTGTAGGTCACAGTGGTACTATTCTTTGCTTCCTTACGGGCCCCAGCACCACACGGGTACCGAGAGGGATCAAAACTAAGACTAGTTTATTCTTATACAGTGACAAAAATAAAATCATTTTCTCCATCAGGTCTTATTTAATGAGATGCGTACAAACTGTTTGTGTATATGCAGACACAATATCATTTCATCATCATCATGTGTCTGGATTCAATTTTGAGGGCAATCAGTTATTTACACGTTAAGGGTTACATTGTAAAATATGCGCCGCCTCTCCCGGCACCCACGTTCTTTGTTTATAAGAAGCAGGGTTCCACCAGTCTAAGAGACATACAAACAAATTAAAGATATGTGGCGTATAGTGGGTTTGATGCTTGCCTCTGTTACAAAGGTACTCGGTTCGCTTCCTTGTGGAGCGATCATCTGGATATTTGTCCAGAGATCCTGATCTCAGTGTAGATGAGATCAAGTTCCTAGTCCTATCAGAGATGAATGATAAAACATAGATCCTGTGTTCAAAGTTGAGCACGTTAAAAGGTGTGCAGTTCAAAATTGAGACGAATATGCATAAAAGCCACTGCCTGGACAAAATTCATTGGAAAAATAAAAAAATTGAATTTTTACCTACATCAGGGAACCTTGCCGGTGCTACAGAGTTTGTGCACTGCCGCTAGATCTTCCTGTGTAAGAAAGTTACCAGAGCACACATGGTTACTCACCGAAATGCAATGATGATGGTCCTATTAATCATAGTACTATACTGAAACGGCAAGTCTCACCATGCAAATCCGTTTTATTTACTTGCCTCTAATGAAATACTAGATGGGACACAGTGGTCCTATCCTTTACTCCCGAGTACGAGACCGACCCAGATGTCTATTAACAAATATGTTGTACATACATTGTTCTTGATCAATTATTTCAATGTCATCATGAAACTATTGTGTTTGCGGGCAATTCTGTATTTAAGGACATCAGAACGTTTGAAACTACAATATAACCCAAAAAATATGAATATTATTTTCAGCATTATTTGAAGAACTTTTTTTTTTCGTTTTAATTTTTTTCTCATTTGTGTGGTATCATTTTTGTTTATTTTAAATGATATACATCAATTGTCTCTGTGTGTGGGTGAATTTTATCCTCATTTTAGAGTTCCATTTTGAAATATGATCACCTCTTTCTTGTCAGCGAAAGAAGAGGAATGGTGTGCTCTCATTGCGACATGAAAAATAAATGTCTCTGCAAGGTGTACAATATTAGTGGGTAATGTCAGTGAATCTAGTATGTCAGTGAATCTAGTATGTCAGATGTATGCTTGTGTTTACTGCTCCACCCCAGTGAATCTGCAATATCAGATGTATACATGTTTCCTGCTCCAGATGAAATCTGCAATATCAAATGTTATGACCTGTATTCATGCTCCAGTGAAATCTGCAATATCAAATGTATGCCTGTATTCACTGCTCCCCAGTGAATCTACAATATCACATGTATGCCTGTATTCACTGCTGCCCAGTGAATCAGCAATATCAGATGTATGCATGTGTTCACTGCACCCCCAGTGAATCTGCAATATCAGATGTATGCTTGTGGTTACATCAGTAGATTTCATATTATTCTTGCTGAAACCAAACTACATATTTTCCTCAGGGTTTCAGTTCATTTTGAAAGTGGAGAGCTGCCTTTAGACACATTCAGACTTAGATGAAAATATGAGAGAGAGAGAGAGAAAGGAAAAATAATATTTATGAAATAGTTTCGACCTGGATATAAGTTTTAGTAAATTATTCAAAGATCCATGTGGACATGCCACAGTTTGGATTGCTTTTCTGTCTGCTAAGAGCATTATCTATTTTGATGAATCAATTTTGTATTTTATGAACCACAATGTTGAACAGCAGTCAGAGTTTTTAATCTGGACTTCAAGATGGCATTCAAATCTGACACAGTATTATAATTAATGTCTCGGAGTTATCTAACCAGTTTGTTTTTCAGCATAAAAATTTATGTATTTTTGGGGGGTTAACTTCAAAGAGTTTTGATGCATGCTTCCAAGATTTTTATTTTTTCTTGTTAACTTATTAATTCTTAGTGAACCAGGGCAGATGCCTTGTTAGTAAACCCTAGAGCAGATGCCATGTTTTTACATGCCATTTTTATAAGTATAAAAATGCCCTTTAGTGTGGCTCCTGGTTAAAGGTGTCAGCCTCAAGCCACGTAGTGTGGCATTTGGTCTACAAGGAGTTAAGAAATAGCTGCTATTCAGTCAGGACAGTAATACGCTCTCTTAACTGTTCAGTCCGAGACAATGGTAACACTGCTCGTCGATGATAGTAACACACTCTGTAACTGTTCAGTCTGGACCGTAATATGCTCTGATGGAGTAACACACTCTGTAACTGTTCAGTCCGGACCGTAATACGCTCTGATGGAGTAAAACATTCTGTAACTGTTCAGTCCAGACAGTAATACCCTCTGATGGAGTAACACACTCTGTAACTGTTTAGTCCGGACAGTAACATGCTCTGTAACTGTTCAGTCAGGGCAGTAACACACTCTGACGGAGTAACACACTCTTGTGGAAGCATCAACTAATCAAAACGAGCAGCCAGTAATAATACTGTGTTAGATTGTTCCCATTTTTTCTATCGTTTCAGATCTTCTCAATTTTACCCCATATGCTGCCTAAGCAAAAAATATATTTCTGTCAATATTGTTGTAGTGTTTATTGCTTTAGAATACATTTTATTGTTCGATTTTTTAAATTTTTTTTCCTTCTTCATGTAAGGTATTGTAAATAAGTTGGATTTGTCTGGATGTTGGGTTTATTGATCAATATAAGGGAAGACTGCAGTAAAACTATGTAGCAATGGTGAAACATGTAAAAACACAAAGTACTGTAGTTTTACAAAATACAATAGCATACACAGCAACGTTTCAACCAAAAGGCCTTTATTTAATCACAGATTTTCATTTCAGGATGTTAAGAATGTATTGTCTGATTCTATATGTTGTCTGCCGTGTAAGAAGTGAATTTCTTCACTTCTGTTGTATCGTTTGTTTGATAAAGACCTTTTGGTTGAAACGTTGCTGTGTATTGTTATTTTTGTATTTTGTAAAACTACAGTACTTGTGTTTAATGTTTCGTCATGAGAATATTATTAATATGAATTTGTTGGTTTGTCTATGTGTTGGGTTTATTGTTGTTAATGTTCATGGTTAATCTGTACAGTCAGGTCCTCCCGTCCCCCCCATCCTGCATATCCCTTCTATGTGTGTACATATATCCCTATGTCTGTTGCTCATAGTGCTGCCTTTTATTGTCCATTTTTGATCCAAATATTGCTTTGTTTAGATTATTTGATATTTGTGGGGGGGGTGTATTTAACTTTGTGAGTCAGATTTGACAAACCCAGTCGTAGCTTGTGCATTCAAGATCTCTCGTCGTTGTCGTTTGGTTGGGATTAAATTATGTTACAGAAGTTTAGACTTCACATTTTTTTGTGATCTCTTAACAATCTTATTTATTCAGTTTTCATCTTTGCTTCCATTAGTTTAGTTAATAAATCTGATGTTGTGTTTCCGTCCGATAATTTTGTCAGTGTTTTCTCATCACACACATGATTTTTCAAATGAGACTTTTGTTTGATTTCGTTTTGACTTGTATCACATCAGCCGATATCTTGACTAGTATCACACCAGCCGATATCTTGACTAGTATCACCAGCGATATCTGACTAGTATACCAGCGATATCTTGACTTCTATCACACCGGCCGATATCTTGACTCTTATCACACCGGCTGATATCTAAAGCAAAAGTTGTTGTTAGTTTAGAAATAGAGCATTTGAGAAACGTTGTTTGAGTAACAAGAAGATACAAGGTTCATAACTGGTATCACATTAATAACTGGATCAGGGTATGTCACAGTTCGTCCTTTAAGATGGTTCCATCACCTCTGCAAAATAGAAATCGGAAGTCAAGACTCGGAGATCTATATGAAGAAACTGAGTGATTTTAGAACTTCATTCAAGTTGGCTATATCAGACGGTGCCTGTAAGACCAAAATTTTTTTTTTTAAACTAGACTGCTAAAAGGCACAAGACAGGCTGGCTGTGCCACAATATGAGGAGGGGGTGTCAGCCAATGAATAGTGCTGATGTTCTGAGTAGCCACAAACAAGCCTTTCATCGAAACCAATCTCCTAGATTTCTCCTAAATAAAACCTAGATTCCATGAGCTGAAGATTGGAGTGGCCAGACAAGAGCATGTGATTAGGCTCATCAATCAATCATCAAACGGGTACAGTTAGCGGCTGGATGTTGTTGGAAATCATATTACTAAGCACTAGATTTGTTAGGAGATTCATTTAATCTTTTTTTTTTTATGTCTAAAACTATTTTTGATCGTCATAGGATTCAATTGTTGTGCAGTATTTCTGTGTTTCATTTGACTAAATTCTTGCTGCTATATTGTGTATTGTATTATCAATGCTAGATTTGATCATCTTTTTTGTTTTTCTTGTGCACTTTCTGATTATAGCGTATGAATGAAGTTAACATTTTCATTGCAAAATAATTGTCTGTGCTGCGCTTCTTTTTTTTTCTTCTCTCTTCCTGTTTGTGTTTCTTTGGAGGAAGTTTGATCAGAATTTTGTTCTTCTTTGTCGACTTTTGTTTCAAGTTAAGCACTGCTATGGGGTAAAGTTATCAGAGCTCAGTACAGAAAGGTCAGAGTAGTTTCTGAAATACAATGCAACAACAACAACTACAAATTGGAATTGTCATTTAAAGAAAGTAAAGAAACAAAACTAAATGTATACAATGTTGAGTTGTGTGAGTGTGGTGATGGATTGTGTGTGTATGTGTACATGTCGGACAAAAAGTGTGTTTGATTTACACCACCTGACTATTTATGTTTTGTTTTTTTTAAATTAATTGCATTTCCTTTACAGGACTTTGCAAATCAACCCCAGCTTTTAAGCTATTTGTGATTTTCTAGGCATTATTACGTTCAGTAGTTTGCCATTGCTTTCTGAATGGGTGGTGCCATCGTCCTTTTTGTAAAAGTCCACGCGAAACAATTTGCAACCAAACTGTCCACAGCATGATTCGAACTCAGAACGTCGGGGTTAATAGACAGTCACTATCCTCTAAGCCACAGACTTATTTATATTTTATAATATTTATGTTACCATCAGCAATTATCTTGTCCTAAGCAGAACTTTGCCACCCGAACAGTCCTTTGGAATTTTTCTCTCTCATAGGCCAGATGTCCCGCCTCTGCAGCCATCATGTTCAAACCATCAGTTACATCCTGAATCTATCTTCACCGTGGTCTCCTCTTTGCGGTATGCCTCCTTTCATGATGGTCTTCTCTAGCCCTTCAAGTCTTTTTATATGTCCAAAATACTTCAATTTTCTCTTGCTCATGTTACCACCAAGTTTATTTCAAGTGTGTTGCACTATTTTGTGAGTATTAAACAAAACTGCCCAATATGAAATTCAATTATCTTTGGGGAATAAGTTTAGACTTAAACAAACATGCACTGAATGAGATGAAAGACGTTGTAGTCAACAAATCAAGCTGACCAAGACCCTACTCCACCTCCATGTGAGACTTCAGTTGCTGTGAATGAGATGATAGAAGTCAGTTTCAGCAAGTTAAAGCTGACCAAGACCCTACTCCACCTCCAAGTGAGACTTCAGATGCTGTGAATGAGATAACAGAAGTCGTGGTCAATAAGCCAAAGCTGACCAAGACCCTACTCCACCTCCAAGTGAGACTTCAGATGCTGTGAATTAGATACAGAAGTTGTGGTCAGCAAGTCAAAGCTGACCAAGACCCTACTCTACCTTCTTCTTCTTTGTGTTCGTTCTTTACGACCAATTTTAATCACTCTTTGTGATGTGTTTGATCTTTGGCAAGAACATGTATACGTTGCACATTAGTTTAGTAGGCTCCTAAACGCATAGACTTCTTCTCACGTTTAGGACAAGTGCATCGATTTCATCCAAACCTCCTTAATCGCCTCCTCGACATGCATGGCAGGTAACAGTGGTTCTATTCTTTACACCCTAATTTGGGCCCGGTAACCACTCGGGCGCCTACTCTACCTCCAAGTGGGACTTACGATGCTGTGAATGAGATGAAAGAAATTGCGGTCGACAAGTCAAAGCTGACCAAGACCCTACTCTACCTTCAAGTGAGACTTCAGATGCTGTGAATTAGATACAGAAGTCGTGGCCAGCAAGTCAAAGCTGACCAAGACCCTACTCCACCTCCAAGTGGGACTTCAGATGCTGTGAATGAGATAACAGAAGCTGTGGTCAACAAGTCAAAGCTGACCAAGACCCTACTCCACCTCCAAGTGGGACTTCAGATGCTGTGAATGAGATGACAGGAGTCGTGGTCAACAAGTCAAAGCTGACCAAGACCCTACTCCACCTCTAAGTGGGACTTCAGATGCTGTGAATGAGATAACCGAAGTTGTGATCAGCAAACCACAGCTGAACAAGACTCATATAACTTATTTTCAAGATGAAGTTCCACATAAAATAAATAAACAAACACATTTTTGCAGGAATCTTTTAATATTATTTCAATACCACAACATACAGTCAGTTTTATTATCATCTGTTACGATTAAACAATCATGGAAGTAATGAATTGTTAGTTATGTTGAGGCACCTCTTTCAACCGAAGGGTGAGCTTTATTTGGTTATATCAGACGTGTAGGCCAACAAATATGAACAAGAAAAATGAACTTCTTGTGGATTATTCAATAATTATAAATAATGAATAGCAAGGGAAAATGATATTTTAACTCAAAAACTAACATTTCAAAATTAAGAAAACACAAAAATAACACATAATGTTGTACAATGCAAATCTCAAAATAGTTGGACGTTTTTCTAAGAAAAACATTTCCGGACATGCCCATACATGCTCCAGTCTACGCCTCAACAAATCCAGCGGCCCAGCACGCCAGTTCGATGTTGATTAATCAATCTCTTTGCATACTTGGTATGTTGTTCCCTTCAGGCTGTACCAATATTGACACCCATCTCTCTCAATCTGGTCAGCAAATGGGATTCACAACCCTGAAACTCCTCTGTTCGGAAAGACTCACTGCATTAGTAATGTCATCTTGGTCCATTGCAGCTCCCTCAGATATTGTAGTCATACCAGCCAATCTATCAGCTCGTTCATTACCACGGACTCCTGCATGCTCAGGGACATTGCAGCTCCCTCAGATATTGTAGCTATACCAGCCAATCTATCAGCTCGTTCATTACCACTGACTCCTGTGTGTACAGGGACATTGCAGCTCCCTCTGATATTGTAGCTATACCAGCCAATCTATCAGTTCGTTCATTACCACTGACTCCTGCGTGCTCAGGGACAAAATGGTGATTTCTACGATCACTGTCTGTACCAGTACCTCCACCTAGTTTCGTCTCACCATTCCTGATTCGACTTTACGAATCATGCTCATGGAGTCACTGAGTATGAAAACACGAGAGTAATTATGCCAGACAGTGTCGTCTTCGTAGTAGAGAGAAGATATAGTAATCAACTTCTCATGGGTACGGTGAGCAAATGGACTTTAGGATGGCTGCTGCAGTGGAGGACAGAGCATGCATGGGAATGCCCAATGTGCTGTGACGTCGATCGCATAACATAACGAGAGTAATTATGAGATGCCAACCATTTCACTGCCTCTGTAACCTCCCGTACCTCCATTGCAAAACTACTTGTGATTGTCCGTAGAGCCGCTCTGGTCTCTATTATTTTTCACCCTGAACGTTCTCATATAAGTGATAATAGTCCTTTGTAATTTCTCTCTATCTCACAGGCAGTGATGGACTGGCCAGCTTGTTCAATAACAAGTGGGCGTCCCCAGACTTGGACAAAATGTTGATAAAAAATTTAAATATAATAGAAGTTTCAATATTATCACAGTATACAACTAATTTGCTTAGTGCTACTATTTAAATACACATTTCATACATCATTTCAGAGATACTAATAATGTGAAAAATCGTTACAATTTAGAGACAAAAAAATGGACAGGTTTCATCATCAAGTAGCTTGTCCCTTCTGGAATTTGACTCCCATGACAGCAGTCCTGATAAACTCTGTTCTGTGCAAGTTGACCGGCGTCAGCAGCAGTCATTCTCAAATCGTCTTCTAGCTCTTCTTCCAGGCAGCATTCCTTCCAAAATTATCTTCTCTAGGCACTCATGTCGTTTGAACATAGTGTTATGGCCCTTAAAATGATAAAGGGTTTTTAAGCTGAAGGATTGAGTTCATTGCACAGGGTTTTACCCCATATGGCTCAGTCCCTCTCCGCAGAAATGGCATGCCACCTGCCAAGAGTATTGCACAAGCATGACCTTCGTAGCTCCCAAACAATCCTAGGGGTCTATGGAAAAACTGCCGCGTGAACAGAACGGCGCAGTTCAGATTCGAACCCACGACCTTCGACTTACAAGGCAAGGGCGTAATCACTTAGCCACAGAGGCTCCCTGAAGTTGGTGACAAACAGTTCAGGTTTGTTGAAAGAATAGTTAAGAAGTGTATTTAATCATGTAATTTAATCACTTAATCATGTAGTTTAATCGCTTAGGAGGTCTAGGTTATAAAAAATCATGGCAGTAACTAAAGCGATGATCTGGCTGGAATCACACCTTTATCCATGCATGTTTTCTCAGTGACTCAATGAGTATACTCAGGAAAATTGAAACAGGCTGTGCTCGGAGACAATGGATGGAGTCACTGAGGGGGTCCAAGCCGACACAAAATCAGTTTTATTTTTGTACCAGGACATGCAGGTGTAAAGGGAAATGAACGTGACGATAGGCTAGCAGGTATGGCTGCTGTAAAAATCTGGTGAGCAATGGATCAGGCTGATATTCTGAATCTCCTAAGAGAGAAATGATGTCTAAATGATTCAAGTAATGGTGGTGAATTTACAACACTAACCAGACTACAAGAATACCAAGTCAAATGTGGTGTAGCCAGGCAGCAGTATGCTGGTAGCAAAAGAAGAATAGTAAACCAACATCACCCGTGTGGTACCGGGGCCTGCAAAGGAAGCAAAGAATAGTACCACTTCAACCTACAAGGCATGTTGTAAGAGATGACAGGTAGGGACCTAGGAAATAAGCATTTCAGAAATCTGATGTGCAGACCTACTTTGTAGACGCATAACTGGCGCAGCATACAATCGATCTTAGGATCAGATCACTGTAGTGGTTAACAAGTGGTCGATATGGAGCATTTAAAGAACAAGAAGAAGTAAACCAACATAAAACCGGTGTTGTTATTCGTCACATGTTGAGAGACATACTGAGGAGATCTGAGCACTTATGGACTAATTAAGTTTGACATGCAATGATGATGATCTGACGACTAAACTCTGTTCACAGCCAAACATTTTGCCCAAGCTGGTTTAAATAAAGTTGATCCTTCGGCGTTAAGACTCCAAATAAACTGTGGAGTGTGTTTCTTATCTGGAACAGTCTCCACAACGTAAACCACAACCACAGCATGCTCACACTCTTTGACTTAAATCACCAGGAGTGACTTATGAGTTATTGTTCCAGAGCAAATACAGAAGTGTCTGCTTCTATCTCAGAAGGGCACCCTGTAGTCAGTGTGGATTCTCATGGGCTGGAGAAAGCGAAATCGAAAAAGCACATGACGAAATCTAGATGTACTGGACCAAAAAGCGCAAATATTGCATCTTTGTTGTAAACTTGACAAAACATAACTACACTCCTCAACATGAATCACAGAGAAATTACAAGGAATGGTAGTTCAAAAACAAGCAAACCTTACTAAGTCCTTGCGTTCGAAGATTGTAGTTTTGAATCGGTTCACGGTACATTTTTCCAAAGACTTCTAGGAGTGTTGCCAGAGCTACATAGTTCGTGCTTTGTGCAATACTCTCAGCAGGTAACATGCCATTTTTAATTTAATCTTTTTAATTTTTAGAATGAATTTTGTCGATCAGTGGCTTTCCAGCCTCCTTTATTCTATTTTGAACTGCCAAGAACTTGTTTATGTGCTCAGCTTAAACACAGGACCTACATTTTATCGTCCATCTCCAATAAGACTAGGAACTCAACCTCACCCACACTTCTCCTTTGCGTTTGTTCTTTACACCAATTTAATCACTCTTTGTGATATGTTTGATCTTTGCCAGGAACGTGTATACGTTGCTCATTGGTTTGGTAGGCCCCTAAACGCATAGACTTCTAATCGTTTAGGACACATGCATCCAATTTTAGCCAAACCTCCTTAGTCGATTCTTACGACATGTGTGGCAGGTAACAGTGGTTCTATTATTTACACCCCAAATTTGGGCCCGGTAACCACTCGGGCATCACCCACACTGTGATCAGGGATCTCTGGAAAAATATCCTGATGGCTCCACGAGGGAGCAAACCGGGTACCTTTGGCACAAGAGACCTTACAGATAGGAAGATCCTAGAGATAGGAAGACTTGGTATGAGTTGGTTGGGGGCCTATGCCCCAATCGAGGTTAAAAAGTCATGAGAGAGACAGTGATTAGATAGTTCTATCCAGAAAAAATTACTATTTCTTTTCTTTAAACCTGTTTTACCTCACAGCGTCAGCATAAGAAGAGATTTCTAGAAATGAGCTTTTGTGTATGCTTCATAAACAGTGTCTTTCGTCGCCTCTGTTATCTCTGAGGTTCACCTTTTGCGTGGCTGGCCTTTTACTTTGTATCCATTTTATCAGAACAACATTTCTCTTTGATTGGCACTGTCTGTTGGTAATCTTTGAGTGGCACTGTCTGTTGGTAATCTTTGAGTGGCACTGTCTGTTGGTAATCTTTGAGTGGCACTGTCTGTTGGTAATCTTTGAGTGGCACTGTCTGTTGGTAATCTTTGAGTGGCACTGGCAGTGTAACCAGAAAATGACTTTCAAATGTATAGTGTAGTTCTGTCATGAGAAATGTAAGACGACACATGTTTACCATAACTTCTGGAGAAATATAATCCTCAAGAATACAATACTGATTAATACAAAGCAATATTAATAGATAGATATATAGATATATATATATGAACAAAATGAAAATCGTGGCAGATCCTTTACAGAATGTTGCCATCATCCTCAGTAAACGAGTCATTGATTTTCTAGGCACCACTTATATGTTCAGTAGTTTGCCATTGCTTTCTGAACGGTGAGGTCTACTTTCACTTTTCGTAAAAATTCACGGAAACAAATTTGCTTCAAAACTTCTTCGAAAGCTCCATATGGGCCACTTGTTAATTACTCTTTGTGATTTGTATGTGATCTGAGCCTAGGAACAATTGTATGTTGCGCCAGTTATGTGCCTACAAGCAGGCCAGCACATCCACTTTCTGCAATGCTTTTTATTTACTAGAGTAGCTTCCCTAGGTCCTACATCAGTAACAACTCTGGCCCTGGCACCACAGTAGCAACTTCCAAACTGCCCGCAGCAGAGTTTGAACAAGGTACTCTTGAGTTGTGATCGAGTGCACTACCACTACACCACAAACTCCCACATATATATATTTCATAGAAGCAATCCTCCCAATATGTACAACATATTTTGTTTAATTACCAACAAAAAGTTTACAAAATAAACAAGAAAGGTATGGAATGCTAAACTTATTAGGAACAGAAAAGTGTAATACAAAATGAAATATAACAGAAATCAATCAGAAAAATATGCAATGAATCCTCACATTTTTAATCAGAATAAAAGAAGTCCCTATATACAATTACTTTATCATTGATGTCGAAGAAAAACAATAATTCAGTCATCGTTTTTTTGGTCTCTGTATCTACTTGTTTTTCTAGCAAAAATATAATTGTAATTAATTGATAGTTATTCTTTGCCTCTGTGTCAACTTTTCTAGGGAAAAAATTAATTCAGTTTTCTTTGCTTCTGTATCAACTTGTTTTGTTTTTAGAAAAAAATTAATTCAAAGTTTTCTTTGCTTCTGTGTCAACTTGTTTTTTCTAAATAAAAATTAATTCAAAGTTTTCTTTGCTTCTGTATCAACTTTTTTTTTCTAAATAAAAATTTAATTCAAAGTTTTCTTTGCTTCTGTATCAACTTTTTTGTAAAAAAATTTTAATAATTCATTGTGTCTTTGCCTCTGTATCAACTTGTTTTCCCACACACAAAATCATTAATCCATAGGGTTTTTTTGCCTCTGTATCAACTTGTTTTTCTAAAAAATCAAGTCATTAATTAAAGAACTTAGGGAAGAAGGACCTATCTCACTCTTCCATCATAATAAGTTTACATTCATAATACAATATCTGAAATCTTGTAGTATGTATATTCAATAGTTCTTTGTTTTTGTGATAGGTCCAACATTTTTATTTTGTATTACTGAAGATAAGATGAAGATTTAATGCACTAAAAAAACTTTGAATGATATTTTCTCAGAGTTTAAACTGGGATATGCCCTTGTTTCCTTCTTAAATAGTTTGTTTTGTTTCTGTATCAACTTGTTTTTCTAGAAGATCCTGAATTCATAGTTGTTTTTGCTTCTGTATCAACTTGTTTTTGCTTCTGTATCAACTTGTTTTTACTTCTGTATCAACTTGTTTTTCAACAAGAACACAAAACAAAGGTAGGTCATTTGAAACATTTGTGCAACTTAATAAAAAAAAATAAATAGAAAACCAGTGCAAATGATTTGTATACCATGATGAGTCTTAGGGAACGGAGAAACACAATTTTTATTTTTTTAAATATCTTCAAAGTCTTATTCTTTGCGTTTTTCTTATAAACCTAGTTAACCACTCTTTGTGATCTATGTGGTTTGCTGCATTGAGAATCGGATGCAAGTGTCCTAAACGTGTAGAAGTATATGCGTTTAGGGCCTACCAAACCAATGTGCAACATATACACGTTCTTGGGAAAGATCAAACATATCACAAAGAGTGATTAAAATTGGTCGTAAAGAACGAACGCAAAGTAGAAGAAGATGCCATGACTACGCCTGAGTTTATTCTCATTTATGTGAAATGGGCGAGTCTCAGACACTGGAATGAGTCCGAGAATTCAGAGTTAAGTTTGGACATGCCAGACAGTGTAGTCTTCATGGTAGAGAGAGAAGATATACTAATCAACCTCTCATGGGTATGACGAGCAAGTAGACTTTGGGATGGCTGTTGCAGCGGAGGACAAAGCATGCATGGGAATGTCTAATGTGCCATGACGTTGATCGCATAACATATAGCAGATGAGCAAACAAAATTAAATCACTAGGTTCCAATAGGAACACTCTCCGTATACAAAAACTAATTAAAATGTTAGTAATAAGTATCAGCTCTACGTTCCAAATTAGAATGGAAGGGAATAAGAAAGAGAGATTGATTAATTGATTGAAAAGACCATCATCATTGCACTTCGGTGAGTAACCATGTGTGCTCTGATCTCTTTCTTATACAGGAAGATCTCAGCTGCAGTGCACAAACTCTGTAGCATCGGAGGTCTCCATTGTAATTTTGAAGATAGTGAAGATATTTTTGTAGGATTTTAATTTTGTAATATTTTCTAACGAATTCTCTAATAAAGAAAGAGAGTGAATTTTCTAATGAAGAAAGAGAGAGAGAGAAAGGAGCATATTAACAATATATAAACACATAATAATATTCTTCACCAAACTTCCATTTTTATTTCATCTTTATTCAACAGCACTGCAATCGATTTTATTCAGTTTGATGTAATCATGTCAAACACGAAAACACACAGACAAGACAACAAATAAACAAAATTGATAACAATATTTCCAACTTCTGAATTGTATACACGACTCCAAAGACACTATGTCTAGGCAGAATGCTGGGAGTTTCAAGAAGAGACCGGTTGAGAAAGGAAGACATCAGGAAAAAGTGGGTACAACATCAGTACTAGACTTCATCAAGAAACAACAAATTAAATGGTTCAGCCACATAAGCAGATTTCGAACAGACAGTGCACCTCAAAGATCAATGCTGCTTTGATACAATGGATATAAAGCAAAAGGCTGGCCACGCAAAAGGTGGACCTTGGAGATAACAGAAGCGACAAAAGACACTATGAAGCGCACACACAAAAGGGCTTGTTCTAGAAATCTCTTCTTATCCTAACACTGAGATGCAAAACATGATTGAAGAAAAGAAAAGATCCACCACTCCAAGAGAATCTGTTTGAGCTTACAAATGGCAATGGGTGTATTGTGTAACTATTCAACTGATTATCTTTTTTTTTTATGGAGAGGTTATAAAAACAATAGTAATTTAAAACTTGTTACTGTCTGTAATACCGCTTTTTAGATCGGCGCAGGACACGAGTCTGTGGAATTTAATGGTCGCATGGCTAATGCAGTCACCGAGAAATTGTTCAAGTTAGGATTTTTTCCTTTATGATGGAGTCTATTTTTACACTTCATGAACAAATTTGCTTCCAAACTGTCCGCTGTGGACTTTGAACCAGGTACTCATCGAGTTCTGATCTAGCTCACTGTCGCTAAGCCACAGACGCTGTCTCAGACAGGTTGTATGAAATTATGACGTAGGGGGTCTCCGATGATGAAGTTGATAATACAACGATCTAGTGGTCACATGCTGTGGAAATTCTATGGTTCGAGTCCAGCCTGGGCCAAAAATTTTAGGTGTTCACAGTATGCAGTTACGACTTGCAGGAAATCCAGATTCTTTAGTTGTAAGTTATGTCTGTATACAACTGCTGGGGTTTTATGCTGAAACTAATGTGATTAATCTTAACTGCTTTTTTTAAGGGCAGTATAAGACAGTATAGAGAGCCACGGTAGCGTAGTTGTTAGTGAACTCACTTCTCAAGGCTGGTGGTCTGGGTTCAGCTCCGCAATGCGCGTGGAATTTTTTCCCGAACGCGACGGCTCTCAGGTCGACCCAGCCTCAATTGGGTACCAGACATGCTCTGGGAAAGTAAAGGCGACCGGCGTGATGCTGACCACATCACCCATCATGTGCCGACGGTCAATGAAAAATACAGGCCTAACACTGTATTGACCTATATACCACGAGGTATGAAAGGGTTCCTTTACTTATAGGACAGTATGGGCATGTGCCTGAGGAATTAAATGGTCGCATGGCTAGTGCAGTTGCCGCAAAACTGTTCAGATTAGGACTTTTTCTTTATGCCCACCGACAGAAAAAAAACTCTACGACCTTACCCTAGGGGATTGAACCTGGGTCTGCCGAATGGGAGCCTGCGCTCTAATCCATTAGGCTAGACAATCCTCTACTAGTGTTCTATTTGCCCGTGTGTTGCCGGGGCTCACAATGGGAGCAAAGAATAGTAATACTGCGATCTACAAGGTGACTGAGGTAGGGGCCTAGGGAAGCTACCCTAGTAAATAAATTGTCACAGAATTCTGATGTACTTGTAGCCGCATAACTTTCAGCAGACTGCAATCGCTCTTAGGCTCAGATCACAATGAGTGGTTAACAAGAAGAGGTCAATATGAAGCGTTCGAAGAAGTGTTCTATTTAATCACACAAAAAAACACAATTTGACATCTCCACTTGAGTGTTTTATCTACAAGTCAAGAACAAAACAATAGTATGGACATACAACAAACTCAAAACTTAAGTGTTACCATTTACATGTAGACGCACCATGTTACATACATCGAACTCAAACTCTGTATGTGCTCTATCTACAGGTTGATAAAAACAGAATGTGCATATCTTCAAGACTGTACACAAAAAACTGCTGTTTCTGCCAGTTACCGCTTTTTAGGAAAGTGTAAGACGGGAGGGAAATAAGTATGAAGAATTTAATAGTCGCATGTCTAGTGCAGTCACCGGGAAACTGTTCAGGTTTGGATTTTTTATTTATGACACGACAGAAAAAAAACTCCATGGCCTTATCGAGGATTGAACCCGGGTCTCCCGAATGAAAACCAGCGCTCTAATCCATTTGGTCAGTTCAAATCTAGTTTAACGTTAGGTTAATCTGTACTATCCCCAACCCAAGAAAGTGAAAAGTTTAACTTTCAGTGAACCAGAACAAGCCATTTGTTTTTAGTATAAAAAACGCCATTTAGTGTGGCTCCTGGTAAAAAGACATCCAACCCAAAGCCACGTAGTGTGGCATTTGGTCCACAAGGCGTTAATACAAGACTGATAAAGAGGTGAACTTCTATAGCTACTAGAAAATGCAATAACAAAGTATAAAAACCGGCTGCTGATAAACTCTATATCTAATCAAGTTATCACTGTATGGCACTACATCCTTAAAGCAACAAGACTGTAATAATAATAATAACAATAATATGAAGACTATAACAATATGTATAGAAAATATATATATATATAGATATAACATGTAATGTTATCCAGTCAAATTGAATGCTCATCACAGACTCTGCAAAAAATGCGAATAATAGTTGTTTAGTCTAAAACTGAAAATCGTGGCATATCCTTTACAGGACCTCTCCATCAATGAGCCGTTGATTTTCTAGGTAACAATTATATGTTCAGTAGTTTGCCATTGCTTTCTGAATGGTGAAGTCTATTTTTAACGTTCGTAAAAATCCAAGGGAATAAATTTGATTCCAAACTGACCGCCGTAGAGTTTGAACCAGATACGCTTGGGTTGTGAGGTCACTACCACTAAGCCATAGATGGTCACAACTAAGTCTACAACTAGAAAATTCATCAGCTTCTGTAAAGCATTCTGTTTGGGTGTGGACAAATTGTGTTGCAACTTCCTCCAGCCCTTGCAAGTTTGTCAGCCTTTTCATTTCCTGGGATGCCAAACCAGTATTGCAATTCTGGGTTGCATCTTTTTTGAATGTTCAGTTCTGCTGTTCGTGATCTCCCTCTTGATCTACAAAGTATGTTCTAGACCCTGGCTCTGCATCCAGTTAAAGTTAGTGCCAGCTAGTCTTCCTTAGGAAGGGCGGAAAGTGAAAATTAGTATCCTTCTAGTGACCCGTAGAAAACAGGTCCACCCCACCACTCAGTTGGAGCTGGGAAACTTTGATCATGATGTCAAAGGCTAACGTGACTGGTTCGTCTCGACAAATAGACTCTCCCCATAGGACGTTTTTCTGTTTTGAAAAGATGGCAAACTTGAATTTTTAAAAATTACATACAGAGACCAGGTGTGCTGGCCTACAGGAGCATAACTAGCGGAACACATTCTGGCTCTAAGGTGCAAATCACATATACAGCACAAAAATTAGTTAGTTTAACAAGTGGCTAATATAAAAACGAACCAAGAAGAACAAGTTTCACTATTGTATTGTTAAGTTGAACAAGAGAAAATTGTACGCTAATATGAGAAATATGTTTAGTTATGTAATGTTATGTGATCGGCACCAGAGCACTTGGGCATTCCATACATACTCTGTCCTCCACTGCAGCAGCCATCCTAAAGTCCATTTGCTCACTGTACCCAAGAGAAGTTGATTAGTATTAGTGTTCTACTGTGTCCGCCCACTAGATGTGCAAAGATAGCTAGTCATTTCATAACATTAACAATGAAGTCAAGCAAGAATGTGTCCTTACTCCTGCACTAATCAGCATCTTCTTCACTGTCTTGCTGAATCCCACCTTCAACTCAAGGTGGTTTATCATATATTAGGATTTAATCTAGCCTGAATTGAGTGCGGAATATCTTCATTGCACTCCGGACATGTCCATAGGTGCTCTAATATTCTTTGCAGTATCTCCAACAGCATCCAGCGACTAACCTTACCAGCTCGATGTTATTGAAGAGCCTTTTCATACACACCAGTTGTGCTGTTTTCTGGCAATTCCAATCTTCAATACAAGCTCTTGCAATATAGCAGTTGACGTGGATGGGTTTATATGCCATTGGAATTTCTCTTTCTCTTAGGCCAGATGTCTTGCCTCCGCAGGCGTCGTGCTCAAAACATCCTGAATCCATCTTCTCCTTGGTCTTCCTCTTCTCTTCTTTGCTGGGATGCCTCCTTCCATGACGGTCTTCTCCAACCCTACATGTCTCTTTATATGTCCAAAATACTACAATTTTCTTATTTGTAGCATCAGCCAGTTTTCTTTGATTTTGAGTTCTTTCTAGATAGATCTATTTGTTCTCTTCTCTGTCCAAGATATATACAGAGTACTCTTCCGTAACTTATATTCAAAAGTACATAAATGTTTTTCCACTGCCTTGTTAAATGTCCATGCTTCACACCCATAGTTTATCACTGGAAATATGCATGCTCTTAGTAATAAACTCACATTTTTTTTAAAATTAAAATTTTTGCTCTGTCTTTTTTTTTTTTTAAAAGGATGCTACATCACTATTTTATCATTGCAGGTCATATGTCATTTACTACGACCACATACAGATGACCCATCAAAGTGTTCATGTTGGTTTAGGAAGAATATTAATTCTGCAGGTGAAGCAAGACATGCATTCTGCTTCTTCTTCAATGGTCCAGCAACACTTGAGATCTTGCCCTTCAGCCCATCAAGACATGCAGTCTTCTTCTTCAATGGTCCAGCGACACTTGAGCTCTTGCCATTCGGCCCATCAAGACATGCAGTCTTCTTCTTCAATGATCCAGCGCCACTTGAACTTTGGCCCTTCAGCCCATCAAGATATGCATTCTTCTTCTTAAATGATCAAGCGACACTTGAAGATCTTGCCCTTCAGCCTATCACGACATGCATATAAAAAGATATTTTACAAAATACGTACCAAAAAGTGTTACAATATAGTTGTGCCCTCAGCAAAAATGCTTCCTTAAAATGATATACACCAGATAACGAAGCTGTACATAAGTGTCTGCCTAAATGTTATAATTATGTAACAAATAATATTGTGGAAGGAAAACGAAGGAGAGAGAAAAAAAGCGACACTCAATACTTAGGAAGAAGCAATCTACAAGAAATAGTACAACCAGAGCCATATCGCAACAGCAAACATGTTAGTGCCTATTAAAAGCCCAGTGCGAATCATCGTCTGTTTCACTTTCCTCTTGAAGCAAGCTCTGGACAACTTTCTCCAAGTCGTTATCAAACTTGTTGAGCAGTTGCCTATTTTTCTCCCTGTTGGCAAAGCCCATTTCAATTAGGCGTTGCATTCCGAGAATCTCACGCCTCAAAGCTGTGTCAGCGATTTCCAGTGTAGTAAAAGGTGGTGCCTTCTGAGATGATGCTGTAATCGAGGGTCTCCTTGAGGGCTCTTGTGGTTCTGAGGCAGCAGTTGTGCTCTCACTTTCTGTACCTTTTCCTTCTTTCATTTTGTCAGCATCTGCCCCAGTAGCATTGGTTTTTACAGATTGTCCTGTTGTTATCCACTCAATATTTGGAGGAATAAACTCGTGTTTCGGAGAGGTCCATGTTGAGGTTGGAGGTATGTAATCATCTTTGGGTGGGGTCCAAGTGCTGGTTGGAAATTTAAAACTGCTTTTTGGGGGAATCCAGCAGTTTGTAGGACGAGGGTGTGCAACTTTTGCAGGTTTTAAATTTGGTGTAGTTTCTGGGCATTGTAGAATATCCGTAGTTTGTCTTGAACCGTCTCCTGTTTCATGGCACTCAACTGGATTTGTAGAAGCTTCCACATTTCCAACCAGATCATTAGACTGTACAGCCATGTTGATGGTATTCACTTCAGCTGATGCAGTAGACAACA
Organism: Arion vulgaris; assembly: GCA_020796225.1. NCBI lineage: Eukaryota > Metazoa > Mollusca > Gastropoda > Stylommatophora > Arionidae > Arion > Arion vulgaris. Next base: position 6,624,362 of record CM036774.1, read on the forward strand.
GCAGAGGACTATTCACTGCTTTCAAACCATCTGTATGCTCAGTAGCTTGCTGTAAGGGATTCTTAGCAAGCTTGTAGTCTGAATGAGGAGGTTTGCAATTGTAAGATGAATTTTTCCACTCAGTCTGAAAGTAATGAAAAAACAAAACCTTCGTAAGAGTTTTAAAAAGTGCTTACAATTATTCTATCATAATTGTTATTTTTTAAAAACACCAGAAAATGCAAATAAAGAATGAAGAAGCAGGAATGTATACAAAATACCTAAACAACAATAGAGATATGATCAAAGTAAGTCAGAACAATCAAAGTAAGTAACTACTTTGTGTGTTGCCGGGGCTCACAAGGGGAGCAAAGAATAGTAATACTGCAACATACAAGGCGACTGAGGTAGGAGCCTAGGGTAGCTACCCTAGTAAATAAGAAAACGTCGCAGAAATCGGATGTGCTGGCCTACTTGTAGGCGCATAACTGGCACAAGGTATGATCGCTCTTATGCTCGGATCACATACAAATCATAAAAAGTGGTTAACAAGTGGTCGATATAGCGCATTCAAAGTAGAAGAAGAAAGTAAGTAACAATGGTAAAATTTCTAGCATAACTATGTCATCAAAATCCAGGTAATCAAGGTAAGAACAGAGAAACTGTTGGAACACAAAAACTTGAGACATGACATGTGGTATTTTCACAGATGTACAACCAGCACTCCAGAAATTGCTAGGTCTACAGAACGCTTGTATTGCTAGGCTGGGCGGCGTGGGAGATGAGGGTAAGTGGTTCGAGTCCTGTGTTTGGTGGTTTTCAGAGGCTCATAGTGCTTGTACACTATTTGTTGATTGTATTCATTGCTTCCCCTGGGGTTCTTACAAAAAAACTCTTTGTTCTCATCTTACAATAAACATGAAGCTACTGTCAATGATGTATGTTATATGTGTGTGTATCGCCCGAGTGGTTACCGGGCCCAAATGTGGGGTGTAAAGAATAGAACCACTATTACCTGCCACGCATGTCGTAAGAGGCGACTAAGGAGGTCTGGATGAGATCGGATGCATGTATCCGCTAGGGAATGCTAACCGAAACAAATGCTTGCAGAAAACGGATGCACCAGGCCGTAAGGCGCATAACATGGTGCAACGACCCTCACAATGAGCAATGGAAAACGGATTCTACGGTTGCCAATCTGCCTCGGAGATTTAGCCACGCAGTAAGAATGTCAGACCTACCATCACGAGGGTGGACAAAATTTACTGCGGGAAGAGGTCAGCACAAACGGGAAGCAGAAATCATAGGAATTATATCCTACGGAACTGCCCCCAGTATGCAGACTTGAGAAGGATGAGGTGGCCCACTTACACCAGCGTCCAAGACAAACTGTATGGCATGGCTGATAATCTGAGGCAGACGGTTGCCTTTATTAAAGAATCCGAAATCCCAATCTAGTGAGAACGAAGAAGAAGATATGTGTGTGTATGTATGATATTGTCTCGTTTCAAATATATACAAGCACAATAAGCTTATAGCATGTGTTTATGCAAACACTGTTTGATTGAACCTTGCCCGATTATTCCGTGTCTAAGCTAAAGCGAAGGTTTGAAGAGACACTCCAGTAAAGCCATTTTATTAATGGCTTGCTGTTTGTGTTCTAGGACGCTTGTATTCTAGGCTGGGTGACGGGTGCCATGGGAGTAAGTGGGTTCGAGCCTTGTGTTTGGTGGTTTGTTTTTTCGAAGGCGCATGATGCTTGTACACTATTGATCATAGGTCTACAGACCCTACTGTCTGAACTGCACAATATCATCTATCTTAAAGCTTCTACTTCTTGGAACGCTCCATATCGACCACTTGTTAACCACTCTTTGAGATTTGTATGTGATCTGAGCCTAAGAGCAAGTGTACGTTGTGTCAGTTACGCGCCTACAAGTAGCCCCACACCCGATTTTTGCGATGCTTTTTATTTACTAGGGTAGCTTCCCATGGCCCCAACCTCTCTTATGACATGTCTTGTAGGTCACAGTGTTACTATTCTTTGCTCCCCTTGCAAACCCCAGCAACACACAGACATATCTTAAAACAAACAACAACTGCTCCTCCAACATCTCCAACCAAACATTTCTGGACACATACCTGCTTAGCTTGAAGTGAATAGAACACATCCTTAGCTGTATAAAAAGCTGTTGTAGCAGCTCTGGACACACCAGATGCTACATTCTGAATCACTTGACCAGCTGGACTCAAAGGTTCAGGGACACTGTCAACAAGATAAATGGATGTAAATGTGTGTATATAATGCATAAAAGAAGAAACTGCAAAGTTCATGAATGTGTTATATCTTCTTAATTTCACTCATTTATTGTTATTAATTTCGATTTGGGATGCAAAGAGAACCCATATTTCCTCTTACATGTTATGTTATGCGATCGACATCATGGCACATTGGGCATTCTCATGCATGCTCTGTCTGCTGCAGCAGCCATTTGATCACCGTACCCATGAGAAGTTGATTAGTATACCTTCTCTCTATCACGAAGACAACACTGTCCGGCATATCCCAACTTAACTCAGAATTCTGAGACTCCCCCATACCGCATAAATGACAGAGTATCACATTTATGACCTTAGCTCTGTCCATACTTCTTCCCGATTGAATCAGGGCATTGTTCACAAGAAAGCCAGCACGTCCGTTACCCTGCACTCTAGCATGTCCAGGTGTGACTCTTTTGCATGAATCCTAAGATTTCTATTTTCTTTTCTTGCATTGTATCCACTGTATCGGAGTAACACTGTTCTTTGAGGCACACTGTCTGTTGGTAATCTTCTCATGTTGCCGAACCATTTAATTTGTTGTTTCTTGATGAAGTTCAGTACTGATGTTGTACCCACTTTTTCCTGATGTCTTCATTTCAAAACTGGTCTGTTCTTGATATTTCCAGCATTCTGCGCAGACTCTTCATCTCTGCCATGACTAGTTTTCTTCTAGTTTAATCTCAGCGTCGAGGTCTGGCACTGATAGCATAATGTCGGGGAAAAAGATGGTGTCTTGCAATGCTCTTTTATTGCTCATAGTGACATGCTCACATTTCAAAATCGGTGCCATTTGTCCTATCATTTGATTTGCTTTATTACACCTATGTTGGATTTCATTAGTTATTCTTCTGTTTGCTGAAAGAATTCTCCCTAGGTATGTAAAGTCTTTGACTTGTTTTAGTGGGTGTTTGTCAATGGAGATATTGGTAGTGTTTTCCACTCTAGTGAATGTCATTACTTCAGTTTTTTTATGTTTATTCTCATATTGCATTCATTATATGCTAACTGGAGTCTGTTAATGTGTTGCTGCACCTCTGTTGTTGATATGATTCCCTGGGCGTTTGCAAAAAGAAATTTGTTTAAGAGTTCCATAATGTTGTTTTCTTCACTAGTGTTAGCAAATTTTACAGATTTGATTGATATTGATGATGAACAGAAGTGATGATAGTATGCATTCTTGTCTTACTCCTGACCCAAAGTGGAACTTTTCTGACAGACCTGTGTTTATGAAAACTTTTCTATAGATCCCAGCACATGGGAGGGACTAGCTGATGACAGAGTTGTGTGGAAAGCCAAATTACGGAAGGGCGCAGAGTCTTTTGAGAAGAGACTTATGTACGAGCTGAACGACAAGAGAGAAAAGCGAAAACTCAGAAGTTGTCACAGTAAAACACTTGCCTTACTGACTGTCTGTAAAGATGAAAAGGGCCATATATATACACTGGCTGTTTATATAGATGCTCTTGCATAGGTTAATTAGGTAGTCACTAACCCCATAGTTTAACAATACTTTCCACAACTTGTTTCTGTCTACATGGTCAAACGCTTTTACCTGATCTACAAACACAACATGCAGGTGTTTGTCAGATTCAGTCCTTTCCACTACTGCCTGAGAGAATATTGTTCTTTACACCGCGATGTAAATTACAAGCACCTCTAAAGTCGGAGTAAAACTTGCCTGAACGGTGAGGGACTGCCAGCCTTTACGCAAAAATCAGTTAGAGGTGACATATTATCCATGACTACACCTGAACTCATAGCAGGCAAACGGACAGGAAAAAAAAGCAGCAAACAGGCTAAGACCATGTCATACAACGAATAATCCCTTTGTTTCAGCAGACAAGCTAAGACCATGTCATACTGTAATACAACACCACGAATAATCCCTTTGTTTCAGCAGACAAGCTAAGACCATCTCTTTCTGTAACACAACACAATGAATAATCCCTTTGTTTCAGCAGACAAGCTAAGACCATGTCATACTGTAACACAACACAACGAATAATCCCTTTGTTTCAAATTAACTCTTCAGTAACTCTTTCTACACCAATCACCGACACTGCGCACAGTGTATTCCGTTGATCACCATATCCGCCGTACACTGCGTCATTCGAGTTGTTTCCTTATAAGAAGTCTTTCTAGTTTTACTTCTACTACTTTTTAACATTGTTATTCTAATAGGTTGTCCAGTTTTCTTCAAATTAGTATATAATCAGATCTCTATATATATATATATATATATTTATTTATTGGCAAGTAGTTATGTTTTTGTTTTTAAATTGCTTTTTGCTTCCTTGAATTAACTATGTAAAACCACAGCCAACTCCAATATTGGGCCGCATAACTTGACTGGGAATCACTGACTAGTTTCAGTTGGAGGGGCTGGAATTTATATATGTTTGATAGAACACTACAAGCTTTTTGCAATTTTACTCAATTCTATGAGTCAATGGTTATTTATTGGTGAAGAATATTAATAATATTGATATTCCTTATTGTTAAACTCAACTCGTTGCATAAAATCTTCTTCACCGCTAGGGAAGCATAGGCCCGCCTATCCAAGGCCATCCTTTCCAGATCTCTCCCCATCTTCTTCTTTCTCGGGTGTGTTGCATAATATAACTGATTTAACATTTTGTGTTGATTTTTAAATGAATTCGTCTATATACAACAATACTGGAATGCGAGGTCACGTAACTGGTTGTGGTTTGATTTCCCATAATTTTTACCCGAGTCCGCCGGCCGTATGAGTTTATAGTTGGCTAAAGGAAATAACTGTGTACGGAAAGAGTTCATCTCAACTGACGACTATAGTTAAGATATTTAATTATCTTCTCCCAACAATAAACCAACAAGTCTTACGTCTGACAATCAGCATCCTTCTTGTTCCAATTGAAACCATCATCAGACACACTGCTAACACTTGAAAGAGATGTCTGTCGAGAGATATTGCAAAGCCTTTCCTCCTCTTTATTCTTCTGGGCTGCCCATTCCAGCCTCTCATTTTCCAATGCAGCAGCTCTTTCTTTGGCTTCTAGTATGAGCTGAAACTCTTTTTCCTTCTGCAGCTTCAACTCTGTTTCCAGTTCAAAAGCTCTTCTTTTCAACTCCCACTCATACTCCTTGTCCATTTCTGCTCTCAACAGCTGAGCAAATCTGGAGTCAAATAGATTAGTAAAATGAAGAATAAAACAATGACTTGGCAAAAAAAAAGAATGTGTCTCATTTAATTTGGCCAACGCAACGAGGCAGTCATTTATTTGTAACAAATTTTAAAGAACAAAAACGTGCCTGCCTGCCTAGCGTGTTCGTAGCGCGTTGGGCGACGGGTGATAAGCCCTCTGTGAGTGCGGGTTCAATTCCGCGGGCTGGCAGAAAAGCCAGAAGTTCTCCAGATTTACGGTGTTTGTGGCACCGAGCCAAAGAGCTGAAAGCCAAGTCTGGATTTTTTTTAAAAAAAGAACAAAACCAATAGCCATAATTTTTCTTTGCTTATATTTGGGATAGGGGAGTCGTGGTATTATTAGTGAACTCGCTTCTTAGGCTAGTGGTCCAGGTTTAATTCCACAGTGGGCGTGGAATTTTTTCAAAAGGTAATGGCTCACAGGTTGACCCAGCTTCAATTTGGTATCAGGATAAGCACTGGCAGGTAAAGGCGGCCGGCATGATGTTGACCACATCAACCATCATGTGCCAACTGTCCATGAAAAATACAGGCCTAATTTACATACCATGTAGTATAAAAATGATTCCTTTACTGTTATTAAATTTGGAATAACTGTCATTTTGTCGAACAGCATCGATTATTGGAGAGTTGAAGATGGATAAGGTGGATGTACTTTGGTCTCTTCGCTACTGCCTGTTGGATTAAAACACTAAAATAGATGTTGAATCAATCCAGCGATTTAAGCAGTGTGGAGTTACCCGTTGTACAGGTAGAACTGGATGCCTGAGAGGCAGAGTGAAGAGTGTGTTTAACCAGCGAGCCACAGGAACCATCAGTATGCATACCCTTCGATATCTGTTGGGGGAGACTGAACACCTATGGGTCTACCCGGAATGCAATGACGTCAGTATCTCTGGAGGTTATAGCAAACATGATTCTTGCTTTGTCTTCACATCTTGTGATCAGGCAATTGGAAATAGGTTGATCTGTGGTTTTTTTTTTACAACACTTCTTCTTGAACGCTCCATATCGACCACTTGTCAACCACTCTGTGTGATTTGTATGGGATCTGATCCTAAGAGCGATTGTACTTTATGCCAGTTATATACCCACAGGTAGGCCAGCACATCTGATTTCTGCGCTGCTTTTTATTTACTAGGGTAACATCCCTAGGGCCAACATCAGTCGCCTCTTATGACATGCATTGTTGGTCGCAGTGGTACTATTCTTTGCTTCCCTTGCGGGTCCTGGCACCACACTGCGTTTGACAACACTAGCTCCTTACTTTTCTGTTTCAATACATTTTCTCTATAAATCATCCCAGCTTTCTACTTAAAGATCAATACTCCATTCGGTCATAAGGAAGTCCATTTTTCATATTCATCAGGGACTCTTGCTAGGGCTATGGAGTTTGTACACTGTCGCTGAGATCTTTCTGTGTAAGAAATCAGAGCCAACAAACAGCCGCGGCTACAGAGTTCGTACACTGTCGCTGAGATCTTTCTGTGTTAAGAAATCAGAGCCAACAAACAAATCACTTTGAGCACAGAGTGGTGTACACACAACTGTCAAGAATTCAAAGAATCTTCAAACATTGAACTCACAGAGGAACGAGTGCACATAGCCAGAAAGGGTGCATAGTGTAGACATACTCTTAGCCAAAGATCATAAAGCCCAAATATACTGCAAAAATAATCGTTTAAGAGCAATGAATACCGAAGGAAGGAAAGGTGGGGGACTGACTGTCGGCGAGACAGACTCAAAACATTGCCAGTAGTAATCTGTGTTAAGTATATTTTAACCAACACGTATGAACATTTTCAGACCCTTCTTGTTGAGAAATGAACAGAACCACTGCATTCTTCCAAGTATATAGTACAAATGTTCTTATAAACAATATGGGATGAGAATAAGGAGGTTTTTTGCTTTTTTTTTCCAATCCAGAAGCACTTGAGCTGAAAGCTCTTCTGCTCGGTGCCATGGACATCGTAACCCTTTGGTTCGGTGCCACGGACACCGTAAATCTGGGGAATCTGTGGCTTTTCTGCCAGTCCGTGGAATTGAACCCGCACACACAGAGGACTTGTCACCCGTAGTCCAACGTGCTACGAACACGCTGGGCAGGCGGGCAATAAGGAGGTTTAAGAACTCCAGGGGAAGCACTGAAGCTAATGAATATGATCATTAAATAGACAGTGAACAAATATTAGGGGATTTCGGGAAACAAAAAAATTACCAAACACAGGATTTGAACCACAAACCATTTTTTTTCTTAAGACACCCATTGCCTACAGTTCAAATCCTGTGTGTTGTAAACAATATGTATCCCTTTAGTCTATGGCTTATCCTGGGAGACCATAAAGGAAACAGCCAGACCGGGAAAAGTGGCGAACAACTGTTGAGGCCTTATGCTCCACGAGGAGCGGAGAGGAATAAGTAAAAATAAGTTAGTCTATAGCTTACCTTGTTTTCTCCTCCTCATTCATAGTATGAACTAGCCCATCAACGGACACTGCACCAAAGGGATATTTTGCGGTCACTTTTTCAACTTTCTTCTCATTTTCCTGCTTACTGGTATCTTTATTTTTCTCACAACCCTTTTCTTCAATGTCGACAATCTTTTCTTCTTCTACTTCTTCCTTCTTGATACTGTTCACTTCTCCAGCATCTACAAGACCTGAGCTGGAAATACTTAGTAGAGTCTCCTCTTCAACTTCTAGGGTCTCATTTTTTGGATCAATGGTTTCTGCTTCCATGGTATTTCTTACGGCATCGCAATAAACCTCCACAATTTCTTCTGCAAGATTCTCAACCTCCACTTCCACACGATCTTCTGCCAATTTCTCAGCAAGATTTTCCACCACTGTCTCTGCAAGACTTTCTGTTACTTTCTCTGTTGATGTTTCTTCCTCTTCTTCCACATCCTGAAGAGACATAAAAACAAATAATCAACATTTTGGTACAAGACTCATCAAATATGCAGACAGACAATATTAGTTAGTTAATTGTATATCCTTTACAGGACTTTGCGAATCAACCCCAGCTTTTAACGCTGTTTGTGATTTTTCTAGGCATTATTACATTCAGTAGTTTGCCATTGCTTTCTGAAAGTCAATATTACTAATCCAATATTAATACGTTTCTACTGTTATAACATGCATGATCTTCTTCTTCTTTGAATGCTCCATGTCGACCACTTGTTACACACTCTTTGTGATTTGTATGTGATGTGTGCCTAAGAGCAATTCTATGTTGTGCCAGTTATGCACCTACAAATAGGCCAGCAGATCACATTTACTAGGGTAGATTCTCCTACCTCAAGCACCTCCTATGACATGCCTTATACGTTGCAGTATTACTATTCTTTGCTCCCCATGGGAACCCAACAACACTCGGGTGACAGGCATCAAGAATATCAACTAGGAAATAAAATGTAGGAGATGAAAGTGATTGGGACATACATTAAGAAATCAGAAGACCAGATACCCAACAGTTGGCTTTAAAATGGAATCTGGGATGCAAGAGAGGTAGAGGGTGACCTAGAGAGACATGGAGATGAAATGTAAACTGAAAAAGAGAAGAGGTGGAAAAGACCTGGAGTGAACTAAACTGGCTTGCTCAAGACAGATCTGGTTGGGGAAATTTTTAACGCATTATGCGTCAAGGGAGTTAAAAAGAAGAACTAACACAAACAATCACTTACGCTGACAAGAGCCACATATTCACTTCTGTCAACAGGAGCCTCGGGTGGTTCAATCACACAGAAGTCATCGCTCCATTCCGAGCCCATATCTTCAAATGAACTACTGTTGCCCTGGTCATCTTCATCATCATCATGAAACATGTCAGGTTTCAAGTGTCTCATAGTTTCCTCGGAGATCAACTCGGGTATGTCATCCATCTCGTCATCAAATACAGCTAGAGTAGGTGACAAGAAATAACATGTTTGTCTGTTGTTGGTTTGAGCAAGAAATAACATGTTTGTCTGTTGTTGGTTTGAGCAAGAAATAACATGTTTGTCTGTTGCTGGTTCAAACAAGAAATAACATGTTTGTCTGTTGTTGGTTTGACAGAAATAACATGTTTGTTGTTGGTTTGAGCAAGAAATAACATGTTTGTCTGTTGTTGGTTTGAGCAAGAAATAACATGTTTGTCTGTTGTTGGTTTGAGCAAGAAATAACATGTTTGTCTGTTGTTGGTTTGAGCAAGAAATAACATGTTTGTCTGTTGTTGGTTTGAGCAAGAAATAACATGTTTGTCTGCTGTTGGTTTGAGCAAGAAATAATGTTTGCCTGCTGTTGGTTTGAGCAAGAAATAACATGTTTGTCTGTTGTTGGTTTGAGCAAGAAATAACATGTTTGCCTGTTGTTGGTTTGAGCAAGCAATAACATGTTTGTCTGTTGTTGGTTTGAGCAAGAAATAACATGTTTGTCTGTTGTTGGTTTTGTAGGTTTGGTGTTATTTGTTATATCTATTTACAAACAAAGCAATCTACATACACTGCTAACACTAGATAAACATTAGTTAACTCTTAACGTCCTATACCGACGCGTGAGTGATTTATGTGACGCGACTTTGAAGTGCGCTACTCACGATGTGTGGAACTTTGATGTAGCAATGCAGGTGCACATTACAGTAATTTAACTCTTTCCACTTGGAGTTATTTCCTCAATTTTTAAGCAGTTAATTCAAGGGAGGTAAAATAAAAATAAAAAATGATCCTAACTACTAGTCAATAAATAAATATATATATATTATTATATACTAAATTGAAGAAAACTGGACAATCCAACAGAATAACAAGGTTAAAAGTAGTATAAGTAAAACAGTAGAAGTAAAACTAGAAAGACCTTATAAGGGAAGCAACTCTATGGCGCAGTGTGCGGCTAATAGCATTTCTAGTGATGTTGTAAAGATCCCTAAGGTTTCCTTTTCCTGCAGCTACCTCTGCTTCTCTTGCTAGATCTTCTACGTATTGTCTTTTATCTAACTTTATTTATTTCTTCACTTTCTTGCTAGCTTCTGTGTACTTTTCCTAGGCTATGGCTTTGGCAGTTCTAGTTTTGCTATTATTTAAATCTGCTTTCCTCTTTTTCCTTTCTTCTATTTCCTTGAGAGTTTCTGGAGTTATCCATGCCTTATGATTCCTCCTTCTTTCCTAATACCTCTGTGCATGTTTCATTCCAAATATTTTTGGCTTGCTGCCAGCATTCTTCCGCACTCACCTCATCTTCTAATTGCCGCAAAACCTCATACTTATTAGAGACTGTGACCATGAACTGTTCCTTTGTTTCTTGACTTCTGAGGTATCCTACATTATATTAGTGTCTATGTTCATGGGATGTTATGTATCGCTTAAGCTTCAGTTTAATTTTACTTATCAGCAAATGGTGATCCGAATCTACATCTGCCCCCTTAGAACCCTTACATCTTGTAGAGATGACCTGAATTTCTTGTTTATGCATATGTGGTCAATTTGATTTTCTGTTCTGTGATCTGGTGATACCCAGGTTGCTTTATGTATTCTTTTATGTGGAAAGACACTTCCACCTATGACGTATTGATTCGCTGCACAGAAATTAGTGAATAGTTCTCCATTTTCGTTCATTATCCCTAGTCCGTGTTTCCCCATGATCTCCTCATAGCCTATGTTGTCCGAACCTATTTTGGCATTGAGGTCACCCATCAGAATTTTGATGTTCCCATTTCTCTGATTACCTATGGTATTTTGAAGTTTTATGTAAAATTCCTCTTTTACTTTTTCCTCTTTATCATTGGTAGGTGCATAACACTGGGTCACATTCAAGAATACTTTCTTTTGGTGGTTCTGAATGTTGCCATGATTATCCTAGGACTCACTGCTTCCCATTTTATTAGTGCATTCTCCGCTTCTTTAGATAGCATTAAAGCCACTCCTTCACTATAGGAGGCATTTTCTTCCATATGGCCTGAGAACAGCATTATTTCTCCTGTGTTTAGACGTTGTTTGCCTGCACCATTCCACCTAGTTTCACATAATCCGGTGAAATTTCATCTCATTTACAACCTGTGCTGTCTTTCCCATTTCATACATACTTCTAACATTCCAGGTGCCAATTCTGGAGCTTTTCCTAGGTGAAAGGAAGATAATCTGCGGTGTAGACTCCTTGCAGCTTTCTCTGCATCGCTTCATACCTCTTCTAGAAGAGCTTCCTTTCCTCTTGGTTGACACAGTTTTTATTTTATTTTTATGTGACTTTTCATGGTTGGTTGGATTTTGTGGCTAAAATTTTCTACTGGATAGGGTAGCCAGCCCTACGCCAAACCCCACCTAAGTCGCCTCTTACGACATGCCTTGTAGGTCGCAGTGCCGCTACTCTTTGCTCCCCTTGCGAGCCCCGGCAACGCACGGGCGGATGATTAATTAGGAGAACCAAAATGTAGAGCTTGTATTTATAAATATACTTATTTGGAGACAGCTCCTTCTCCCGATAGTGGGGGCTCCCATTTTTTTTGAGTGTCATCATGTGTTCTTGTTGTTGATCAAGCTAGACATCATATCATTCAGTCTTATTCAAGTGACTAGCCTTTAGTCTTGACCACATCACTGGCAGCACCGCCCTAGTGGTGCGGGGACCACAAGGAAAGCAAAGAATTGTACCACTGCAATCTACAAGGCATGTTGTAAGAGGCGACTGATGTAGGACTAAGGAAGCTCCCCTAGTAAATAAAAACATCGCAGAAATTGGATGTGCTGGCCTACTTCTAGGCATAGCGTACAACCACTCCTAGGCTAAGATCACACAGAGTGATCGATACGGAGCGCTCAAAGAAGAAGACTAGCAGCACATGTAAGACAGAATCTACTAACCCAAAGAATACAGTGCAGCCCGAAGATTATGGGAGCTCTGACAGTCCCAGCAGGTGCACTTGGCTATTTCTCCTGTTGATGCTGTTGGCTCACCACAGAGTGGGATCATTTCTGGAGGAGACACTGGGACAACACTACTACTACTTGAGTCACTTAGTGTGGGGCTCTGCTGTTCACATTCAGCATCTGAAATTAAACAGTTACCAAACAAAATGAAATTAATTACAACCAGAAGAAAGTGATGATAAATTTGACATTGTGAAACGCACACAAAAAAATTTCAGAAGTGAAAGAAGAAAAAGCAGCATTTAGAAAGAAAATGTAACCAGGTACATATAAATGGGAGATATATATATTTCTATCCACCTTTCTTCAATTTGTCACGAGTAGCTTCTTCTTTGCAAAGACATTGAGCAAAGCGCAGTCACAAAAAATAACTACATGTGAAATGCGTTGCCTGCGAAAAGTTACCAACAACACCAGAAAAGACAGAGTCACCAACATCAGCATAAGAAAGAAAGTTGGCACAGAACCTTGCTTGAATTACATTGAGAAACAAAGAATGAAGTGGTTTGGCCACTTAATAAGAATGCATCCAAACTCCACAGTATACAGAGTCTTCTACAACAGAACATCGGGAAAGAAGGCAAGAGGAAGACCACGGAAAAGATGGTTAGATGGCGTAGCAGAATCCTGTGAAAGAGCAAAAATAACAATCACACAAGCCACCAGAACAGCGCAAGACAAAAACAGAAAACCACGACACTGGGTAACAACCCGGTAGCAGTGTGATGACAAAAGAAGAAGTTTCTTCTATTTCTTCTTCTTCAAACGTTCCATATCGACCACTTGTTAAACCACTGCATGATTTGTATGTGATCTGAATCTAAGATCAATTGTACTTTGTGCCTGTTATGCTCCTACAAGTAGGCCAGCACATCCAATTTCTGTGATGCTTTTTATTTACTAGGGTATCTTCCTTAAGTCCTACATCAGTAACCTCTTACGACATGCCTTCTAGGTTTGCAGTGGTACTATTCTTTTCTGTTCTTGTGGACCCAAGCACCACACGGGCGACAAGTCGTTTAAATTTTCTACTCAAAGTCAAATGTATAACATTATTTATTCTTTCACACCCTAAGTGGATACAATGAAGCAAACTAGCTGACCTAACGAAACAACACTGGAAAGAAAACTGCATGAATATCTGTGTAAGCTACACAAGTCATGGAGTTTATACAAGAGACAAACATTGAATGTATAAACTATTTCAAGTTAACAAAGGGAAAAAGGATAAATTGTTGCTTAATGCTCATAATCATCTGTTTCGAACGCTCTAATCGACCACTTGTTAACCACTCTTTGTGATTTGTATGTGATCCTAGCCTGAGCGATTGTATGTTGTGCCAGTTATGCGTCTACAAGTAGGCCAGCATATATATTTCAGAGAAATCAAGACTAGATGCCAGAAGGCAAACGCAGTGACATACCAACTGTCACCACTATTAAAACATCCAAGCATTAACATGGCAGTCAAACGACAACTGATAAACTGCATATTTATTTCAACTCTCTGCTATCAGTGTCAGACATGGCCCCTGACGAAGTCACAAGAAAGAAAGATTACAACATGTGAAATGAGATGTCTACTAAAGCGGCCAACATTACACAGAGAGATAGAGTGATAAACGAGAATATCAGAAGCATCGTTGGTACTATACCATGCATACAGTACATCGAGAAGCAAAGAACCAAGTGGTTCGGCCATCTAATGAGAATTGAAATTGAACCAAATTTACTACCATCACGTGCCTACAATAATCTCACTCAGGGCGCAGAGCACGAGACAGGCCAAGAACATGATGGATGGATAGCATCTCAGAGTCCCAGCGAAAGCATGGACTGACAACGTCAAGCGCAACACACCTGGCACAAGATACAAAACTAACTCTTCCCACGACGCTTCACGGCAAATGTGGTTAAGATAAGATTTTATACATTATATATATAATCATCATCAAGGTGCGTATCCTTTATAGGACGTTGCTCTCTTTACAGCACATCTGAAATTCACTGTCTCTTGCCAGTTCACCCACTTCGCCGATGGTCATGTTCATGGTTTCTTTAATATCTTGTAGCCATCTTCTTCTTGGTCTGCCTCTGCGTTCTGGGACCCTGCCCTCTAATATATATATTTATAAGATGATTTAACACAAAAATTTAAAGGTAGACAAACAAACAGCAATAGTTTATTACCGTCTGTGAGATCTTTTGGTGTGCATGGAGTGGATGCCTGCAGCTTCGTCATTGGAATTGATTCAACAATTTCCTTGGGGCTTCGAACTGGTGTAGTGTTGGACAAGATAAGATCAACAGAAGCGTCAACCTGTTTTTGTATGCAAGACAAGAAGTACTCATTATAAATCCATGATAGCTTTAATGATTATTTGATTATAATGATAAACAACTATAATCAGCAACTTTCTCCATTCTGAACTTAAGTGTAACTGAAATCAAAATTCAGTTTCTGTTTTGAATATCTTCATTGCACTCCGGACATGTCCATAGGTGCTCCGATCTCCCCCGCAATATGGTCAGTCGCTGGACTCTGTTGGAGATATTGCGAGAGAGATCGGAGCACCTCACTCCATTCTAAACTTAAGTGAAACTGAAATCAAAATTCAGTTTCAGTTTTGAATATCTTCATTGCAGTCCGGACATGTCCATAGGTGCTCCGATCTCCCTCACAATATCTCTAACAGCGTCCAGTGACTGACCATACCAGTTCGATTTTGATTGATGCGCCTACTCATATATCTATTGTGCTGTTCTTTTCCTGCCACATCAATCTTCAATCCCAACTCTCATAATCTAGTAATTGACGTGGATTGGTTTAGATGAAAATCTTCTTTGTGACCACTCTATGAGGGCGTTCAAAATGTCAACTCTATCCATTGGCTGGCCCCTTGATATGGTGGCAGAGCCAGCCAGCTTGTCTGCTCTCTCATTGGCAATGACACTCATGTGCTCCGAAACACAGATAAGTGTAATTCTGCAAATTGTTTACGCTTGTAGTGATTCTGTCCATTATCCTGTAAATCAAAATTGATGTACAGGGCAAGGCAACACCCAGTAGGTCAGCACATCCGATTTCTGCAACGCTTTTCATTTACTAGGGTAGCTTCCCTAGGCTCCTTCCTCAGTGGCCTCTTATGACATGCCTTGTAGGTCGCAGTGTTACTATTCTTTGCTCCCCTTGTGAGCCCCAGCAACACATAGGCGGTCGTATGACATGAATAGATAAGAATACCGACTCTGTAAAGTCGACACATACCTCACATAATAATTTCTCTCGTACCGTTATAGTTACATAGGGCCTGCAAGTAATTTCTCCATACCGCTCTATCCTGGGCAACTCGCTCAATCTCCTCCATGGAACTTAGACCGATATTTCCTGCCTCTCTCAGCAAAGTTCGTTTCAGGGTCTCCTTAGGTCGACCTCTCTTTCTTGAACCCTTTGCATCCCACTTCAATGCCTGCTTTGATATTCGTTGATCATTTCTCCTCAAGGTGTGCCCAACATATCTCCATCTTCTCTTTCTTATAACAGTTGTCACTAGTGGTTGACCAGACATATCTATGATTTCATCCCTTCTCCTGAATTCATTCCATTTTATATTCATTATTTTTCGCAGACATCTATTTTCAAATGCATTCAACTTGCTTTACATATCTTTAGTCATTTTCCAACTCTCGCTAGCATATGTTAGGATTGATACAACATTTGAATTGAAAATTCGTAATTTAGTTTTAATACTATATAACTTGCAGTTCCATATTTTATTTAGACTTTTAAAAGCTGATGTTGCTTTTCCAATTCGTATCATAATTTCTTTTTTAACATACCTCACATACACCACAGTTAATATCCAGATCATCTTCATTTGAACTTGGACCATTCTCAGTATCCACATGGCTTTCACAATTCTGGCTCATGTCAGGGGCCAACTTCTTGTCCTTCTTCTGGTTTGCTGTTGGCATTACTGAAGATGCACAGTATTCGCATGGCAGTCCATTGCCAGTGTAATTGTGATGACATCTGAGAGTGAAAATAACAAAGTAAATTGCAAGGTACTCTGTACCTTTGTCAGTGCTATTCTATGGCTCGAAACATGGAAGACAACAAAAGAAACCACCAGAAAACTACAGACCCTCATAAATGGATGTTTACGTAGAATAGAGGGGCTGAGATGGTATAAGATTACGAATGAGAAACTCACGAGAAAGAGCTAAGCAGAAACCAGTGGAGAAAGAGCTAAGGAAGAGACGCTGGCGGTGGATAGAATACACATTGAGAAGACCACCCAGAAACATTGCAAGACAGGTACTGTTTTGGAACATGCAGGGAAAGAGGTGATGGGGAAGGCCTAGACATACCTGGAGGAGAGAGAGCTGGAGGCTGATATTAAAAGGATAGGTAAAACATGGAAAGAACTGGAAGAGATAGCAGGAGAGAGAGGAAGAGCTGGAAGAAGTTTGTCAAAGACACAAGTTTGTACTCTGTTGGAAGTTGAAAGGTGAAGAAGAAGAAGGCTCTGTACTTTACCTGGGTATAACAATTACATCCGATGGTAAATGTAATACAGAAATAAAGAATAAAATCAACCAATCTAAGACAGCTTTCTGGAAAATGTAAACATATAATAAAAGATTATCATGGGAAGTGAGAAGAAGAGTATTACGGTTCTATGTAGAACCAGTTCTTAAATTATGGATGTGAATCATGGACAATAAATAGCAATAAGAGTAAATTAAGAGAGGCTAAAGAGATGTGGTTTTATAGAAGAATGATGAGAATATCATGAGACTACTGAGATGTGGTTTTATAGAAGAATGATGGGACTACAGAGATGTGGTTTTATAGAAGAATGATGAGAATATCATGAGAGACTACAGAGATGTGGTTTTATAGAAGAATGATGAGAATATCATGAGAGACTACAGAGATGTGGTTTTATAAAAGAATGATGGGAATATCATGAGAGACTAAAGAGATGTGGTTTTTTTAGAAGAATGATGGGAATATCATGAGAGACTACAGAGATGTGGTTTTATAGAAGAATGATGAGAATATCATGGAGAGACTACAGAGATGTGGTTTTATAGAAGAATGATGAGAATATCATGAGAGACTACAGAGATGTGGTTTTATGCTGAACTATGCCTGAGCAGAACTTTGCCACCCTAACAGTCCTACGGAATTTCTCTTTCTCATAGGCCAGATGTACCATCTCTGCAGTCGTCATGTTCAAACCATGTTACATCCTGTATCCATCTTCTCCATGGTCTTCCTCTTTTCCTCATTGCTGGTATGCCTCCTTCCATGATGGTCCTCACCAGCACTTTGCGTCTTTTTTTGTGCCCAAAATACCTCAATTTTCTCTCTCTTATTTGTAGCATCAGCCAAATAAGTTAGCCAAATAAAGTTGTCAACACTGTGCTAATGACCATGTGACATGGAAATTCTGGGGATCAAGGCCAGCTTGACAACAACATAAATTATCATTGGAGTACAGGAGATTCTGATCCTTTACTTGGAATCTAAATTACAAGAACCTCTGTAATTGGTGTGCTCTGCTTAATGGCGAGGAAACTGTGACAAGGATAGCAAGACTTTGTGCAAAAATTAGTCAGAGGTGCCACATTAGGCGTCATAACTATGCCTGAATTCATAGAGGTCAAACAAGAACAAAGGCTGTCAGAGAGTGACCAGTTCAACAGCTTAGTTCCCAACAACAGAACATGATACAATCTTTCTATAACATAAGTAACATTCCTTATTCTGTGCTCAACCAAGATAATACATGTATTAAACTCTCACCTACCCCACACATTTTTCTACTTGAACGCTCCATATTGACCACTTATTAACCACTCTTTGTGATTTGTATGTGATCTGAGCCAAAGATGGATTTTACGCTGTGCCAGTTATGTGCCTACAAGTAGGCTAACACATCCGATTTCTGCTGCATTTTTTATTTACTAGAGCAGCTTCCCAAGGCCTCTACCTTAGTCGCCTTGTAGATCGCAGTGTTACTATTCTTTGCTTCCCTTACGAGCCCCAGCAACAAAAAGGTGGTCCCCACACATAACAATCAAGATAATAAATGTATCAAGCACTCACCCGTCCCCACACATCTCCTGTGTGTTTTCTAGCACTAGAGACTTGATAGCCTCTGCTTCATAAATGTTCTCTACCAAGAGACTATACTTCTGATCATCACCAATGCCTGCTCTGCGTGCTGGATATCTCAGTTTCAGAAACACATGAGAACTGTCATGAAGGTTTGGCTTGTTTTCACAAAAGCAGCAGAGGTCAAAATCAAGACAATTTCTGCAAAAAAATATAACAATATTAGTTAGTCTTTCCTCTTGGGCCTGTGGGCGCGCATAGGGCAGAGGTCATAGTTCTCCATGTCTCGAGGTTCGTTGCTATCTGTTTTAGGTCTTTAATGTTTACTAGGCCCATCGTTGAGCCTTCTCTGGTGATGGTTCTACACAGAGTCTCTCTTGGTCTTCCTCGTTTTCTTTTTCCCTCTGGTGTCCATATGAGGGATTGGTAAGGAGTCTTCTCTCATCCATTCTAAGTGTGTGGCCGATGTAGTTCCAGCGCGCTTTCTTATAAAATTTGATACATTTTCTTGCTTGGTCTCTTGTCTTATTTGTGTATTGGGTCTGAAATCTGACCATTTTGAGGTTCTTCTTCTTTGCGTTCCATTTGAGGTTCAATATTCTTCTAAGACATTTATTCTCAAAGTTATCTAATTTTCTTTCTAGAGATTTTGTTGCTTTCAACTCTCGCATCCATAAGTTAATACTGGAATCACACAAGAGTTAAAGATCTTTAATTTTAAGTGCTTGCTGAGTGAATTGGACTTCCATATATTTGACAATTTGTTAAAAGCACTTGATGCCAATGCGATTCTGTGTGGAATTTCTGGCGCTGTATCCCCGTAGATGTCATCATACTCCCTAGGTATGTAAAACTTTTGACTTTTTCAAGAGTGTAGTTTTTAGTTGAATATTTTCTGGACTGCTGGTAAGGTCAACAATTTTTGTTTTTGTGGTGTTTATTTGGAGACCAATTTGTCCTGAGATATTTTGGAGAAGGTTTGTTTTCATTTGAATATCTTGATGTGATGAACTCAAAAGGGCTATATCGTCGGCAAAATCAAGGTCTTCTAAAATTTTATCAACCCACTTGATGCCCATATTTGCGTTATTAGTGCATTTTCGCATGACCCAGTCAATTGCTATTCCAAGAGCATTGGCGATAAGACGCAGCCTTGTTTCACTCCTGTTTCCACTGGGAACCAGTCAGAGTTACCGAAATCTGTTCTTACACTGCAGCGATTCACTGTAGAAGGATTTTATGATGTTGATGAATTTAGTAGAAACCATAGTTTTGAGTAGTTTCCAAAGCGTGGGACGGTGAATACTGTCAAACGCTTTCTGAAAATCAACAAAGTTGATGATTAAATTCGATTGAAATTCTACGAACCCTTCAATGATTACTCTTAGTGTGAAGATGTGATCTATGCATGCTCGTTTGGTCTAAACCCTGCTTGTTCTTCTCTTAGCCTTTCATCTATAGACTTTTTCAGTCTCTCGAGTAACATGCTACAAAAAGTTTTCCTGGCACTGACAGTAGGGTGATCCAACGCCAGTTATTACAATCAGACAAATCTCCTTTTTAGGTAATTTGAAAATAATACCATCTTTCCACTGTTGTGGTGGGGATTCATTTGCCAGATTTCATTTATCAGTTGGAGTATATGTTGTAAGTTGTTATCATCTGCTGCTTTGAGCATTTCTCCAGAGATGTTATCATCACCAACCGCTTTGTTGTTTCTCAATTTTTAATGGCAGATTTCAACTCCTCCAGTGTGAATGGCTCGAAGGAAGCTTCTAGTGTGGGCATGGTGATTTCTTCCTCTAGGTTGGGAACAATCTCTGGTTTGCGGTCTATTTAGTATTTCTTTAAAATGTTCTGCCCATCGTTGTTTTTGTTGTTCTTCTGACAGCAGTATCCTACCTTGATTGTCTTTGATGGGTTTATTTGGTGTAGGAGTATGTTTGCATAGTTGCTTCATAATGTGGAATACGGTCTTGTTGTTCCCAGTTTTGCAGCTATTTCGCATCGGTGGCTAGATTGTGAATAAAGTTTGTTTATCTTTCGTGTTCTTGACTTCACCTCTTTATCTAACATGGTGTATTTTGTTTCTTGGTATCGTATACAAGCTTGTCTTTCGTGGATAGAAGAGTTAGTTTTGCTTGTTTCCTTTCTTGAATTTTTGTCCAGGTGTTTTGACTTAGCCACTTTTTCTTCTGTCTTTGGACATACCCTACTGTGTTTTTGCAGCATTTATCAGCGTGTTTTTGAGAAAGTCCCAATTTTCTTCTATGTTGTTCTTTGTGTTCACATTTACCGTTTTGTTTTCTTTGTTCGTGTAGGTATTTCGTACCTGTGTTAAATGCGAGTTGTTCTTTTACCAGTAGGGACTGTGAGTTTATTTTCTTGCTTCTAGGTGGTTTATATAGTGACTTGAGTTTTATTTTTATTTTGGCAATGCAGAGATTGTGATCGCTGCCAACATCTGCTCCTCTGTAGGCTCAGGCATCTTGTATTGATGAACGGAATTTGGTATTAATGCAAAAATGGTCAATCTGGTTTTTTTGTGATGTTATCAGGCGAGTTCCACGTAATTTTATGAATGTTTTTGTGTGGAAACAAGGAGTTTGCTATTACCAGATTTGCTATTCCACAAAATTCTGTTAGTCTCTCTCCGTTTTGATTTAAGTTTATGTTTATATTTAATTCTTGCTTGACTGCTGCTCTTCTGCTGTGAAGTGCAGAGGTTGACCAGATACAGTGAGACAACTCTACTTCAGCTTGGTTTTTTTTTCTGATCTGGTACAAGTCTAGTCCCATGTCTTTAACTTACTTAGCTGCTTAATCTCTTACCATGGAGTGATTGGACCATCATTATTGTACTTCGATAAACAACCATGTGTGCTCTGATCTATTTCTTACACATGAAGATCTCAGCTCAAGTGCATGAACTCAGTTGCACCAGCCCCTGATGCAGTTTTGAAGACGGTGGAAATTTTGAAGGAATTTTATTTTAATACAACTAATAGAACTTGTTTTCCTTCTGACTTGGTACAAGTCTAGTTCCAGGTCTTTAACTTACTTAACTGTGCCTGCCCAGCGTGTTCATAGCACGTTGGACGATGGGCGACAGCCCTCTGTGAGTGCGGTTCAATTAAGCGGGCTGGCAGAAAAGTCACAGGCTCTCCATATTTACAGTGTTTGTGGAACCGACGTTACGTTGCCACGGCACCAAGCTTCTGGATCGAAAAGAAAAATCTCACGTAACTCTATTCCTTCTCTCCCCTGCGGTTTACTGCAGCTCTCAAAAGCTATGCCTCTCTGCCAACTTCCAAAGGAATTCTAGAAGCACGATCTGGAAGATTCTATCAACTTGACTTAATGTAAAACTATTTTTAACACTGACCCAATTAGTTGGATTCTTGAATATCACACACACAAACAAATCTGTTGAATTGCTTTGATTATAATTAGAGAATAACTTACCCGCATTTGTATAGAATACCACATATTTCCTTATTACAACCATCACAGAAAACTCCTTGATGATATGTTGGGTCTGAAAATGACATCAGATAATACTCAGGCATTAAAATGTTTATAAATTAAAAATAATTTCAGAATAATGAAAGACAAATTGCACTTATTAATATTTTGTGTCTCTTTCACTTGCTATGAATTCATACATAGTCATGACAACTCTGGTAGATTTTTGCTTGAAAGCTTGCTTTCCTTATCACCAATTTTCCTTGCCATTCTGGCAAGCCTTACTCATACTTTAGAGGTAACATTTACTCTAATACACAGCCGTGTGTTGCTGGGGTCCTTAACTCTTTGTGGACCAACTGCCACACTATGTGGCTTTGGGTTGGACACCTTTTTACCTGGAGCCACTTTAAAGGGCGTTCTAAACACAAATAGCTTGTAAAAACATGGCTTTTGCTCTGCTCCACTTAGAGTTCAGTTAGGAGAGCAAAGAATAGTAAAACTGCGACTTACAAGGCATGTCATGTAAGAGGTGACTAAGGTAGGGGCCTAGGGAATAAACAGTGTAGCAGAAATCGGATGTGCTGGCCTACTTGTAGGTGCATAACTGGCACAACGTACAAACGCTCTTAGACTAGGATCACATACAAATCAAAGAGTGGTTAACAAGTGGTCAATATGGAACGTTCAAAGAAGAAGACTAATATACCTTCTGGCAACTTAGTTTGACATTTTGATTAAGTTCACAAGTTAACTTGCAATGTCAGTTATAGTCTGCCAGAGAAATGTGGAGATTCCTTTTTGAAGTCTCATATGCCACTCGGCATGACAAGAATTAAGGTCAGTAACATAGAGATTTGATCCAAAGACCATCACAAGAACTGCCATGTATTGGATACTAGAAGGAAGCCAAAGGAGAAGCAGACCAAGAACAGCCTGGTGAAGAACAGAGGAAGAGAAGATTAGGTCATTCATGAGGCTCTCTGCCAAGAATGGCCACTGACCGAGCTGTTCTGCTATTCTGAAAATTCTGCTGTTGCCATACAAAACACAATGTCTGTTCTCAATCTATGTTCTGGGAAAAGAAAAAGAGCACTGATACTTAAGTAGCTGAATAGTCATTATATTTGTGAACTTCGCCCGAGTGGTTACCAGGGCCCATATTTGGGGTGTAAAGAATAGAACCACTGTTACCTGCCACGCATGTCGTAAGAAGCGACTAAGGAGGTTTGGCTGAAATCGGATGCACATGTCCTAAACGTGTAGAAGTCTATGCGTTTAGGGCCTGCCAAACCAATGTGCAACATACATACGTTCTTGGCAAGGATCAAAACATATCACAAGGAGTGATTAAAATTGGTTGTAAAGAACAACGAAAGAAGAAGAAGGAGAAGAAGATATTTGTGAACATTTCTCACAATTGATAACAAATTTCAAAACTTTATTGATGAAAATGGAACAATCTTACCAGACTTGCAATGGACTAGAACCCAGAGTAGAAGAGAAGTTTTAAAACGATAAAAGAACAGAAGATATATCAACACATCATAGGAAAAACTAAAAGATATGACTCCCAACAGAAATTAGTTGAGAGTAACAGTTGCAGCCTTATTTCAAGGACAAGAAGAATAAGTCTATGTTTAAAACAAAGAATATTTACAGTTGGACATACAATAGACTAGAATCACGTTTAAAACAAAGAATATTTACAGTTGGATATACAATCATGTTTAAAACAAAGAATATTTACAGTTGGACATACAATCATGTTTAAAACAAAGAATATTTACAGTTGGATATACAATCATGTTTAAAACAAAGAATATTTACAGTTGGATATACAATCATGTTTAAAACAAAGAATATTTACAGTTGGACATACAATCATGTTTAAAACAAAGAATATTTACAGTTGGATATACAATCATGTTTAAAACAAAGAATATTTACAGTTGGACATACAATCATGTTTAAAACAAAGAATATTTACAGTTGGATATACAATCATGTTTAAAACAAAGAATATTTACAGTTGGATATACAATCATGTTTAAAACAAAGAATATTTACAGTTGGACATACAATCATGTTTAAAACAAAGAATATTTACAGTTGGATATACAATCATGTTTAAAACAAAGAATATTTACAGTTGGACATACAATCATGTTTAAAACAAAGAATATTTACAGTTGGACATACAATCATGTTTAAAACAAAGAATATTTACAGTTGGACATACAATCATGTTTAAAACAAAGAATATTTACAGTTGGACATACAATGGACTAGAATCATGTTTAAAACAAAGAATATTTACAGTTGGACATACAATTGACTAGAACCTACAGTGGAAGGCAAGAGTTTAGAGAATAAAGACAAGTAAAGGAGGATGCAATAGAAATTGGAGGCATCTTCTTCTCTTCCACCATTTACTTCTTTATAGAAGTGTTGGAGGGGGAAACGAAAAGTAAAGTAACTTGCCTTTCACCCCAAAAACATCATTTATCAAGGATTCCAATGAAGTTTTGTCAACAACCTTGCTGAAATATGTTTCTGTTAGTCTAGCAACATCTTTGACAATGGCTGAGTGAAGCTCTTTCTTAGTCTGAGGATCAAATCAAATGAAAAACTGAACATAAAATGCAACAAATTATGTTCATATGTGTAGGCTATGAGGCAATATCAACATAAAAGATAACATACGAAATATGGCTTCGGTGATTCCATACATAGCATATCGTTACGATTGAACTGCCAAATGTGCTTTTACGTGGTCAACTTGAAGATGGGAACCTATGTGTTATCATCCGTCTCCAATAGGACTAGGAAACTTGATTTCACCTACACTGAGATAAGGGATCTCTTGAAAAATAACCAGATGACTCCACAAGGGAGTAAACCGAGTACCTTCGGAACATTGGTGAGCAACTAGCCTCTATGCCAGAGTACTAAATGATGTTCGTAGGTGTAGGCTGTGAGGCAATATCAACATAAAAGATAACACACTGAACATGGTATCAGTAACTGCATACATAGCATATCATGCAGGTCCAATACTAAGCTAGCAAGAACATCAATGCATTTGAATATCAATGTTATAGAAGAATTCTTACAACACAATGGAAACAGAAAATATTAAATAAATCTGTAATGATTGACTGACTGTTTGGGACTATCATCAATGCACTTCGGTGAGTAACCATGTGTGCTCCGATCTCTTTTCACATAGGAAGATTCTCTGCGAGAGCTCGATTTCTGTAGCACCGACAAGAGCACCGATGCAATTTCAAAGATGGTGAAAATATTTGTGTAGTAATTTTATTTTTTATCTTGCTAATGAGCTTTTATCGGGTAGGGCTTTGCAGCCTGCTATTCTCGATTTTGAACTGTCAACGGTGCTTTTACATGCTCAACTGTGCCAGAGTGGTTACCGGGGCCCAAATTTGGGGTGTAAAGAATAGAACCACTGTTACCTGCCACGCATGAGGTAAGAGGTGAGTAAGAAGGTTTGGCTGAAATCGGATGCACGTGTCCTAAACGTGTAGAAGTCTATGCGTTTAGGGCCTACCAAACCAATGTGCAACGTATACACATTCTTGGCAAAGATCAAACATATCCCAAAGAGTGATTAAAATTGGTCGTAAAGAACGAACGCAAAGAAGACATGCTCAACTTGAAGATGGGACCTATGTTTTATCATCCATCTCCAATGGGACTAGGAACTTGATCTCACCTACACTGAGATAAGGGATCTCTTGAAAAATATCCAGATGACTCCACAAGGGAGCAAACCGAGTACCTTCAGAACGGCGGTGAGCAACTAACCTCTATGCCAGAGGACCCCCAAAGTCTGTACTGCAAAAACTAAACAATGAAGATTTGAAAAAGTAATGGACTACAAAAAGTTGAATATTTTGGTCCCATAAAATACAATGAAGGTTTATAAAATTCATTCATGGAAGTGGGTTTACCATAAATAAGAATGAGAGCAGAGTCAAGAAGCAGATGAGTGCAAGATACAATAAATGAATTCATTCTCTCTCTCTCTCTCTTTAGCTGATGACGATTACAGGCAGCAACAAATGCATGCCATTCTCTTCTATTCTTGAGCTTCCTCTGTATTCTGTTCCAGCTATAATTTTTTTCAGTTACTGTTCTTTTCCCGGTGGTTCGGGATCTTCCACATTTTCATTTACCCCTGGTGTCCATCTCAGTGCAGTTTTAGTAACAGAGTTAGTCTTCATGCTTACCACATGTCTGATCCATCTCCAGCATCTCTTAAGATGATGGTGCTCATATTCTCTTGTTGATACTGTGCCAGCAGTTCTTGGTTAGAGATAGTTCTTGGAAGAATACAGATGAGATCTTTCACAGAGAAATTGTGTAGAAGGTGGAAAGTTTGGACACATCTTGTTCTGTCATTCTCAAGCATTCTGGTCTGTACAGCTAAACTGACAGCATAAAGCTGCAGAACCCTTGGTGATTTCACCCAAAAAAGGGGTGCCCATGCTAAAATCATCAATACCAAATTTTAATGCAAATTTTCACCGTCCTCAAATTTACATTGGGGGCCCTTATCAGTGCAAGAGAGTTTGTGCACTGAAGATGAGATATTGTGGTAATGGGAGATCGGACAGGTTTGCATCAACAGCATCGATTGTTGGGGAGTTTAAGATGGATAAGGGGGATGTTCTTCTATCTCTTCATGACTGCCTGTTGAATGAAGACACTAAAATAGATATTGAATCGATCCAGCAATTTAAGCAGTTTGTGGAGCTACCCGTTGTATGAGTAGAACTGGATGCCTGAGGGGCAGAGTGAAGAGTGTATTTAATCAGTGCGCCACGAGAACCATCAGTTATGCATACTCTTTAGATCTGTTGGGAAGACTGAGCACCTATGGGTCTGCTCGGAGTGCAATGACATCAGTTTAGTAACCAAAAACAATGAGATATTCCTGTCTAAGAAAGGGATCAGAGCACACATGATTACTCACCAAAGTGCAATGGCCTTGTCAATGAATCAGGTACAAATAGTACAATGCTAGACACAACAAAAATACTTTCACATATCTCGGAAGTGTTATCAGCAACGAAGGAGGTGCTGGATCTGACATTAAAAGCAGACTGAGTAAGGCACGAAGTGTGTTCATGACCCTTCTGACAGCCTGGAAATCTGCCCAATACAGCATTAGAACCAAGATTAATATATACCGCAGCTGCGTGCCATCAACTTTGCTATACAGATCGGAGTGCTGGAGAATGACAGAACAAGATATGTCCAAACTCTCCACCTTTTATACAGCTTGTCTGCGAAAAATCTTATGTGTTTTCTGGACAAATATTATCTCTATCCAAGAACTGCTCGCACAATGTCAACAGGAGAATATAAGCACCATCATTCGAAGACGTTGCTGAAGATGGATCGGGAATGTGATGCACACGGAGACTGGCTCTGACACGAAAACTGCATTGAAATGGACTCCAAGAGGGTAGAAAACGTGGAAGACCCAAGACAACCTGGAGGAGAACGATAGAGCAGGAACTGAAAGAAATGAATCATAGCTGGAACACAATACAGAGGAAGGCCATAATAGAGAAGAATGGTGTGTGAGTTTGTTGCTGCCCTAAACGCCAAGGGCGTAACAGGCTAAAGAGAGACACACACAAAAAAGAGGTTTGAGTGTATGTGTCTAATAGAAAACACAAATGAACACTTACCCTTTTCATGTATTTAGCAAAGTCACTGCGGCTCAAAGCTGTGGTCTCTTTCTTCACATTCACTTTCTCACCAGACTCTACATCTTCAGTGACCTTAATCTTCTTCTCATCCTTCTTAACTTCTTTAACCGGAGTCTCTTCTGGCTTCTTTCTGTGTTCACTGCTTCTCCTCTCTGACTTTTCTGATGATTTAGGCCTGGCACCATCAATGCCAGAATCTAGTTTCTTCTCTAATGCCTTTTCCTTCTTGCAGGAAGAATGCTTTGTTTTAGAGCTGGATCTCTTGACTTTCTTCTCAGATTTATGAGATCTGCTTCCATCTCCAGGAACAGAATACATTTCTACAACTGTGCTGGAATCTTTGACCTAGAAAACAACAATATATAGATAACTATTAAAATAATATTTATTATGTTTCCCAAAATCTAAATGACTTATAATCTATAAAGGATATAAAGGCTAGAGTGCAAAAAGCAAATGTAATCTACCAGAAAGCCCCAATGTTAAGGCACACAAAACTCTCACTGACCACTAAACAACAAATGATCAACAGCATTTTCATACCTACTTTGTGTTACCAGAGCCAAACATGGACAATGACCAAAGCACAGTCACAAAAAATAACTACATGTGAAATGAGATGCCAGCGAAAAGTTACCAACAACACCAGAAAAGAAGGAGTCACCAACATCAACATAAGAAAGTTGAGACAGAACAAAGAATGAAGTGGTTCTGCCACTTAATAAGAATGTATCCAAACTCCAGAGTATGCAGAGTCTTCTACAACAGAACAGGAAAAAAGGTGAGAGGAAGACCATGAAAAAAATGATTAGATGGCATAGCAAGATCCTGTCAAAGAGCAAACAATAACTATCATCCAAAAAACTAGAGCAGCGCAAGACAAAAACAGAAAACCACAACACTGGGCAACAACCCGGTAGCAGTGTGAAGACAAAAGAAGAAACAATACCTACATAATATCTAAGGACAAAATAACAAGAAAATTCTAAACTGACACAAGAAACTCTTCAAGTACCATGTCCTTTGCAGATCGTTGCTCTTATCACAGATCATCTTAAAGACACTTGGGTCTCTAGCCAGTTCTCCTGTCTCCTCTATTGTTATTCTTCTTCTTATGTTCGTCTGCAATGAATTCAGGCTGACTGGTATGGCGTTTTTGACTGATTTTTGCATAAAGGCATGCTTTCCTTTATTTTTAATCAGTGTCCCCCGTCACACAGTCGTGCCTTCTCCGACTTCAGAGGTAATTCCTCCATTGTCACGTTCAAGGTTTCTTTAAGGTCCTGTTCCTACTTGGTCATCCCCTACCTCGCCTTCCAGTAGTCATGTCCTCCATTATTGCTCTCTCTCTCTCTCCCTGAACCACTGTCATGTTTAATATTACCAAAAATCAAAACATTTTAGTTTCAGAGACATGATATTGTTTATGAACAAATGTTACTCGAGGTTCAGGTCCAGCAAAATGTCCACAAGCATCCTTTCCTTTATCCAGAAAATTCTAAGAATTTCTCTCCAGTACTCATTTTTAGTGAGCGTCTGTAGCGTAAGTGGTAGTGAGCTTGATCATAACCCAGGCGTACTTGGTTCAAACTCCACAGCAGGCAAGTTTGAAAGCAAATTAGTCCCCTTGGATTTTTATCTTTCTTTCTTTTGTCCTTCTCTGCTTTTTTGCCACTAGGCGTAGCAGGTTTAACTGATGATCGATTTCCGAGATAATGCACGCTCGGTCGCTTGATAGGGTGTGATATTGTGGAGTTTTAAGATGTCTGTAACTCCATCAACCCATCTTTTCTTGGTCTGCCCCTTCCTCTTGATGATTCCATTTTCAGGTTTACACTCTTGCAACTGGTGTATTCGGTTCATTCTCACCAAGTGGCCAAACCATTTGAGTCTCTGTTTTTCAATAAATCTAACAGCAGGTGTTGTTCCGACTGTTCTCTAATTTCCTCATTTCTTATATGGTCTCTTCTTGTTTTATGAACGGTATATGGATGAACAGTAAAAATAGACCTCACCGTCATAAAGCAATGGCAACTACTGAACGTATACATGGTGCCTAGAAAATTGACGACGCGTTTACTGTTGTTGATGGTTGTCCTGTAACGAGGAGACTTTTATGCCACGATTTTTGCAATTTGATTTTTCTACTTTAACGCCATGTTTCAATGGCACAAAAAAACTGCAATCCTAAACATCATCATTAAAAATATATGCAAATCACAATCTTATTTTACAAGAAAGTAGACTGTGAACAAATTCCAAACAGAAATTAAGATTTAAAACAGTGACCTGCAACCACAAAGATATCACAACAAGAATCGCCTGAGCGGTTACCAGGGCCCAAATTTGGGGTGTAAAGAATAGAACCACTGTTACCTGCCACGCATGTCGTAAGAGATGTCTAAGGAGGTTTGGCTGAAATCGGATGCACATGTCCTAAATGTGTAGAAGTCTATGTGTTTAGGGGTCTACCAAACCAATGTGCAATGTATACACGTTCTGGCAAAGATCAAACATATCACAAAAAAGTGATTAAAATTGGTGGTAAAAAACGAACGCAAAGAAGAACAACAAGAATAATTTATAAAAATACTCGACACCATAACCGTAGGCTGTAGCACAATAGTATAATACACTGAAATCAATCAATGACATTATCATCTTCTTCTTCAACGCTCCATATCGGGCAACTTGTTAAACCACTCTGTGATTTGTATGTGATCTGAACCCAAGAGCAATTGTACATTGTGCCAGTTATGTGCATATAAGTAGGCCAGCACATTTGATTTCTATGATGCTTTTTATTTACTAGGGTAACTTCTCTAGTCCCCTACTTCAGTCACCTCTTTCTCTCTTTTCTCGTAATCGTCTGTCACCTCTTATGACATGCCTTGTAGGTTGCAGTGTTACTATTCTTTGCTCCCACTGTGAGCCCTGGCAACACACAGGCATAACCCTATATAAAACCCCTCACACAAATAATATAAAATTAAGAAGACTCACTTCACGGCTGACAGCTGCAGCTACACTACCACCTCTGGCCATCACTTCTCCAGTTTCTTCAGAAGCTGAGGTTGATGCTGCCCTGTGGTTGTTAAGATTGGTAGTGATCAGAAAGACATATTTAACAACAGTATCTGTTAACTACAGCTATAGGTTAATCTTCTTTTTTGATTGCCTCAAAGCATTTGGATAAGAAGTGATTGTTTCTAGAACCTGCTTTTGTGTGCACTTCATAAACAGTGTTTTTCACTGCCTCTGTTATTTCTGTAGTCCACCTTTTGTGTGGACGGCATTTGCTTTGTATTCACTACATGTTTGCTGTTCTTGGTCAAGTTTTCTCCATGTGTTCCTTGGTTGGCCTCTCTTCCATTTTCCCTGTGGATTTCAGTTCAGTGCACTGAACCTTACTATGTGTCCTCTTCTTCATTCGTCCGCTATCACTTCAGGCGTAGTCAGGGCAACTGGTATGGTGCTTTTGACTGATTTTTCCACCCAGGCATGTTTCCCTTATTCTCTGTGTCCTATTCATCTCCATATTCTCCAGCAGTTCTTTACCATAACTCGTCATTACTAAAGCCCCCATCTCTTCTAAACATCAAAATATATATGCACCACTTTTAACACCACAAGATGGTTACTGACTACTTTCTCATTTGATAACTAAGGACAGAAGAAGATATTGTGATCAACTAAGGACAGAAGAAATGTTTGAAATGGGATCTGGGAGGCAAGAGAGGTAGAGGACTACCTAGAGACGAACTGTAGACAGAGAAAGAGAAGAGGGGGAAAGACCTGGAATGAAATAAGCTAGCTTGCTCAAGACACATCTGGTTGGAGGAAATTTGGTGATGCCTTATGCTTTAAGGGGAGAGGACTAAAACAGCATACCGACTGGTCAAGGAAGATGCTGCAGCAGAACAACCGGATGTGCCAGTTACCTACCACCAAAAGAAATGGATGATTAAATCAATCAGAAAGCCACAAATATCAACACAAGACGATTACTACAGTATGAACAGATTGGAACAAATTGTCATTCTGCACCTTAGAGCAGGACACAATCGACTCACAGCCACATGTATACAAAATTCAAGATTGGCAATTCAGCCATGTGTACATGTGGACAGGCACATCAGACTGCAGAGCACATACTTCAAGACTGCCCCGAATATGATTTACTGAGGCAAACTCACTGGCCTAATGAAACAACTCTTTCTTTTGTCATCACACTGCCACGACACTGGGCAACGAAACAACACTGGACTTAAAACAACACGGATCTCTGTGTGAGCTACAAAAGACAGTGATGTTTATATAAGAAACAACATTGAATATATAGACAATATCTCAAGCAAACGAAAGAACCAAAGGCTTCAAGGGAGTTAAAGAAGGACAGAAGAAGATACGGTGACCAACTATTCAAAAATCTTTTTACAAATAATCTATCAATATCACATACCCTCCACTAGCAGCTATTTCCTCCTCTTTGTTCACTGCAGACACTCCTTGGAAAAAGTCTGCAGATTCTGAAGGGATTTCAATGGCCACAGCATTTGCTCCAGACTGAGCACCTTCCATCATTAAGAGATTCCTGGGCATTGGAACAGGAACACGTTTTAAGACTTTACTTTTGGGAAGAGCTGAAGTGTAGGATGCCCTTGTTTGTTGGGTAGTCTGGCAAAGTGGTGATGGTACTAGCATGTCTTGCATCTGCTTTGTCGGACATAATTCAACATTACTGACAGAAGATGCACCATCTGTCTCAATAGATGAGGTTCTGATATAACTGACATTGGACTCACACTTGTTGGTAATAGCCTGCTTTGGAGTTAGTGTTGGACTTTTATCTTTCTCAAAATTGATCATGACGTGTTCAAAGTATTTTGAGAAAACGTTGGAATCAACTTCAAAAGGATCTTGATTAGGGATGAAATTTTTACCCAAGGATCCTTGTTCTAAGCACAGAGGTTCAATACTCATCTTCCTGTTTTCCTTTAACAATCTTCTTTCTGTGTTACTTTCTCCTTCTGGCTTTTTGTGACCTTGAAGTCCATTTGCCTCATGACTGTTTAATCCAATAAAGTTTTTCATAAATTTTAGTTTATCTTCTGTGGATAGGCCTGCAGCTTCTTCCCAAAGAGGAACAAAGCTCTTGTCATCTGCTTGTCCTCTGTCTATACTTGAATTATTTCGCTCTTTTGGTGCCTCCAGTTCATCTAAACTTTTAGAAGTTGTTAACTTTTGACAGGGATTGTGATTGGCAGACTCATGCAAGAGTGGAAACTCAATATTTTCAGTATGGTGTGGGTAAACAAGCCACTGAGGTTCATTTTGGGCCACTGCAGGATTGAGTTTTGCTCCATCTACTGCACTCGATTGATCAACAGATGGATGGGGATAGACCAAAGGCTGGAGACCTTCCCCACCAGGATCTGTTGTAGGAATATAGAGAACAAAATGACCTGCATCAGTATTATCTGTGCAAGAAGAATCTGTGTTTTCAAAATTGATGAGTTGCTCAGTGTCCATTTTCTTAACCTGAAGCTGCAGAATATCTCCAGCTTGCTTGGCTATCTGTAATATCAGAGATATAGATGTCATTTTTTCAGTGATTTCATTTTTATAACACATAAGTCATTTACACATCATTTGATTATTAGTTAAAAAGTTAAATGCATATCCTTTACAGGACTTTGCAAATCAACCCCAGCTTTTTAACGCTGTTTGTGATTTTTCTAGGCATTATTACGTTCAGTAGTTTGCCATTGCTTTCTGTACGGGTGGTGCCATCGCCCTTTGTAAAAATCCATGCTAAACAATTTGCAACCAAACTGTCCGCAGCGTGATTCGAACTCAGAACGTTGGGTTAATAGACCGAGTTAATAGTCACTATCCTCTAGGCCACAGTCGCCACCGATTATTAGCTACTGAACTGATATCATAGCAATCTGAGCTGACCCATATGTGTGCAGTCTTCTCCAGCAGACCTGAAAGAGTATCTTCTTCGAACGCTCCATATCGACCACTGGTTAACCACACTGTGTGATTTGTATGTGAGCTGAGCCTAAGAACGATTTACGTTGTGCCAGTTATACACCTACAAGTAGGCCAACACATCCAATTTCTGAGATGCTTTTTGTTTACAAGGGTAGCATTCCTAGGTCCTACATCAGTCGCCTCTAACGACATGCCTTGTAGGTCACAGTGGTATTATTCTTTGCTTACCTTGGAACCCGCACCACACGGACGAGTCCTCAATGGGGCAAACTGATGGTTCATGGGGCTTGCTTGTTGACCATACCCCTCACTTAGCTGCACTGGCATCCAGTTATGATTGTACAGCATCTAAAGTTCAAATTCCTTAAATAGCTGGATAGATTCAAGATGAATCTTTAGTACCTTCAACAGGTGATCACGGAGAAACCAAACGACACCCCTCCTATCTATGTCTCCAACAATCAGTGCTGCTAATGTTTCTTTCTGCTCTCACTGCTGTAAACACCTGAATGTCCCATTTCATCAACATTTGACAAATGTCCTGTTGCATTTTCTTCTTCTTTGAATGCTCCATATCGCCCACACGTTAACCACTCTTTGTGATTTGAGCCTAAGAGCAATTGTACATTGTGCTAGTTATGTACCTACAAGGCCAACACATCCGATTTCTGTGACACTTTTTATTTACTATGGTAGCTTCCCTAGGCCCCTTCCTCAGTTGTCTCTTACTACATGCCTTGTAGGTCGCAGTTTTACTATTCTTTGCTTCCCCCATGATGCCTTGTTGCATCAAAATCTAGATAAAGCCTTAAGGGCACTTATGATCTTCCAGACACAAAAAGAGAATTGTTCAACACAATATTTCTCCCTACATTATGCTATCAGTGCCAAACCTGGACACTGACATTAAATGACAGAAGAAAACTAGTCACAACAGAGATGAAGTG
Source organism: Arion vulgaris (assembly GCA_020796225.1). Taxonomy (NCBI): domain Eukaryota; kingdom Metazoa; phylum Mollusca; class Gastropoda; order Stylommatophora; family Arionidae; genus Arion; species Arion vulgaris. Next base: position 6,659,028 of record CM036774.1, read on the forward strand.
TCTACGAAGAATGCTGGGAGTAACAAGAAGAGACCAGTTTAGAAATGAAGACATCAGGTAAAAAGAGAGTACAACATCAGTAGTGAACTTTATCAAGAAGCAACAAATTAAATGGTTCGCCACATAAGCAGATTACCAACAGGCAGTAAACCACAAGTGCAATGTTGCTCTGATACAGTGGATACAAAGCAAAAGGCCAGCCACACAAAAGGTGGATCTCAGAGATAATAGAGGCGACGAAAGACACTATTTATGAAGCACAAACAAAAGCCGGTGCTCGAAAACTCTTCTTACCCTGAAACCATGAGGCAAACCAGGATTGGAGAAGAGACAGAAAGACAATGTGCATAGAGAGGCTCGCTCCAGGTGTCTCCTTTTTCGACATGACGCTGAAAGGCAAACAGGATTAGAGAATAGATAGATGATCTTACGGTATGTTCCACTACTTCCAGAAGTCTCTCCAAATCACCAACAAGAAAATGTTTAGCTGTTGATGTTTCATCCTATGACATTGAATACGGACACACTCCTACACCAATTTTGGTTTCTTCATTTTACATCTGCTAGCCCAAGTAAGAAAATGAAGACTATAGTAAAGGTAAGATTGAGCACGACGGCTTTAGAGGACATCTGGTCTATTAGAGAGAGAAATTACGAAGGACTGTTAAGGGTGGCAAAGTTCTGCTCAGGACAAGCATCATTTGATAATGATATATAAAGGTATTAGATCAGACACTTAAGGAATAAATTAACAAACTAATTGCAACAAACACAAACTTTCTTACCCTCACAGCTTCTAACAACTCTGCATCACTTCCAACTTGAACCTGAAATGGAATACAAAATTGAGCACATTTAAACACATTTAATAAGTAGGGTCTCAATGGCGAAGTGGTTATATCGTTTGCCTTTCACACTGAGGGTTGTGGGTTCAAATATGGACCGAGACATATGTGCAAGTTTTTCATGAGATTCCTAGGATTGTTGCCGGAGCTACAGAGTTGATGCTTTGTGCAATGCTCTCGGTAGATGGCATGCTATCTATGCCGACAGGGACGGAGACATATGAGGAAACCCGATGCAATGAAGTAAATCCTTCCCTTTTAGACCCTTTGAACATATGTCATATTCAATGCACAGTCACAAAAAATAGCTACATGTAAAATGCGATGCCTGTGAAAAGTTACCATCAACACCAGAAAAGGCAGAATCACCAACATCAGCATAAGAAAGAAAGTTGGCACAAAACCATGCTTGAATTACATAAAGAAACAAAGAAAGAAGTGGTTTGGCCACTTAATAAGAATGCATCCAAACTCCACAGTATACAGTCTTCTACAACAGAACATCGGGAAAAAAGGCAAGAGAAAGACCACGGAAAAGATGGTTAGATGGCGTGGCAGAATCCTGTGAAAGAGCAAAAATAATCACACAAGCCACCAGAACAGCGCAAGACAAAACAGAAAACCACGACACTGGGCAACAACCAGGTAGCAGTTTGACGACAAAAGAAGATGAACATATAATATGCAAACGGTGAGCAAATAGACTTTGGGATGGCTGCTGCAGCAGAGGACAGAGCACGAATGGGAATGCCCAATGTGCCATGATGTCGATCGCATAACATTACATAACATACAATAAGCAAATAATAGGAAGTACTTTCACAAAAGATTATTAAAATGGACAGAGAAATCAAGACAAGATGCCAAAAGGTCAATGCAGTGACATACCAACTGTCCCTATTGCTCAAACACCAAAACACAGACATGGCAGTCAAGTGACAACTGATGAATTGCATATTTCTACCAACTCTCTGTTTTCAATGTCAAAATATGGTCTCTAACTAAATCCCAAGAAAGAAAGATCACAACATGTGAAATGAACTGTTCAAGAAAAGCAGTCGATGTTACAAGACAGGATAGATTAAGAAATGAGAACATTAGAAACATCGTTGGAATCACACATATTAGAAACACACATGTATCCAACATATTGAAAATCATGGCATATCCTTTACAGGATATAGCCATTAACAACAGTAAACGAGTCGTCAATTTTCTAGGCACCACTTATACGTTCCCAATACTGATTGTGGGAAGGGACATAGAAGATGTGGATGAATTTGTCTACCTTGGAAGTAAGATCAGCAGATCAGGAGGAACAGATGAGGACATTAATGCTAGGATTAGGAAGGCCCGACAGGCCTTGCGATCCTGCACATGGTGTGGAAGTCCGTTGCTATCTCCACGAAAACAAAGCTCAGGATTTTCAGCTCAAATGTGAAGTCGGTGTTGCTGTATGGCTCGTAAACTTGGCGAGTCACTAGGGCAAATACAAATAAGATCCAGACCTTTGTCAACGGATGTTTAAGGCGGATTCTCAGATTGAGATGGTATAGAGTTACAAACACGGATCTGTGGATAAGAACAGGGCAGGAACCTATGATGACACAGGTCAAGAGGAGAAGATGGCGATGGATAGGCCATATCTTGCGGAAGACACAGTCAAGTGTCACTAGACAGGTGCTCGAGTGGAACCCGCAAAAGAGAACGCCCTAAGCAGACTTGGAGACGAGGTCTAATTGAGGAGCTGAAGAGTGCTCAATTGACCTGGGAGACCATAAAAAGAACAGCCAGAGACCGAGAAGATTGGCGAACAACTGTTGAGGCCCTATGCTCCACGAGGAGCGGAGAGGATTAATGACTTATACGTTCAGTAGTTTGCTTTCTGAACGGTGTGGTATATTTTTATTGTTCATAAAATCACTAATCTGCTTCCCAACTTGCCTGCCACAGAGTTTGAACCAGGTACGCTTGAGTTGTGATCAAGCTCAATACCGCTTCAGCTACAGACGCTGACAACATATTATTAAATGATTCGATCACCTCTCTTCTTCTTCGCGTTCGTTCTTTACGACTAATTTTAATCACTCTTTTTGATATGTTTGATCTTTGCCAAGAACGTGTATACGTTGCACATTGGTTTGGTAGGCCCCTAAACGCATAGACTTCTACACGTTTAGGACATGTGCATCCGATTTCAGCCAAACCTCCTCAGTCGCCTCTACGACATGCGTGGCAGGTAACAGTGGTTCTATTCTTTACACCCCAAATTTGGGCCCCGGTAACCACTCAGGTGGATTCGATCATCTAATGAGAATTAAATCAGATCTACTACCATCTTGCACCTGTAACAACAACCGCAACCCGGAAGCAGAGAGGTAAGAAGACCAAGAACCCGATGAATAGATAATATCACAGATATCCTGCAATATCAAAGACTAACAACTACAGATGTAACACAGGATAGAAAACTTAAACTCCCCACGATGCTTAATGGCACATGCGGATAAGATGTTCTTGCCCTTAAACATGGGTGGTTGTGCTTGGTGTGATGATTGTACTTACCCAGTCAGGCGGATCCACCAGATAGTGGGATAACCTTCAAAAATGGGAATGTTGGCTGCAATCTATGCCGGTTTAATACAGGATCAATAAGCAGCTGTTTATCCTGTTACAAAATTCCAGACAGCGAAGTCCTCACAAGAGCAAAGATCCCAGCGTCAACACCCTGTTGCAGAAGGCCCAACTGAGATGGGTCGGTCACGTTGCTCGGATGCCTGATAAACGCATCCCAAAGCAGTTGATGTATGGCGAGCTTGAAGAGGGCAGACGTTTAGCTGGTGGACAGAAAACGCTTTAAAGACACTCTTAAAGTGTCTGAAATGCTTCAATATAGACAATACGTGCTGGGAATCCCTTTCGCAAGATCGCCAAATGTGGCGCTGTAACAACAAAAGAGGAACCCGAATAGCTGAGAATCATCGTATTGTTGAGTCACAGAGAAAACGAGCAGCGCCAAAAAACAGAGCATACAACACGCACATGTCTAACCTTGATCATGTATGCCCCACCTGTGGTCGGGATTCTGTTCTAGGATTGGACTCTACAGTCACCTCTGCACACACCAGAGAGGTGCAACAGCACACGTCTGAGATTGTTGTCATCATCGCTTGCGATGGACGGCTATATATATTCTGTAAAAAGGATTATTATCTATCAGTTTGTCCCAGTTGGAACTTGGCTACCATGGTCTATTTTTACTCTATTGTTTTGCCTCACAGTGTCAGGATAAGAAGAGATTCATAGAACAGGATCTTGTGTGCTGCTTCATATATGGTGTCTTCCACTGCCTCTGCTCTTTGAGGCACACTCTTGGTAATCTGCTTATGTGACTGAGCCCCAACGCTTCAGCCTACAAGGCATGTGATAAGAGGCAACTGAGGTAGGGGCCTAGGAAGCTATGATAGTATATAAAAAGCATTGCAGAAATCGAATGTGCTGACCTACTTGTAGGTGCATAACTGGCATAAAGTGCTTTATGCAAAGAAGCAAAGAATAGTACCACTGTGACCTACAATGTATGTCGTAAGAGACGACTGATGTAGGCCCTAGGGATGCTACCTAGTAAATATAAAGCATAGCAGAAATCAGATGTGCTGGCCTACTTGTAGGCGATAACTGGCACAACGTACAATCGCTCTTAGGCTCAGATCACATACAAAACCCTGAGTGGTTGAAAAGTGTTCGATATGAGCATACCAAGAAGAAGAATAGTTTACCAAATAATGTGATATAATACAAAAACATTGCTTACCCAATCATTTTCATCATCCAAGTATGTGACACTTATTGTCTCTGGGTTTCATACATTCGCTGTAATTATAAATAGCAATCAAATACAACATATAAAATTTACATAACTGCAAGTGCAATATGACATTCATTATGTTAAGAGCACTTACTTATAATCCACACAAACATATGTTATCAATTATTGTGACAGATCATCAATCAATCATATCCATGACATTTCTACTGTTCTTCCTATCACTCTTCTCCGGTGCTTGTTCTACGCTCTCCTCTCATTCCTTGACCATTACTGTCTGAATAAATACTGTCAGGACTTCAGATGTATCATACATACATAACTTTTTATCTCCTGTTAAGACTGTCAATTGACACAGCAGTTGTAGCTTAACGGTAGTGAGTTAATCACAACCCAATTGCATACCGAGTTCAAACTCTCGCATGCGGCAAAGTTGGAAGCAAATAATGGATCTGGTTTTCTGCTTATAATAGACCACGCCTGCACGAAAGGTCCTGAAAGTTACTTAACTATATAAGGTGTACTGAAAATGTGAGACTGTTTACTATTGTGATTGCCAAGTACAAAATAGGGCCCTATTTTCATACTATCCGTTGTTCTCAAAACCAGGGTTTTTTGCCAAACAACTGAGGTAGAGGATCCTACGCAGGTATCTACTTATAATGCATTGCAGTCTCTTGATATTTTGCTAGTTGGTCATCCATCAAATAAAAATATTGGCTAACCTAAAATTGTATAAAACGCTCCCTGTCTCTCATTAGTGGTACTTGCATTATTGTATTTAAGTGATTTAACAGCTTGACATACATAGAGTAGTATCATAGAGAGTACACCTGCACAGGCAGGACTGAAAATAACTGCCTTTTAATATCAAATCATCTTCACCATCGCCCACTATTTCTAAGCAATATGTAAATCGCGAAGGGCACAAACGAAATTCAATATCCAGCACTGACTTCGACTGCCAGTACAAAATCTCAAGTCTAAGCTGCAAAAATAAATAAACACACACACACACACAAAGTAATTGTATAGAGAAGTTACCAGATCAGAATTAATGATTTGTTAGTATTAATGCTCAAGACAACATATTTATGCAAACATAGAAAAGAAGTACAATCAACACAAATACATATATATTCGATCAGTGAATAAGATCCATTTATTTTTTACCAGAGCTTCAAAATGTCGCCATGTTTCCAAATCATCAGGTCTCAGACACAATGGATCTGGTTGTTCTGCTTCATTTGTATCGCACAGCCGCACTGCCACGACAAGGTCCTCGTCCCCCATGTATGTTACTTACACTACTGTAAGGTGTACTGAAAATGTCTTTCAAAAGAGAAGTGGTTGAAGTACAGTAGTTGTGAATAGTAGTCAACACGAAAATACAACAAAATGGCCTTCTAATAACTCTGTCGTCAGCTTCAGGTTGATCGAGGAAAAAAGTCTAAACAAACCAAATTGTACACAACACATATCACTGCGCACAGTGTAAAATAATGAAAGAGTCCCTCATATTAACTAACAGAACCAATCTTGAAAATAATATATTTTAATCAAAAAGTAACGAAAAACACTACAGCAATCATAAATACGTTTGTATATATTTGCACAAGAAAAATGCACAGTATAATGTTGCTTGCAGTTGTGAATTATAGCAATGTTTGTTTACTACTTTTTGTTATTAGAACATATCTATTTTTAGAACGTGACGTATTTTGGCAGGGGTCAACACCATGTGATCGATCAAACACAAGTTACTATTTATAACTCATATGGACTGCGAAGCCAAAGTGTACACGGGATTCTCCATTGGTTACTACTGCGAAATTTATGATTTTAAATACATTTTAATCTTTGATCTTTACTAACAGCAACGCAGATCAATATATAAGACTGCTGATTACTCTATTTAAAAATTGATGTTTACCTCATCAAGTTGTGTCATCTGTGATAACTATGATGTTCTAAAACGCGCCGTCATGTCTATGAAATGGAACGATTCATAATTGATTAACATGAAAATACATAACTCGTTCTTACTTTATCAACAAACTCGCATATTACATGCCAACTGTCGTCGACTATCATTAACATTCACCAACTTTCTACGTCTAATGTTATTAAAAAATGATGTGGTTTTCTTGTTTACGCAACACATATGCATGTTCATTTCATTACTCTATCTCGAATTCTAAATCAGCTTCAGTGCCCTCATCTTACAGCTGGTCGTAAAGAAACCAAAGAACATCTCCCTTATCCATCATCACTTCCCCGACGATCAATGCTGTTGATGCACGTCTATTTACTCTTCATTGTCGAACTCTTCGTCCCACTCTTTCATCCACTCACACCGCCTTCTGCATTTTGAATCTTCCGAGGCATTGACGAGAGTCTAAAACAACTGCCCCAGCAAAAGGAGTTCCAGAGTAACCACTGAGGAGGACAGCAGCAACGGTCTCAACGGGGGTATCTGAGGCGCAGAGTTAGGTAATCCCCCCCTTCCGTTTTCAATGGTACTATGTTCGCACCCTTCACTTGTGGATAGATCGAGATATTTTTCCAGAGATCCCTGATGTCAGTGTAGGTGAGATCGAGTTCCTAGTTCTATCGGTGACGGACGATAAAACGTACATCCTGCGTTCAAGATGAACCCTTAAAATAACCCTTGGTAGTTCTCAACAAGCCGCTGCCTGGACAAAATTAATTAGAACTTTTTTTTTTATTTCGACAAAATATTTACACCATCTTCTAAATTATATTGGCAACCCTCGCTGGTGCTATGGAGTTCGTGCACTGCCGCTGAGATCTTCATGTTTAACAAAGAGATCGGCGCACAACATGGTTACTCACCGAAGTGCGATGATGATGGTCATATCAATCAAATCCAACAATCTTCTTCTTTGCGTTTGTTCTTTACGACCAATTTTAATCACTCTTTGTGATATGTTTGATCTTTGCCAAGAACGTGTATACGTTGTACATTGGTTTGGTAGGACCCTAAGCGCATAGACTTCTACACGTTTAGGACACGTGCATCCGATTTCAGCCAAATCTAACAATCTGTTGTGGCACGTGCGGAGTCTGAACATTATGACTTTTCTGTAAAGCTGGTAATTTGAATTGTTCATCTCGCCCATGGGGCCCGTAAGGAAGCAAAGAATAGTAGCACTGCGACATACAAGGCATGTCGTAAGAGGCGACTGATATAGGACCTAGGGAAGTTACTCTAGTAAATAAAAAAACGTCGCAGAAATTGGATTCGCTGGCCTACTTGTAGGTGCATAACTGGCACAACGTACAATCGCTCTTATGCTCATTGTTCATTGCTCATTTTAGGATCACCTTCATCGGACATGTCCATAATTGCTCCGATCTCCTCCCAAGCATGTATCTCAATGTGTTCAGGCTAACAACTCCTGTTCTGTGTTGATTGATGTATCTACTAGGTGTTCTCTGTGGTTTTCCTCCTTGCCGCACCTATCGGTATGCACAACTTGCGCAACCAAGATAGAGAATATTATTTATCTTCGTCGTTGAAATCTTCAGAGCGTATGCTTTCTCTGAGAGCGTTGATGATGTCGCTTCTGTCCATAGAAGACCCATTCTCAATTGTAGCATTCCCGCCAGTGCGACTGCTCACTCATACAATCACATACAACTCACACAGAGTGATTAACAAGTGGTCGATATGGAGGTTAGAAGAAGAAGAATTGTTCATCTTGTCGTCGTGATGTTCAACTTCTCACTTCAGTGTATATTTTCTTGTGAGAAATCTCTACCCCTTCATAGTTTATACTCACTTCAGTTTGTGGTAGTTTTGTCCCTTATTTTCCAATCTGTCCCTTCCTTTCTCTTTTGTCCTGCTCTGCTTTTTTGCCGTTAGGTGTAGCAGGTTTAACTGATGATCGTCGGTTTCCACGATAGTGCACGTTCGGTCGCTTGATTTGTTGTGTTCTTCTCTGCTTTTTTTTGCCGTTAGGGCAGGTTTAAAACGATGATCGATTTCAGAGAGTGACGTTCGGTCACTGATATGATGTCTTGCTTTTTTCCATGCAGATGTTTAACTATGATCGTTTTCAAGATAGTGCACGCTCGGTCGCTTGATATAATGCGGTATTGTGGAGTTTTAAGATATCTTAACTCCATCAATCCATCTTTTTCTTGGTCTACCCCTTCCTCTTGATGATTCCATTTTCAAGTTTGTACGCTCTTGCAACTGATGTATTCGGGTTCATTCTCACCAAGTGGCCAAACCATTTGAGTCTCTGTTTTTAAATGAATCTAATAGCAGGTGTTGTTCCGACTGTTCTTCCAATATGTTCGCCTCACCAATAACTGCCAATTTGGATTGCTTTATCGCAGCCCTTTTAAATTGCAGGAATAATTTGTTCTGTGTTTCTGTTAAGTCCTTTAACTCTTTCATTTATATAATTCCTCATGAAAACCAAGATTCCAAGTATCCACACTGTTGCAGAAGGCTCGGGTGGCGTTGCGCAGATGCCTGATAAACACATTCCAAAACCGCTGCTGTATGGTGAGCGTGATGGATGCAAACAACCAGTTGGTGGACATGAAGAAAACTTATGGTGAGAATTGAAGGTTTAGAACACATTGTGTCAGCAAGTAAAATAAATGGGAGACCAGATATAGTAAAACATAGAGAAAGAAAATTGTTAACAGTCTGACCTCGTGTCCCGGAAGAGAGTCAGCATTCGAACTAATAGTCAGCACCAAGAACAGACGTTTGTGGAGATCCGTGATCGAATACGCCAGCCGACATGACACATGATGATGTTTGCGTAAAAGAACCATTCACTGTGGAAAAGAATAGAATGTAAAGTCAATATCCATGAAAGTTTGAAATAAGAAAGAAAGAAAAAAATGTAACAAATTTCTACCAAATCTTCTATGATGAAATAACTACGCTGTTACAAAGTGCTTGTCTGACGAAATCAATGTATGCTGTGTCGAAAGACAAGATAGATATATTGGAGATTTGCTTCAATATATCAATGGCCAATGAGTCATTCGTAGGTGTCGATTCCTCCACGTCAGCGTTTCCCAAAGTGGGCGGTACCGCCCCCCAGTGGGCGATGAAGCGTTCTAGGGGGGCATTAGTGAGTTCAGAAGAATTTGGACGGTGTTCATCCGATTAGGTGTCGGTGGTTTCTTAAAGAAGAAATTAATTATAAATATTTAAAAAAAATTATTTTCGTCATTTTGCTATTGAATAATCATTTAAAATGTGAATTCTGCATTTAAGTTCAGTTTATGTCCGTCTTACACGATCCATTTTTTCATCAATTTTCTATTTCATGCATATATAATTATTTGAAAATTGACTATGTATGAAGAAATATATATCAATTTTCTATGTTAAAGAGAAAATAGAGCATATATACCGTGGGAAGGAGGCGGGAGGCGTTGGCAAACTTGAATAATGTGAGGCGTTCAAAGTTTATTTTATGCAAAGTGGGCGGTGGCTGAAAAGTTTGGGAATCTATGCTCCACGTCAATAATGGCTGACCATTCCGTTTCTATGGTTATTTTTTTGTAGTGTATAGGTGTTCAAGATAAGTAGCCGATTGACAAATGAAAACTTCCAATCGGGCTACTTTATCTGAAACCCTGTAGTTTGTCTCAGACAGTTGCAGTCACTTGCTTTCTTACCGACTTTGTCCTACTCTATGAGATTTCTAGTCGAGCGTCTGACCGAATGGATTAGAGCGCGGCTCCCATGCCGGAGACCCAGGTTCAATCCATCTCAAGACCAGTGAGTTTTTTTCTGTCGAGGGCATAAAGAAAACATCCTAACCCAAACAGTGTTACGACGACTCGTATTAACTCATGCGGCCATGAAATTCCACAGACTCACGTGCCTCTTGTCCTACACTACCCATAAAGCGGATTATCATGCAGTAACGGAGAGCACTAGCTAGTTGTTGCTGAACTCGCTTCCAAGGCCGGTGGTCTGGGTTCAGCTCGCAATGCGAGTGAAATTTTCCCGACCGCGACGGTTCTCAGGTCGACCCAGCCTCAACTGGGTACCAGACATGCCTGGGAAAGTAAAGGCGGCCGGCGTGATGCTGACCACATCACCCATCGTGCCGACGGTCAATGAAAATACAGGCCTAAACTGATTGACCTAATACCTCGAGGTATGAAAGGATTCCTTTACTTTGCTTTTACATGCAGTAACTACAGTTTTCTTTAATGGGATTTGAGCCTTCTGTTTGTTTGTTTTGTTTAGTCGTCAGATCATCATCACTGCACGTCGAACCAATTAGTCCATAAGTGCTCCGATCTCCTCCTTAGTATGTCTCTCAGTTTAGTTTAGTCGTCGATCATCATCACTGCACATAACCAATTTGTCCATAAGAGCTCCGATCTCTCCTTAGTATGTCTCTCAGTTTAGTTTAGTCGTCAGATCATCATCACTGCACGTCGAACCAATTAGTCCATAAGTGCTCCGATCTCCTCCTCAGTATGTATCTCAGCCTTCTGTCGTTGGGCTTAAAAACCCGAACTTTTGTGTACAATATGCTCCATGGTCACTATAATTTAATCTCCTTACTTGGGAAAAGTATTGTAGAAGTAGAACACAAGACAAGAAAAATGTCTCCTCAAGGGAGAGGAAGGGCTCATATTTGTTCCACAGACGGAAGAATGGCTTACTTGCAACGACTGCAATGGCTAACTGAATACGCATAAATGTATACATTTTAAAAAGTGCCTGCGTCATTAAGGGCCAGTGGGGCGGCTCACCAAAATAAGGTGTAACGTGTTTATTATTGTATATCCTAACGAAACCATGATTTTTCCAAAATGTATGTATGGCCACCAAAAAAATGATCACGAGCCGCCACTGATTTTAAACCTGCTCAACAAACTCATCTCGGGTTTTTTAAAAGCGTATAAAAAGTTTTAAATGGTCTCTCGGCTGAGCTTGCGACGTGATCTCTGGTTTACTTTGGACCACAAACTGGGACGTCAGATTACGATCTGCCAGGTTTTCAAAGTTCGTTTCAGGTCGACTGAGTGTGATCGGTGTTACCTCTCAGCTCATGCAGGAGAATACAGTCTTGTGTAGGACATGTCCTGGTGTCTGTTCTACTTGCTGACACTGACCATAGTCAACTCTAGATAAGTTTATAGTTGGCTCTGCACTGACAGAGTTGTTTGACTTATTCCTAGTCTATACAAGTGTCTACAGTGTCTGGTACGTATGCGAAATCGTGCCTGGGATTTGGAAAACGGGTAGGAAAATATAAAATATATTAAGAGGAATCGACGGAAGACTCCTTAGAAGAATACTTAGTTATACCTGGGAAGATGAAAAATCGAAAATCGTGGCATATCATTTACATGATGTCACCATCGACAACGGTAAACGAGTCGTTGATTTTCTAGGCACCACTTATACATTCAGTAGTTTACCATTGCTTTCTGAAAGATCAGTTCTATTTTTATCGTTCGTAAAAATCTTGTATTTTTTCTTTCTGTAGTCTTTCTCTGCTTTTTTGCCTTTAGGCGTCGAAACTTTAATTGATGATCGGTTTCCGAGATAGTTCACGCTCTGTCGCTTGATATGCTATGGTATTGTGGAGTTTAAGGTGTCTGTAACTCCATCAATTCATCTTTTTCTTGGTCTGCCCCTTCTTCTTGATGATTTTAATTTCAGGTTGTACGCTACTGGAACTGGTGTATTCGGGTTCATTCTCACCAGGTAGCCAAACTATTTTAGTCTCGGTTTTTCAATGAATTTAACAACAGGTGTTGTTCCGATTTGTGTGCGCTTCATAAATAGTGTCTTTCGTCGCCTCTGTTATCTCTGAGATCCACCTTTTGCATGGCCGGCCTTTTGCTTTGTAACCATTCATTAGGGGGCAAAATTTCTCCTTGAGGTGCACTGTCTATTGGTAATATATGGTCTGGAAGATATAAATAGATATATGAAAAAGAGAAGATGACAATGGATTGAACCTGTTCTCGGGATGAGATTTTAAAAAAAGACGACTAAAACATGAAATGCAATTGGAAACCGTAGAGAAAGCGGAAAAAAAATTAAGACAAAGAGATGCATGGAGATACATTTTAGAAACAAAGCATTAGGTTTGAGGTGGGGAGAAAGACACAAGACTGAATAGAATGGACTTTTTTCTTTTCCGAATGTGTCATTCGATGCGGTGTGGACTGATGATGATCTATTTGAAACTTTAATAAATTTCGTTTCATTTTTCATTATTAATCTTTCTATCTAATTGCACAATTTCATTAAACTGTGCGTATAATTGCCAGCTGATTTAAATAAGATGAACGGAGTCAGGAGGGGTTACAACTCGTACTAAAATAACTCTACTGCAGTAACACATTTGATTAGTTGTCTCCCATATTATTTTTTAAACTTGATATATAGGTCTCATTAATATATATTATCTATCTAGCGAACTATCTATCGATCTATCTGCGCCCGCCTGCCCAGCGTGGTCGTAGCGCGTTGGACGATGGGTGACAAGCTCCCTGTGTGTGCGGTTAAACTACTGGACGTAATAATGCATAGAAAAATCACAAACAGCGTTAAAAAGCTGGGGTTGATTCGCAAAGTCCTGTAAAGGATATGCAGTTAACTCATCATCATCATCATCAGGTGCCGTCTCCACATCGAACGTTGGCTGCAATGAACCTCCAGCATCCTCTGTCTTTCGCCTTGGTGTTGCACACTGCCAGACTGTAACCTGTCCATTTCTTAAAGTTTCCTCCCACTTATCTCTCGGTCTTCCTCTTGCTCTTCCCCCTCAACTTTTCCCTCTAGTAAATGTTTTATCATGGTGTCATGTCTTTTATGTGCCCAAAATACTTTACTTGTCTGAATTTTATTCTCTTAATAATTGTTTCTTCATGCCTAGTTTTCCTAAAACTTGTTTATTTGTTTGTTTTTCTGTCCATGAAACTCTGCCTATTCTTCTATATATCCACATCTCAAATGCATCAATTCTGTCTTCTAACTGCTTGTTCACTGTCCATGTTTCCGAGCCATACATTAGCACTTCGAGCCACACATTACATTGGCAGTTAACTAACTAACCAATAACCAGACATAACAGAAAACTGTTTTACACACCTTTCACGCTCCTTGCAAGATTGTGTACCACAGGACCTTACAGTCTACAGTACTATCATAAACAGCTCCGACAACAGAGCTCCGTTGAGAATCAACCGAAACGTATGCTTATCCTTCGTTATACCTGAAATACATCATTTGCTACTTCTTCTTCTTTCTTCTTCCACAATTTACAGGGCCTTGCCATGCTAGGATACAGAGAGGCGGCCGCATCAATGGGGGCGGCATAAGCAGCAAAATCAACCCTACAATTGAAGGTTATTTTAAAGAAAAAAGATTTAAGGGGCGGCATTTCGAAGACTTGCATCATACTGAGAAAATATATCGCACGGTCCTGACCATTCACTTTATAGAAGTATTATCATTTGTTACAGATTTCTAGAAAAGAGACACTGGACATGCCAAAGTAGTTGGCAACCCCTCGGGGTTTCCACCCAGTGGCGGCTCGTGATCATTTTTGTTAGTGGAGCCAGACCAATATTTTTGGAAAAATCATGGTTTCGGTTCGGATATATTTTAATGTATAAAATAAAAAATACGTTACACCTTATTTTTTATGGGGCCAGCCCCGCTGGCCTTAATGACGAGCCGTCACTGTTTCCACCTATGTTTATAATATATTTATTTATGTTTACGAAAAGCTAAAGGGGATTGAGGGCTTTATTTGTGCTAACAAAATTGGTTTATTCATCCCCTGAAGCACTGGATGCAAAAGTAGGCCATTCCTGTCGTAGTAAGCTCACCTCAACATTATCTTCACCTGATGATTAGATAGAATATTTAAGCGAACGAAACACCCATGTGGTGCCGGAACTCGCAAGGGGAGCAAAGAGCAATATCACTGCAACCTGCAATTCATGTCGTAAGAGGCGACTGATGTAGGCCTTAGGGATGCTTCCCTAGTAAATAAAAAGCAGCGCAGAAATAGGAAGTGCTGGCCTACTTGTAGGCGCATAACTGACACAATGTACAATCGCTCTTAATCTCAGATCACATACAAATCACACAGAGTGGTTGACAAGTGCTCGATATGGAGCGTTCGAAGAAGAAGAAGAAGCGAACAAAAGAATAATCGATCGATATATCTACCTACATACCTACCTACCTACCTACCTACCTACTACCTACATACCTACCTACCTCCTCCTACCTCCTACATACCTACCTCCTACCCACCTACACTACCTACATCCTACCTACCTCCTCATCCTACATACCACACTACACCTACCTACATACCTCCTACATGCCTCCTACATGCCCTCCTCCTACCTACATACCACCTACATACCTCATACCCCTCCCACCTACCTCCTGCACTACCATGACCTCCTACCATCCTGCCTACCTACCTGACCTACATCCTACATCCTACCCTACCCTACATACCACCTACATGCCTACTCACCACATACCTACATACCACCTACTACTCCTACCTACCTCCTACCTCATACCTACCTACCTACCTACCTACACACTCTACCTACCTACACCTACCTACCTACATCCTCACCCATCATACATACCTACCTACCTACCTACTACACCTACATACCACTACATACCTACCTACCTACCTACTACATACCACATACCTACCTACCTATCTGCCTGTCTGTCTATATCCATCTATCCATCGACCAGTCTACCTACCTACGTGTCTGTTTGCCTGTCTGTCTAGCTGTCTATCTCTCTGTCTGTCATTCTTCTTCTTCTTCTTCTTTGCGTTCGTTCTTTGCTGCCAAATTTTAACATTCTTATTGTGATATATAATTGATCTTTGACAAGAACGTTTTTATGTTGTGCCTAATTATGCGCCTAATGGTGACTAGGCCAGCACATCTGATTTAAAGTTAATTGCATATCCTTTACAGGACTTTGCGAATCAACCCCATATTTTTACGCTGTTTGTGATTTTTCTAGGCATTATTACGTTCAGTAGTTTGCCATTGCTTTCTGAATAGGTGGTGCCAGCCTCCTTTTGTAAAAATCCACGCGACACAATTTGCAACCAAACTGTCCGCAGCGTGATTCGAACTCAGAACGTCGGGTTAATAGACCGAGTCACTATCCCCTCGGCCACAGACGTCACCACATCCGATTTAGAGCCAGCATTTTATTTACTAGGGTAGCGTGCCCTAGGATTGCTCTTTTACGATCATCTTTCGCCGTATATTTGGACTTTATGATCTACGCCAAAGAGCTGTGCAGCCTTTCTGACTATGTTCCTGATTAAGAACATTTCTCTGTGTTTTTGGGGCCCATAAGCTTGCCCTGTGACGGCATCTTACTCCTGCAATACAACGTGAAATGTGTTGGCCTTCGCCATTTTTCAGAGTTACATAGCCATATCAAATGTTTATAATATCGGTCTTACTTTTCTGACCACGTTGAGTTTATTCTGGAATAGAAACATTCTCAGCCTTTTCGAGGCGCGTGTCGGCACTTGGCAATTTGCAGTTTCTACTCTGCATTTGCCCTGGCCCGGGAAACACTGGATTGGGGCTGCGCACAAATAATGTAGATGTTCGTTTCATTTGCGCTCGTCAAGCATCACCCACCCCGGTTTTTCCGGGGATGTTAGTTGTAAGAACAACAGTACCGTGCCCGGTTGCTTCAGGGAAGGCAGCTTCCTTTAGACGCTAAAACGCAACTTTAGGATTTGCGCTCGGCCAACTTTACCCAATAGATATATCTGCGCTTGGCCTCTTGTACGGAGTTAACTGCAATCTTCCCTTGTGTCCTCACTTCATATTGCATCTTTTTCGACGACCTTGCCGAGAGTTGGCAACGGCTCTCGTTATTTCGAGGGCACTTGAATATTTTCCTCCTGACGACTCGTACCTTATCAGTTTTATACGATTCGTTTTTTTATATTTATTTCGCTTTTCCCGTCGGCCGGGGGAGATGTGCAGAGACAGTCACTCGGGGACTCTTCTCGTCTATCTTGCGAGTAGATCTCGTATAACATAACTGCTTGCATCACTCTCTTATACCAGAGTAGCTCTCCCTCGATCTCTACCCGCTTAGCCAGACAGGATCCTCTGTCTGTTTCCAAGGTCATCACGCGGAGGTGGGGTAGGATCTTGATTAGTGCCAGCTCACTAACCCTGGCGTGTCGTTGTCTCTAGAATTGCGCCTTTGACCCCGTCTGTCATTCTATCTATCTGCACACTGTATATCATAGCCCCACTAGGAGCGTCCTCTCTCTCTCTCTCTTCATTTCTCTCTCCAAGTGCTCTATTTGTCTCGGTTCAAGCACGTCTACCGTCAGTTAACCAAACAAACGGTTAACCAACGAGAACTTTGTTCAAAGATAACCTGCCCAGAAATACTACGTGTAAGTCTGCATGTGTCGCTGTATGTCACACCACCGAATATATCATTCCTAGCACATCATATCTCTAGTCGGATTAACGAACTAACACCACCAAAGGTGTGCCCTCATGAAACGTAGTAAGTTATTGAAATTCAATATAGTTTGAAAAAAGAAGACAGTGGTGGGCATGGGCGTCCATACTCTAAAGGAGGGGAAGTGTCATCCCTTTAGAAAATGTCTTTTTGATCAAATACTTTTATGCGAATCTGATCTTTCCCTTTCCAAGTAGAAAACCACCTTCTTCGAACGCTCCATATCGATCACTCTGTGTGATTTGTATGTGACATGAGCCTAAGAGCGATTGTAGCCCGCTTGCCCAGCGTGTTCGTAGCGCGTTGGACTACGGGTGACAAGTTCTCTGTATGTGCGGGTTCAACTCCGCGGACTGGCAGAAAAGCTACAGGTTCCCCAGATTTACGGTGTTCGTGGCACCGAACTGAAGGGTTACGATGTCCATGACACCGAGCCGAAGAGCTTTCAGCTCAAGTGCTTCTGGATCGAAAAAAGAGCGATTGTACGTTGTGCCAGGTATGCGCCTACAGTGGCGGCTCGTGTTCATATTTGTTGGTGTGGCCAGACACAAATTTTCGGAAATATCATGGTTTTAGATTAGGTTATATTTTAATTTATAAAATAATAAATACACGTTAGACATTATTTTTATGGGGCCCGGCCCCACTGGCCCTTAATGACGAGCCGCCACTGTGCACCTACAAATAGGCCATCACATCCGATTTATGCGATGCTTTTTATTTACTAGGGTAGCTTCCTTAGGTCGTACATCACTCGTCTCTTACGACATACCTTGTAGGTTGCAGTGGTACTATTCTCTGCTTCCCTTGCGGGCACCGGTACCACACGGGCGAGAAAACTACCAACTAAATTTGAAGAAAAAAAATTTCTCCCCCCTCCCTTCAAGACTTCACGTACACGTCAGTAGGAGACGTCATAGTAGTCGAAATGACTACGCATAAAATATAGCACGCGAGCGGGAAAAAAATCACCAGCCCTCATCGAGCCCAAAGAAAGAGACACAACTTCCACTTGTACCGATCTAGTGCCTTTCTCTCTCACTAAAATCTAGCCTTATGCATGTCTTTGAGCTCTATTTCAAAAGTTCACCTCCGTGTCTTCCTTTATCCCCGTGGCGTCCACTGTTTTGTAGGCAAACAAAAATATGAATGACCTGAAACAAATAATTATACAACTCATTGAACATGGTTTCCCGACACGTATCAAACACGGCCAAACCGTGCAACGTCACAGAGTGACCAGGGAAGCCATATCGTGGGCCTTGTGGTAGATACTGAACCAGCGAGGGATGGTCATTGTATCCAAGACCTCATACTGTTAGTCTAGAGAGATGCACCGATTGATCTACCAGGCATGTCCTAAGAGTCGTCTAAGGTAGGGTTCGTCTTGGGGCTGGTTACTCCATTGGGTAGATGATTTGAGCTACAAAATCCAACCAACCATGAAATTG
This sequence comes from Arion vulgaris, assembly GCA_020796225.1. Classification (NCBI taxonomy): domain Eukaryota; kingdom Metazoa; phylum Mollusca; class Gastropoda; order Stylommatophora; family Arionidae; genus Arion; species Arion vulgaris. Next base: position 6,677,691 of record CM036774.1, read on the forward strand.
CTTGAGTTGGTTGATGGTATATGCCCCAACCGTGGTTAAAAAGGCACAAGCGAGAGAGAAGCGATAAGACATACAAAGAAGTAACCAACCATCTATATATATCACATCAATGCCGTGTCGTGGTACAGAGCGTCGGCCAAATCAGGCTGTAGTGTAAGGGGGCGGTATAAGCAGTGAAATGAGAATACAATTTGAACCATTCAATAATTAAAAATCTTTACGCAACGCTTTTCTATATTGGTTTATGTTATTCATATTTTGATGTACACGATTTAGTATTCCTACATTTTGTGCAAATGTTGTTTTACAGAAGAATGATGAGAATCCATGGACTGCTAAAATGACTAATGTTGAGGTATTGAATGAGATCAAGACACAAAGAAGGCTTATCATCAATATAAGAAAGAGGCAGTCATCATTTTTCGGGCATGTGATGAGGAGGGAAAGTTTAGAACACATTGGGACAACCGGTAAAATCGAGGGTAGACGAGACAGAGAGAGAACATTTTGGTTAGCCTGACTTCATGGCATGGTAGAGCGTCAACATCTGAGTTGATAGCAAACACCAGCGACAGAGATTTGTGAAGATACATGATCGCCTACGCCAGCCAGCACGGCACCTGATGATGATTATGACTTTTTGTGCAGTAGTTTGTGTGCATAATCGACGGTTATGTTAAAGAAAAAAATTTAAGGGCGGAATTTCGAAGACTTGCATCATACTGAGAAAATATACCGTACAGTCCTGGATCACATCATTCTCATCAGGTGCCGTGCCGGCTGGCGTAGGCGAACATGGATCTCCACAAATCTCTGTCTTTGGTGTTTGCTATTAACTCAGATGTTGACGCTCTACCACGCCATGAAGTACAGCTGCTGTATTCATTATGTTCCCAATTTTCTCCTCTCTCTTTGCCCGGGTCTATGTTCTGTACCATTCATGATTTTTGCTTTGTGTTGTCCCAATGTGTTCTAAACCTTCCCTCCTCATCACATGCCCGAAAAATTACAACTGCCTCTTTCTTATATTGATGATAAGCTTTCTCTGTGTCTTGATCTTATTCAACACCTCAACATTAGTCTTGTTAGCAGTCCATAGGATTCTTATCATTCTTCTGTAAAACCACATTTCTGTGGCCCTCGGAGATTTTTCGATCTGTTTGTTTATTGTCCGTGACTCGCATCCGTATGTCAGTATTGTTTCTATGTAGCACTGAATAACTCGCATTCTGAACGCAATTGACAATGACTTGTTGCAGATAATGCTTTTTATTTTGATGAACGATATCTGGATCACATACCGAAGACTATTAAATGCAACATATAACGAAATAAAAAAAATATAGACAAGAAACAAAATCTAAAGAAATTATTCAGGTTCAGCAATATGGGCTCACAACAACCTTATCAACACTCAACAACGCGAAGACAAGCTCCCTACGGCGTTACACTTCATAAGTGTCTATACAAGATAAGATGTATTGAACTGGAAAGTTCAAGACATGAAATGTGGCGTCCTTCACGGTCAGACTTCCTACGTATTGTCTTCGGCTGAAAAAGTGCCAGGATTGGTTCGGGTTAAGAATAATACCCTTTTTTTGTATTATTTAAATGTTTGTCTGAACACAACATTTTAATTTTATTTCTTGGAGTAAATATACTACATGTACACGTCAATTTTACTAGAACGTGTTATATTTCAGCCAAGTAAATGTTAAAGAAGCACACCGCGTGCTTCATTATGTGCTTCACGCGGTAACCTATAAATAGCAAACACTTTTCATTGGTGGTAGCTATCGCCTGACGACCATGAATTAAGCGAGTGCTCCAGGTTCATGTATGATGATCGCGGCCGTTTCCGACTAGTTCGTGACGGAGATGCGAAAACTGTTTTATGCACACTTCATGGCCCTTTCCGTGGTGTACTTCCGATGCCGGTAAGAAGTTGGTGTTATTCGTCAAAGCACGAATGGAGTGTGTTATGTTGTACAAGATTCTCTGTCACACTAGTAAGCTATTTGTAATATATGTATGATAAAGCTCACTAGAAACTTGCTTTTCCAAGCCTCAACTGTTTGTACGGTGTTGTAACAATGTTGCCACACAGAATGATTGCAGACGTCACGTTTTCAGTTTCGTAAGCAAGGACTTGAATGTTGTGTTTGTCTATACATACTGATACTACTACTATTGTATTGTAAAATGTAAACTTCCATTGCAGCAGTAGGCGTAGATGGGACAATACAGATTGATCTTAATTATTTGCATATTAAAACAAGCAAAGTTTGAGTAAATGCACGTTCTTTACATCAAATGCCAGCATAACTGAACAAATACAGCACACCATTCGTGTAAAGTTAGAGCTGGATTTGTTGTATCCGTGTTTGTTAAGACGAGGTAGAGACGTAACCTCTAATTAAAAGTGAGAAAAAAAGGCCAAGACACGAAAGGTCGAACAATTGTTTGCAGTTTTAGTTTATTTCATATTTGTGCAATTCACACTCAAAGCAGTACCGTACATATATGATATAATATATCGACTTTGCTAATAACAACAAATTATTATATAGTTCCAAATTTTTAATGGCACCCATTGCCCTAAGTTGTTAGGCTCAGTTCTAAAATAAATTGTGACAGAAACGTTTTAAAGGTAATTACGTAATAAGTGCTGTCTTTATGTACAGAATTCCATTATAAAGGTGAACAGCATGGGTCAAACCCAAAACAAAGCTCATGATTCTCATGATCATGACACTCTTGTTGTTAGAAAAAGCCTGATGGACCTCAAACCCACCCAAAAAAGTTATATTGTTTTGAAATGTGAGGCGCCCGTGTGGTGCCGGGCCCATAGGAAGCAAAGAATAGTACCACTACAATCTACAATGCATGTTGTAAGAGGCGACTGATGTAGACCCTAGGAATGCTACCCTAGTAAATAAAAATCAGATGTGCTGGCCTACTTGTAGGCGCATAACTGCCACAGTGTACAATTGCTCTTAGGCTCAGATCACATACAAATCACACAGAGTGATTAACAAGTGGTCGATATGGAGCTTTCTTCGAAGAAGAAATGTGAGGAAGATGTTAAATATTACACACTCACCACACAGGTAATAACAAAAAAAGATGCAGCGTTACCATCTACATTTAAAAATGAGATGGTATTGTCTGGGTCATATGAGAATGGACCCTGGTATACTTGCCAGGGCAGGCATCACTTGGACACAGAATGACAAGAAAGACCAAAAAAGAACATGAAAACCCAAAATCAGAAAAAAAGGTACAGGGTGTCTCTTTAAATTAAATACTTTGCTCGAGGCCAAAATAAGACGTAGGAATATGGAGATTTGCAGAAACCTCATGTGCCGCAGGGCAAGACACAATTAATAAATGTGTAATGGTTACATCATTTGATCCTTTCAAGTTCACATTACCAGATAATTAAGTATAGATCAAATACATCCATTTGTAACTTGGCTATCCTTTCACTAGTCACTCAATGTTTAATGTATACAGATGTCTAAATATGAGTTTTGGCACAGCTGAACGACTGTAAACTAGTTGCGCAACGTACTATGCTCATTGGCTCAAACCACAAAAGTTTATAAGTGCTTAGTTGTCGCAGATAATGAAGTTAACACTTTGCGCTAGGTGCCGTTGAAATTTTGGGGGCGAAAAATATTTGGCGTGCATGTAGTAAACGTTTGGGCTACATGAGTTCCTGATCCTTTACTTGGAAATTTAAATTGCAAGTACCACTGAAGTCAGAGAAATTCTTGTCTGAAAGGTGATGGCCACTGGTAATAATTAAAGCAAACCTTCATGCCAAAAATTACGGGCATGAAAGTACAGTGCACGCTTTTCACTTAATTTCTCACTACAAAATACTCGGTCATTTGCATTGCGCATAATGATCAGGGTTAATTTTCCGAGTGTAATGACCAGGGCTAATTTTCAGAGTGTAATGATCAGGGTTCATTTTCCGCTTGGAATGATCAGGATTCATTTTCCGCATGGAATGAATAAGGTTCAATTTCCTTGTGGAATGATCAAGCTATTTTTTTCTAGTGATCCCTGATCTTCTTCTGCATTCTCACTAGATTGGAATTTCAGATTCTCTAATGAAGGCAGCCGTCTGCCTCAGATTATCAGCCACACCATACAGTTTGTCTTCTGCGTTCTCACTAGATTGGGATTTCGGATTCTCTAATAAAGGCAGCCGTCTGATTATCAGCCATGCCACACTGTCTTGGAGCTAGTGTAAGTGGGCCACCTCTTCTCAAGTCTGCATACTGGGCGCAGTTCTGTAGGATATAATTCCTATGATTTCTGCTTCCCGTTTGTGCCGACCTCTTCCCCCAGTAAGTTTTGGCCACCCTCGTGATGATAGGTCTGACATTCTTACTACTTGGCTAAATCTCTGAGGCAGATTGGCGACCGTAGAATCCGTTATCCCATTCCTCATTGTATGGGGTTGTTGCGCCTTATGACGCGCATCCGTTTTCTGCAAGCATTTGTTTCGGGTTAGCATTCCCTAGCGGACACGTGCATCCGATTTCAGCCAAACCCCATTAGTCGCCTCTTACGACATGCATGGCAGGTAACAGTGGTTCTATTCTTTACACCCCAAATTTGAGCCCCAGTAACCGTGATCGGGCGTAACTGTGATCTATGATGTGTACATACATTTAACAAATTTGGTTCGTACATGTACATATATTTACGTACTGATCCCTGATCTCACTGTAGTTGTACAAGTTTCTTGTTTTATCGGATACGGATGATAAAATGTAGATCTTGTGTTCCGCTTTAGTTTGTAAAAGAACTTGTAGCTGTTAAAAATCTATTATGTTGGAAAGCCACTGTTTGGGGCAAATTCCTACACTTTTATATTTTTAAAATTGCACAGGTATCTCTCAAAATTACATGGAAACTGTTACCTGCCATGTAATTTATGTAATACAGACCTCGACGGTGTCTTTTCCAAAAGCCACGTTCGTTGTTGAAGACAGTTTCACGTCGAGTCCCGTAATATTATCTATGCCATTATCTGCAAGCGGTGCAACAAGGCCTATATTGGGGAAACCGGCAGGAGACTCAGTGACCGATTCGCCCAACACTTGCGCGATATACGCCAATGCTCTGTGACCCTGTAGCTACCCATTTCAATGATACTGACCATTCAGGAGCTTGCGATGTCCAGGTCACAGCCATCCGATCATGTTCCTCTGATGATCGTAGTCGATTTGCTCTGGAGAATCGGTTGATTTCTTTGTATGGTACCTTGCAACCACGCGGGCTCAACGTATTACATTCTTATGCTTCTTAGTACTTTCTCTTCCCATGCTTTGTAATCTATATGGGTATATGTTGCATGTATTACATTCTTATGCTTCTTAGTACTTTCTCTTCCCATGCTTTGTAATATATATGGGTATATGTTGCATGTATTCAAGTTATATATTTACTAGATGTTTCATTGTTTCTTTTCCGTTCTATTTCTAGTTTTTATGTGTGTTTTTGTGTTACATTTATTTCGTTATTCGTTTTTATTCCAGATTTTCCTTAGATACGTTGGTATTTGGTCGTCCATTTGTGTTTCATTTTAATTTGTCACTCCTGTTTGTTCGTTTGCTTGATAAAGGCCTTGTTGGTCGAAACGTTGCTGTTTATCGTCACTGTTTCTGTATTTTGTAAAACTATAGTACTTTGTTTGTACGTGTTTCACTATTTACCAAGTTTTACTGCAGTCTTCCCCCTATTTGGAAACTGTTAGAAATTCATACACTGCCACAAGTATCTTTTCTTTGTAAGAAAGAGATTTAAAGACACATGGTTGTTTACCAAAGTACAGTGATGATGATCCAATAAATCAATCAAATCCATACTCATTGTCAGCTGCGACTATTTGATCTTAACTCTTCAACAGAATTTTGGGATGTGGTTAATCTGCTAGACATCTCCAGCAAAAAATTCACAGTGGAGTGATCTTAAAATATGTCCATAACTTCCAATTCTGAATGCGCTTCTTCTTCGAATGCTACATATCTACCACTTGTCAACCACTCTGTGTGATTTGTATGTGATCTAAGCCCAAGATCGATTGTATGTTGTGCCAGTTATGCGCCTACAAGTACAAAGTATGATCTCCATTGCTCCGGCAACAATCCTAAGGGTCTGGAAAAAATGCACATGGGAACAGCGCACTGTAATCTGGATTCGAACCTCATTGATCTATACTCATTTAGCCAGAGTTCTGTGGTGTAGTCAGTTACCAGGTCCACCACTTGCAGATAAAATAAGGACTTGCGTCAGTTCTGGCTTTCTAACCCTGACTTGTCTCATTCATTGTGTCATAGGTCTGTTATTTTTTGTTATTGATTACCGACCAGATATCATAACACTCAAACCAATAGATACTCATTCTCTCCCAACAGCGCACTGTAATCTGGATTCGAACCTCATTGATCTATACTCATTTAGCCAGAGTTCTGTGGTGTAGTCAGTTACCAGGTCCACCACTTGCAGATAAAATAAGGACTTGCGTCAGTTCTGGCTTTCTAACCCTGACTTGTCTCATTCATTGTGTCATAGGTCTGTTATTTTTTGTTATTGATTACCGTTCAGATATCATAACACTCAAACCAATAGATACTCATTCTCTCCCAGCAGATGTTGAATGTTATGCCTTCTACGCGTGATCCTCTGGTTATAAACACTCTTGAAACATCAAGTTCTTGTAAGTTTGATTCCAAACTCATTAAATCACCGGGTAGATAACATCAATTTTTTTTTTACTCATCCAACAGACTGTTGCTGGGCGATCGGAGGATGTCCACCTTTATAATTTTTCAACTACCCTGTTTATCTTATAAGTGGGCGTCCGTAGCAAGCTTGATCCCAAACGTACGTGGTTCAAACTTCGCGGCAGGCAATGTGGAAGCAAATTCGTGTCCATGGATTTTATGAACTGTAAAAAAGACCCCATTGTTCAGAAAGCAACGGTAAACTACTGAATGTATAAGTTGTGACTAGAAAATTGACGGCCCGTTTACTGTAGTTGATGGCTAAGTCCTGTAAAGGATATGCCATTACTTTAAATTTTAAAAATAATGATCTTATATATAAGCTTTCATATATCAGATTCCCATTTCTTAAAGTTTAAAAAAAAAAAAAAAAGACGGAGAACCAGTTTTCATGTCATGTGGTATACAGGGGAATAGTGTTAGGCCCACATTTTTATTGGTTACTAAACTGACGTCATTGCACTCCGGGCAGACCCATAGGTGTTCAGTCTCCCCCAACAGATATCGAAGAGTATGCATACTGATGGTTCCCATGGCTCGCTGTTTAAACACACCTCTCACTCTGCCTCTCAGACATCCAGTTCGACTTGTACGACTTGTACAACGGGTAACTCCAAACTGCCTAAATCGCTTGACCGATTCAACATCAATTTTAGCGTCCTCATCCAACATACACTTGTGAAGAGACCGAAGAATATCCCCGTATCCATCTTCAACTCCCCAACAATCGATGCTGTTGATGCAAGCCATATTTTGCTTGACGAACAGAACTCGATATGGGGATGTGGCCAACATCACATTGGTTACCTTTACTTTCCAGTGCATCTCTGTTATCTAATTGAGCCTGGGTCGATCTGAGAACCAAATGGTTGGAACAAAAATTGTTGGAACAAAAATTTCACAGGAAGCCTAGAAAGCATGTGCTCTAACCACTACGCTAAGCACCACAACTTTCTTATACAATGGAGTGCTAATGAATAAACACTAATCTAGCTCCAATTATTCAACTGTACACTGTTGAATATACTTATCATACAGTGCTAGAGGTCTGTCACCATCATCATCATCAAATATCTTGTCCCGAGCAGAGCTTAGTCACTCTAACAATCCTTTAAAATATCTCTCTCATAGGCCAGATGTCAAGCCTCTGAAGCTGTCATGCTCAAACCATCAGTCACATCCTGAATCCATCTTGTCCGGGTCTATCATCATCAAATATCTTGTTGCGAGCAGAGCTTAGTCACTGTGTCCTTTGAAATTTCTCTCTCTCATAAACCAGATGTCATGCTCAAACCATCAGTCACATCCTGAATCCATCTTCTCTGTGGTCCTCCTCTTTGCCCGGATGCCTCCTTTTCTCAAACACTTCATTTACTAGGGTAGCTTCCCTAGACTCCTACATCAGTCGTCTCTTACGACATGTCTTGTAGGTCTCAGTGTTACTATTCTTTCCTCCCCTAGCGATTCCCAGCAACACACAGGCGATCCATGATATACGGATGGCCCTTCTGTAACACTTATATTCTGCACATAATATAAATGAGTAAACGTTGGCACCACAAGCTATATTTTTCCACAGTTAAGTCAGGTATATCATGATTTCATACATTTTTCTATACCACAATGAAGGTCTTGGCAAGAAAAACCACACATATCTGACTGTTAACTAGATCATTAGCACATAATTAGTGATCACAGTTCTTAGAGTCTGAGTGACATAAGCTTAGTATTAGGTTTATGATGTTCTTGTCAAACTAGGCATTATAAATTCAGTCTTCAAAGCTCTTGGGTGCCTTCCCCTCTTGCTACACAGAGATATTTATATTACCTTTTTTTCGAATTATTTTTTGGTCGAATATAAAATGAATAATTATGAGAACTGTTCATTATACATACATACATTTATAGTATGTAATTAAGTATTGTGGGTGTCTGTGACTGGAGCTGGATCACAACTGTATAACTTTCTCTCTTGGTCTTCTTCAACTCTTGGTAGAAGGAGGAAGTAAGAACGCTTTACCAGCCACCAGTATAAATATGATGATATAAGTGCTACACTACAATTCTCCATGGAACAGCAAGTATAGAAATACACAGCCAGCTATATTTTTTTTTGTTACCAGTCAGATCGTGACCTCCGATAACGTTCGACCGGTGGGTTCAGGTAACAATTCTAAGCATTCCAGTATTGTTGTATAACGACTAGTCCATTTTTAATATCAACACTACATGCTAAATCAATCTTGTGGTTACCGGGGCCCAAATTTGGGGTGTAAAGAATAGAACCACTGTTACCTGCCATGCATGTCGTAAGATGCGACTAAGGAGGTTTGGATGAAATCGGATGCATTTGTCCTAAACTTGTAGAAATCTATGCGTTTAGGGGTCTACCAAACCAATGTGCAACGTATGCACGTTCTTGGCAAAGATCAAACATATCACAAAGAGTGATTAAAATTGGTCGTAAAGTTCCATGTAAGAGGATAGAGCGGTATGGATAAATTACTTGCAGGCCCTATGTAACGTATAACGGTACGAGAGGAATTATTATTTATTATCACTCCTAGGCAGGTGTTAGTTCGCAACCAAGAACGAACGCAAAGAAGAAGGTTTTATTATGTTACAAGTTAAGTTTAACACTAAGGAATATCAGTATTATTAATAATTTTCATTAATAAATTAAAATAATAATGGACTCGTAGAATTTAGTAAAATTGCAGAATACCTTAGTGTTTTATCAAACATATACAAAAATCAGCCCCCATTAAATATGAATTTTGGTTTTCTAGTCGGCCTTATGGTGGTGTATGTGGCCTAGGGGATAGTGACTCTGTCTTTTAACCCCGACGTTCTGGGTTCGAATCACGCTGCGGACAGTTTGGTTGCAAATTGTTTCGCGTGGATTTTTGCAAAAGGACGATGGCACCACCCGTTCAGAAAGCAATGGCAAACTACTGAACGTAATAATGCCTAGAAAAATCACAAACAGCGTTAAAAATCTGGGGTAGATTCGCAAAGTCCTGTAAAGGATATGCAATTAACTTTTTTTTTTAGTCGGTCTTATGTTGCCGGGGGCCACGGTTAGATATAATTATTTATGACAGTTTGTATGTCTGTGTCGAGCGATCTGAGTTTATATCTTGCTTTCAAATTCGTAACATTTGGAAGTGCTTCGACACTTTGATGCGTTCATGAGAACTTAGTTGAATACTGTGCCACGACCCTCCCTTAAAGTCACTCCACTAACGAAATTAAAAAGCACAGTGAAAGAGATATTGATATCGTACTATTATTCTCAGACCATATCCGAATCAAATATCGTTTTAATTGAGAAAAAAGTAAGTACATAACTCGTGTTCATATCATGAGTCGTGTGCTGTATCTGTAGTTCTTCTTTGAACGCCCCATATCGACGTTAAACCACTCTGTGTGATTTGTATGTGATTTGAGTATAATAGCGATCGTACGTTGTGCCAGTTATGCGCCAACAAGTAGGCCAGCACATATGATTTCTGCAATGTTTTCTATTTACTAGGGTAACTTCACTAGGCCCCAACCTCAGTCGCTTCTCATTCTCACGACATGCCTTGTAGGTCGCAGTGCTACCATGCTATGGTTACCATTCTTTGCTACCATTGCGTGTCCCGGCAACACAGGGGTGATACCTGTAGTAAATATCATGTCAGTCTGTTGTGTCATGCACTTAACCACCACTTGTTGATCTAACTCTGCGTCTGGAGTGCTGATAGGTACCATTCTCTGCTGGAAATGGTATCTAGTTCCCACTTTAATATAAGAGTGGGCTCTGATAGTTGTTTTAGTGACTCCATGTGTCATTCTGCTGCTGCACAGGGGTGTATAGTTTCCCTATTAAGAGTGGGCTCTAATAGTTGTTTTAGTGACTCCATGTGTCATTCTGCTGCTGCACAGGGGTGTATAGTTTCCCTATTAAGAGTGGGCTCTGATAGTTGTTTTAGTGACTCCATGTGTCATTCTGCTGCTGCACAGGGGTGTATAGTTTCCCTATTAAGAGTGGGCTCTGATAGTTGTTTTAGTGACTCCATGTGTCATTCTGCTGCTGCACAGGGGTGTATAGTTTCCCTATTAAGAGTGGGCTCTGATAGTTGTTTTAGTGACTCCATGTGTCATTCTGCTGCTGCACAGGGGTGTATAGTTTCCCTATTAAGAGTGGGCTCTGATAGTTGTTTTAGTGACTCCATGTGTCATTCTGCTGCTGCACAGGGGTGTATAGTTTCCCTATTAAGAGTGGGCTCTGATAGTTGTTTTAGTGACTCCATGTGTCATTCTGCTGCTGCACAGGGGTGTATAGTTTCCTATTAAGAGTGGGCTCATATAGTTGTTTTAGTGACTCCATGTGTCATTCTGCTGCTGCACAGGGGTGTATAGTTTCCCTCTTCTCCATGTGTCATTCTGCTGCTGCACAGGGGGTGTATAGTTTCCCTCTTAAGAGTGGGCTCTGATAGTTGTTTTAGTGACTCCATGTGTCATTCTGCTGCTGCACAGGGGTGTATAGTTTCCCTCTTAAGAGTGGGCTCTGATAGTTGTTTTAGTGACCCCATGTGTCATTCTGCTGCTGCACAGGGGGTGTATAGTTTCCCCTCTTAAGAGTGGGCTCTAATAGTTGTTTTAGTGACTCCATGTGTCATTCTGCTGCTGCACAGGGGTGTATAGTTTCCCTATTAAGAGTGGGCTCTGATAGTTGTTTTAGTGACTCCATGTGTCATTCTGCTGCTGCACAGGGGGTGTATAGTTTCCCTCTTCTCCATGTGTCATTCTGCTGCTGCACAGGGGGTGTATAGTTTCCCTCTTAAGAGTGGGCTCTGATAGTTGTTTTAGTGACTCCATGTGTCATTCTGCTGCTGCACAGGGGTGTATATTTTCCCCTCTTAAGAGTGGGCTCTGATAGTTGTTTTAGTGACCCCATGTGTCATTCTGCTGCTGCACAGGGGGTGTATAGTTTCCCCTCTTAAGAGTGGGCTCTAATAGTTGTTTTAGTGACTCCATGTGTCATTCTGCTGCTGCACAGGGGGTGTATAGTTTCCCCTCTTCTAGTTCGCTATTCTTCTTCTTCTTTGAACTCTCCATATCGACCACTTGTTAATCCACTCTGTCATTTGTCTGTGATCTGAGCCTAAGAGTGATTGCACGTTGTGCCAGTTATGCACCTACAAGTAGGTCACCACATCCGATTTCTGCAACGCTTTTTATTTACTAGGGTAGCTTTCCTAGGACCCCACCTCAGTCGTCTTTTGCCTTGTATGTACCCACTTTTTTCTCTGATGTCATTTCTAAACCGGTCTCTTCTTGATACTGCCACAATTGGTATCTTTAGCTATCCCCTGCCACAATTGGTATCTTTAGCTATCCTCTGCAGCTGCCTCCAGCTTTTCTGTGTATTGTCTCCCTGCGTTTCGCCATACCTCTTCTAGAAGAGTTTCATTTCTTCTATGTTGACACAGTTATTTATTTTTGACTCGTTCATGGCTGGTTGGACTTTGTTGCACACATTTTCTACCGGATAGAGTAGATAGATCTTCGACAAACCCTACCTTATCGACATTTCTTCGAACGCGCCATATCTGCGTAGATACTTCATCATTATCAAATAGCTTGTTATGACCAGAACTTTGCCACCCCCAAGTCCTCCGGAATTCTCTCTCATAGGCCAGATGTCCCGCCTCTGCAGTCATGTTCAACCCATCAGTTACATCCTGAATCCATCTTGTACGCCTACTTGTATGCGCAACGTACACTCGCTCTTAAGCTCAGATCACATACAAATCACAGAGTGGTTTAACAAGTGGTCGATATGGAGCGTTAGAAGAAGAAGATATATTCAGTCTACACTATAAGATTGGCTGCATCTATGAAATTACACGTTAGTTGGCAGTCCCTTTTAGGTTTCCCATAGATTGCTATGTAAGCTTCGTTCATGAGGCCGTGTTTCGTTATACGGCGTAGGTATGAGGACAGGAATTGAGGTTGTCTTGTCAAATTTCTTCTTGACCTATCACTCCTAGTCTCAGTTCCATGGAGGAGATTGAGCGAGTTGCCCAGGATAGAGCGGTATGGAGAAATTACTTGCAGACCCTATGTAACGTATAACGGTACGAGAGGAATTATTATTATTTATTATCACTCATAGGCAGGTGTTAGTTGTGAGTCGAAGGTCGTGGGTTCGAATCCGGACCTCGCCGTTCTGTTCACGAGTGCAGTTTTTCCAGAGACCCTAGGATTGTTGCTGGAGCTACGGAGTTCGTACTTTGTGCAATACTCTCGGCAGGTGGCTTGCCATTTCTGCGGAGGAGGACTGAGCCATATGGGGTAAAACCCTGTGCTATGAAGTCAATCCTTCGGCTTAAAAACCCTTAAACCTAGTTCGCAACCAAGGTTTTCCAATTCATGTTCCAGATCTCTCCACTCTCTCCCTATTTTCTTGTATTCTATTTCCAACTCCCGTCTCCAGGTGTTCCTGAGTCTTTCCGTGCTTCTACTACCCTTGCGGTGTCCTTCTTCTTCCTCGGGTGACGAACTATGAATCTCCCTGGTTGTGGTTTCTGTAGCTATCTAGTATATAATAATAGCCGTCCATCGCAAGCGATGATGACAACAATCTCAGACGTGTACTGTTACACCTTTCTGGTGTGTGAGGAGGTGACTGTAGAGTCCAATCCTAGAACAGAATCCCCGACCACAGGTGGGGCATACATGATCAAGGTTAGACATGTGCGTGTTGTGTGCTCTGTCTTTTCGCGCTGCTCGTTTTCTCTGTGACTCAACAATACGATGATTCTCAGCTCTTTTGTTGTTACAGCGCCACATTTGGCGATCTTGCGCAAGGGATTCCCAGCACGTATTGTCTATATCGAAGCATTTCAGAGACACTTTAAGAGTCTTTGCCCCTTCAAGCTCGCCATACATCAACTGTTTTGGGATGCGTTTATCAGGCATTCGAGCAATGTGACCGACCCATCTCAGTTGGGCCTTCTGCAACAGGGTGTTGACGCTTGGGATCTTTGCTCTTGTGAGGACTTCGCTGTCTGGAATTTTGTCCTCCCAATTTATTTTTAGTATTCTGCGTAGACAGCTTGTGTGGAAATGGTTTAATTTTCTTGCTATCTAGTACTTTTTACGGGGTGGGGTAGCTAGCCCCACGCCGAACCTCCTGAGTCGACTCTTAAGACATGCGTGTCAGGTAACAGTGGTTCTATTCTTTACACTCCTGATCTGGGCCCCGGTAACCGCTCTGGCGGATGTTTACATTTATTTGAAATAATTTGAACAACGTCCACCCTAGCTGCGTTTTAAAATATTTTTCGTTGGCAACATTTCTGTGTCCACGGAAAGGATTGAGCGAGTTGCCCACGACAGAGCGGTATGGATAAATTACTTGCAGGCCCTATGTAACGTACAGCAGCTTGAGAGGAATATATATATATATATATATATATATATATATATATATATATATATATATATATATATATATATAATATATGCTGAAGATTTCTTTTAACACGTTTACGTGGCTTGTTCTAGTTTATGCTGCTATATTTTCATATTTGTCGATAGGACAAAGTACATTGTCCCTGGTCAAAAACGATTGATCCGGTTTATGTATGCACGTAATTTTATTGTTTCTCGGGTAGTTGGTTATAATGTGCCTTAAGGGCAAAAGTACGTATCTCGGTCAGGTGGTTGCCTAGTTTATGTAGGAGTCATATTTTAGATAACGAACTATACTATATATTCAGTGAAGTCCTTGTTAGGTAATGAACTATACTATACCATCAGTGCAAAGTCCTTGTTAGGTAATGAACTATACTATATCTTCAGTATAAAGTCCTTGTTAGGTAATGAACTATACTATACCATCAGTGCAAAGTCCTTGTTAGGTAATGAACTATACTATATCTTCAGTATAAAGTCCTTGTTAGGTAATGAACTATACTATCTTCAGGAAAGTCGTTAGGTAATAACTATACTATATCTTCAGTGAAGCCCTGTTAGGAATAATCTATACTATATCTTCATGCAAACCTTGTTAGGTAATGAACTATACTATACCTTCAGTCAAAGTCTTGTTAGGTAATGAACTATACATATCTAGTATAAAGTCCTTGTGGTATAACATACTATACCTTCAGATCCTTGTTAGTAATAACTATACATCTTCAGTCAAAGTCTTGTGGTAATGAATATACTATCTTCAGTATAAGTCCTGTTGGTAATAACTATACTATATCTTCAGTAAGTCCTTAGGTAATAACTATACGTTCAAGATAACGCCTGCAGCTCATCAGGACTAATCTTATGTTTGAAATGAGAAGTTCAGTTATGACGTGATAGTCCGTTGTGACGGTGCTTAATTGTAGTACAGGAAGGGGCGATGAACAAATGTGACGTAGGACGAGCTCTAGTCAGAACCGGTTTAAGTAGTAAATATACACAACGCAATAAGTAACTGGTAACTTTTGATTTGTCACTCGGGCCGCTTTTATCTTGAACGCCCTGTATACCCTTCTGTGTAAAGTCCTCACAACCAAGGGCTCTTTGGCAGATGTTGGAAGTCCATTATCAATGCATAGAGTACCAATTCCTGTCACCTTTCAGTTCAAACTAGGTTATATATTTCCAACGAGATATAATATCAGTATTTTATATATACATCAGTGGCCTGTGTCATTGCGATAAAACGTTGGTCCGTGTTCAATTTGAGCACGTAAAAGAACCCTTGGCAGTTGGAGTAGCACTGATGTTGGCCAAACAAGTACAAAAAAACATTAATCGAATGGGATCGTTAGGACCACCAATGATCCTGTCAACTTTCAAGAGTTCAAAAACTAGGTTAAATATACATATATATGAAAACGTAGATATATATATATATATACACAGTGGCGGCTCGTGGTAATTTTTCTTGGTGGGACCAGACACAAATTTTTAGGAAAAATCATGGTGTTTGGAGTATTTACTATTATTTGTCTATTCCGGGAAGTTATTCCCCTTTCAGTTTTTGGATGGGCCGGGCCCCACTGGCCCTTAATGACGAGCCCCTCGTGGTTTTTTGTGTGTGTGTATATATGTATATCTACTATATATAAAAAATGAATGTTTGTCTGTTTGTTTGTGACCTATAGACTCGGAAACTACTGAACAGATTTAGCTGAAATTTACAGGATATGTTTGTTTTGATGTCGGGACGCTACCGGTCATAGTTTGAAATAGGTAGCGCTGAAGCTTTTCGAAAAAATCTAAAAAATCGAAAACACGCTAATTTCATCGAGAGTTTCTAAGTTTGTTTACAATTTGCTATGAACGTTTCCGGAAGTCTACGGTATACACATTAATATATACACAAGGTTCGATGACGTATGTTTTAAAACTATGGAAACCTCGATCTCTTTCATAGCATAAAATAATCGTTTCAAGGCAATTTTACAAACAAGCTGAAGTTAAAATACGCAATCCAGGTTTGTTTCTTCATAGGATTTCTACTCATTTCGAATCATGATAAGAGAAATATCAATTGGGACATTAGTAGCAATGAAGCAGTATGTCAACTGGGACGCGACATTAGTGGCAATGAAGCAGTATATCAACTGGGACCCGACATTAGTAGCAATGAGCTATGTCAACGGGACGCGACATTAGTACAAGCGTATGTCAACTGGACGCGACATTAGTAGCAATGAAGCAGTATGTCAACTGGGACGCGACATTAGTAGCAATGAAGCAGTATGTCAACTGGGACGCGACATTAGTAGCAATGAAACAGTATATCAACTGGGACATAATTCAATTTTTTGTTGGAGGCGTAGCAACGCGCGCAGGGTACAGCTAGTATTTATATAAAACACATTGGAGACACTGGAAGAATCCATAGATCATTGTTGCTATAAAAATCAATCTAGAATTTAAAAAAATAAAAGTTATAGTAAAATATCAAGAACTGAGGAGAGTGAGGGTTTCTTTGATCTCTTTGAGTGCTAAAGAGTTCTGGGAGGGGAAACATAAGGCCGTCTACACATGAAAGGTCGCTTGAGGTGAATCTTCAATATTCTTGGTGACTGATTTGGTTGTACTCTTGAGAGACGTGTTTTCAAGTGTATTTTTTCTTCTCACTGTGAGACAAATTGTTTCATCTAGTGTTGTATTTTTCTTCCACTGTGAGACAGTTGTTTCATCTAGTGTTGTATTTTTTTCTTCACACTGTGAGACAGTTGTTTCATCTAGTGTTGTATTTTTTCTTCTCACTGTGAAACAGTTGTTTCATTGTTTCATCTAGTGTTGTATTTTTTCTTCACACTGTGAGACAGTTGTTTCATCTAGTGTTGTATTTTTTTCTTCACACTGTGAGACAGTTGTTTCATCTAGTGTTGTATTTTTTCTTCTCACTGTGAGTTGTTTCATCTAGTGTTGTATTTTTTCTTCTCACTGTGAGACAGTTGTTTCATCTAGTGTTGTATTTTTTCTTCTCACTGTGAGACAGTTGTTTCTTCTAGTGTTGTATTTTTTCTTCACACTGTGAGACAGTTGTTTCATCTAGTGTTGTATTTTTTCTTCACACTGTGAGACAGTTGTCTTCACACTGTGAGACAGTTGTTTCATCTAGTGTTGTATTTTTTCTTCTCACTGTGAGACAGTTGTTTCATCTAGTGTTGTATTTTTTTCTTCACACTGTGAGACAGTTGTTTCATCTAGTGTTGTATTTTTTTCTTCACACTGTGAGACAGTTGTTTCATCTAGTGTTGTATTTTTCTCTCCCTGTGAGACAGTTGTTTCATCTAGTGTTGTATTTTTTTCTTCACACTGTGAGACAGTTGTTTCATCTAGTGTTGCATTTTTTCTTCACACTGTGAGACAGTTGTTTCATCTAGTGTTGTATTTTTTCTTCTCACTGTGAGACAGTTGTTTCATCTAGTGTTGTATTTTTTCTTCACACTGTGAGACAGTTGTTTCATCTAGTGTTGTATTTTTTCTTCACACTGTGAGACAGTTGTTTCATCTAGTGTTGCATTTTTTCTTCACACTGTGAGACAGTTGTTTCATCTAGTGTTGTATTTTTCTTCACACTGTGAGACAGTTCTTTCATCTAGTGTTGTATTGTTTCTTCTCACTGTGAGACAGTTGTTTCATCTAGTGTTGTATTTTTTTCTTCACACTGTGAGACAGTTGTTTCATCTAGTGTTGTATTTTTTTCTTCACACTGTGAGACAGTTGTTTCATCTAGTGTTGTATTTTTTTCTTCACACTGTGAGACAGTTGTTTCATCTAGTGTTGTATTTTTTCTTCACACTGTGAGACAGTTGTTTCATCTAGTGTTGCATTTTTTCTTCACACTGTGAGACAGTTGTTTCATCTAGTGTTGTATTTTTTCTTCACACTGTGAGACAGTTGTTTCATCTAGTGTTATATTTTTTCTTCACACTGTGAGACAGTTGTTTCATCTAGTGTTGTATTTTTTTCTTCACACTGTGAGACAGTTGTTTCATCTAGTGTTGCATTTTTTCTTCACACTGTGAGACAGTTGTTTCATCTAGTGTTGTATTTTTTTCTTCACACTGTGAGACAGTTGTTTCATCTAGTGTTATATTTTTTCTTCACACTGTGAGACAGTTGTTTCATCTAGTGTTGTATTTTTTCTTCACACTGTGAGACAGTTGTTTCATCTAGTGTTATATTTTTTCTTCACACTGTGAGACAGTTGTTTCATCTAGTGTTATATTTTTTCTTCACACTGTGAGACAGTTGTTTCATCTAGTGTTATATTTTTTCTTCTCACTGTGAGACAGTTTTTTCATCTAGTGTTGTATTTTTTCTTCACACTGTGAGACAGTTGTTTCATCTAGTGTTGTATTTTTTCTTCACACTGTGAGACAGTTGTTTCATCTAGTGTTATATTTTTTCTTCACACTGTGAGACAGTTGTTTCATCGAGTGTTATATTTTTTCTTCACACTGTGAGACAGTTGTTTCATCTAGTGTTATATTTTTTCTTCTCACTGTGAGACAGTTTTTTCATCTAGTGTTGTATTTTTTCTTCACACTGTGAGACAGTTGTTTCATCGAGTGTTATATTTTTCTTCACACTGTGAGACAGTTTTCTTCACACTGTGAGACAGTTTTCTTCACACTGTGAGACAGTTTTCTTCACACTGTGAGACAGTTTTCTTCACACTGTGAGACAGTTTTCTTCACACTGTGAGACAGTTTTCTTCACACTGTGAGACAGTTTTCTTCACACTGTGAGACAGTTTTCTTCACACTGTGAGACATTTTTCTTCACACTGTGAGACAGTTTTCTTCACACTGT
Source organism: Arion vulgaris (assembly GCA_020796225.1). NCBI lineage: Eukaryota > Metazoa > Mollusca > Gastropoda > Stylommatophora > Arionidae > Arion > Arion vulgaris. Next base: position 6,696,833 of record CM036774.1, read on the forward strand.
GAGACAGTTTTCTTCACACTGTGAGACAGTTTTCTTCACACTGTGAGACATTTTTCTTCACACTGTGAGACAGTTTTCTTCACACTGTGAGACAGTTTTCTTCACACTGTGAGACAGTTTTCTTCACACTGTGAGACTAACAATAACAGAAACCTAACTATTGTCTTCTTCTTCTTCACCCTTCGCTCCTAGGGGAAGCATAGGTCCGCAACCCAAGGCCTACAACTATTGTAATTATTATTAAAAATGTTGACTTATTCTGCTCGTCGTGGAGCTTAAGATCACAACCAGTTCGTCACTTTTCCCCGGTCTCAGACTGTTCTCTTTATGGCCTCCAAGGACAGTCCAGCACCAACCAGTTCCTCAAGAAGACTCTGCTTCCATGTCTATTTAGGACGTCTTTTCCGTTTTCCTTGCGGGTTCCACTTAAGTGCTTGACTGTGTCTTCCTTCGGGTATGTCCGACCCATCGTCATTTCCTCCTCTTAACCTGGGTCGGCATGGGTTCTTGTCCTGTTCTTATCCACAGTTCTGTGTTTTCAACTCGTACCATCTGTCTGAGAATGTACCAAAGACACCCGTTAACACATGTCTGAATCCTATTTCTATTTAACTTGGTGACTCGCCATGTTTTCAAGCCATACAGCAGCACATATTTCACATTTAAGCTGAATTGATATTATTGGTTAACAAATACACCCCCACATTATGGGAAGACCAATATATATTGTCTTTCAGCAGCAGACGATGAAATGTATACTTTTATCCCCCCTCCCCTTTCTCATGTTATAGTTGACACACACAAGGGATTATCTCTTCTTTCTTTCTCCCCCACCCCTTCTTGTCTGTTATATTTCTATCAACGGCATCTTGAGTAAATCCACATTTTTCCATTTTCTTTTCTAACATTCTTCATATTTTCTAGTTTAAAGTGTTTTTAAGCCGAAGGATTGATTTCATTGCACTGGGTTCTACCCCATATGGCTCGGTCCCTCTCCGCAGAAATGGCATGCCACCTGTCGAGAGTATTGCACAAAGCACGAACTCCGTAGTTTCAGCAACAATCTAGGGTCTCTGGAAAAAAAATTGCACTCGTGAACAGAACGGCGCGGTTCGGATTCGAACCCACGACCTTCGACTCACAAGGCTCGACCACTTAGCCACAGAGATCTCACATTTCCCAGTCTCCTCCGTTTGCTGTCGATCGGAGAACTACCTTAGCCAACGCACCTGATGACAAGCTACACAAATACCCACGCGATCTCTGCTTTCCTTCCTCAGATAATGGTTCCCGGTGATGTGTAAAAGTTTTTCTTTCTCAGCTTCTCATTCTGGAATCTTTTCTGGTCTCAATATTCGCAGGATTATCGTGAGACATTTCTAAAAGCATTAATGTATCAGTTATATGAGGACTATCATCATAGCACTCCGGACATGTCCATATGTGCTCCGATCTCCGCAAATCCAGCAGCGTCCTGCGACCCAACACGCCAGTTCGATGTTGATTAATGTGTGATACCTGTAATGTATACATGCCGATTCAATATCCTGAGCTGGATAATCAAATAATCCGACATTAAAAAAACAATTTCGTTTCAACTTTGTTGGTATTAAAATAACCCACTGAATAATGGAACATAATTAGTTTTGTATTAACAAATATTGTGAAACTTAATCCTCTTTCACTTGACTGGCAGGTGTAAAACCCAATCTGTTTTGAAAGGAAACATGTTCCGTAGCTTATGTAGATCGCATGGTGAAAAGTCGTCACATTTCTATCATACGTTTGTAGAAGGTAGGTGAGCAAGCTCATTACCTCACTTGTGAAACGTCACATTTCTATCATACGTTTGTAGAAGGTAGGCGAGCAAGCTCATTACCTCACTTGTGAAACGTCACATTTCTATCATACGTTTGTAGAAGGTGGGCGAGCAAGCTCATTACCTCACTTGTGAAACGTCACATTTCTATCATACGTTTGTAGAAGGTAGGCGAGCAAGCTCATTACCTCACTTGTGAAACGTCACATTTCTATCATACGTTTGTAGAAGGTAGGCGAGCAAGCTCATTACCTCACTTGTGAAACGTCAGTTGAATGAATTGAACACACACACCTCGCCCGTGTGTTGCGGGGACTCGCAAGGAGATTAAAGAATAAGCAAAACTGCGCCCTACAAGGCATGTCGTAAGATGCGACTGAGGTAGGGATCTAGGGAATCTAGCCAGACAATTTCTTTTGCCCGCGTGCCCAGCGTGTTAGTAGCGCGTTGGACTACGAGTGACTAGTCCTCTGTAAGTGCGGGTTCAACTCCGCGGACTGGCAGAAAAGCTACAGGTTCCCCAGATTTACGGTGTTCGTGGCACCGAGCCGAAGGGTTACGATGTCCATGACACCGAGCCGAAGAGCTTTCAGCTCAAGTGCTTCTGGATCGGAAAAAAAAAAGGAATCTAGTCTAGTAAATAAAAAGCGTCGCAGAAATCCGATGTGCTGGCCTACTTGTATGCGCATAACTGACACACGTACAATCGATGTTACTCTCAGATCACATACAAATCACAAAGAGTGTATAACAAGTGATTTATATGAAGCGTAAGAAGAAGAAGAAGAACACCGTTTTGTTGGATTGGAAAAACTTGTTGTACATGTACAAATACAGCATTTCTTCATGTGCATCTTTAAATACAGACAACGAACACAAATTGACTGAAGCCCACATGGCAAGCGTGATGAGGCTGAAGAATACATTGAAGAGGCCAAAGAGGTCGAAACCTTATGGGCTGAGCTGAAGATGGCACAGAATAGAAATCGGCGTAGGATGACCAGTTGTAGTCCAATGTTCCAATGGGAAAAAAGGTTCACTGTTGTAGTAGTAGTACGACCCACTGTACGACCCTCTTATATACAGTCGTATGACTCCTTCCAGCATATACCACGCGCAAAATTGTGTGTTCTTTTACCGTGGTAGAATCATCTCTCATGTCTTTTTAACTGGGGCACCGGCCGTCAACCAACTCATGCCACGTCTTATTATCTTTAGCTATCCCCTGCAGCTGCCTCCATCTTTTCTGTGTACTGTCTTCCTGCATTTCGCCATACCTCTTCTAGAAGAGCTTCATTTCTTCTTGGTTGACAACAGTTATTTATTTTTGACTCGTTCATGGCTGGTTGGACTTTGTTGCACACATTTTCTACCGGATAGAGTAGCTAGCCTCTTGCCAAACCCTACCTTATATGCCTTTTACGACATTTCTTCGAACGCTCCATATAGACCACCTGTTAAATCACTCTTTGTGACGTGTATGTTATCTGAGCCTAAAAGCGATTGTACGTTGTGCCAGTTAATGCGCCTACAAGTAGGCCAGCACATCCGATTTCTGCGACTTTTTTATTTACTAGGGCAGCTTCCATATGCCCCCTTACCGTGGTCACCTCCTACGACATGCCTTGTTACTATTCTTTGCTTCCCTCACGGGCCCCGACAGCACAGGGGCGAATGGTAGAATACGATCCTATTACTTCCTCCTCAAATAAATGCCGAGAAAAAATACATACTCAAAAACCCATCTTATTTTCGAATGTAACTCTAGGGCCTAAAGAAAAGCAAATAACCACATTGATTTAGAGCTCTGGACTAAAATAAAAACCAAACATACTTAATCTCTAATGGGTGACTGTGTGGGCCTTTGCCGGAAAAGGGCAATTCAGCAATCGAAAATAATCACTTTAGGCTAACACAATAGAGATGAGACTGCAGTAAAACTATTTGAATGGCGAAACACGTAATAACAAAGTACTGTAGTTTTACAAATTACAAAAAAAATGACAATATACAACAACGTTTCGACCAATAAGGCCTTTATTAAGCAAACGAACAACAGGAGTACTGTAGTTTTACAAATTACTTGATTTTTTTGTTTCTTTTCTATTTCTAGTTTTTATGTGTGTTTTTGTGTTACATTTATTTCGTTATTCGTTTTTATTCCCAGATTTTTATTAGAAACGTTTGAATGTCTCCGTATGTAGTCGTCCATATGTTAGTATTTTTTAAAATTCGAAACTCCTGTTGTTCGTTTGCTTAATAAATGTCTTGTTGGTCGAAACGTTGCTATATATTGTCATTGTTTTTGTAATACTACAGTACTTTGTTATTACGTGTTAGGCTAACACAACGCTTCTGATTCTAGTTTTTCTGTTTGGTGACATATTTAACATATAATTTTTACGTATGAACTCGATATGTTCACTTTATACAAAAGATTAGATGTTATACTCTTCTTCTTGTTGTTTGCGTTCGTTCATTACCATCAATTTTAATCTCTCTTTGTGATATGTTTGATCTTTGCCAAGAACGTGTATACGTTGCACATTGGTTTAGTAGGCCCCTGAATGCATAGACTTGTACACGTTCAGGACACGTGCATCCGATTTCAGCCAAACCTCTCTTATGACATGCGCGGCAAGTAACTGGTTCCATTCTTTACACCTCAAATTTAGACCCCGGTAACCACTCAGGCGCGAAGTTATACAAGACATAACACTGGTGATGTAGAAAATATTTCAAGCCAAAGAAAAGATACCAGAAACCAGTGGCGGCTCGTGGTCATTTTTGTTGGTGGGGGCCAGACATTTTTCCCCAGATAAATCATGGTTTTTGGTTGCTATATTTTAATTTATAAAATAATAAATACACGTTGTACATTATTTTTTGTGGGGCCCGGCCCCACTGGCCCTTAATGACAAGCCGCCACTGCCAGAAACTAAATGCAGAACCAAATGCATGTTTGGGGTTTGTTTACGATACTTGCATCACGCGTTCACTCCGTATTTTATTTTTACTTTGCATGTGCATTTACGAAATTACGAATTTTTTATTCAAATGTTGTATCAATCCTAACATATTCTAGCGAGAGTTGGAAAATGACTAAAGATATAGAAAGCAAGTTGAATGCATTTGAAAATAGATGTCTGCGAAAATAATGAATATAAAATGGAACGAATTCAGGAGAAGTGATGAAATCAGAGACATGTCTGGTCAACCACGAGTGACAACTGTTATAAGAAAGAGAAGATGAAGATATGTTGGGCACACCTTGGAGGAGAAATGATCAACGAATATCAAAACAGGCATTGAAGTGGGATGCAAAGGGTTCAAGAAAGAGAGGTCGACCTAAGGAGACCCTGAAACGAACTTTGCTGAGAGAGGCATGAAATATCGGTCTCAGTTCCTTGGACGAGATTGAGCGAGGGGGTGTTAGTGATCTTGTGTGTGCTAGTTTTAAGGCACTTTGTAAGCTGCCCATTTTCTTAAGGCTGTTCTTGGTGCCGTCTGCCGTCGCTCCATCTTGTGCATGGTAAAGAAATAAACCATTAGATTAAAACAAAATTATTAACAAGATCCATTTCATTGTCCCGTTTGCTTAAAATTGGGAACGTATAGTGAATTGTGTTAGAGAATCTCTCATAACACAGAGCGTAGAAGCGGCGTTTAAACTGAGCGTATACTGGGAGTTAATAGAACAATTTATTAGAAACATACTGTATGGTCGACCTAAGGAGGCCCTGAAACGAACTTTGCTGAGAGAGGCAAGAAATATTGGTCTCAGTTCCATGGACGAGATTCAGCGAGTTGCCCAGGATAGAGCGGTATGGAGAAATTACTTGCAGGCCCTATGTAACGTATAACCGTACGAGAGGAATTATTATTATGTGCATTTATATTGCAATTCATTCTTAAACTGATTCACTACCGGGTTTCTTTCGCCTCGGGACGGAATTATTTTTTTAGCTTCAAAATATTGCACACATACTTTAGCTAAACTAAAATATTGTTTCTAAATATGATTTAAAGTTGATCTTATTATATATCAAATTAAAGATAAATGAATGTACTTTCACAAAATATTTATTGTATCTATATATATAATGTTGTGTTGACTATGCATGAAAAATGTTAGTATGGATAAAAAAACTAATTGAAATTATGAGAACATGAATGCAACATTCCAAGGGCCTTGATGAACAATATGTTGAATAAATCAGTCTAACTGCTCTCCTTATATAGGTAATACATTTATGAATACACAAACATTAAGAAAACAGTGAGGGAATATATGGTTTGTTCACAAACTAGCATCATGACTATTCATAAAAATCGCTAGTTTTTTATGGTCACGTAGTATCCTAGAATGAATGGTAAACCCTGTTTCACTTCTACTTCTAGAATAAGCCACGATATGTATTCGGTGGCGTCTGTGGCCTAGGGTTAGTGACTCGGTCTATTAACCCCGACGTTCTGAGTTCTCCGAACTAGCTCTCCTTATATAGGTAATACATTTATGAATACACAAACATTAAGAAAACAGTGAGGGAATATATGGTTTGTTCACAAACTAGCATCATGACTATTCATAAAAATCGCTAGTTTTTTATGGTCACGTAGTATCCTAGAATGAATGGTAAACCCTGTTTCACTTCTACTTCTAGAATAAGCCACGATATGTATTCGGTGGCGTCTGTGGCCTAGGGGTTAGTGACTCGGTCTATTAACCCCGACGTTCTGAGTTCGAATCACGCTGCGGACAGTTTGCTTGCAAATTGTTGCCGTTGATTTTAACAAAGGACGATGGCGCCACCCGTTCAGAAAGCAATGGCAAACTACTGAACGTATAAGTGGTGCCTAGAAGATCAACGACTTGTTTACTGTGGTTGATGGCTACGTCCTTTGGGATATGCCACGATTTGCATTCATACATGTATTCGTTATCGTTTATACTTCACTTTTACGTTGTTTCCAGTTAATATAAAGCTCTAATCGGAACGAAAAGTAAGAAAAACGCAACAAAATAGTAAACGTCTTTTAAGTGACGCGTGGTCCATGCGATAAGATATATTGACACTTGAGTGTCGTTTGGTACGAAATCAGTTAACATTTATATTGCAATTCATAATTAATTAGTCAGCATACCCTCGCCCGTGTGTTGCTGGGGCTCGCAAGGGGAGCAAAGAATAGTAACACTGTAACTACAAGACATGTCGTAAGAGGCGACTAGGTAGAAGCCTAGGGGAATCTAGCCTAGTAAATAAAAAGCGTCGCAGAAAACGGATGTGCTTGTAGGCGCGTAACTGCCACAACGTACAATCGCTCTTAGACTCAGATCACATACAAATCACAAAGAGTGGTTTAACAAGTGGTCGATATGGAGCGTTCCAAGATTGAAATGAGCTTGACTCAGCTTAAAGAGACTTTAATTGCATTTTCAACAAACAAAACATTAACAAGTGGTTGATATGGAGCGTTCCAAGATTGAAATGAGCTTGACTCAGCTTAAAGAGACTTTAATTGCATTTTCAACAAACAAAACATTAAAAGTGGTTGATATGGAGCGTTCCAAGATTGAAATGAGCTTGTCTCAGCTTAAAGAGACTTTAATTGCCTTTTCTACAAACAAAACATTAAAAGTGGTTGATATGGAGCGTTCCAAGATTGAAATGAGCTTGTCTCAGCTTAAAGAGACTTTAATTGCCTTTTCTACAAACAAAACATTAACAAGTGGTTGATATGGAGCGCTCGAAGACAACGATGATTGGAATGCGTTTTCTCTGTTTAAAGAAGCGTTAATTGCCTTTTCTACAAACAAAGTGTTTATTTACGCAACTTTTGTTGTTAGTCATAACCGCAATGGCTTCTAACTTTTAATACACATTCGACGTATCATGTCTTCTTGCATGTAATCAAACTTCACGTGGTGCAGACTTTAACCCCTATCATATATGATTACCCACAAATGATAAGATCCTATGTGTATACATACACGTAGTTGAGATCGTTCTACTATTAGTCAAGCAGTGTGTACTGTATATTCGACCCGAGTTCACTAAGAACCACGAACTACATATATCATATCATAGTATCATTGATTTTTCTCTCAACCAGGGCCGTGTCGGATATTTAACTCTAATGTTAAAGCAGTTCTACTGTATGGGTCAGAAACATGGAGAACAACTAAAACAATTGCGCATAAATTGCAAACATTCATCAACTGGTGTCTGCGCAGAATAGAGGGAATAAGATGGTATGATAGGGTCACAAATGAGGAACTTATGGAGAGAACAAGACAGATTCCAGTGAACGAACAGGTTAAAAAAGACGCTGGCGCTGGATAGGACACACTTTGCGAAAACCGAATGGGAATATAACAAGAAGGGTCCTTGCCTGGAACCCGAAGGGACAGCGAAAGAAGGGGAGGCCGAGAAATACATGGAGATGAGATTTGGGGGCAGAGATCAACAATATAAAGAAGAGCTGGAGGGTGCTGCAGGAGATAGCTAGAAATAGGAAGACTTGACATGAGTTGGTTGAGGGCCTTTGCCCCAATCCGGGGTAAAAAGGCAGAGAGAGAGAGAGAGAGAGAGATAGAGGGACGTGCCGTGCTATCATGCAGAGAGGCAGAACCGTAAGAGGGACGACATAAATAGCAAAACCAAAATTACAATTGAAGGTTATTTTAAATTAAAAAAAATTGAGAGGCGGCATTTCGAAGACTTGCATCATACTGAGAAAACATACCGCACGGTCCTGCTCTCTCAACTAGTAGTAGCATAGGTCACCCACCATAAAGTATGTTTCTATCAGGTATATGACACATTCTTCTCTCTTCTTCTTCTTTGCGTTCGTTCTTTACTACCAATTTTAATCACTCTTTGTGATATGTTTGATCTTTGCCAAGAACGTGTATACGTTGCACATTGGTTTGTAGGCCCCTAAACGCATAGACTTCTACACGTTTAGGACACATGCATCCGATTTCAGCCAAACCTCCTTAGTCGCCTCTTACGACATGCATGGCAGGTAACAGTGGTTCTATTCTTTACACCCCAAATTTGGGCCCCGGTAACCACACGGGCGTATGACACATTAACTTGGCACCACTCATACGTTCAGTAGTTTCTCATTGCTTTCTGGATGGTAAAGTTTATTTTTACTTCAACGTCTATGTGGTGAAGAGGTTAAGTACTTGCCTCTCGTAACAAAGGTATTCGGATCGCTCCCTCGTGGAGCCATCGGAGTATTTTACCCTAGATCCCTTATTTCAGTTTCAGTTTGGAATATCTTCATTGCACTCCGGACATGTCCATAGGTGCTCCGATCTCCAATATCTCCAACAGCGTCCAGCGACTGACCGTACCAGTTCTATGTTGATTGATGAGCCGATCTCGTATACCGTTTTACCGTTCTTTTCTTGCCACACCAATCTTCAAACCCAGTTCTCGCAATCTAGTAGTTGACGTGGATTGGTTTAGATGAAGGTCTTCTGCGGCCACGCTCTATGAGGGCGTTCACGATGTCAGCTCTGTCCATTGGCTGGCCCTCTGATATAGCGGCAGAGCCAGCCAGTCTGTCTGCTCTCTCATTGCCAACGACACCCATGTGCCCCGGAACAAAGACAAGACACTGTAATTCTGCAAATTGTTGACGCCTGCAGTGATTCAGTCCATTGCCTGCGCACCGAACCGGCCTCCACCTTTCGGATCATACTCAATGAGTCACTCAGAATGTAGATCCCTTTTCTCGTGTAGTGATGAGTTCGTTTTATCGAACCGTAATTTTAACCTCGATATGTTTGATCTTTGCCAAGAACGTGTATACGTTGCATATTGGTTTTGTAGGCCCTAAACGCATAGACTTCTACACGTTTAGGACACATGCATCCGATTTCAACCAATGTAGATCCCTTATCTCAGTGTAGGTAAGATAGAGTTCCCAGTTTTATCGGAGACGGACGATAAAACGTAGGTCCCTTGTTTAACTTGAGCACGGAAAACCCTTGGGAGTTCAAGATGGAGAGATAGGTTAGAAAGCCGCTGCTTGGGCATAATTCACCATCTTCAGAATTACATTGAGGACACTCGCCGGCGCTACGGAGTTGCTGCTTATATCTTCCTGTGTAACAACTACTTCTAGTATGATGATGGAGGTTGAGGCCGTTACTGCTGCCCTACATTGGATCTCTGGGACTTCATTTACTGGGGCCATTGTTGTATCTGACTCTCAGTCGATGTTTCACAAGATCCAGAAGGGCAGGTTTCAGTATTAGTGGATGTCGTCTATAGAAGTTTCTAACCTCCAGCAGCTTACGTGGATATACTGTCCTGGGCATGCGGGTGTTTACGGTAATGAGAGAGTGGAGAGGCTTGCATCAACAGCATCGATTGTTGGGGAGTTGAAGATGCATAATGGGAATGTTCTTCTGTCTCTTCGCGACTGTCTGTTGGATGACACTAAAATCGATGTTGAATCGATCAAGCGATTTAGGCAGTTTGGAGTTACCCGTTGTGCAGGTAGAACTGGATGGCAGAGTGAGAGGTGTGTTTAATCAGCGAACCACGGGAACCATCAGTATGCATACTCTTCGATATCTGTTGGGGGAGACTGAGCACCTATGGGTCTGTCCGGAGTGCAATGACGTCAGTTTAGTAACCGATAACCAATCTTCCTGTGTAAGAAAGAGATCGGAGCACACATTGTTACTCACCAAAGTGCAATGATGATGGTCCTATCAATCAGATCAAATCCACAATAAAATAATAATTCCTCTCGTACGCTTATACGTTACATAGGGCCTGCAAGTAATTTCTCCATACCGCTCTATCCTGGGCAACTCTCTCAATCTCATCCATGGAACTGAGACCGATATTTCTTGCCTCTCTCAGCAAAGTTCGTTTCAGGGTCTCATTATGTCGACCATACAGTATGTTTCTAATAAATTGTTCTATTAACTCCCAGTATACGTTCATTAAAAAGTTTAAATAAAATATGGAACTGCAAGTTATATAGTATTAAAACTAAATTACGAATTTTCAATTCAAATGTTGTATCAATCCTAACATATGCCAGCGAGAGTTGGAAAATGACTAAAGATATAGAAAGCAAGTTGAATGCATTTGAAAATAGATGTCTGCGAAAAATAATGAATATAAAATGGAACGAATTCAGGAGAAGTGATGAAATCAGAGACATGTCTGGTCAACCACTAGTGACAACTGTTATAAGAAAGAGAAGATGGAGATATGTTGGGCACACCTTGAGGAGAAATGATCAACGAATATCAAAGCAGGCATTGAAGTGGGATGCAAAGGGTTCAAGAAAGAGAGGTTGACCTAAGGAGACCCTGAAGCGAACTTTGTTGAGAGAGGCAGGAAATATCGGTCTCAGTTCCATGGAGGAGATTGAACGAGTTGCCCAGGATAGAGCGGTATGGAGAAATTACTTGCAGGCCCTATGTAACGGATAACACAATTCACTATACGTTCCTCATCTTAAGCAACCAGGGCAATGAAATGGATCTTGTTAATAATTTTGTTTTAATCTAATGGTTTATTTCTTTACCATGCACAAGATGGAGCGACGGCACCAAGAACAGCCGTAACCATTTCGCTGCTACATACGTTTCGAGGGCTGAGCTAAAAATATCTACTCTTTGTTTCTAGGTCACAAAAGTGAATGTACGCCTATAGCAGTGACAGTAGCAATGTATAACGTGTTTACACGTCTTTAGCCCACAGAGGAGAGATAATAACAAATGTGTTAATGCATCTTTAGAAGTGAATGAACAAAACGTATATATACGTCTTTAGCCGCTAAAGGGTTACGAAAATGGACAGCTTACAAAGTGCCTTAAAACTAGCACACAAGATCACTAACACCCCCTTCCCACCCCCAATACTTCTACAAAGAAGTAAATGGTGGAAGATAAGATTTATTTCTTGAGATGACTCGTCGAAAATTTGGTACTGAAAGTACGGATTGTCAAATGGCTTGTCGTATTTTAGGAGTTAATGTGACGTCATAGCGTAATATGGTCATGCTCTCTAGGCCTGCTACTATTTCTTTTCCCTCCCTTATTCAATTCCAGGGCCCCCTTATTGGTGTCTGCTCTTTTGCATTTTTAATGCTTGTCCCAACCACTTCGATCATTTAAAAAAAAATGTCCTCGTTGATAATGCTGATGCATGTGCGTCAGGGGATCTCAGTTTAAATTATTATTTGGGGCCACTTATTGAGAGAATTCTTCTGAGACATCTTCCATCCAAGTCTCTTATGCGACTGTCTGTCTTGGTCATCATCGTTAAATAATTCGACTGTCTGTCTTGATCATCATTATTAAATAATGCGACTGTCTGTCTTGATCATCATTAAATAATGCGACTGTCTGTCTTGGTCATCATCGTTAAATAATGCGACTGTCTTGGTCATCATCGTTAAATAATGCGACTGTCTTGGTCATCATCGTTAAATAATGCGACTGTCTGTCTTGGTCATCATCATTAAATAATGCGACTGTCTGTCTTGGTCATCATCATTAAATAGCTTGTCCTGAGCAGAACTTTGCCACTCTAACTAACAGTCCTTCAGAATTTCTATCTCTCATATGCTAGATGTCCCGCCTCTGCAGCCGTCATGCTCAAATCATCAGTTACATCATTACTCTATCTTCTCCGTTGTCTTCATCTTCTCCACTTTTACTGGGATGCCTCCTTCCATGATGGTCTTCTCCAACCCTTCGTGTCTCTTCATATGTACAAAGTACATTAATTTTTCTTATTTGTAACATCAGCCAGTTTTCTTTGATTTGAGTTCTTTCTGGATATATCTATTTGTTCTCTTTCTGTCCATGATTTACATAGGAATTTTCGGTAACACTTATATTCAAAAGTGCGTTTGCTTTACACCCATACGCTGCCACTGGGATATACATGCTCTTAGTACTCTGATCTTTGCTTTCATATATATCGTTTTTATCTGAACTGAAGCCCGTCTGCCCAGCGTGTTCGTAGCGCGTTGGACTACGGGTGACTTTTCCTCTGTGTGTGCGGGTTCAATTCCGCGGGATGGTAGAAAAAACCAGATTCCCCAGATTTACGGTGTTCGAGGTACCGAACCGAAGGGTTACGATGTCCATGGCACCGATCCGACAAGCTGAAAAGCTCATGCTTCTGGATCGTAAAAAAAAAAAATCTGAACTGAAAACCGTGGCGTATCTTTCACCGTTAACCAAATGTAAACGAGTCGTCGATTTCCTAGGCACCACTTATACGATCAGTAGTTTCACATTGCTTTCTGAACGGTGAGGTGTTTTTTTTTACTTCAACAACAAATTTGCTTCCAAAACTACCCGCCGCGATGTCTCAACCAGATACTCTGGGGTTGCGATCGAACCTCACTACCGCTTAAGACACCGACGCCCGTCCCTATCTATTGGATGAAAATAGTGGTCTTCATGACTCATGATGACAGAACAACAACAACGTTGTACATGTCTTGACAAACAATCAAAAGTTACCCAATAATACAGGGTGTTCAAGATAATTGCAGCCCCATTGACAAATCGAAAGTTGCCAGATAACCTATCGCGTTGTGTTTATTTACTATTTAAACCGGTTCTGACTAGCTCGTCCTACGTCACATTTGTTCATCGCCCCTTCCCGCACTACAATTACACACCATCACACAACCTTGATCCGGAGACTACGTCATAACTGAACCTTCTCATTTCCATACATATATGCCAGATTAGCTCCATTCATAGGCTACTTTTAAGTTGAACACCCTGTATATAACTAGGCAACAATAGTTATTTTAAAGAACTATTATTATCCCCAGCAAATGTATGTTATTCCTTTGCAGGGAAAGCCAGCTACTGTCACGTTTAACTTTTATTGTTATTATTAGTTTCGTTTGTAAAGGTTGAATATATTGTTGCATGCTGTGTGAATATACATCATGGCTGTTTGTTGTGTGCGTGGCATCCGATAAAATACGGCCTGTAAGCTCAGGTAAAATTATAGGAATTAAGACCACAACCTCCGCGTGACCTCGCATTCTACAGGGTGTTCAAGATTAAAGCAGCCCCATTGACAAATCGAACGTTGCTAGATAATCTATCGCGTTATGTTTATGTACTATTTAAACCGGTTCTGACTAGCTCGTTTTACGTCACATTTGTTCATCGCCCCTTCCCGCACTACAATTACATACCGTCACATAACCTTGACCTATACTACGTCATAACTGAACCTTCTCATTTTCATACATATATGCCAGATTGACTCCATTCATAGACTGCTTTTAAGTTGAACACCCTGTATATAACTAGGCAACAATAGAGTTGTTTTAAAGAACTATTATTATCCCTAGCAAATGTATGTTATTCCTTGCAGGGAAAGCCAGCTACTGTCACGTTTGACTTTTATTATTATTAGTTTCGTTTGTAAAGGTTGAATATATTGTTGAATGCTGTGTGAATATACATCATGGCTGTTTGTTGTGTGCGTGGCATCCGATAACATTACGGCCTGCAGGCTCAGGTAAAATTCAAGGAATTAAGAGCACAATCTCCGCGTGACCTCGCATTCTAGTATTGTTGTATATAGGCGAATTCATGTTAAAAACATCACAACGTGCTAAGGTGCGGTTGTGTACTACAGACGTGTGAGATATTTCTGTCAGTCATCCATGTTGTTTGTGAATAACCACAATGGTCGGGAGTCTCTGGGGATAAATGGTTAAGCCTTTGCCTTGCGTTCTTCTTTTCTTTGCGTTCGTTCTTTACGACCAATTTTAATCACTCTTTGTGATATGTTTGATATTTGCCAAGGACGTTTATACGTTGCACATTCGTTTGGTAGGCCCCTAAACGTATAGACTTGTACACGTTTAGGACACATGCATCCGATTTCACACATCCCTGCTTAGTCGTCTCTTACGACATGCTTGGCAGGTAACAGTGGTTCTATTCTTTACACCCCAAATTTGGGCCCCGGCAACCATTCGAGCGTGCCTTGCGTTCTGAAGGTGGGTGGGTTTGAAACTGGACAGCGTCTTTCTGTTCACGAGCGTATTTTTTTTGCAGAAACCCCAAGGATTGGTGACGGATCTACGGAGTTATTACTTTGTGTAATACTTTTCCATTTCTCCAGAGAGGGACCGAGCCATATGGGGTAAAACCTGACGCAATGAAGTCTATTCTTCGGCCTTAGACCCTTTATAAACCACATTGCCGTTTTGACTTTTTCCTATGTAGCGCTGAGGGATGTAGTTGTAGATCTTGTTTTTAAAAAAATTTTTTTTTTTTTTTATATATTTATATATAATTTTATATATATATATATCCCCACACACACACCAAGGAGACTATCGTTTTTATGGATATCAGCTTTTTGCATTCCATTTTCTGAGTTATACACCGATGACCAAACATCTCTGTGTATCGAGTCTGCACAATTTACGGCATTGCACATGGCGTTGAAAGTTTCAAAACTTGGTGTCTCGGATGCCTGGCCGCTGGTCATCCACGTGTAGTTAAGAAACATATAATCCAGAAATTTGAAATAGAAACGAGTGTTCTCGGTTAGATCCCTAGTTGGAGTAAGACCCCCACCCCATCATCATATACAACCGTGAGATACGTGGTACTATGGTTTGTGGTGCGTATTCTGGCCTAGAATCGCAGTCTTCAGCACCTTTTCAGGTGGATAGCGCGCTCATCCCTGCTCACGTCACATCTTATGTAACGGGTTCTTTTCTACACTTTGTTTGCCGTCTATCAGAAGACTTTTTTTTTTTTTCCGATCCAGAAGCACTTTAGCTTTTCGGCTCGGTGCCATGGACATCGTAACCCTTCGGTTCGGTGCCACGAACACCGTAAATCTGGGGAATCTGTGGCTTTTTCTATCTAGTCACACGTAGTCCAACGCGCTACGAACACGCTGGGCAGACGGGCATCAGAAGACTTACGTTTATGTATAAGCACTCATCAAAGGCTGCTTCATCAATGTGTTTTTGCATAAAATGTTTGCTTGGTCACTTCTAACGATAATCGCGGCATGATACAACCAAGTAGATATGCTTATAATAAAAAAAAAAGTTGTCGCTGATAGCTTGTGATAACTAGTACATATTTCAGATACAAGTAATATGTTACTATCATGCACTCAATCAATCAGATAATGATGTCACTATCATACAATCAATCAATCAACCCGATAATGATTCAATATGAGATCTATCAAGAACTCAGTTTAATATCATGACATATATAGGGAATATGGTGGGACGGTTGTGTAGTACAGACGTGTGAGATATTTTTATCAGTCATCCATGTTGTTTGTGAATAACCAAGTAGTGAAACACGTACAAACAAAGTACTATAGTTTTACAAAATACACAAACAGTGACGATAAACAGCAACGTTTCGACCAACAAGGCCTTTATCAAGCAAACGAACAAACAGGAGTGACAAATTAAAATGAAACACAAATGGACGACCAAATACCAACGTATCTCATACCACATTGTGAATAACCCACATGGTCGGGAGTCACTGGGGATAAGTGGTTAAGCATTTGCCTTGCGTTCTTCTTCTTGCGTTCGTTCTTTACGACCAATTTTAATTACTCTTTGTGATATGTTTGATCTTTGCCAAGAACCTGTATACGATGCACAAAAATTATCGGTGATAGCTTGTGATAACTAGTACAAATTTCAGATACAAGTAATATGTCACTAACGTTCGCTCAATCAATCAATCAATCAATCAATCAGATAATGGTTCAATATGAGATGAAGAACCCAGTTAACTATCATGACATATATAGGGGAATATAGTGGGACGGATTAGAGCAGCAGCAATTCCCAAAGTGCGCGGTACCGCTCCCCCTCCTGTGGTCGCTGAAGTCTTCCTGGCGATGACTGATGGTGGGTTCAGAAGCATTTGGGGGTGTTCAGACGATTAGGGGTCGGTGTCTCTTTAAAGAAGAAATTAATAATAAATATTTTAAAATAAATTATTTTCGTGATTTTGCGATTGATTAATCATTAAAAATTTTAATTCTTCATTATAATTCACCGTATGCCTGTCTAACACAATCTATTTTTTCATAAATTTTCTATTTCATGCATATAATCATTTAAAAATTGACCATGTATTCAGAAATGTATATCAATTTCCTATGCTAAAGAGGGAAATAGAGCAAGTATATATGTGGGAGGGGGGGGGGCGTTGGAAAACTGTTATAATGTGGAGGGTGGCGTTACAAAGTTTATGTCGTACAAAGTGGGCGGTGGGCCGAAAAAGTTTGAGAATCTATGCCTTTGAGTAATTCATAAGCATTTTCCTATCGACTCAAACATAAGACTGTTGTGAGTTCAATCACACACACGAGAAGTTCTACACGCGAGGAAAGGAATTGACCATCCTACCTCATGCACACTATGGTCTAGAAATGTGAAATGACTTCTTACCAGAAGGTCTGAAAAGGTTACGGGAAATTTTATATATTGTATATTTAGGGAGTATGGTATTGTTAGACCTGCCTTTTTATTTTTTGAAACGGATCACGATGAGTGATGCCTGTCACTTTTAACTCAGTTTTACATCGACTAGAGGCTAGCTCAGGGTCGGCAACCTTTGAGACGGAAAGAGCCAATAGTTATAATTTACAAAATTTCTCAGTTTTTAAAGAGCCACTAAAAATGTTGTTTCAATATTATGGTATTTGATTAGGATTAGGTATATAAATTTGATTTTTGATTTCAAATAAATGGCTTTAAATACGAAATAATATTTATTCATATTAAAAATTTAAACCTTAAATAAATGATTTTAATAGATTGCTACGAGTTTTGAAAATAAAATAATATAATTATTATTTTTTTGCGCATGGAACTGAAAGGCCGCAATTTGACATCGAAAGAGACACAACTTGACATCGAAAGAGCCGCATGCGGCTCGCGAGCCGCAGGTTGTCGACCCCTGGGCTAGCTCGGTGTTGGCCGTTACAGTTAGTAGGAAAAAACCCAACTACTGTTGTGGAATTTGATCCTGGGACCATGTACATACCAGCAAGGAGATTAACCACTACACTATCGCGGCTGTCACTGATATCAGATAATCTATGAAAGTGGGGACATAAATGAGTGTTCAAACACCACTTATTCGCACGCACACAAGAGGTGTCTATTCTCTCTTCATTCTTCTCCCATATAGATAGTTACATACACAAGAGGTGTCTCTTCATTCTTCTCCCATATAGATAGTTACATACACAAGAGGTGTCTATTCTCTCTTCATTCTTCTCCCATATAGATAGTTACATACACAAGAGGTGTCTCTTCATTCTTCTCCCATATAGATAGTTACATACACAAGAGGTGTCTATACTCTCTTCATTCTTCTCCCATATAGATAGTTACATACACAAGAGGTGTCTCTTCATTCTTCTCCCATATAGATAGTTACATACACAAGAGGTGTCTATATCTTTAATTCTTCTCCCATATAGATAGTTACATACACAAGAGCTGTCTCTTCTCTCTTCTCCCATATAGATAGTTACATACACAAGAGGTGTCTATTCTCTCTTTTCCCATATAGATAGTTACATACACAAGAGGTGTATATTCTCTCTTCATTCTTCTCCCATATAGATAGTTACATACAGAAACAAGCGCAACTCATACGTCGTCGTAGTTATAACAGTTGTCAAATGACCATTTGTAAAGACAGCTCACGGGAAGCATCAGCATGTATAATAATAATAATAAAATAATTCTCTCTCACCGTTATAGTTACATAGGGCCTGCAAGTAATTTCTCCATACTGCTCTATCCTGGCAACTCGCTCAATCTCCTCCATGGAACTGAGACCGATATTCTACCTCTCCAAAAGTTCTTCAGGGTCTCCTTAGTCTCTCTCCTTCTGAACCCTTGCATCCCACTCAATGCTGCTTGATATTCTTGATCATTTCTTCCTCAAGTGTACCAACATATCTCCATCTTCTCTTCTTATAACAGTTTCACTAGTGGTTGACCAGAATGTCTCTGATTTCATCACTTCTCCTGAATTCGTTCCATTTTATAATCAGCATGTATACCTTTCGAAATTTGTTGGATGGAGGCTGAGCACCTATGGGTCTGATGTCGGTTCAATGACCAATATCTTTGCATATACAGTATATAGAGAGATATGTACCGTCGTGACGCATATCTGCAAACTGCGATACAACTTAACAAACCCTGCTTTTCCTGGGCAGATGACGCTTATCAGCACGGGAGGGCAGGTCATCTACGGGTCGCTGTTCTGAAAGACAATAGCAACTTGCTGCCTTGTGGGTTTTGGCTGGGGACAGCAAAAGACTAACAGAGAGCGAACCGCACACAAACGCTGGTTGAAACCGAACACACCACCGAAGGATAAGCACTTGAGCTTCAATTGGTACTGAAGGCTGTGCACGTACATCCCGTTTTGATGTTTGGCTGTTTATATATCACAATAGAATGATAAATACGGCTTATGAACGATCGCGAGAGAGAGAGAAACCCTGCTCTGAATATTAAAATTTAGAGCAGCAACAAAGACTCTTTCATATACATTGTATCTTTCATAAGCAGTGATAAATAGCTTCTTTTGTTGTCACACTTTACGTTGCCCATCGTGGTTTCCTGTTTATGCTTTGCGCTGCTCTAGTGGCTTATGTGATAGTTATTATCTATCTCTATCTATTCCTTTAATTCTGTTTTGCCTTTCGGCATCAGGTCGAAAAATGACACACCTGGAGCGATCCTCCCAAATGCGCCATGCACAATGTGGAATTTAGTGCCTCGAATACTCCGTTGACCCATCGTTTACGCGGTCGTCATCTGTGTCTGTTGTATCCGAGTGCCAGTGTACTTTGTGGGAGACTGAATTGTGGTAACCTTGATACATGTCCGAACCATTTGACCTGTTGTTTCTTTATATTGTATCTGTAGCACCGGCAAGGATCATACTCTTCTTATGATTTCGTCGTTTCTGATCTTTTCTTGTAATATTTGGAATTTGTCGTACACATTTCAGCTTAAATAGATACATAGCTTTAAATAAAAAAAAAAGCAAAATGGCTTTTAAGAAAAAAGGTTATTTCCTTCCGGTTATTTTGTGGTTTCACCTGTCCAGGTTGTTGCTGATAGCAAGCAAGACATACATATTTTAACCTAACCAGATAAATGATCTCCCTTTTAATGTCAATGCAATTCCTTTAGTGTATGCACACTTGTTGTTTAAAGTTATCAAACATTTTATAATGAATCGCGTTATCCACCCAGATATAGATAGCCTGATTAATTTGGGGGGCACAATATATGTCGTTGGACATGCGCAGAATTCACTGTAGGATAGCTTATCTGGACTATTGTGTGTGTGGTTCTATTCTTCATTTGTTACATTGTGGTATGAGAACAAGGAGTTATTTTTGCAAGAACATCCGGAGGAAGCAACGAAAGCAAAGAATATGATCAACAAATAAACAATGTACAAGTATTAAGAGCTTCTGAAAAAATAAATAGACAAACACAGGATTCGAACCACTTACCCTCATTTCTTACGACACCCATCGCCTAGCCTAGCAATAGGATCGTCCTTACCTTGGGGTAACACTGTTTGTTGCGTTGCATTGTAGGTAAAAGAGATGAGATTGAGTGTTTAAGAAATGCAGCTGAAAGCATGTCTTCTTCTTTTGTCATTACACTGCTACCTGGTTGTTGCCCAGTGTCATGGTTTTCTGTTTTTGTCTTGCGCTGTTCTGGTAACTTGGGTGATTATTTTTACTCTTTAACAGGATTCTGCTATGCAATCTAACCATCGTTTTCATGGTCTTCCTCTCACCTTTTTTTTCATGTTTTTCTACATTAGATGGCATCACAGAATCCTGTCAAAGAGCAAAACTAACAATGACCCAAGTCACCAGAACCGCACAATACAAAAAAAAGTCAATAAATAGGATCAATAGACAGTGAACAATTATTAGGGGCTTTTGGAAAAAACAAATTACCAAACAGGATTTGAACAACAAACCCTTATTTCCTACGGCCCCCGTTGCCAAGCCCTACAGACTATTATTTTTGAGATCGCAACCACCTAGCTCTCTCTAAAGAAAAAGAGCATTTGAGCATACATGATCAAATCATCAGTCCTATCCTAAATCCATCTTCTCTGTGATCTTCCTCTTCTCTTTGCCTGGATGCCTTCTTCCATGTCTTCTCCGACCCTTCTTGTCTTTTTCATGTGTTCAAAATATGTCAACTTGATTCTCCTTGCCTGATGCCTACTTCCATAAGTCTTCCAACCTTCCTGTCTTTATGTCAACATATGTCAACTATCTTCTAGATCACCTTAGATGATGTACTAGATTTCCCATAAATCACATTCACGTGGAAACCTGATTCATGCAGCCTTAGCATGGGTGGGTTTCGTCACATCTTCAACGCCATTTGGAGCTCTGGTGCTTATCCTTCGATGATGTGTCCGGTTTCAGCCAGCGTTTACTGGGTTTGCTCTCCATCAGCCTTTGGTTGTCCCCAACTGACCTTCAAGGCAGCAGGTTTGTCAACTATCTCATTCTTATTTGTGTATGCAGCAGGTTTGTCAACATCTCATTCTATTTGTAGTTCAGCCAGTTTTCTTTAATATTGAATTTATTCTGGATAGATCTATTTGTCTGCTTCTCTTTCCTAGGTATTGGTTACTAAACTAGCGTTATTGCACTCCGGGCAGACCCATAGGTGCTCAGTATCCTCCAACAGATATAAAAAAAAGTATGCATATAGATGGTTCCTGTGGCTCGCTGGTTAAACACACTCCTCACTCTGCCCCTCAGTCATCCAGTTCTACCTGTTCAGCAGGTAACTCCAAACTGCTTAAACCAGTAGATCGATTCATCCAAAAGGCAGTCGCGAGTCGCGAAGTGACCAACCTAGGAACATCCCCCTTATTCATCTTCAACTCCCCAACAATGTCCAAGGTATCATCCAACAGGCAGTCGCGAAGTGTGAAGTGATCGACGAACATCCCCCTTATCCATCCAACTCCCAACAATGTCCAAGATATACATGAGGACTCCTCTGTAACACCTATATTTAAAAAAATGTTTTTCCGCTGCCTTGTTTCACATCCACATTACCACTGGGAATATGCATGCTCTTAGTATTATGATCTTTGTTTTCCTATCAGTTTCATTTCATATTGTTTGTTAGTAAACTCTATACTATAATTATACCAAAACTTAGTTATGCTCACTCTGGTTCTATATGATTACTATATCATGTTACTTCTACAAAAATAAATTATGTTCTACATAAATAAATTATGTTCTACATAAATAAATTATGTTCTACATAAATAAATTACGTATTAATATCCTGTTGTTCACATTTCTAATAAATACTTAGTGCACAGGACACACTTGTTTGTTGACCCTACTTAGTCTTCTTGTCTTCCACCATTTACTTCTTTATAGAAGTGTTGGGAGGGAAACGTTGTGATCTTGTGTGTGCTTGTTCTTGTCTTCCACCATTTACTTCTTTATAGAAGTGTTGGGAGGGAAACGTCGTGATCTTGTGTGTGCTTGTTCTTCTCTTCCACCATTTACTTCTTTATAGAAGTGTTGGGGTGAAACGTAGTGATCTTGTGTGTGCTTTTTTAAGGCACTTTGTAAGCTGATATTCATGTTCGTAAGGCTGTTCTTGATGCCGTCGCTCCATCTTTGCGTGGTCTTCCTCTTGCCTTGTACTCATTATACTTTTCTGTGTGGCTCTCTGTGGTAGGCGATACCAGGGCATTCTGGTCAGTGCACACAACATACTGGTTGGAGACCCTACTTAGTGTACAGGACCCACTGGTTGGAGACCCTACTTAGTGTACAGACCCACTGGTTGAAGGCCCTATTTAGAGCACACAACACACTGGTTGGAGACCCTATTTAGAGCACACAACACACTGGTTGGAGACCTTATTTAGAGCACACGACCCACTGGTTGAAGACCCTATTTAGAGCACACGACCCACTGGTTGGAGACCCTATTTAGAGCACACGACCCACTGGTTGGAGACCCACCAGGCTAAGAACTCTGTACCTGAATTGCATTTTTCTAGGTCAGCAAATAGTATGTACTTTGACCCTTTTTTTTTTTTGGGTGAATTTTAACAGTGATGGTGACATTGCATTCTTGATAGTTTTTATTTTCTATTGTGGGGGGTCTTAAGGGTAGTTTTCATTGTTTTTTGTGGGGTCTCGAGGGTAGTTCATAATTGTTTTTGTGGCATCTCGGGGTAGTTTTCATTGTTTTTGTGAAGGCCTCCAGTGTAGTTTTCATTGTTTTTGTCTGGCATCGAGGGTAGTTAGCATTGTTTTTGTAGCGCTCGGTGTAGTTTTCATTGTCTTTTGTCGGCATCGAGGGTAGTTAGCATTGTTTTTTGTGGCGTCTCGGGGGTAGTTTTCATTGTCTTTTGTCTGGCATCGAGGGTAGTTAGCATTGTTTTTGTGCGTCTCGGGTAGTTTTCATTGTCTTTTGTCTGGCATCGAGGGTAGTTAGCATTGTTTTTTGTAGCGTCTCGGGGTAGTTTTCATTGTCTTTTGTCTGGCATCGAGGGTAGTTAGCATTGTTTTTTGTGAAGACCTCCAGTGTAGTTTTCATTGCCTTTTGTGTGGTCTCGATGGTAGTTTTCATTGTCAATTGTGGGGTCTAGAGTGCAGGGATGTTGGTAAATATACCATTCACCATCTGCTGAGGAAGACTGTGCACCTATATGCTCGTCTAGAGTCCGGCGATGTTGGATCTTCAACCCAGAAAAACAAAACTGATCCAGGTTTATGGATAGTGTTTTCAATTCTTGTTATTGACAAATGGAACACACAACTTTAGTATGATGAAATGCAACACAACTTTAGTATGATGAAATGCCCCAAAAAAAAAACACATAACTTTAGTGTGATGAAATGTAAGAGATGAACTGTCTTGCCCTGTGTATGGTGTGGTCTGTGTATAATGTGACAGTGACGTACATGTATGGTGTAATGAGTTTTGATGATTTGCTATGTTGATTAATTAGGAAGTGAAGGTGAAGAATGGCTGTATTGATTACAGTCAGAATCCTAATCTAAAGCATGTAGCTCTATGGAATGTCTAGCTGGGATTAGTAGTATAGTGGTTAGTGCACTTGTCGGCCGTGTGTTGCCGAGGCCCGCAACGGGAACAAAGAATAGTAACAATGCATCTCACAAGGCATGTCGTAAGAGATGACTGAGGCAGGAAGCTAACCTGGTAAATAAAAAGCACCACAAAAATCGGATGTGCTGGCCTACTTGTAGGCGCAGCATAATTGGCACAACATACAATCACTCTTAGGCTTAGATCACACAATCACAAGAGTGGTTAACAAGTGGTCGATGTAAAGTGTTCAAAGAAGACATGCACTTGATTTGTAGGTCAGTTCCAGTTTATTTAGCTGAGATCAAGTTCCTAGTCCTATCGGAGATGGATGATAAAACATAGGCTCATCAAGTTAAGCATGTCAAAGAACCAGTGGCAGTTGAAAATCGAGAAGAGCATTCTGGAATTTTGTTGCCCGTAAAAAATTCATTATAAATTTTTGTTATAAAAAATATTTTTACCATCTTCTAAATTACATTGGAACCCTTACGGAATTCATGCCGCTGAAATCTTCTGGTGTAAGAAAGAGATTGGAGCACACATGACTACTCATCAAAGTGTAATGATGATGGTCCTATCAATCAATGTCTCAGTATCATCATCATCAAATAGCTTGTCCTGAGCAGAACTGTGCCACACTAACAGTCCTTCAGAATTTCTCTTTCTCATAGGTCAAATACAGACATCATGTGAGCCGCTGTAGCGTAGTTGTTAGTGAACTCGCTTCGCAAGGCTGGTGGTCTGGGTTCAGCTCCCTCAATGCGCATGGAATTTTTCCCGACCACGACGCTCTCAGGTCGACCCAGCCTCAACTGGGTACCAGACATCCTCGGGGAAAGTAAAGGCGGCCGGCGTGATACTAACCACACCCATCGTGTGCCGACGGTCAATGAAAAATACAGGCCTAACACTGTATTGACCTATATACCACAGGTATGAAAGGGTTCCTTTACTTTTTTACTTTACAGACATCATGTTCAAATCTTCAGTTACATCCTGAATCCATTTCTCTGTGGTTTTCCTCTTCTCCTCTTTGCTGCGATGACTCCTTCCATAATAGTCTCCAACCCGTTGTGTCTATCTAGATGTCCAAAATACTTCAAATTTTCTCAATTCTTTTTTTTTTAAAAGCACTAGTCAGTTCTCTTCGATTTTGATTGCTTCTTGCATAGATCTACTTGTGTCCCAGTATCCCAGTCAAATTTCTCAGAAATAGGGGGATATTTTTCCAACTATACTGCTCTCAGATTGACTCCCGTCTCAATTAAGGTATCAGTGAAACACTAGGACTTAAAGGCAGCAAGTGCAATGTTGATTATAACATCTATTGTACGCCTTTCTTCAAAGAAAAATGCCTTATAGTTCAGTGTTACTATTTTTTGCTCCCCTTGTTGGCTCCGGTAACCCAAGTACATCCAATTTCTGAGATGCTTTTTATTTACTAGGTCGCTTTCCTAGTTTAGGGTCTCTGTAGCAAAGTGGTTAAACCATGCCTTTACGTTCTGAAGGTTGGGGGGTTTGAATCTAGATTGCATCATTCATTTCAAATGCACAATTTTTTCCAGAGTTTCCTAGAATTATTGTTGAAGCTACGGAGTTCGCGCTTTAACTCTTTGTGAACCAAATGCCACACTATGTGGCTTTGGGTTGATGCCTTTTACCAGGAGCTACACTAAAGGACATTTTTTATTCTAAAAACAAACTTGTAAAAACATGGCTTCTGCCCTGTCCACTAAGAGTACAACACTAGGCAGGGTGGCATGCAAAGCAACACCTTAGGCAGGTGGCATGCCAGCAACACCTTAGGCAGGGTGGCATGCCATTTTTGCCAAGAGGGACGGAGCCATATGGGGAAACCCAGTGTACTGAATTAAATCTTTCGCATTTAGACCCTTTAGAACACTGTTTCCCAACATGGGGCCCACGCCCACAGAGAGGTAATTTGATTGTTGGGGGAATTTGTCAAATGGGAAAAAGTTATTTTGCGGAGGGGTAAATTTGTCAGATATATTTAAACATGCATTTTTGAGTCTACGTTTACTCCAATTAAATTTGAATTAAATCAATATGGGATCGCGCGAGAGAGAGAATTAATGAATATTAATAATTATATATGTTACATAGGGGCATACAAATTTAGAAAGGCGTAGGTTGGGACATGAGCGAAAAAAGGTTGGGAAACATTGCTTTAGAACATTTATTTATTGAGTTTAGTCTTAGTTGTTTCTTGTTTGAGCTGGGTTTTTCAACAGTAACATGACATAGCTAGGAAAAGACAAAAGTATTTACTGCATAACTATCTAACATTTATCAAATGAAAGAAAAACACATAGAATGCATATAAAATATGCATATAAAGATTAGTGTTGTAACAGCTGGAAAGAGCCACAAACATTGCTGAATCATTGCCGAAGAGGAAGTACAAATTGTTTAGCTGTTCATTTATATTCTGTATATTTATAGAATATTAAATTGTGGGCATCTGTAGCTTAAGCGGTAGTGAGCTTGATCACGACATTGATGAATCATTGCCGAAGAGGAAGTACAAATTATTTTGTTAATATATATATTCTATATATTTATAGAATATTAAATTGCGGGCACCTGTAGCTTAAGCGGTAGTGAGCTCGATCACAACCCAAGCGTACCTGGTTCAAACTCTGAGGCAGGCAAATTCATTTCCGTGGGATTTTTGTGAAAGGTAAAAATAGACCTCTCCGCTCAGAAAGCAATGGCAAACTACTGAACGTATAAGTAGTGCCTAGAAAATTGACTCGTTTACTGTGGTTTGTGGCTACATCCTGTAACGGATATCCCATGATTTTTTATGCCATATTTTTTTTTTGTTTTATAACTGTTATTGTTTTTGTTTTTTTCAGAGTAAATGAAAATTTTGACCTTTGAAAGAAAGCTTCTCTAAAAACTAAAGGGACAGAGAAAGTCGGAACTTTGACATTAGCAGCCACAAGCTACCTTGTGATACATTCAAGTCTAGTTTTTGTCTTTAGGAATAAAAAGGAGTAACATTTTCTGGTGTCATTTCTGAATTCAACTATGGGAAAAGGAGGCCAAGGAGAGTCGAATGGGGTGGAAGTAAAGACACAGCTACCTGAATATACATGGGATGATGTCAAAGATAAGACAACCCAAGAAAATAAATGGCTGGTCATAGATGGTCAAGTTTATAATATCACCAATTGGTCCAAGCGTCACCCAGGCGGCCCTAAGGTTATAGGTCATTATGCAGGTCAAGATGCTACTGTGAGTTACCCTATTTTTTCTCAAATATTGTAGATTTGTTTTAGTGCATGTGCAAAGAATCTTGAGAGCCATGATACGCCGGTGTAGTGCCGGGGCCCGCAACAGAAGAATAGTACCACTATGACCTACAAGGCATGTCGTAAGAGGCGATTGATGTAGGACTTAGGGAAGCTATCCTAGTAAATTAAAAGCATCGCAGAAATCGAATGTGCTGGCCTACTTGTAGGCGCATAACTGGCACAACGTACAATCGCTCTTAGGCTCAGATCACATACAAATCACACAGAATCGTTAACAGGTGTTTGATATGGAGCATTTGTAGAAGAAAGAAGAAGCGAGCCACGACAGATTAGTATATGTGCTTTACGGCTAGAACTAAAGGAAAGGCCATTAAAAAGCTAGTGGGGCACATGCAAGAACTATCAGCAACATGACTATGGAGGTCATGGCGGTTACAAAATACCTGTAGTGGCTACAGACGCAAACATTCAATAATGTATGCATGCTCAGCGACTATGTGAGCATGATACAAAAGATCAAGACCGGTTATGTACAAAAGCAGTAGATGCAATTAATACAAAATTCTGTCCTTGTGTTGCGGGAAGCTATCCTGTAAATAAAGCAAAGAATAGTAACAACGCAACCTACAAGGCATGTTGTGTCTGGGGGCCGAACAAGGAAACAAAGAATAGTAACAACGCAACCTACAAGGCATGTTGTGTTTGAGGTAGGGGCCTTGGGAAGCTATCCTAGTAAATAAAAGGGGGCATTGGCAAACTGTTATAATATGGGGGGTTAGAAAGTTTATGTTGTGCAAAGTGGGAGGTGGGCCGAAAAAGTTTGGGAATCTATGGTCTAGAAAGTGGCTTATCAGAGAATTGGTACTATCAAAACAGTTTGCCAGGTGGCTTGTTGTGTTGTAAGAGTTAAAACCCTTGTTATTTTATACTCAAATATTATTTATTATACTACATTTCAGGATGCATTTAGAGCATTTCATAATGACCTGAACTTTGTTCGGAAATATATGAAGCCTATTCATATAGGCAGTCTGAAGGAATCCCAACAGAAAGTCATACCTATAGACCGTGACTTCAGAGAACTCAGAGAAACCGCTGAAAAGATGGTATGTAGTAGTTGATTACAAGTTTAATGTTTAATTATTTTGTTGTTGTTAAATGCTATGTTAGTCATAGGGGATCTCTGTTTCAAAGTGTTCAGGATGTTTGTAGTGTGTTCTGGCCATGGCCTATTGCATTTGAGTTGTCGAGTGTGTTCCTCCCGCCAATAATGGCTGAACATTCCTTCTGAGGACATCTTTTTTTGAGGTTGTTCTCTAGACAGTTGCAGTCCCCTGCTGACGAGATCTGTCTTCCCGGGTTTGTCTGGAGTCGCCTACTTAGATGACTTCAGCCTTCTGTTGCCGGGCTCACCAACCCAGGCTTTTTTGCAGGTGTGCTCCTGGACACTGTAGTTTAATCCCTTATGCTTAAGGGAAAGTGTCATAGAAGTAGAAAAGACAAGAAAAAGGATGTCCTCCTCAAGAGAGAGAGAGAGGACAAGTGCTATTTGTCCCATAGCTGGGGATGGGTTGGTTGCAGCCAGAGCATTTACCACTCGCGGTGGGTTCTGCACTGTCACCTTATGAGGCCCCATCCTGCTCCCCGCCTTTGGTCTGGCCTTTCACCTTCAGTCTGTTCGGCTTGGTTAGACCTGCCAGGAGTTAGACTCCCGCCGACATAGCCTGAAGGATCCTAAAGGCACACAAACCCTCCAACCACGATAAGGTAGGCTAATATGGAGGGGTAGTGTGTTCTGAAGGTCATGGATTTTAATCCGGATGATGTTCGGTTAACAGGTGCATTTTTTTCCAGGAGATTCCTAGAATTGTTGTTTCCATAGTTCCAGAGTCCACTCCATAAAGGTTTAGTCGCTGCATAAGTTGCCACATCACCCATCGTGCTGGTCAAAGATAAACACAAGTCTAACACTGTTGAAGGTGGTTAAAGGTCACGATCGATTTCATTGCACCTGGTTCCTCCACATGGGTAGTGTACAAAGCACAAATTCCTTAACTCTCGTGGCAATCCTAGGGATCTAAAAAAATGTGTTTGTGAAACAAATGGTGCGGTTCAAATTTGAACCCCAACGCTTGGACCACAAGACAAACAGCTTGGCCACTTTATCACAGAGACCCTTAACAGTGTATCCCCAATATAATAATAAATCCTCCCATACCGTTATACGTTACATAGGGCCTCAAGCAATTTCTCCAAACCGCTCTATCCTGGACAACTCGCTCAATCTCCTCCATGGAACTAAGACATATTTCTTGCCTCTCTCAGCAAAGTTCGTTTCAGGGTCTCCTTAGGTCATCCTCACTTTCTTGAACCCTCTGCATCCCACTTCAGTGCCTACTTTGATATTCTTTGATAATTTCTTCTTAAGGTGTGTCCAACATATCTCCATCTTCTTATAACAGTTGTCACTAGTGGTTGCTACTATATTCCCAATATAGCCCATGATATAAATAATGGTCTTTATTTATATTTTTAATTTGATCTTTTATTTTGGTGCAATTTTAATATTAGGGTTGTTAATATCAATCATAACATATGCTGCCATGGATCGAAGTGACATTCTTCACGCATTAGTCTTTCCGAACAGGAGTTTCAGGGCTGTGAATCCCACTCACTGACCAGATTGAAAGAGATGGGTGTCAATATTGGTGCAGCCCGAAAAGAACGACATACTAAATATGCAAAGAGATTGATTAATCAAAATCGAACTGGCGTGTTGGGTCGCTGGACGCTGCTGAATTTGCTGAGGCGGAGATCAGAGCACCTATGGACATGTCAGGAGTGCTATGATGATAGTCCTCATATAACTGATTAGCTAGAGTTATAAAATGCCTAAAGATATAGAAAGCAAGTTGAATGCATTTTAAAATGAATGACTGCATAAAATAATGAACATAAAATGGAACAAATTCAGGAGAATTGATGAAATCACAGTCAACCACTAGTAACAACTGTTTTAAAAAGAAGATGGAGATATGTTGGGCATACCTAGAAAAGAAATGCTCAAAGAATAACAAAGCAGACATTGAAGTGGAAGGCAAAGAATTTTTAAAAATAGGACGCCTAGGAAACCCTGAAACAAACTTTCATAGGCAAGAAATTATCTGACTTAATTCCATGGAAGATATTGAGGGAGTTGCATAGGACAGCAACATGTAGAAATTACTTGCAGGCCCTATGTAAAGTATAACGATACAAGAGAAATATATACAGTAGAACCCACTTATCTCGACCTCGGTTAACTCGCCAACCCTATTAAGTCTACGCTTTTGAAGTGGAATCGCCAAATTCTCTCTTTGTCTTAGCATTTTCTCATCGGATATCTCGATTCTTTAATGTCGCCGAACCCTAATATCTCGAGCACTAAAGAGGGCCAAATTTGCCACTTAACGTTGGTTATCTCGATCCCCATGACCATGGGTGTTAACTTATGCTACAGTAATATATACAGTCCAATATTGGCAGGTGTTGACTCATGTAAGTTTCTTTCATGGGAATGGAGATCCCATTTTGCAAGAACACGGTATTTTGATTTTTTAATTTACGTACTTGGTTCACTGCGCATGTGCTGAGTTCACGTGAGTTCCTTGTCTGAAGGATAATATGCTGTAGCTATTCTGTTTATTTTTTCCATTCTAAAAATGTCTGGAGGTGTTAAGAGAAAACTGGAGAATCAGTCAATAGAGAAAAAGTATGAAATCATACTGCGGCTAGAAAAAGGAACAAAACCGGCAGACCTCAGTCGTCAGTATGGCATTCCAGCAAACACCATTTCGGGATGGAAAAAGAAGGCAGACGTGATAAAGCAAATGTACGAGAAGTCTGTCTTTGATCCAGCAAGAAAAAACTTAGAGTGGCTGAGCACAAAGATGTCGACGATGCAGTGTTTCAATGGTTCACAAATACACGAGCAACAAACCTTCCCGTCAATGGTCCCTTGCTGATGGAGAAGGCGGACATCCTTGCTGCAAAGTAGGACACCCTGACTTTAAAGCAAGTCAGGGGTGGCTGGATCGTTCTAAAAAGAGGCACAACATTGTCTTCAAAGCAATTTGTGGAGAGAGCGCTGCGGTTCAACAGGAACAAGTGGATTCATGGTTGAAGACTCAAATGTGCACAATTTTGGATACCTATGAGACTCGGAACATTTTTAATGCTGATGAAACTGAGGTGTTTTGGAAATGCCTTCCAGACAAGACTATGGCGTTTCGTGGGGAGGCTTGTCACGGCTGGAAAAAGTCGAAGGACCGACTTACAGTGCTAGTTGCTGCTAACATGGATGGAAACCAAAAACTCCCACTCTACGTTATAGGAAAGTCCAAGAATCCCAGATGCTTTAAGCAGACCAAAGTTCTCCAATGTGATTATGATGGCCAGCCAAGCGCCTGGATCACAGGAGATCTATTCAGTGCATGGGTGAAAAAGTGGGACAGGAAGCTCCAAGCAGAGAAAAGGAAGGTGGCACTGATCGTGGACAACTGTAGAGCTCATCCGGATGTTCCTGGTCTCAAGGCCATTAAGATCTTTTACCTCCCACCTAACACAACGAGTAAGCTCCAACCAATGTACCAGGGGATAATCCAAGTGCTTAAGGTGTACTACAGGAAAATGTTGATGCGCCAATACCTACTCCATGATGAAAAGAAGGCACAGTACACCCCTTCCCTTCTAGATGCAATGAACTTCCTGAGATCAGCCTGGAATGACGTGAAGAAGGAAACAATCTCAAACTGCTGGATGCACTGTGTCATTCAGGATATTTCCGATGATGAGTTTCAGGCACAGTTCCGTGCAGCCGCAGAAGAACTCGCGGAAGTGGCAAAAAAATCAAGCCTTACAGATGCTATCTTGGAAGAGGAGGCACAGGAGTTAGCCATCACTGTCCAGGAATTCCGAGATTACATAGAAATTGACAAAGACGTCGTTACTGATGGCGTGATCACCGATGAAGACATTGTATCAAGTGTGCAGTCAGCACTGGCAAGCACATCTGCATGCGGCAATGACAAAGAAGATGAAGATGCGGACGAAGATTTGGAACCAATTCCCTCAGCTGGTGAGGTGGTAGAAATGCTACAGAAAATTCGACAGTATGGTTCTTTTGTAGGAGATGAAACTGTTTTAGACAGCATAAATAATATTGAAGCATTTGTTTTCAAGCAGACTGTTAAAGGCAAAAAGCAACAAAGCATTTTAGACTTTGTAAAGAAACCATAGTAACCGCCTGTACGATACTTTTCAGAGCTGTGTCAGTTTGTATAAATAAAGGTTTGTATCGAGAATCGACGGTGGTTTTTATTTTATATTGGTAAATTTCTGCTGTTAGTTGGTGCACATATGCCTTTTGTTGTTAGCAAACATGTATGTACATTTTTATAGCATGCCGATCGCTTCATCAAACAAATAACACGTGCATGTACATTCTCATTTATTAACGCACATCATGTACATAAAGAAATTTCAAGCACATGTTAATATTTTGCCGCCATATTGATTTTCGTTTATCTCGATCATCGGTTATCCCGACGCTTTTGGCAAACCCCTAGGCCGGCGACATAACCGGGTTCTACTGTATATATAAGAGGCAGTCATCATTTTTCAGGCATGTGATGAGGAGGGGAGGTTTAGAGCACATCGTGACAACCGGTAAAATCGAGGGTAGACGAGACAGGGAAGACAGAGAGAGAAAGTGTTGGATGGCCTGACTTCATGGCACGGTAGAGCGTCAACATCTGAGTTGATAGCAAACACCAACGACAGAGATTTATGGAGATCCATGATCGCCTTCGCCAGCCGGCACGGCACCTGATGATGATATATATGTATATGTATGTATATATATGTATATGTATGTATATATGTGTATATGTATGTATATATGTGTATATGTATGTATATATGTGTATATGTATGTATATATGTGTATATGTATGTATATATGTGTATATGTATGTATATATGTGTATATGTATGTATATATGTGTATATATGTGTTATCATTACTCTTGGAAGAGAATGTAGAGATTGGGGCAACATGAAGGCTGATCTCGCAGTTAAGCAGCTGATAGAAGATAATGCAAGGGATGATGATGTTGTTGTATATACCGATGGGTCGGTTCAACGTGGTGAGAAATCCGGCTGGGGTTTCTGGCTAATGCGCATGGTAGGGTTGTTGCAGAGCGAAGTGGGGCATACAGGACAACTACTTCTAGTATGAGGATGGAGGTTGAGGCCACTACTGCTGCCCTCCATTGGATTTCTGGGACTTCATTTACTGGGGCAGTTGTTGTATCTGACTCTCAGTCGATGCTTCACAAGATCCAGAAGGGCAGGTTTCGCATGAGTGGATGTCGTCTATAGAAGTTTCTAACCTCCAGCGGCTTACGTGGATATACTGTCCTGGGCATGCGGGTGTTTACGGTAATGAGAGCGGACAGGCTTGCATCAACAGCATCGATTGTTGGGGAGTTGAAGATGGATATGGGGATATTCTTCGGTCTCTTCGAGACTCTCTGTTGGATGAGGACACTAAAATCGATGTTGAATCGATCAAGCGATTTAAGCAGTTTGGAATTACCCTTTGTTCAAGTCGAACTGGATGCCTGAGAGGCAGAGTGAGAGGTGTGTTTAATCAGCGAGCCACAGGAACCATCAGTATGCATACTCTTCGATATCTGTTGGGGGAGACTGAGCACCTCTGGGTTTGCCCGGAGTGCAATGACGTCAGTTTAGTAACCAATAACCAATAACCAATAACCAATATATATGTATATGTATGTATAAATAATATCAATGCTGCAGAAAAAGTGGGATTCTTGCCGGTGCATCAATATATTAAGAAACAAGTCAAATGTTTCGAACATGCATCAAGGTTACCACAAGACAGCGCCCTGTGAATGGAGCCAATCTGGCATATATTTATGAAAATGAGAAGGTTCAGTTATGACGTAGTATAGGTCAAGGTTGTGTGACGGTATGTAATTGTAGTGCGGGAAGGGGCGATGAACAAATGTAACGCAGGACAAGCAAGTCAGAACCGGTTTAAATAGTAAATAAACACCACTCCCTGTGTAACTGGCAACTTTTGATTTGTCAATGGGGCTGCTTTAATCTTGAACACCCTGTACAAAGAGCACTAGCACTCTAATACACTGCAACAGACCCAGAGGATGACCACGTAAACGATGGTTCAGAATATCCGAGGCACTAAATTCAACCATGTACAAAGCGCATAGGGAGGCTCGCTCCAGGTGTCACTTTTTGTGACCTGACGGCCGAGAGCAAAACAGGTATAGAGAATAGATAGATCAATGCTTCACTTATATAAGGGGTCTCAATTCAAGTGGATGGCCAGAGCAAAACAGATATAGAGAATAGATAGATCAATGCTTCACTTATATAAGGGGTCTCAATTCCGAAGTGGATGGCCGAGAGCAAAACAGGTATAGAGAATAGATAGATCAATGCTTCACTTATATAAGGGGTCTCAATTCCGAAGTGGATGGCCGAGAGCAAAACAGGTATAGAGAATAGATAGATCAATGCTTCACTTATATAAGGGGTCTCAATTCGAAGTGGATGGCGAGAGCAAAACAGGTATAGAGAATAGATAGATCAATGCTTCACTTATATAAGGGTCTCAATTCGAAGTGGATGGCCGAGAGCAAAACAGATATAGAGAATAGATAGATAAAAGCTGCTCAAATGAAAGCAGCTTTTATGAAAATGAAGAACACACTATGCGTGAACTCACTACCAATGACATTGCAAAAACGAGTACTCCAGTGCTATATTGAATCAATACTTATGTGTAGCAGCAATCATGGACAATGAACAAACAATCAATACGATCATTGGAAGCCACAGAGATGTGGTTTTACAGAAGAATGTTGAAAATTCCATGGACTGCAAAGAAAACAAATGTGGAGGTTTTAAATTAGGCCTGCACACAAAGAAACCTTATCAAAAGAATAAGAATCGACAATCAAGGTTCTTTGGGCATATTATGAGAAAAGGTTTAGAACATTTGGTGACTACAGGTAAAATTCAGGGAAGGAGAGACTGCGGAAGACAAAGGAGAAGATGTTGGATGGCCTGACATGGTTCGATAAACTATCGACGTCAGAACTGATTACATGCACCAAGCAAAGAGAGTTGTTGAGAGACATGATCGCCTACGCCGGCAGGCACGGCACTTGATTGATTGATATGTTAATAAAGTGAGCATGTTTCTCTATCTTTCCAGGATCTCTTCAGACCAAGCAAGCTGTTCTTTTTTCTTCATATGGTGCACATCTTATTGTTAGACGTTGCAGCTTATGCAGTCATGTACTACTTTGGCACCAACTGGATCCCATATTTAGTGTCACTGATGCTGATCACTACGGTAGAGGTAAATAGTATTCACATTTTTCACAAATTATTGGTTTCACAGGTGGATTACCTACCATTAGAACCAGATGTAGAGGTAGAACCAGGTGTCACTGATGCTGATCACTACGGTAGAGGTAAATAGTGTTCACATCTTTCACAAATTATTGGTTTCACAGGTGGATTACCTACCATTTTTTTGGATCCAGAAGCACTTGAGCTTTTCAGCTTTTCGGCTCGGTGCCATGGACATCGAACCCTTCGGTTCGGTGCCACGAACACCGTAAATCTGGAGAATCTGTGGATTTTTCTGCCATCCCGCGGAATTGAAGCCGCACACACAGAGGGATAGTCACCCGTAGTCCAACGCGCTACGAACACGCTGGGCAGACGGGCGATTACCTACCATTAAGAACCAGATGTAAAGGTTAGGTGCTCGTCTCTGTCCATAGGTATCAGGTTTGTTCCTCGTGGAGCCATCTGGATATTTTTCCAGAGATCCCTGATCTCAGAGTAGGTGAGATCGAGTTCCAAGTCCTATCGGAGACGGATGATAAAACGCAGGTCCTGTGTTCAATTTGAGCATGTAAAAGAACCTGTGACAGTTCAAAATCGAGAAGAGCAGGCTGAAAAGCCACTGCCAGGACAAAATTCATTACAAAAGATTAAAAATAAAATTCGTACAAAAATATCTTCACCATCTTCAAAATTACACCAGGGAACGGTGCTGCAGAGTTTGTGTATTGCAGCTGAGATCTTCCTGGATAAGAAAGAGATTGGAGCACGCATGATTACTCACTGAATTGCAGGCAATGGGAGTGTCAATGTCTTGGTTAAGGAGGGCAGTCCCACAAGAGCAAATTTACCAACCACTGTCTTTTCAAGAGGTCAAAACCCTCAAACAGAAAATCTGCATTAGACTGTAGTACAAACACTGGATATGATTATGGAAAAGGCTTCCTCAAAGACCTAAGAACAGATCAGGTCATTATATTTTGACTACTCACCGATCACTGCAGACTCAACAAACACTTATATAGACTAGGAATAAGACAAACAGCTCTCTGTCAAGGTTGGCAAGCGGAACAGACATCGGAGCATGTCCTGCAAGACTGCCCTCTCCTGAGAAGCAACATGTTGCCACACCCAGTCAATCTAAAAACTAAACTTTGGGGAAATCTGACAGACCTGACGCTGACTGCCCAGTTTGTGGTTCACAGTAAACAAACCAAAAATTGCTGAAGATGATATCTTTCACTTTTTCTCAATATTTTTCACTTTGGCATATATTTTAACATTGTGTCTTGTACTCCAGGCACAAGTGGGATGGATTCAACATGATTTTGGCCACCTATCTGTGTTCAAAGACACCAAATGGAATCACATCTTACACTACTTCTCTGTTGGAATCATCAAGGTAAATTTGAATAGTTTAAAAACAAGAAAGAAAATAGAATGCAGTGTTAGTTATCAGTTATGACTATCATCATCAGTACTCTGGACACGTCCATAGTTCTCTCTACCTCAATAAATCCAGCTTCTGTCGTATCCTTTGCTTGATAAAGTCCTTTTGGTCGAAATGTTGCTGTAAATTGTACTTTGAAAAACTGCAGTACTTTGTTTTTACTTGTCTCCCATTGCTACATAGTTTTACGTCTCCCATTGCTACATAGTTTTACTTCTCCCATTGCTACATAGTTTTACGTCTCCCATTGCTACATAGTTTTACGCCTTCCATTGCTACATAGTTTTACTCCAGTCTTTCCCAGTCCATATATCAACAATACTATTGAACTATTCAGACATCCAAGCTGCTACAGGAATAATCCCTTAATTTTAAAACCCTTTAAACAGGAATAATCACAATGAAAGTACATAAATGTGTTGTCATGTGTTTCCTGCAAGGAGACAGTCTCCATTGATGGGCTGATTTGTAGCTCCTGGTAACAGAAGACCGAATAGCTTAGCTGACAAATTAGAAATTCCGGTTTGATGGTGGCTGGCTTTTATATATGTTTGATAGAACACTGCAAGAGCTATTGCAATTTTATTCAATTCTTGAGTTTATGGTTATTTATTGATGAAAAATGGCCCCCACAACTGCCTTGACACACATAATCGATCAATCGATTTAAGCAGTTTGGAGTTACCCGTTGTTCAAGTCGAACTGGATGCCTGAGAGGCAGAGTGAGAGGTGTGTTTAATCACGAGCCACAAGAACCATCAGTATGCATACTCTTGGATATCTGTTGGGGAGACTAAGCACCTATGGGTCTGCCCGGAGTGCAATGACGTCAGTTTAGTAACCAATAACCAATATTGATGAAAAGTGTTAATTTTCTTCTTCTTCTTTGCGTCGTTCTTACTGACCAATTTTAATCACTCTTTGTGATATGTTTGATCTTTGCCAAGAACGTGTATACGTTGCACATTGGTTTGGTAGGCACCTAAACGCATCAACTTCTACACGCTTAGGACACGGGCATCCGATTTCAGCCAAACCTCCTTAGTCGCCTCTTACGACATGCATGGCAGGTAATAGTGGTTCTATTCTTTACACCCCAAATTTGGGCCCCGGTTACCACTCGGGCGGAAAAGTGTTAATAATACTGATATACCTTAGTGTTAAATTTAATTTGGGACATAATATAACCAAGTTCTTTGTTGTTGTGTCGTTTTAAAAATGAATTCCTTTCTATTGAACAATATTGAAATGCAAAGGTCATGCGACGCTTGAGGTCTGAATTCTGAAAATGTTTACCTGAGCTCATCAACCTAATTTACGCCACTGGCCATTGGCTTGTTACGGCCACCTGAGCTCATTGGCCTAATGTTACCGGGGGCCACCTGAGCTCATTGGCCTAATGTTACCGGGGGCCATGGCTGGCTATGTTTGAGTGAAATAAACGGAATTACTTTGTAAACAGAATAACAAATATTTTTGTCCCAGTCCTTTTTTAAAGACCAGAAAATATATATTCTTCATGTCTTTCATGTATGTCAACCTTCTTACTAACTACTATCGTCATACTGTTTACCTTTTTTTAATTTGCTAACATGTTTTTATTGCCGTATTATTACTTATTACCATTTGATCTCCAGGGTCTGAAGAATTGCATTTTACGGTGAGTTTAGATGGAAAGTTCCAGAACATATAAACCAGTAAAATTTCCCACAGCATTTTCAGACCTTATGGTATGAAGTGCCTGTAACTTTACATTTCTAGTTCCTAATGAGCAGGATGTAGGAGGCTCAGTTCCTTTCCTCACATGTGGAACGTAAAGTGGGGGATTGAACCCACATCCTCCTTGTGTCTTGAGTCAATGTGCGAACGCTTACACATTATGCTAATCCGTCCCACTCTAGAATACATGAAAATCGTGGTATATCCTTTACAGGACATAGACATCAACCACAGTAAACGAGTCACCGATTTTCTTAGTCACCACTTGCGTCAGTAGTTTGCCATTGCTTTCTGAACGGTGAGGTATATTTTTATCGTCGTAAAATGCAAGCAAACTAATTTTTTTCCAAACTTGCCCGCTGCCAAGTTGGAACCAGGTCGCTTGGTTCTGATCGAGCTCACTACCGCTTAAGCTACATACGCCCAGAATATACACACACAAATAAATAAAAACTTGAAATATCTTGGGTTTTTTTTTAATACAAACATTGCCCAAGCTTATGAGCTACTTTTAATATTTTCACTTTATATGAAATTTATTTAAATGTAAGAACAGTTAAGAGATGTCGAGTAAGAATACAGAATGCAAGAGTAGCTTTCATCGCACTATGACATTTATGGAAGTCTACTAAAGAAATTAAAACAAAAATTAAAATTCATATTTAATTCTTAGTGGACCAGGGAAAAAGCCACATTGTTTACAAGCCATTTGTTTTTAGAATAAAAAATACCCTTTAGTGTGGCTCCTCAATGTTGAGGTGCTGAATGAGATCAAGACACAGAGAAAGTTTATCATCAATGTAAGAAAGAAGCAGTCATCATTTTTCGGGCATGTGATGAGGAGAGGTTTAGAACACATTGTGACAACCGTAAAATCGAAGGTGAGACAGAGAGACAGAGAGAGAAAATTTTGGATAGCCTGACTTCATGGCACGGTAGAGCGTCAACATCTGAGTTGATAGCAAACACCAACGACAGAAATTTTTGGAGATCCATGATCGCCTACGCCAGCCGGCACGGCACCTGATAATGATGATGAGTGTGGCTCCTGGTAAAAATGTGTCCAACCCAAAGTCACATAGTTTGACGTTTGATCCACAAGAAGTTAACCCAATGTTAAAGAAATGCTGTTTATGGGTCAAGAACAGGAAGAGCAACTAAAATAACCTTTTTTTTTTTTGAACATTAAAATGATAATTACATTTTTTGTTATTGTTTGTGATTGTTTAATTGCTATAAACTCATTATGTAACTCATATTCGATTTCCGCATATAGATTACATTTGTATAAATAAATAGATCAGTCATCCATGAACGTTTTGTTATAAAAAAAAACCTGTTGCCGCTTATAAAAAAAATATCGGGTTTATCAGAGAAATCACCTTCGTATTTGTCCCTGGGCACGCAGGAGTAAGGGGTAATGAACGAGCTGATAGATTGGCTGGCTTGGCTACAATATCTAAGGGAGCTGTCATGGATCGAAATGACATTCTTCAGGCATTCAGAGAGTCTTTCCGAACAGAGGAGTTTCAGGGCTGTGAATCCCACTTGCTGACCAGATTGATAGAGATGGGTGTCACTATTGATGCAGCCCGAAAAGAACGACATACCAAATATGCAAAGAGATTGATTAATCAACATCAAACTGACTTGTTGGGCTGCTGGATTTGCTGAGGCGGAGATCGAAGCAGCTATGTACATGTCCGAGTGCTATGATGATAGTCCTCATATAACTGATAACTAATCGGGTTCATGATGTAGTTTATTATATATATATATATATATATATATATTTTTTTTTATCGCCGAGTGGTTACCGGGGCCCAAATTGGGGATGCAAAGAATAGAACCACTGTTACCTGCCATGCATATCGTAAGAGACGACTAAGGAGGTTTGGCTGATGTTGGATGCATGTGTCCGCTAGGGAATGCTAACCAAACAAATGCTTGCAGAAAACGGATGCACCAGGCCGTAAGGCGCATAACATGGTGTAATGACCCTCACAATGAGGAATGGGATAACGTACTTCACGGTCGCCAATCTTCCTCTGAGATTTAGCCACGCAGTAAGAATGTCAGACCCACCATCACTAGGGTGGCCAAAACTTACTGCGGAAAGAGGTCGGCACAAACGGGAAGCAGAAATCATAGGAATTATATCCTACAGAACTGCCCCCAGTATGCAGACTTGAGAAAGAGGATACACTAGTGTCTGAGAAGAGTGCCTTATTAGAATCTGAAATCCCAATCTAGTGAGACACAGAAGACAACTAGTGTCAATCTGAGACAGACGTTGCATAGAGAATCTGAAATCAATCTAATGAGAACACAGAGACAAACTGTATGGCGTGGCTGATAATCTGAGACAGACGGTTGCCTTTATTAGAGAATCTGAAATCCCAATCTAGTGAGAACACAGAAGACAAACTGTACTGTGAACTGGCAGACAGCTGCCTTTATTGAGAATCTGAATCCCAATCTGAGCAGAAGACAAACTGAGCGGCTGCAATCTGGACAGACGCTCCTTTATTAGAGAATCTGAAATCCCAATCTAGTGAGAAAGCAGAAGAAGATATATATATATATTTTACAACCATCTACAGAGTTATACTGTAGTAAGTCATCAGATCTGATTGGTAATATAGTTGACTCCCATGCCCATAAAGACATAGCATTGGTTATTGGTTACTAAACTGACGTCATTGCACTCCGGGCAGACCCATAGGTCTCCCCCAACAGATATAGATTATGCATACTGATGGTTCCTGTGGCCGCTGATTAAACACACCTCTCACTCTGCCTCTCAGGCATCCAGTTGACTTGAACAACGGGCAACTCCAAACTGCTTAAATCGATTGATCGATTCAACATCGATTTTAGTGTCCTCATCCAACAGATAGTCGCGAAGAGACCAAAGAATATTCCCTTTATCCATCTTCAACTCCCCAACAATCGATGCTGTTGATGCAAGCCTGTTGATGCAAAGACATAGCAGATATAAACAAATGAATGCAATCTTAAAATATTCTAGAAACAAAAATCAAAACTATATAATGAGTTAATTGAGTGGTTAAACACACACGCCCCCACCCTTGACCTTTATTTCATTTCCTCCTGTACATCTTTTGCAAGTTGTACAAATGTTACAAGTTGACAGTTGTGATTTTTACCAAATTATACAAATGTTAGAAGTTGACAGTTGTGCGATTTTTGCAATTTGACAGTTAATTTGACAAATGTTGCAAGTTGATTTTTGTGATTTTTGCAAATTATACAAATGTTGAAAGTTGTGATTTTTGCAAATTATACAAATGTTGAAAGTTGTGATTTTTGCAAATTATACAAATTGTGAAAGTTGTGATTTTTGCAGATGAAACTTGTTTCATTGGTTACTGTTTTGTTCTTGGACATATTGAAGTTTTGTTGTTGTATTTGCAACATTACCTTAAAATACAATTTTTTTAGAGAAACAGCGCTGTCAGAACCTATAACTCCTTGTGATGACAAAGCCATCAAGCAAGGTAGTAATATTCAGTGTGTGCCCCCATGCTCCTATTGCAGCACTGAATATGAAACAATGATGATGATAGAAAAATGTTGTTCAGGTGTCATAATCTCAGATCAAACTTATGGAATCACCCTTTCAACAGATATTTGTTGATAGTCTTTGCAACATCTACATTCGTCTTAGCTTCCTAAACTCCTTGTGGACCAAACGCCACACTAAAGGGCGTTTTTTATTCTATAAACAAATTTGCCCTGGTCCACTAAGAGTTAAGCATGCTAAATAGATATTTGTTGATAGTCTTTGCAACATCTACATTCTACTTAGCTTGCCACTTAAACATGCTAAATAGATATTTGTTGATAGTCTTTGCAACATCTACATTCTACTTAGCTTGCCACTTAAACATGCTAAATAGATATTTGATGATAGTCTTTGCAACATCTACATTCTACTTAGCTTGCAGCTTCCCCATAGTAAAAGTCCTGCACATGCGTTAAGGAATATTTTTGATAAATTCTCACTCAAGCATAACTCTTATTCTGTGATGCCTAAATAATGTAATATATTTTTGTTGTATTGTGGACAGTTTACAATTGTTGTATCTACTCTCCAGGGTGCATCTCCCATGTGGTGGAATCACATGCATTACCAGCATCATGCTAAACCAAATGTGGTAAGTTTCTTTTATAGCTAAACACGTAAAAACAAAGTACTATAGTTTTACAAAATACAGGAACAGTGACGATAAACAGCATCGTTTGACCAAAGGCCTTTATCAAGCAAACAATACAACAAGAATGACGAATTTCGAGAAACACTACAAATGGACGATTACATGGGGAAACATAAACCTATCTAATGAAAATCCCAGATTGAAAGATGAAAAGTTGTTTCCACATGTAATCGTCCATTTGTAGTGTTCGAAATTCGTCATTCTTGTTGTATTGTTTGCTTGATAAAGGCCTTTTGGTCGAACGTTGCTGTTTATCGTCACTGTTCCTGTATTTTGTAAAACTATAGTACTTTGTTTTTAAGTGTTTAGCTATTTTTCCAAGTTTTACTGCAGTCTCCACCCTTTTTCGATAGTTTCTTTTGCAATGTTACATTTAATTTTTTTAAATAGTTTTTAAATAGTTTTTAAAAATCATTGTTGTCATGTTGTTTTGATGATAAAGCATAGTCTAAGCTGGGTATTAAACTGTACTCCCACCACTTTCCTTTGCAGATGGACAAGGACCCAGATGTTCGCATTGAAAGACTGTTTGTTGTAGGAGA
The DNA here is from genome assembly GCA_020796225.1 of Arion vulgaris. Taxonomy (NCBI): domain Eukaryota; kingdom Metazoa; phylum Mollusca; class Gastropoda; order Stylommatophora; family Arionidae; genus Arion; species Arion vulgaris. The sequence continues at coordinate 6,740,533 of CM036774.1, forward strand.
ACACATGCCGGTTCAGATTGCCAAGGAATGGAAGACAAGCATGCCCTATAACTGGCAGAACTATTACTTCTTTCTACGTGAGTTGTGTTAGCAGTGTGTGTGTGTAGTGATTTTTGTGTGCTTATTCTGGTTTAGGAAGACTATATGGACAGTATTCTACAACAGAACATCACCGTAGAAGTCAAGAAGAAGATCATGAAAAAGATGGTTAGATGGCGTAGCAGAATCCTGTCAGAAAGAAAAAGTAAATATTACCCAAGCCACTAGAACAGGGCAAGACAAAAACAGAAAACCCGACACTGGACAACAACCGGTAACAGTGTGATGACAAAAAGAAGTATGAACAAAGTTGGCAGAATAAATAGAAAAGTGAATTGTTTAGCAGAAGTACAGTATCCATCCTTGGTTGAAGATAAATTTTCTCACTTTATGTAAAACTGGTGAACTGCAGAAAGGTAAACATGCTTATGTTGGCCAGAAGAAGCATTTCAAAGACTCGTTTAGAAACACTAAGTGAGCTGGATACCAAAAGAAGGATGGTGCTGCAGTGGATACAGTCACACTCTGGCATACCAGAAAATGAGAGAGAAGAAAATATTAGCAAAGAGGGAGCACAATATTAACAAAAGAATCAATCACTTTCCAGGAAAAGAAAACACTCAAGGCCATTAGAAGAGAAGACCAACAAAGATATAATTACCACTATCTAGATAAAGCAAGAAAAAGTGAATACAACAAAAATAGACTGAGCAGTCATCTACACTAAGACTGGTTCCATTGCCTGCATGTGGACAGACAGCCAAACACATCCTGCAAGATTGTTACCCGATTAATCAACTGCGGAAAGAACACTGGCCAACAGAGACAAACATCCATGCAAAGGTGTTTGAAAGCTTTCATGAACTAACAAACACAACATGCATCCATAGAACCGGGCTCATTGTGTAGAAATTGAACAACAGCGAAGAAGAAAGAAACCATTAGGACCTCACTAAAACAATTTGATATAAACACTGACACCCAGGAAGCTGCTGCACAAGACGAAGCTATTTGAACGACATTACTTTGCCACGATGCAGTGGTTGTAAGGCATCCAGAACTGAATTTGCAGAACAGAGGGGATAACTCAGAGAAATGAAATATAACATCCAATTTTTGCAAACATTCCCTTCCCACACAGTCCAATAACCTTCCAAGCTTGCAGCAAACTCTTGGCATCTACGCACGCACCCATAGACTGATTTGACCCAATTAATTACTTAATTAAATGAACAAAGTGGTCTTCATTGCTCGTGGTGGACAAACAACAATGCTTTTCTGGTGGAATTCGTAAGGACCCTCCATGAAATTATGAGGGACTCTCGGAGAACCGGTTATTTGTAAGGATTTTGTGCTGGCCCAGGCCCACGTATGCACATAACTTGCACAATCGCTCTTAGGCTCAGATCACATACAAACCACAAAGAGTGGTTTAATAAGTGGTCGATATGGAGCATTCGAAGAAGTGAGGATTTTTTTGTATTTCGTCAGGGTCACATTTGAACTAGCATGGAGTACCACCTGCAGGTATGAATGACTTGGTGACAGGTGTTTGCACAGACAATTACTTCACTTTAGCATTGGCATGACCAATCCTCTCTATATGTTTGATTAAGTTTGACCACCAATATTTGATATTGCTTTCACAGTTGGACCACCACTTCTGTTTCCAGTCTACTTCCAGGTTATGTTATTCAAATACATATTCGCCAGGAAAGCATGGATGGTAAGTTATGTTATCGATATTTTTTTTTTTTTTTCCATCCAGAAGCACTTGAGCTTTTCAGCTCTTGCTCGTGCCATAGACATCGTAACCCTTCGGTTCGGTGCCACGAACACCGTAAATCTGGGGAATCGTGGCTTTTTCTGCCATTCCGCTGAATTGAACCCGCACACACAGAGGGATAGTCACCCGTAGTCGAACGCGCTACGAACACGCTGGGCAGACGGGCCATGTTATCGATATAGAAGTAACTGTTAGTGTATTCTTCTTCAGCGATCTCTGGTCATGCGCTTAATTTACTGTGGACCACAAACTGGGCAGTCAGCTTCAGGTCTGTCAGGTTTCCCTAAAGCTTAGTGTTTAGGTCGACCAGATGTGGCCACGTTTCTTCTCAGCTTACACAGGAGAGGACAGTCTTGCAGGACATGCTCCGGTGTCTTTTCCGCCTGCTGACACTGGCAGAGAGCTGTTTGACTTATTCCTAGTCTATATAAGTGTTTGTTGAGTCTGCAGTGTCGAGTACGTAGTTGAAATATAATGACCTGGTCTGTTTTGCTTAGGTCTTTGAGGAAGTCTTTTCCATAATCATATCCAGTGCTGTTGGTGTATGACATGGGTGTTATCAATAATATTTTTACCTGGAGTTGGGCTGCCTCTGTAAATCATCAATGGATTAAAAAGGGTTTAAAAGCCGAAGGATTTACTTCATTGCACCGGGTTTAACCCCATACGGCGTGGTCCCTCTCTGCAGAAATGGCACGCCACCTGCTGAGAGTATAGCACAAAGCACGAACTTTGTAGCTCCAGCAACAATCCTAGGGTCTCTGGAAAAACTGCACTCGTGAACAGAATGGCGCGGTCCAGACTGGAACCCACGACCTTCGCCTCACAAGGCAAAGGGCTTAGCCGCAGCGATCCTTTCATCATTCAATGGATTCCATCAATGGATTCATAGAGGCAACTCATCTCTCTTGTTTTGACTTGGAATACCAATGAGGTATGAGAACTGTCAGCTTGCATGCTATCAAGATCTGCTAAAAGAGAAGTACCACCTACGAGTTAGTTAATAGTAATGATGTCACTATACTTAAAGCTGATATTTAAACCCTTAGCACCTGTACCTTAAAAACTCATACCCCTGATCAGAAACAGCACATATCAGAGTTGTATTAATTCTTAGTGGACCAGGGCAAAAGTCATGATTTTACAATCCATTTGTTTTCACAATAAAAATGCCCTTTAGTGTAACAGAATCCTGTGAAAGAGCAACGATTTCAATCACACAAGCCACCAGAACACGCAATTAAAAACAGAAAACCACTACACTGGACAACAACCCGGTATAACATATGGTGTGTTATTTCGTCCACAAAAAGTTAAATTCAGATAATTTGGCACAACTAAGTCTTCTTTAATCTGTTATAGGCTTACTCCATCATCTCCAATATCCCTTCATTTTTGTCCCTGGGTACGCAGGAGTTAGGGGTAATGAACAAGCTGATAGATTGGCGTGCTTGGCTACAATATCAGAGGAAGCTGCCATGGATCGAAATGACATTCTTCACGCATTGAGTCTTTCAGAACAGAGGAGTTTCAGGGCTGTGAATCCCACTCGCTGACCAGATTAAAAGAGATAGGTGTCCATATCGGTGCAGCCCGAAAAGAGCGACATGCTAAATATGCAAAGAGATTGATTAATCAACATCGAACTGGCATGTTGGGCTGCTGGATTTGCTGAGACGGAGATCGGAGCACCTATGAACATGTCCAGAGTGCTATGATGATAGTCCTCATATAACTGATAACTCCGTTATCCCTGCTTATTATGCACTTACAAGAGACCAAGCTATAAAGATTACTTGATACTCTCGCCTGCGTGTTGCCGGGCCCTTGGGGAGCAAAGAATACTAACACTGCGACCTACAAAGCATTTCGTAAGAGGTGACTGAGGTAGTAGCCTAGGGAAGCTACCATAGTACATAAAAAGCATTGAAGAAATCAAATGTGTTGTCCTACTTGTAGGTACATAACTGGCACACCATACAATCGCTCGTATTCTCAGTTCACATACAAATCACAAGAGTGGTTAACAAGTGGAGATACGTAGCGTTCAAAGAAGAAAAAGAAGACTTGATATATTATGTGTACCACGCTCTCCTGTACACTCCTAGGTAATATGGCCTGTACTTGAGATGGAACATATATAAACATTGAACTTAAAACATCAATCGATTCAAATAATTCTTCCGCCGAGTGGTTACCGGGGCCCCCAATAGGGTGTAAAGAATAGTACCACTGTTAGCTGCCATGCATGTCGTAAGAGGCGACTAGGGGGGTTTGGTTGAAATTGGATGCACGTCCTAAATGTGTAGAAGTCTATGCGTTTAGGGGCCTACCAAACCAATGTGCAACGTATACACGTTCTTGACAAAGATCAAACATCACAAAGAGTGATTAAAATTGGTCGTAAAGAACGAATGCAAAGAAGAAATAATTCTTCGACATCTAAATGATCGTCTAACTCACTTTCGTTAACCGTATCAGAATAATCATATTCTAATGCATCTTCAGAATCATTCAAAATAAGTAACATCCTGCTCTGTAATCCTTTTAGAGTGATCATTTCCCAAATTTTCAACCCATCTTTTCATCATGAAAATACTGAATTCATCACGGAAATACTTAACTCTCTCTCTCTCTCACGATCACCACCCAGACTGATGTACCAGATCCTCCCATAAATTCTATTCATGTGGAAATATGATTCATGCAACCTTAGCATTGGTGTGTTTTACGTCACATCTTCAGCACCATTTGGAGCTCTGGTGCTTATCGTTCGGCGATGTGTCCGGTTTCAGCCAGCGTTTACTCGATTTGCTCTCCGTACTGTAGCCATCTAGTATTTTTTACGGGTGTGGGGTAGCTAGCCCCACCCCCTAGCCGCCTCTTACGACATGCATGACAGGTAACAGTGGTTCTATTCTTTACACCCCAATTTGGGTCCCGGTAAGCACTCAGACGAAAATACTTAAATAATTAACTTATCACACACACACAATAGCGTACAACTGTTGTTACTGCCTGTAGTGCTGCTTTTTAATTACAGAGGTGTGGGACGAAAGCCTAAAGAATTTAATGGCAGCACGACTAGTGCAGTCTCCACAAAACTGTTCAGGTTGGGATTTTTCATTTATGCCCACAACAGAAAAAAAATTCTTTGCCGTACCGTGAATTGAACACGCGTATCTTGCATGGGAGCCGCGCTCTATTCCATTTAGAAACGACGTTCAACATCTTGCTGAAACAACTAGTAACTTGTGGGTTGTATATGACGTCACATTTATACACATAATTTATCTTTGATTACAGACAAATAGTGATAGTTTTGTCAGACTGAAATATCAGGACGCTGGGATAGATGTTTATATCTTTCTTTCTTTTCTTTTGTCCTTCTCTGCTCTTTTTGCCGCTAGGCGTAGCAGGTTTAACTGATCGGTTTCAAGATAATGCACGCTCGGTCGCTTGATATGGTGTGGTATTGTGGAGTTTTAAGATGTCTGTAGCTCCATCAACCCATCTTTTTCTTGGTCTGCCCTTTCCTCTTGATGATTCCATTTTCAGGTTGTACGCTCTTGCAACTGGTGTATTTGGGTTCATTCTGACCAAGTGGCCAAACCATTTGAGTCTCTGTTTTTCAATAAATCTAATAGCAGGTGTTGTCCGACTGTTCTTCTAATGTCCTCATTTCTTATATGGTCTCTTCTTGTTTTATTTACTGTTTTCCTCAAGCATCTCATTTCGTATGTGGTAATTTTCCTTTCTTGTTCTTTTGTCAGTGCCCATGTTTGGCTCTGGTAGCACAGTGTTGGTATAAAGATTGAATTTATAATTTGTCTTTTAGTCACTACTGGAATAGCTGGGTGTTTCAAAATTGGGGTAAGCTGGTATGTAATGTTATTGGCTTGCTGGATTCTAGTTTCGATCTCTCTGTCCAGTCTACTATCAGATGTGAAGATACTTCCAAGGTATTTTAATTCTCTCACCTGCTTTAGCGTTTGGTCATTTATTTGTATGTTGATATCTTTATGTTCTCTGCTTATAGTCATGACTTCTGTCTTGTGAATGTTGATCTTCATGTTGTATTTGAGGCAGCTATTATTGAGTGATGTTTATATTCCAGAGCTAAATAATGAGATCTTGGGTTCTAAGGGTTAAATTGAAATGTATAAACATACTTACTATTTACCTACTATATGTAACAATACATGTATGTTTTTCCTCAGGATCTACTGATGGTGTTCATTTTCTTTGTGAAGTTCTTTTATCTGTACCTGCCCATTTTGGGATTCTGGGGAGCAGTTGCCTTTTATTTCTCATTTAGGTCAGTTATATTTGTTGTTGTATTTGTGTAAAAAAATATCTTCTACATCACATCAGGGACCCTCGCCAGTGTCTACTGAAGTGCAATGATGATGTTCCTATCAATAAAAGAATATGACAGATTTAGCAAGAGATCTAAAGGATCAGTTATATGAGGACTATCATCATAGCACTCGGGATGTGTCCATAGGTGATCCTATCCCCTCCTCAACAAATCCAGCAACATCCATCGGCACAACACAGCAGTTTGATGTTGATTAATTAATCTTTTTGTAAATTTGGTATGTCAATAAGATGGACCTCAGAGATAAGAGGCGGTGAAAATCACTTGTATATGAAGCGCACACAAAATCCGCTTCTATAAATCTCTTCTTATCCTGAAGCTGTAAGGGTTCAAGAAAGAGAGGTCGACCTAAGGAGACCCTGAAACGAACTTTGCTGAGAGAGGCAGGAAATATTGGTCTCAGTTCCATGGAGGAGATTGAGCGAGTTGCCCAGGATAGAGTGGTATGGAGAAATTACTTGCAGGCCCTATGTAAGTATGACGTACGAGAGAAATTATTATTATTGTTTATCCTAATGCTGTGAGGCAAAACAGGATTGCAGAAAAGTAATGGCATGTCGTTCTTTTTGGGATGTACCACCAATACCCATCTCTCATCTGGTCAGCGATTGGAATCTGGAGGTGCAGGCAAGGGATTAACAACATATTACAAAAAGTCCTAACCATTATTACCAGTCCATCAATTTCATGGAACCTCCAAGGAACCAGAGGAGTAGATAGGTAGGATAAAGATGTGTGAACAGACTGAGATAATAATATTCTAATAACTTCTGCCTCTGAAGATACGCCTGATGGCGAGGGACACTGCTAATAAGGAAAGCAGTCATATAAATGTCATGCAAAGCCTCAATGAACAACTTTTCTATAGGTCCCAGCACATGGGAAAAACTAGCTGATGTCATAGTTGTGTGGAAAGCCATATTGCGCAAGGGCGCAGTCTTTTGAGAAGAGAGTTATGTATGAGCTGAACGACAAGAGAGAAAAGCGAAAACTCAGAAGTTGTCACAGTAAAACACTTGCCTGTTGACCGTCTGTAAAGACAAAAAAGGCCACATATATATAAATGTCATACGAGACACTCTGACTACACCTCAATTCATAGCGTATGAACGCAGAGAAGTAATATCTTCTTTGGAACCAACATAAAGGTTAACAATAGTGCAGAATGAAAAACGAGGATATTTATTATTTGTTTAATGATGGTAATTAATGGCGATTTAAAGTTAATAGTGTAGATAAACTAATATCCACTTGGTGAGAATGAACCCGAATACACCAGTTGCAAGGGCGTACAACCTGAGAATGGAATCATCAAGAGGAAGGGCAGACCAAGAAAAATATGGGTTGATGGGGTTACAGACATCTTAAAACTTCACAATATCACAGCATATCAAGTGACAGAGCGTGCACTATCTCGGAAACCGATCATCAGTTAAACCTGCTATGTGTTAGAGCAAGAAAGCAGAGAAGGACGAAAGAAAGAAAGTTAATAGAACATGATGACTAGGGCTTATTGAAAGAATGACAGAACAAAATAAAATTGCATATACAAAAAAGATTAATGAACAAGCTGATAGATTGGCAGGCTTGGCTACAATATCAGAGGAAGCTGCCATGGATCGAAATGACATTAATCATTCATTGAGTCTTTCAGAACAGAGGAGTTTCAGGGCTGTGAAGTGAATCCCACTCGCTGACCAGATTGAAAGAGATAGGTGTCAATATTGGTGCAGCCCGAAAAGAGCGACATACTAAATATGCAAAGAGATTGATTAATCAACATCGAACTGGCGTGTTGGGCCGCTGGATTTGCTGAGACGGAGATTGGAGCACCTATGAACATGTCCTAAAATTGCATATACAAAAAAGATTAAGGGAAAGGGACCAAGAAAATGGAGAAATAACATTTAAAAATACCTAGAAATACTAGGATTAAACAATCTGGAAGAGATGGCTACTATAAACAAAGATGAATGAAGGCAGGTGATATTTGCAGCAACTCAAAGGCATGTAAAGCTGAAGAAGAAGATTGAAAGATCTAGCAACCTGCTGCTTGCTACGTGGGCTGACGGAGAGCGAACCCAGTAAACGCTGGCTGAAACGGACACATCGCAGAAGGATAAGCACCAGAGCTCCAAATGGCGCTGAATGATGTGACGTAAAAAAAAACATTCTTGGCAAAGGCTGTTGATATATCACAACAAGAATGATCAAAATGGCAGAAGAGACCGATTGAAGAAGAAAATTCTAGCAACGTCTGGAGAGAGTTCCAAGGGACAGGACTAATTGAAGAGTTTGAAATTACTTGTACAAGCGGTATGGAGAAGTTACTGCCCTCCATTGGATTTCTGGGACTTCATTTACTGGGGCAGTTGTTGTATCTGACTCTCAGTCGATGCTTCACAAGATCCAGAAGGGCAGGTTTCGGTATGAGTGGATGTCGTCTATAGAAGTTTCTAACCTCCAGCGGCTTACGTGGATATACTGTCCTGGCATGCGGGTGTTTACGGTAATGAGAGAGCGGACAGGCTTGCATTAACAGCATCGATTGATGGGGAGTTGAAGATGGATAAGGGGGATATTCTTCGGCCTCTTCGCAACTCTGTTGGATGAGGACACTAAAATCGATGTTGAATCGATCAAGCGATTTAAGCAGTTTGGAGTTATCCGTTGTTCAAGTCGAACTGGATGCCTGAGAGGCAGAGTGAGAGGTGTGTTTAATCAGCGAGCCACAGGAACCATCAGTATGCATACTCTTCGATATCTGTTGGGGAGACTGAGCACCTATGGGTCTGCCGAGTGCAATGCGTCAGTTTGTAACCAATACTTGCAGACCTTATGTAACATATATCGGAATAAAGCGGAATATATATATATGAACCGATATAGCATCGCATATAACTTTCAAATAATCGTGTTGAGTTTGTGTTATGCCATACGAAACGCCAGGTATGATCTAGTAAATGCAATATTTTTCTAACTCTAGCATGCCTCATCAATTATCATGACCATTGTATTCATATATATTATCTACTTACACTATATCGTACAGATGTTTGGAGAGTCATTGGTTTACTTGGGTTGCACAATCCAATCACATCCCCATGAATATTGACTATGACAGTGCCGAACCTTGGCTCAAACTTCAGCTACAGGCCACATGTAATGTAGAACAAAACTTGTTTAATGATTGGTTCACAGGACACCTCAACTTTCAGATCGAACATCAGTAAGTTTTATTTTATTTCTAGTGGTTTCTTTCTAGTTTTTATGTTACAAAATTTATGAATATTATTATTGCTATGCACCAGAAAGTAGTGAGAGCTGCAGTAGCTTAGTTGTTAGTAAACTTGCTTCTTAAGAGTGTGATCTGGGTTCAATTCCACAGAAGTGCGGAATATTTTTACGACTGTTACAGCTCTCGGGACGACCCAGCCTTTATTGTGTACCAGGAAAGGTCTATTGTCTATTCCCAGGTGGAAGATGTAGTTGGCTGTCCATTCTTGCCGTTAAGCGTAGGGATGGGAGCTTTAATTTGCGTTCTAGGGCCAGATGAGTCACCCTTGTTGTGTTATATCCGTGTTTATGTAGTCTGGTCTTCATATTGTCTATCCATCTTTTTCTTGATCTTCACTTAGTTCTAGTACCCGATCTCTTTTTATTGTATGCTGTTATTGGTGGTTGGATTTCATTCTCATTAAATGTCCAAACCATTGCATTTGTTGTCTTTCGGTGTATTCAGTGCATTGCATGAAGTCATGCCCACTCTGCTTCCGATGTCCTCATTTCGTAGTCTATCTTTCCTGGTGACTCCCACTGCCTTCCTCAAGCATTTCATTTCACACGTAGTGAGCTTTCTGTGGAGTGTTGCTTCAAGAGACCAAGTTTGGCACTGGTAACAAAGTGTTGGTAGGAAAATACTTTTATCATCTGTCTTTTCACTTCCATCTTGATCTTTGAGTGTTATAGTAATGGTGCCAGCTGGTAGGTCACTGCATTTACCAGGAAAGATACTGAGAAGTAAAGACAGTCGGTGTAATGTTGACCACATCACCTATAGTGTGCCAACAGTCAATAAAAAATATAGCATAACACTGTATTCCCCAATATACCTTGAGATGTGAAAAGTGCCCCTTTCTTTACTTACTAGTATGTGGTAGTGTTGTAGTTCATCATCATGTGCAGTGCCAGCTGTGTAGGTGATCATGACTTTCCACGAATGTCTGTCCTTAGCACTGACTTTGTTTGAATGTTAACACGTTTTCTGGACTTTGGTATGGCTGCTGCAGTGGAGGGCAGAGCATGCATAGAAATGCCCAATGTGTCATGAGCGTCGTTCGAATAACATAACTAAAAAATGAGAATAAAGTACAACAAAGTTCTCTAACCAAACAGGGATTTCCTAGAGCATATACCAATATTCCTTTTTGGTAAAGAAACGTCAATGCAGTTAAAGAAACATGCTCTTAAAGGGATGATTTCAAAGTCATTTGTTTTACATAATAGGTTTATATCATTTATCATAAGTTTATTTATCTTATCTTATCTTAACCACATTTGCCGTGAAGCGTGTGGGAGATTTAGTTTCCTATCTTGTGCCACGTGTGTTGCGCTTGATGTTATCAGTCCATGCTTTCGCAGGGACTCAGATGTTATCTATCCATCGTGTTCTTGGCCAGCCTCGTGCTCTGCGCCCTGAGTGTCGATTATTATAGGTTTATTGTAGTATAATATTTGTAGTTTTCAAAATAAATGTTTGAGAATCCTGCAAATATTCTGACCAAATACAATAGCAAAAAAAGAGCTTTTAAAATGAACACACCATCGGCTGGCACTACAGACTCAACAAACACTTATATAGACTAGGAATAAGTCAAACAGCTCTCTGCCAGTGTCAGCAGGCGGAACAGACACCGGAGCATGTCCTGCAAGACTGTCCTCTCCTGTGTAAGCTGAGAAGAAACATGTGGCCACATGTGGTCGACCTGAAAACTAAGCTTTGGGAAACCTGACAGACCTGAAGCTGACTGCCCAGTTTGTAGTCCACAGTAAATTAAGGCATGACCAGAGATCGCTGAAGAAGAAGAAGGCTGGCACTATAAAGACAAATGGTCAAAATACCATCCTCAGTGTACAACAATAGCGACGGGTACTATGGTCTGTCTCGTAGTGAACAAGTTACTATATTCCACCTCCGTACGCCACAACAAGCTTCGTGCCCACATGTTTAACAAATTTAAAATTGGCACAACTAGCCTGTGCCACTGTGAAAAGGCAGAAATGACAGCAGAACACATACTGCAAGACTGCCAGCGGTTCACAACCCTGAGAAAAGAAACTTGGCCCGATAACACTGAGCTTCGCGGGAAGCTGTATGTGGGGACGGAGTCACTAAAAGCAACGGTAAAATTCGTAATAAAAGTTTGTTCATCAGTCTAGGCCAGAATCACGCGAGAGAAATGAACACACTGTGGATTACTAGAGACCATAGGAGGTGGATTGGTGATGTATGCCAGTATCGACATTGGCTAGAACAGCTCTCCGAAGGACAGTAGATGGGAAAAGAAGACATGGACATCCAAGGAAGTATGAGAACTGTAGGAGAGTTGAAAGAGGGGCCTGACATGAGGAAAAATTTGGGAGAATGGCGTAGAACGGCAGCAATGAAATCTTTCCTTATGTGTCAATTGGGACATCAAAAGGATACATATAGATAGATCGCCCATGTTGTATCGGGGCCCACAAGGGAAGCGAAGAATAGTACCACTGCAACCTAAAGGCATGTTGTAAGAGGTGACTGATGTAGGACCTAGGAAGCTACCCTAGTAAATAAAAGTATCGCAGAAATCGGATGTGCTGGCCTACTTGTAGGCGCATAACTGGCACAACATACAATCGCTCTTATGCTCAGATCACAATCACAGAGTGGTTAACAAATGGTCGATGTGGAGCATTCAAGAAGAGATATAGATAGATATTTGTAGTTATATCAATCAATCTGTTTAATAAGATAAAGCTAGGAACATGGGACTGAGAAAGATAAAATTATTGCAGACTTTGCACAGGTGACAATAGACCATCTGTTCAACAAGCTAAAGAAGAAGCATACGCCGGCATAAAAAAATGACAACAGAACATTTATTACAAATGTACCCACCATACAAGAAACAATGAATTCTGTGGGGCACTGTTAATAAGGAAAGCAGGTCATCATGCAAAAATCAGTCAGAAATGCTATACCAGGTGCCCTGACTACACTGCGCCTGAATTCATAGTGGACTAATACAAGAAGTAGTGATTTCTGTATTCTTCTTTAGTAGTACTCTCTGACAAGCTTCAGACTGACAGCGATTCCCTTTGTGAACATATTCAAAATGTTGTTTGAGAGTTTGCAGAAACTATAACCCTAAAATCACACAATTATTTTTCTCTCTTCAGCTTGTTCCCAACAATGCCCCGTCACAATTTACACAAGATTGCCCCCTTGGTTAAGTCTCTTTGTGAGAAACATGAAGTCTCCTATCAGGTCAAACCACTGAGCACTGCTTTTGCTGATATTGTTAGGTAAGTCACATGATTTAAGATACAGCGATCATATCCTATCTGTCATTCAATCATACATTTCCATAAGTCAATGGATCATAACCTCCCACCGGTCCCTCAATACCAAGTTCCCACCAGTCCCTCGGTACCAAGTTCCCACAATACCAAGTTTCCACCGGTCCCTCAATACCAAGTTTCCACCGGTCCTTCAATGCCAAGTTCCCACAATACCAAGCTCCCACCGGTCCCTCAGTACCAAGATCCCACCGGTCCCTCAGTACCAAGTTCCCACCAGTCCCTCAGTCAGTTCCCACCGGTCCCTCAATACTAACCTCCCACCGATCCCCAATACCAACCTCCCACCGCATCCATCCAACTCCACGCCAACAGCTCCCAGTAGTTCATAACTTCTACCATCCACTCAATACCAAGCTCCCACCGGCCACTCAATACCAAGCTCCCACCGGTAGTTCAGTACTAACTTCCCACCATGCCACTCAATACCAAGCTCCACCGCCCTATAGCTTCAGCCTCAATAAGCTTCCACCGGCCACTCAATACCAAGCTCCACCGGCCACTCAATACCAAGCTCCCACTGGCCACTCACTACAAAGCTCCCACTGGTAGTTCAGTACTAACTTCCCACCGGCCCTCAATACCAAGTCCTCACTCCTCATCCATAAACTCTATTCAATCACTTCATACCTTACATTTATCACATTGCGTCCCATTCAATCCTATCATTTATTTCTCATTCACTTATTTATAATACCATCAGTTCAAGTGCTCGGTTCGAAAAATCTCAGTTTCACAGATGCATCCGATCAGTGAGCAAGATGACCCAGAAGAAACCAACCAACACACGGTCTAGTCAACATATGATCACCTGGCTCAATACAAGTTTCCAAAAGTGTCCTCAATACATAGTTCAAATACTCAAGCTCCCACCGGTCCCTCAGTACCAAGATCCCACGGTCCCTCAGTACCAAGATCCCACCGTCCTCAGTACCAAGTTCCACCGTCCCTCAGTACCAAGTTCCACGGTCCCTCAGTACCAAGTTCCACCAGTCCCTCAATGTCATGTTCCACGGTCCCTCAATACTAACCTCCCACCGATCCCTCAATACCAACCTCCCCGGCCCTCAATACCAAGCTCCCACCGCCCTCAATACCAAGCTCCCACCAGTAGTTCAATAACTTCCACCATCCACTCAATACCAAGCTCACGCCACTCACTACCAAGCTCCCACCGTAGTTCAGTACTAACTTCCACCGCCACTCAATACCAAGCTTCACCGCCCTCAATACCAAGCTCCACCGCCACTCACTACAAAGCTCACTGGTAGTTCAGTACTAACTTCCACCGCCACTCAATACCAAGCTCCCCTCAGTCTCTCATCCATAAACTCTATTCAATCACTCTTCTATACTCTTTACATTTATCACATTTGCAGGCACCATTCAATCTCTTATCATTTTTTAATTTCCTCATTCACTTATTTATAATTACCATCAGTCTCAAGTGCTTCTGGGTTGAAAAAAAAATCTCAGTTGCACAAGTTATGCATACCGATCGGTGAGGCAAGATGGGAAACCCATTAGAGAAACCAACCAACACAGAACGGGAGTTGTTAGTCTAAACATACTGAAATACACGCTTGGGAGGAGATCGAAGCAATTATGGATATGTCCGATAAAGATGATCCTCAAATGAACATAATTATAATATTCTTTCTATTTATTGTTACAGGTCTCTCAAGCACTCTGGTGAACTGTGGTACTCTACATATCAGGCTTATCATGCCACCACTTCCTGATATGTACATTTATTTGTCTACAAGTGGTAACCTGCTATAGGTTAAATACATTATGCAGACAGTAACAGTACATATAGATGTTTTTGTTAATGTTTTTCTTTATAATTACAGATAAAAAAAAATTTCAAATCAACCAATTTCACCAACAGGCTGTGAGTGGAAGGTACTTACTACCATGTTACTACCATTCACACATATATACCAAATAGAAATAATTTTTTTTTTATAAATGACGGTTAGTTTACTTAACATCAAAGCTTTAAATGTTAGGACATAGAAGAATATACTATGTTAAATTTTTTACAATGTTAGGACATAGAATTTAATTATGTTAAATTTGTTCGTACACAGAATTTAATTATGCTAAATTTGTTAGAACAGAATTTACTTATGTTAAATTTGTTAGAACATAGAATTTACTTATATTAAATTTATTAGAATGTTAGGACATAGAATTTGCTTATGTTAAATTTGCTAGAACCTACTTATATTAAATTTATTAGAATGTTAGGACATAGAATTTACTTATGTTAAATTTTAGAACCTAGAATTTACTTATATTAAATTTATTAGAATGTTAGGACATAGAATTTACTTATGTTAAATTTGTTAGAACCCTAGAATTTACTTATATTAATTTATTAGAATGTTAACATAGAATTTACTATGTAATTTAGCTTATTTTAAATCTATTAGAATGTTAGGACATAGAATTTACTTATGTTAAATTTTAGAACCTAGAATTTACCTTATATTAAATTTTTAGAATGTTAGGACATAGAATTTACTATGTTAAATTTTTGAACTATGTTAAGACATAGAAATTTTGCTTATTTAAGTCATCATAGAATGTTAGGACATAAAGTTACTTATGTTAAACTTTTAGGACATAGAATTTGTATTTGTTTCATAAAATGTTAGAACATACAAATTACGTATTTTAAACATATGTTAAGGACAGAAATTTCTTATGTTAAACCATCAAAAATGTTGGAAAAAGTTACTTATGTTAAAGCATCAAAAGTTAGGACTAGAATTTGTTTGTTAAATCATCAAAAATGTTAGGACAGAAATTTACTTATATTAAACCATCAAAAATGTTAGGACAGAAATTTGCTTATGTTAAACCATCAAAAATGTTAGGACAGAAATTTGCTTATGTTAAACCATCAAAAATGTTAGGACAGAAATTTGCTTATGTTAAACCATCAAAAATGTTAGGACAGAAATTTGCTTATGTTAAACCATCAAAAATGTTAGGACAGAAATTTGCTTATGTTAAACCATCAAAAATGTTAGGACAGAAATTTGCTTATGTTAAACCATCAAAAATGTTAGGACAGAAATTTGCTTATGTTAAACCATCAAAAATGTTAGGACAGAAATTTGCTTATGTTAAACTATCAAAAATGTTAGGACAGAAATTTGCTTATGTTAAACCATCAAAAATGTTAGGACAGAAATTTGCTTATGTTAAACTATCAAAAATGTTAGGACAGAAATTTGCTTATGTTAAACTATCAAAAATGTTAGGACAGAAATTTGCTTATGTTAAACCATCAAGAAATTTACTTATGTTAAACCATCAAAAATATTAGGACATAGAAATTTACTTATGTTAACCCTTTGCTGCTACATACTTTCCTAAGGCTGAGCTAAAAATAGCTACTCTGTTTCTAGGTCACAAACGTGAATGTACGCCTATAGCAGTGACAGTAGCAGTGTATGACATGTTAACACGTCTTTAGTCCAGAGAGGAGAGATAATAACAGACATATTAATGCGTCTTTAGCAGTGAATGGGAAATATATATATATATATATATACACGTCCTTAGCAGCTAAAGGGTTAAATCATCAAAATGATAGGGCATACAAATGTACTTATGTGAAAGCTTTAAATGTTACGTTAGAACATATTTGTTCTATTAGACTAATTATGTAATACTTTAGTTTTAAGTTTACTCAAGTCCATATTGTTAGCTTCTGTCAATTGATGCTTAATTATATCATGATTTTGTGTCTTTTGATCCAGAGAAACCAGACATTAATGTTTGTGTGAATTGTATGTGGGTTTTGTTCTTTCCTGCTTCCTCTATATATTTATTTGTTATTTAGATGTTTAAGTTTTCATTTTATATTGGAAATTGATTGATGTTGTTCAGCAGTTTTGTAAACAGTTCAATTTTTTGTCTAGTTTAAAAATGTTCAAGTCTCGGCTCTAAGCGTTTATTTTTTGCAAGTGTTTGGGCTTATGAGGAGCATCTGACCAAATGGATTAGAGCGTGGCTCTCGCCTGAGTGGTTGAAAATTAAATTGTGGCATATCCTAAAGGACGTAGCCATCAGCCACAGTAAATTAGTCGTTGATTTTCTAGGCACCACTTATACATTCAGTAGTTTGTCATTGCTTTCTGAACGATGTCTATTTTTATCTTTTGTAAAAATCCCACGGAAACTAATTTGCTTCCAAACTTGCCCACCGTGGTGTTTGAACCAGGTACGCTTGGGTTCGTGATCGAGCTCACTACCGCTTGAGCTACAGACGCTCACCTGAGTGGTTACCGGGGCCCAAATTTGGGGTGTAAAGAATAGAATCACTGATACCTGCCACGCATGTCGTAACAGGCAACTAAGTAAGGAGGTTTGGCTGAAATCAGAAGCATGTGTCCTAAACGTGTAGAAGTCTATGTGTTTAGGGGCCTACCAAACTAATGTGCAACGTATACACGTTAGTGGCAAAGATCAAAACTTATCACAAAGAGCGATTAAAATTGGTCGTAGAGAACAAACGTAAAAAAGAAGAGCATGGGCTCCTATTCTGAAGAACCGGGTTCTATCCTGGTACGGTCAATTTTTCCTGTCTGGGCATAAAGAAAAATTCTAACCTGAACAGCTTTGCGGTGACTGCACTAGCCATGAGATCATTAAATTCCTCGGCTTGTGTTCCCCCGTCTTGCACTGTCCTAAAAAGTGATAACACAGACAGTTTGTGTTTGAAAGTATCTGTAATGTAGTGTCATTGATTGTCAAGAATAGTATATTTGTAATCTAGTATCTAGCATGTTGTTTTTGTAGGTTTGTGTGGGTAGTGGTTTTCAAACTTTAGAACCATCCACCCTTATATCTGTACAAATATATAACGCTACTATAAAGGGAGTACCGGTGTAGTCAAGTGGTTACTGGTGGTTAGAGAGCTGGTGTAGTTATGTGTTTGGCGTACTGTTTAGTAGTTAGTTTTGGTTGAGTTCAGTGGTGATAGTGCTACTGTAGTTAGTAGTGGGCTGGGTTAGTAGTTTAGTGTGCTGGGTTAGTAGTTAGTGTGCTGATGTTGTACAGTGGTTAAACCGTAGGTGTAGTGAAGTGGTTGAAGATCTGTTAGGTAGTTGGAATGCTGGCTTAGTTCACTAGTTTGAGTGATGGTCAAGTTGTTAGAGTGTTGGCTTAGTTCACTAGTTTGAGTGATGGTCAAGTTGCTGGTGTAGTCAGTGTGAGAGCACTAGTGTGAGTCAAGTTGTGAGCATTGTGTGTATCAAGTTGTAGAGCACTGGTGTAGTCAAGTGGTAGAGCGCTTGTGTAGTCAAGTTTAGAGCGCTGGTGTAAAGTTTAGAGCGCTTGTTGTATTCAAGTTGTAGAGCGCTGGTGTAATCAAGTAGGCCAAAGTAACTGTCGGTCAAGTAATACTATATAATAAGGACTGATAATAAGGAAAGCAGGCCTTCATGAAAATATTGTTCAGAAATGCTGTACCAGTAGCTCCCTTCTCATAGTTTAGACAGAGCAACAGGTCACTGCAGGTTCAACCATCACATGCACAGAATAAAGCCTGCACAGTGTGCATGTCAGACTCCAGAGCACATCCTCCAGTCATGTCCATCATACATACACCAATGAAATGAAACATGGATGAAGCTATGGGGAACTCTCGAGGAACTCAGAACTCCCAACTGACCATGCAGCTTCATAGAGGCAACCAATCTCATGGTTTAGACGAGTATACAAACGTAATCGAACGCAGAGAAGAAGACAGCAATTGAAACTGGTGCAAGAAAAAGAGCCACAATTGTAATGCTTAGAATTACATATAATAAATAATAAAACCATTTTAGCTACCTCTAAAGAGCAGGTCCTCAACAAGCATTCACCATTTATTGATATCCTTCTGCATCCTTTCCATGTCCACTTATTTACCCTTTATCTATCTTTAGCTCTCTTCTCCATGTGTTCCCTCGGCTTCCTCTCTTTTCATGTGGGTTCCAGAATAGGACCCTTTTTGTTATACTATCCCAGGTCCTCCCATTTTCCTCTCAAGCTCTTGTTTTCTTCTTCTTCTTCGACGTCTGGCCTTTTCACTCATTGTATATTAAACAGAGTCACATTCTGCACCAGCTTCAGCAGCTCTTGTTTCATTGGGGTTTGTCTTTCTCCTTCCAAGCTTCTCACTAGCAACCATGTCAACATCTCTTTCACCCTGCACAAGCACACACACACACACACGTCCCTATGAACATTTGTATCTCTTTAGCAATTGTTTCTATTCTCCATACTGCATGCATTATAAATATTTATCAAACTTGGACATTATTTAGGATTGAGTGACTGGTTAGAATGGTGATCTCTCAATCCTGAAGACATTGGTTCAAGCCTTATAATGCAATATCATTTTTTTTATACTAGCGTAAAGTAAATAAACGGGTAAAAGCTGCACACTTGACAATAACAGCATGGGCAAGCGGGCACCTAACAATCCTTCTAGTGAGACACAAATTGAGAACACGCTATAACAAAAGACATCTTTTTTTCCGATCCAGAAGCAGTTGAGCTTTCAGCTCGGTGCCACGAACACCATAAATCTGGAGATCATGTGGCTTTTCTGCCAGCCAGCGGAATTGAACCACACTCACAGGGGCTTGCCACCTGTTGTCCAACGACTATGAACATGCTGACAGGCGGGCAACAAATGTCATTAAAAAAACAAGTCCAGTATAAAAGAAAAAGTAACGTGCCAGTATTATTAATCAAAATACCAAAAGTCGAGCATTCAAACTTTTTGGTTTTGTTTTGGTTCAAATTTGTCAGGTAAATTAAACTACAATATTATTAATGGTTTTGAATTGTGTATTATTGCCTGCTTTGGAGATAAATTGTTAGAGTAAGATGGAACCTTCATGTCTTAGTGCTTATTATCTATCATCTGTCTGTTTTATTGAAATAAAAGTTGTGAAAGTACTTTCTACCGGGTGGATTTTGTTTATGTGTATTATTTGTAAATTGAAAGAATTGCAATGTAATTTAGTATTTAACCTATGTAATGGTCGGGATTTTGTTTATATTTAAAGAAAGAATCTACATGTATTTCTGTAAGCAAGATTTGAAATATGAATTGCTAATGTGTTTACTTATTTGAACGCTCTATATCGACCAGTTAAACCAATATTGTGATCATGAGTCCTCAAGACAGCAGATATGCATGAGGTATGATAGGCGCAGTTATGCATAGAAGAGGTCTCGAGATCTCGATTTCAAGTGGAACTTTGATGCTAGCATAGGGTGGTTTCACGAGCCCACCTCAGATCAGCTCTTCGATTTGCTTGAGGGCAGTTTAGCTATCTATGTCTCCCAGAGGAATCGTCAGTTTAGCAACTAATGATTTAAACCTTTGCAGTGTTGCTAAGGCGTTATGGTGCGCATGCGCCTGATGCAGGTTCAATTCGCTTTCTGTGACACTTTTCTCCAATTTACAGTGTTCTGTGACTGATCTCGAAGTGCTTACGATTCTGCCTTGTAGCTGAAGCTCATTGCTCTGGATCGGAAATAACATATGTGGAAAATGACTTAATAAAACATGGCAATAGGGTTTTAGATTGCATGATGCACCCAGTGAGTAGAGTTCAATTCCGACTTTTTTCAAAAAGCGGCTTTTCTCCAGATTCTATTGCGGTTTGACCTATACGAGGGTCTCTGCCATGGCCCCACTGCAAGAGTAGTGCATCTGACTCTGTAGCTAAACAAATCTAGGCTTGGAAAAACTGACTAGTGAAAAAGGCAATAGGAGTTAGAACCTTTCAGTGTGCACTGCAGAGTAGGTACACTAGAGAAACAAGTATTAAGGGCCTCAAGTAAAAATAATTTACCAAACACAGGATTCTAACCACAACCTTACTTCTTACGGTACCCATTGCCTAGCCATGCAGACTAGCATTTTTATAGCACAACCAGATAGCTCTCTGAAAAACGCTTGTCTGCAGTGCTAGGCAATGGGTACCGTAAAAGTAAATTGTGGTTTCTTCTGCGTTCTCACTAGATGGGGATTTCGGATTCTGTAATAAAGGCAGCCGTCTGCCTCAGATTATCATTCACCCATACAGTTTGTCTTGGACGCTAGTGTAAGTGGGCCACCTCTTTCTTCTCAAGTCTGCATACTGGGGACAGCTCTGTAGGATATAATTCCTATGATTTCTGCTTCCTGTTTGTGCCGACCTCTTCCAGCAGTAAGTTTTGGCCACCCTCGTGATGGTAGTCTGACATTCTTACTGCGTGGCTAAATCTCTGAGGCAGATTGGCGAACGTAGAATCCGTTATCCCATTCCTCATTGTGATGGGTCGTTGCACCATGTTATGCGCCTTACGGCCTGGTGCATCGGTTTTCTGCAAGCATTTGTTTCGGGTTAGCATTCCCTAGCGGATACGTGCATCTGATTTCAACCAAACATTAGTCGTCTCTTACGATATGCGGGGCAGGTAACAGTGGTTCTATTCTTTACACCCCAAATATGGCCCCAGTAACCCTCGAGCGAGATTGTGGTTTGAATCCTGTGTTTGTAAATTGTTTTACTTGAGGCCCCTAATACTTATTTCTTTTCACCTTTCAACTCCCAACGGAGCACAGGTCTTCAACAAACTTCTTCCAGCTCTTCCTCTCTCGTCATCCCTTCCAATTCTTTCCATATTTTACCTATACTTTTAATATCATCCTCCAGCTCTCTTCTCCAGGTCTGTTTAGACCTTCCCCTACTCCTCTTACCATGTGGGCTCTAAAACATTACCTGTCTTGCCATGCTTCCGGTCAGTCTTCTCAATGTGTGTCCTATCCATCGCCAGCGTCTCTTCCTTAGCTCTTTCTCCACTGGTATCTGCTTAGTTCTTTCTCTGAGTTCCTCGTTCGTAATCTTATCATACCATCTCAGTCCCTCTATTTTATTACTTGTTTATTGTCTGTATAGTTAGCATTAAAAATGACAAGAGATATAGAAAGTTGAACACATTTGAAAATAGATTTGTCCAAAAAAACATTGAACATAAAATGGGACGAAATCAGAAGTATCTGGACAACCACTAGTAACAACTGTTATAAGACGGAGAGGATGGAGATATGTTGGACATACCGCGCCCGTGTGGTTAGTTAGTTTGTTCCTTTCGTGCCAAAGGCGGCACATAGGGCAGAGGTTTTAGATCTCCATGTGATGCGGTTCGTTGCTAGCAGTTGGAGATCTTGTAAGGTTTTACATCCCAATAGTTCTTTTTTTGTAGGATTGTTCTTCGAAGAGTGGTCTTAGGTCTTCCACGTTTTCTTTTCCCAACTGGTGACCACATAAGGACTTGTCGATTTAGTCTGTTCGTCTGATCTAACAACATGACCTAAATATTTCCACCTTCGTTTCCTTATAATATTTGATACGGTTGTTGGTGTGTTCTATCTCTCACTGTGTTGTTAGAAACGAAATCACTCCATTTTACTTTTAATAATTTTCGGAGACATTTATTCTCAAAGCTGCCCAGTTTCTTATCAATTTGCTTTGTTGATTTCCAACTTTCACAACCGTAGGTCAGTACAGAAATCACACATGACCTAAACAATTTAACTTTTGTGCATATACTAAGGTCTTGAGATTACCAGATATTCGTTAATTTAGTGAAGGCACTAGCTGCTATAGCAATACGAGAGTTTATTTCTTTCATCGTGTCTCCGTTGTTTGACACTAGCAGTTATCGGGGGCCAAATTTGGTGTGTAAAGTATATAACCACTGTTTCCTGCCACGCATGTCGTAGAGGCGACAAAGGAGGTATGACTGAAATCGGATGCACATGTCCTAAGCATGTAGAAGTCTATGCGTTTAGGGGCCTACCAAACCAATGTGCAACGTATACACGTTCTTGGCAAAGATCAAGCATATCACAAAGAATGATTAAAATTGGTCGTAAAGAACGAACGCAAAGAAGAAGGGTTGGTCATACCTTGTGGAGAAAGGATCAAAGAATACCAAAACAGGCATTGCAGTGGAAGGCAAAGGGTCAAAGAAAGAAAGAACACCCTAGTGAAACATCTGGTCAGCCACTAGTAGTAACAACTGTTATAATAAAGAGTAGATGGAGATATGTTGGTGTACTCTTAAGAAGAAATGGTCAAATAATTACAAATCAGTCGTTGAAGTCGTCCGAGTTAGGGATGTAAAGAATAGAACCACTGTTACCTCCCACGCATGTCTAAGAGGCGACTGAGGAGGTGGGGCTAGCACCCACCCTGTAAAAATTACTAGATAGCTATAGAAACCACAACCAAGAACATTCAAGCTTGCCACCGAGGAAGAAGGACCCTGCAAGGAGAACTCATGGCAAGAAAATGGAGAGATAGTAAGAGATCTGGTAAAGATTTCTGATAGGTGGGCTTGGAAGATCTTGGTTGCCCCGCCTGTCCAGCGTGTTAGTAGCGCGTTGGACGACAGGTGACAAGCCCCCAGTGAGTGCGGTTCAACTCCGCAGGCTGGCAGAAAAGCCACAGGTTCTAGAGTTTTACGATGTTCGTGGCACCGAACCGAAGGGTTACGATGTCTATGGCACCGAGCCGAAGAGATGTAAGCTCAAGTGCTTCTGGATCGGGAAAAGAAGTCTTGGTTGTGGACCTATGCCTACCTAGGGACGAAAAGTGAAGAAGAAGAAGAAGAAAGTTATTGAAATAGAAGGCAAAGGGTTCAAGAAAGAAAGAAAAAACGTCTTGGTGAAATCCTGAAATGAACTTTACTTAGGCGAGAAATATCGAGCTCATTCCATAGTAGACATTAAATGAGTTGCCAAGATAGGACGATATGGAGTAATTGCTTGCATACCGTATGTGATGTATAACGGTACGAGAGAACTACAGGGTGTTCAAGATAAAAGCAGCCCCATCAAGGGAGACAATCTGGTATATGTTTGGTTCAATTATGACGTAGTATAGGTCAAGTGAGTGATTAATTTTGTGATGGTTTGTAATTATGGTGCAGGAAGGGTTATTGGTTATTGGTTACTAAACTGACGTCATTGAACTCTGGGCAGACCCATAGGTGCTCAGTCTCCCCAACAGATATCGAAGAGTATGCATACTGATGGTTCCTTGGCTGCTGATTAAACACACTCTCACTCTGCCTCTCAGGCATCCAGTTCGACTTGAACAACAGAGTAACTCCAAACTGCTTAAATCGCTTGATCGATTCAACATCGATATTAGTGTCCTCATCCAACAGAGAGTCTCGAAGAGACCGAAGAATATCCCCTTATCCATCTTCAACTCCCCAACAATCGATGCTGTTGATGCAAGCCTGTCCGCTCTCTCATTACCGTAAACTCCCGCATGACCAGGACAGTATATCCACGTAAGCCGCTGGAGGTTAGAAACTTCTATAGACGACATCCACTCATACCGAAACCTGCCCTTCTGGATCTTGTGAAGCATCGACTGAGAGTCAGATACAACAACTGCCCCAGTAAATGAAGTCCCAGAAATCCAATGGAGGGCAGCAGTAACGGCCTCAACCTCCATCCTCATACTAGAAGTAGTTGTCCTGTATGCCCCACTTCGCTCTGCAACAACCCTACCATGCGCATTAGCCAAGAAACTCCAGCCGGATTTCTCACCACGTTGAACCGACCCTTCGGTATATACAACAACATCATCATCCCTTGCAGGAAGGGGCGATGAACAAATGTGACGGAAGGATGAGTTAGTCAGAACCGGTTTAAATAGTAAATGCACAAAAAGCAATATGTGCCTGACAACTTTTGATTTGTCAATGGGGCTGCTTTTATCTTGAACACCCTATATAATATATTTATCATGTATTTATTTAAGTTATGCAATGTATGACCACTAGTGACAACTGTTATTTCTCTCTCTCTCTCTTTTCGAATCACCGCTCAGACTGATGTACCAGATTTCCCCATAAATTCATTCTTGTGGAAATTTGATTCATGCAGCCTTAGCATGGGTGTGCTTCGTCAAATCTTTAGCTCCATTTGGAGCTCTGGTACTTATCCTTCGGTGATGTGTCCGGTTTTAGCCAGCGTTTACTGGGTTCGCTCTCCGTCAGCCTTGGGATGTTCCCAGCCGACCTGCAAAGCAGCAGGTTGCTATTTTCTTTAAGGGTAGCTACCCTTAGACAACCTTCACTCCTGGGTTCTGAGCATCATCTGCCCAGACAACTGTTATAAGAAGAAGATGGAGATATGGTGGACACCTTGAGAAGAAATTATCAAAGAATAATAAAGCAGGCATTGAAGTGGGATGCAAAGGGTTCAAGAAAGAGAGGACGACTAAGGAGACCCTGAAACGAACTTTGCTGAGAGGCAAGAAATATCGGTCTCAATTCCATTGAGGAGATTGAGCGAGTTGCCCAGGATAGAGCAGTATGGAGAAATTTCTTTCAGGCCCTATGTAACGTTCCTCTTTGTTCCTGTAATATCGATACTAGGAAAGATGTCAGCGGAATCACTGTCTAAACCGAATGATTGACTTCATTCAATCAATCAAGTGCCGTGCATGCCGGCGTAGGCGATCATGTCTCGCATATTTGTCATCAACTCGCATATTTGAGAATCGCCGTACCATTGCGGAGCAAAGAAAGCTAGATACACTTTCTCTCTCTCTCTTTCTTTCCACCATTTACTTCTTTATAGAAGTGTTGGGGGTGAAATGTAGTGATCACTGTGGTGCTTGTTTTAAGGCACTTTGTAAGCTGATATTCATGTTCGTAAGGCTGTTCTTGGTGCCGTCGCTCCATCTTTGCGTGGTCTTCTTCTTGCTTTGATTCATTATACTTTTCTGTGTGGCTCTCTGTGGTAGCGATACCAAGGCATTCTGGTCAGGTGTCCAAACCATTTCATCTGTTGTTCTTTTATGAATTGCATAACTGGTTTCACATCCAGTCTCCTTCTGATTTCTTCATTTCTAATTTTGTCTCTTATTGTCACACCTGCAGCTCTTCTAAGACACCTCATCTCTGTCTTATGATTTTCCTGTTCTACTCTGTCTCTTCATGTTTACAGTGGTATCGTAGTGTTGCACTTATTGTCACACCTGCAGCTCTTCTAAGACACCTCATCTCTGTCGTTATGATTTTCCGTTCATTAGCTGCTGTTATTGGCCATGTTTAACACTGGTAACATAGTGTTGGTCAGAAAATCACACTACACTAGCTACACTAAAAGACAGAAAACACACGCCTAAATGTCCAACTCTTATCGTGAACGCCGCATCACCTGTGGTACGGGTTTGTGTTCCACAACTGGACTCGACAGTCACATCCGCACACACCACAGAGGTGCAACAACACACGTCTGATTCAGTTGTAATCATTACTTACTATGGGCGGCTAGTATTCACGTCACAGTCTCCTGGTTGAAATATTAAGAGTTTAGTTTAGTCGTTGCATCCTCATCACTTCACATCGAACCAATTAGTCCATAAGCGCTTCGATCTCCTCAGTATGTCTCTCAGAGTGTGGCAGCAAACGACACCGGTTCTTTGTTGGTTTACTATTATTCTTTGGCTACCAGTATAGTCTTTGTCTAGCTAACACATTTACGTGGTGTAATTGCATTGATTAGGTTGTGATTCCTATTTACTTTTTTATTGCGTTGTCAGCGCTGTTTTCACGAGTAGGTCCGAACGAACTCTTGTTCTGATCTTCGACGGTAAGTCAGGAGGTAGCGATACATGTTACATTTAGGCAATAACACTGAAAACACGTTACATTAATGATGACATATTAGAGTGCTTTGCATTTTAATGGGATCGGTTTGAGAACTGATATAGCCCATTTCTCTCAATTTGATCTCGAGCCCTCTTCCATGAAAAGTAGTTGGTAATGTTGCACATGGAGGTCATCGCTTACAACAACAATCGATCCTTGTTGATTACAAGGTCATTCTACTTTCTCCGGTGTTGTCTTCGACTGGTATGCTTGTGAGAATCTCACGAAGAGCAGATCACGTGGGTAGAGGAAGGATTAATGTTTGACATTCAATGAAAGTTTGTGTATCGTCAGGGCAGAATAGAGAACGCTTTGGAGGAACTTCGTCAGAACTCGACCGTGATTGGTAGGTGGTGTTAAAGCAGGAGATGTCTTAACTCCATTTAAAAGCAGCGGTGACATGGTTTGTCTTTAAAAAACCGCATGTGCAATATTCCAACTACTCACTTGTAGTTTTGTGTTGCAGGAGGTGGTGGAGCGATTAAGTCTGTGAAATACACCGGTTTGACGGTGTTATTGTTAGTCTAGCTTTATCGGAATCACATAGCTCATATGACAATGAAGGCGAGTAAAGGGTTTGACTCGTGATGAGAAGGTAATTGCTGTGGCGAATTGTGAGCAGCGCTATCTTTGTCTTTGGTACCAGGGTCTGGTCATTTCTGTGCTTGAGTATGCTCTCAGTCATAGTCAGATAGAACAACTTAATAGGATACAGAACGAGGCGATGTGCATACACTTGGGTGCACTAAAGACATGTCGTGCAGGGCGATGCGCTATCTTCTTGACTATCCTACTATGGAATATAGAACACTGATGAGCCGTGCACGGGCATAACTTCGAGTCAGTGCTGACACACAACATCATCTGCACATGGAAATAAAGAGACAAAAAGGGAATAGATTAAAAAGAGGAAAATCCTGGATGGGTCAGGCTGAGGACTGTATTGAACAGGTGTGTACACTTGAAGACATTGATCCCTGTGAAGAATGGATACAAGTGCCAATAGGAATCATTACATCATTTTCGGTATGCATCAAACTTGATAAAGAATGCAGACAAGACAACCACTTGTCGTGAAGCGAAGTTCAGGCATTAATTTCTGAGAATTCATCTGAGCATGATGTAATCATTTATACAGATGGTTCTGTGATTCGACATGTGCGGAGCTCGTGGGCTTTCACTGCTCATGTCGGAGAGGATGTTATGAAGGAAGACAGTGGTGGTTTTGCCGTGACTACGAGCAGTCTAACTATGTAAATCATGGCGGTTACTAAAGCGATGGTCTGGCTGGAATCGATGCATGTTTTCTCAGTGACTCAATGAGTATGTTCTGGAAGATTGAAACATGATGGATCAGGAGGCATTAGATGGGGAGGTATAAACTGACCAAGATACGTTTTATTTTTGTGCAAGGGCATACTGGTGTAAGGGGGAATGAACGCGCAGATAGGCTTGCAGGTATGGCTGCTGTACAAAGCGGGCGAGCAATGAACCCGGCTGATATTATAAATTCCCAAGGAAGAGAGGACGTGTCATGATTCAAGTAATAGTGGTGAATCTACAACACTAACCAGACTGCAAGAACTCCAAGTCAAGTGTGGTGTAGCTAGACAAGAACACTATGTCTGTAGCCACAGAAGAATAGTAAACCAACAAAGAACGGAGTCTTAGTCTCCTACGCTGAGAGACATACTGAGGGGGAGATGGAGTACTTATGGACTAATTAGTTCGATGTGCAGTGATAATGATCCACGACTAAACTAAACCTAAACATTTAGCGCACCCAGTACGACGCTCATGGCTCGTTATTTGTATCTGTGTATGTCTTACAGTCATGATCACATCACCAGACCATACTCAATCACAGACCCTTCGATCACAAAGTCTGATGTAGGACGTATTGACAACACGCTTATTCAGAGAGAACAAGACGTCACCGCTGCCTAGTCGGACTGAGTAGTGTTTCACTTTCCCGCACCACCTACCATGCGGTTTAGTTCTGATTGAAGTTCTCCACAGTATTTTCCCGATCCTTGTACTGACGATACATCAAAACATCGTTTGCATTTGACATTGTCCTCCCCCGTTCCGTGATCTGCTCTACTGTAATTCTCAGTGTCTGCATTGCTCATGTGTTGCCGGGGCTCGCAAGGGGAGCAATGATTAGTAACACTGCAGTCTACAAGGCGTATCGTAAGAGGCGAATGAGGTAGGGGCGTAGGGAAGCTACACTAATAAATAAAAAGCGTCGCAGTAATAGGATGTACTGACCTACTTGTAGGCGCATATCTGACACAGCGTGCAATCGCTCTTAGGCTAGGATCACATACAAATCACAAAGAGTGGGTTAACAAATGGTCTATATGGAGCGTTCGAAGAAATGTCTCCATTGAACTGCTTCGGTGACAATAGTGAACGATGTATGTAGTAAACCGAGATGTATTGTTGTTGGTTCGGAAGTCCAGCTGCCACACTATTGTTATGCAGAATATGTATCATGCATGATAAAGGCTCCAGATAAGCGTTGTTTTAGTTATTAAGTTGTCGACTCATACAGCAAACACAGTGTAGCATATGTATCATGAAAGGGACATTAGATTAGTTTCAGTTATTTTCACTGCAATTCAAATTCGTGTTGCTTGCTGGTAGCATGTGTGAGTATGTTTTACAATTTACATCGTTCACGTGTAGGAATAATCGGTAATTCGAAACTACGGCTGCAAGTCTTGTTTGTTTTGACTTTTGAAAACCTGTGTTTGTCGTCTGCAGTCTTTCTGCACGATGAAAATAGGTAAAGCAAGTGTCCTGTTTGCTTTGTCAGACTTTGTGTATTAGTAATAATATGGGGATAAATTACAGAAATGCATTATCCCTTCGTTCTTCTTGCTCCCGACTACTAACTATTTACTTATATAGTTTAACATAACGCTTTTGGTATAAATTCACATTCATTCATCATTAAAAAAATTGTTCTTGACGTGGAGTCTCAGTCAGTACTTCAGTCAGTACTCAGTCATTAATTCAGTTACCAGTTGAGTTAGAAATTACTAGAAATGTTGTCTCACGTCTAGTAATTAGCAGTAGTTAAATGCGGCTTAGTGAGTTTTGTAGTTTGTAGACTGATTACTCAGTACATATATATTACTACGACATGTGCAGAGCTCGTGTGCTTTCACTGCTCAGGTCAGAGGGGACGTTGCGAAGAAAGACAGTGGTTTTGCAGTGACTACGAGCAGCTCACTAAAGAAATAATGGCGGTTACTAAAGCGATGGTTTGGCTGGAATCACATATTTTTATCCATGCATGTTTTCTCAGTGACTCGATGAGTATGCTCAGGAAGATTGAAACAGGATGGGCTAAGAGACATTGGATGGAGTCGCTGGGGAGGTCTAAGCTGACAAAGATCAGTTTTATTTTTGTGCCAGGGCTTGCAGGTGTAAGGGGAAATGAACGTGCCGATAGATTTGCAGGTATGGCTGCTGTACAAAGTGGGCGAGCAATGGACCAGGCTGCAAGAACTCCAAGTCAAGTGTGGTGTATCTAGACAAGAATGCTATGCTGGTAGCCACAGAAGAATAGTAAACCAACAAAGAACCAGTGTCGTTAGTCGCCACACGCTGAGGGAAATACTGAGGGGGATATCAGAGCACTTATGGACTAATTGGTTTGACGTGCAGTGATAATGATCCGACGACTAAACTAAACTATAAAGCAATAGAAGTGAATTATATGAAGGGTATATTAATACTGGAAAACAATGGTAATGAACAAAACAAGAAAGACAAAGATGTTGAACATAATGGTAAATGGGGAAAACTGGAGCAAGTGTCAACTTACATATATATCATGAATATAGAACAACAGCAGACAGTTTAGACAGCATACGGAAAAAGGAAGTTTGGAAGAATTGGTATGATCAATAACATATTTAACAAGATCAAAAGTGTGTTGACATTCAAACAAATTACAAATACACAAAAGATAAGAATTGTCAAGTGCTACATATATCCACCATTGTTGTATGCAGCAGAAATGTGGACAATGAACAAACAGATGGAGTGAATAATTTAAGCTTGTGAAATGTGGGTGTACAGAAGAAAAGGTAGAATGTCATGAAAAAAAGAAGACAAATAAATAAATGCTTCAACAACTAGGAGTTAAAAGAGAACTGCTCAAAGAGATATGTTGTTCACATTAACAGATATGACACTCTGTTGAAAACCATGGGAAGATAGAAGACAGGCAAGCAAGAGGAAGACAGAGATACATTTGGAAGGGAAACATCAGGAATTGACACGCCTGTGTGTGCCAGGGCTTGCAGGGGGAGTAAAGAATAGTAACCTACAAAGCATGTTATAAGAAGGAACTGAGGTAGAGGCGTAGGGAAGCTACCCTAGTAAATAGAAAACGTTGCAAAAATCGGATGTGCTGGCCTACTTATAGGTGCATATTGACACAACATACAATCACTCTTAGGCTCGGATCACATACAAATCACAAAGAGTGGTTAACAAGTGGTTGATATGGAGTATTTGAAGAAGAAGGAGGAGAAGGTTGACAGACAAAAGTCTGGCAAGGTGTTACCATCAGTTCAAGTAACAGAACGTGTTGCAGAGTCACTATAACCAACCTTCGATGTAGATATATATATATATCAACATGTCTGTATGGCAGGGGAGACCAGTCAAATGATACAAGCAGGCCTCACACAAAAATCAGTCAGAAGCGCCATACCAGACGTCATGACTATCGCCTGAATTCACAGCGGGTGATTGCAAAGAAGAAGGTATATATCATCATTATGGACAGTACTTTCTTTATTAACAATCATGGATCTTCGCAACTTTCTTTTCCCAGTGTTGACTATCAACTCAGTTGTGGGGTTGTCGATTGGAAAGTTGATAACACTTTGTGCTAATGACCACGGGCCATGAAAATTCTGGGGTTTTAGACCAGCTTGCCACCTCCAATTCTGTGGGTACACAATATACAGTTGAAATACAGGAGACACTGATCCTTTAAATGGGGATCTAAATTACAAGTATCCCTGAAGTCAGATTAAGACTTGTCTGAATGTGAGGGATGCTGATGATAAGGAAAGCAAACATTCATGCAAGAATCAGCAAGAGGCGCTTTGACTATGTCTGAATTCTTAGCGGATGAACAGAAACAAAAAAAATTCCTTGTAGAAGCCTCCTGCCTTGCAGGGCAGAATAGGATTTAGCTAACTTTAGTAAACCTGTCTATCTTTGCAGAACTTTTACAGTGATGTTTTTCATGATTTCAGATCCAATCCAACAGCACTAACTGACCAGAGACTATGTTTACCAGTGACTCAGATGATGATACTACTTGTCACTTTAACTCTACAAAGCCTACAGAAGGTGATACATTTATTTTTGGGGAAGGAGTTGAGTTAAATACATTGTTAATAAATTTGTAGTCTTGTGTCGCTCATGTTTTGCTAGGACTCATAGGAGCAAAAATAGTAACACTGTGACCTACAAGGCATGTCGTAAGAGGCGGCTGAGGTAGGAGCCTAGGGAAGCTACCCTAGTAAATAAAAACCATAGCAGAAATTGGATGTGCTGGCCTACTTGTAGGCGCATAACTGACACAATGTACAATCGTTTTTAGGCTCAGATCACATACAAATCACAAAGAGTGGTTTAACAAGTGGTCGATATGGAGCCTTCAAAGAAGAAGAAATAGTCTTGTGTAATTAGCATATAAATAATTAATATAAAATGGAACGAATTCAGGAGAAGTGATGAAATCAGAGAAATGTCTGGTCAATCACTAGTGACAACTGTTATAAGAAAGAGAAGATGGAGATATGTTGGACACACCTTGAGGAGAAATGATCAACAAATATCAAAGCAGGCATTGAAGTGGGATGCAAAGGGTTCAAGAAAGAGGTCGACCTAAGAAGACCCTGAAATGAACTTTGCTGAGAGAGGCAGAAATATCGGTCTCAGTTCCATGGAGGAGATTGAGCGAGTTGCCAGGATAGAGCGGTATGGAGAAATTACTTGCAGACCCTATGTAACGTATAACGGTAAGAGAGGAATTATTATTATTATTATTATTAGTTAGTATATATATTGAGAAGAAAAATAATGTATTCTTATTTTGAAATCTATCCAATGTCTTAAGTTCTGCACATGATGCTTTTAGTTCTCTGGCATCCTCACTTCTTCTCTAATCTGTTAGCTTCAACAAATAAACATTACAGGCATTAAGAGCTTCCGAAAAAAAACAAATATACAAACACAGGATTCGAACCACTTACCCTCATTTCTTATGACATCCATCGCCTAGCCGTAAGGACACTTGTATTGCTAGTCTAGGCGATGGGTGTCGTAAGAAATGAGGGTAAGTGTAAGTGGTTCAAATCCTGTGTTTGTCTATTATTTTTCAGAAGCTCTTAATACCTGTACATTGTTTATTTGTTGATCATATTCTTTGTTTCCGTTGCTTCCTCTGGAGTTCTTGCAAAAAACTCCTTGTTCTCTTCTCTTCTTTAATCTATTGTTTACGTCTTCTTATATTGTGTTTTTATAGTGTGTTCAATCTATTGCCTCTTTCTTGCTTTCCCTTTGGCCATCTGAAAAACCTATTTGCATATTATTTTAGGTGATAACATGCATCAGGAGAATTCATCAAATTTCCTCTTCTACTTCTTCTTATTCTCCCTGGACATGGACAAACAAAGCAATCATGGGTCTGCACACTTGGTGACATCTTGCAGGACTGCTCACCCAAGTAATCAAGATGATATACACATCATAATAGCAAAAATAAGCTTGAAATGGATCAATTTCTTCTTCTTCTGCATGTCTATAAATTCAGGTATAGTCTGGTATGGGCTTATGACTGATTTTTGCATGAAGGCCTGCTATCTTTATTATCAGTTTCAAGAATTAATGTGAATTGAAGAAGAGGATACCTGAAGTATCCACAAGAACTAATGTGAATTTAAGAAGATGATGGTTTGAGTATTCAAAATAACTAATGTGGATTAAAGGAGATGATTGAAATATCCACACGAACTAATGTGAGTTTAAGATGAGAATTGAAATATCTACACAAACTAATGTGAGTTTAAGATGAGAATTGAAATATCCGCAAAAACTAATGTGAGTTTAAGATGAGAATTGAAATATCCACAAGAACTAATGTGAATGGAATTTGATAATTGAAATATCTACAAGAACTAGTGAATTGAAGGAGATGATGAATTGAGTATTGGTTATTGGTTACTAAACTGACATCATTGCACTCAGGACAGACCCATAGGTGCTCAGTCTCCCCTAACAGATATAGAAGAGTATGCATACTGATGGTTCCCATGGCTCGCTGATTAAACACACCTCTCATTCTGCCTCTCAGGCATCCAGTTCGATTTGTACAACGGGTAACCCCAAACTGCCTAAATCGCTTGATTGATTCAACATCGATTTTAGTGTCCTCATCCAACAGACAGTCATGAAGAGACCAAAGAATATCCCCCTTATCCATCTTTAACTCCCCAACAGTCGATGCTGTTGATGCAAGCCTGTTCACTCATTACCATAAACACCCGCATGCCCTGGGAAGTATATCCACGTAAGCCTCTGGAGGTTAGAAACTTCTATAGACGACATCCACTCATACCGAAACCTGCCCTTCTGGATCTTGTGAAGCATCGACTGAGAGTCAGATACAACAACGGCCCCAGTAAATGAAGATTTTAAGTATTCACAAGATCTAGTGTAAACTGAAGAAGATGATAATTGAAATATTCACAAAATCTAGTGTGAATGGAAAGGTAATGGAATGGAAGGAAAGATAAAGAGAAATAAATGAAGAAGAAGACACCTTAAGTATCCACAAGGATTTAGTGTAAATTAAAAAAAAGTTTAAAAGCGAAGGATTGACTTCATTGCACCGTGTTTTACCCCATATGGCTCTGTCCCTTTCCGCAGAAATGGCACGCCACCTGCCGAGAGTATTGCACAAAGCACGAACTCGTAGCTCGGCAACAATCCTAGGGGTCTCTGGAAAAAACTGCACTCGTGAACAGAAGGCAGCAGTCCGGATTCAAACCTTCGACTCGCAAGGCAAAGGGCTCAACCACTCAGCCACAGAGACCCCCGAAATTGAAGTTGATTAAAAAAAAAATAGACTGTAAAGATCATCACTTTTGAGATAGTCTTCATATTTGATTAATTTACAGAGGAATCTCTGCTGCATAATGGAGATAGTGAAACCACAGTCAATAATGAAGATTTGAACAGAGCTAAGGTAAGCTATCTGAATGAAAGTAAATGTGAGGGAATTCAGTTCAGAACATGATAAGAAGTGGATAGACTATGTAGCATCATCAGTAGTTGTAGTGCTCGAGAGCACATAAGACAAACATTTATGTCAAATTTCATTCTACCACAATGGCATCGGGATCTTCATGAGCAGTTTAGGTCATCTCTGTTTCTGTGGCTGTTTTTTTGATGATGTGGGTTGCCTGCCCTACATCCAACTTGCTTTTTTAATGATGTTGGTTGCCTGCCCCATGTTCAACTTGTTTTTTAATGGTGTGGGTTGTCTACCCCATATCCAACTTGTTTTTGTGTGGTATAGGTTGCCTACCCTGCGTCCAACTTGTTTTTTTAATGGTGTGGGTTGTCTGCCCCACACCAACTTGTTTTTGTCATTGATGTGTGGGTTGCCTGTCCCACACCAATCTGTTTTTTATGTTGTGGTGTGGGTTGCCTGCCTCATGTCCAACTTTTAAAAAAATGCTGTGGGTTGCCTGCCCCATGTCCAACTTGTTTTTAATGGTGTGGGTTGCCTGCCCCACGTCAACTTGTTTTTAAAAAAATGATCTAGTCTTCTGAGTCTGTATAATATTCTTCACCTTTCAACTTCCAACGGAGTACATGTCTTTAACACATTTCTTCCAGCCTTTCCTCTCTCTGTATAATGTACTATGCTATAAATCTAAAGGTTTACAGTTCCAAGACAAAGAATTGACTTTACTGTCCTATGTTTTCCCATATATGAGGAAACACACGTAGATACACCAGAAATCAATATTGTTACTTGTAGTGAGTTCATCTCTGTTAGTATTGTTATATGCAAATTGAATGATTAGGAAAACAGCTGTTGCAGACATGTTTATGTTTTCCTAACCCAATATTTCAGTGTTATCAGTTATCAGTTATATGAGGACTATCATTATAAAAACTATAAAACTAAATTACGAATTTTCAATTCAAATGTTGTATCAATTCTAACATATGCTAGCGAGAGTTGGAAAATGACTAAAGATATAGAAAGCAAGTTGAATGCATTTGAAAATAGATGTCTGCCAAAAATAATGAATATAAAATGGAACGAATTCAGGAGAAGTGATGAAATCAGAGACATGTCTGGTCAACCACTAGTGACAACTGTTATAAGAAAGAGAAGATGGAGATATGTTGGGCACACCTTGAGGAGAAATGATCAACGAATATCAAAGCAGACATTGAAGTGGGATGCAAAGGGTTCAAGAAAGAGAGGTCTCAGTTCCATGGAGGAGATTGAGCGAGTTGCCCAGGATAGAGGGGTATGGAGAAATTACTTACAGGCCCTATGTAACGTATAACGGTACAAGAGGATTTATTATTATTATTATCATCATAGCACTCCGGACATGTCCATAATTGTTATTACAGTAAAAGACAATGCACATTTCATCCTTGCATTTTTTATCTTATTTATTCTGAAATAAGAAAGAGGAAATCTTCCTGTAGAAATTCGTCTTTCTTCATTTCTCGCATCCTGTTTTTCCTCACAGCGCCAGGATAAGAAGAGATAACTAGAATGAGCTTTTGTGTGCGCTTCATAACTAGTGTTTTTCACCACCTCTGTTATTTCTGAGGTCAATCTTTTGCGCAGACCGCGTTTTGTTTTATATCCAACTGTATCGAAGTAGCATTGTGACCTTTGAGGCGCACTGTCTGTTGGTAATCTGCTTATGTGGTCGAACCATTTCATTTGTTGTTTCTTGATGAAGTATAGTACTGATGTTGTACCCACTTTTTCCTGATGTCTTCATTTCTCAACTGGTCTCTTCTTGTTACCTCAAGCATTCTGCATAGACACTTTATCTCTGTCGTGACTAGTTTTCTTCTATAATTTGATGTCAGCGTCCTGGTTTGGCACTGATAGCATAATGTGGGAGAAAGATTGTGTTGAACATTGCTCTTTTTGTGTTCATGGTGACATGTTTGCATTTTAAAATAGGTTCAATATACCTAATAGTATTAAAACAAGTTCTTTGTGTGTTTAACATAATAATAAACAGCTATTTGCTGTTAGTGCACTTGCTTCTTAAATGGGTAGTCTTGGTTTGATTCTTATTTCTTCTTCTTCACCTTTCAACTGCCAACGGAGCACAGGTCTTCAACAAACTTCTCCATCTCTTCCTCTCTCTTGCCATCCCTTCCAATTCTTTCCATGTTTTACCTATCCTTTTAATATCAGCATCCAGCTCCCTTCTCCAGGTATGTCTAGGCCTTCCCCATCTCCTCTTTCCTTGCGGGTTCCAAAACAGTGCCTGTCTTACAATGCTTCCTTATACAATGAATTCTCACTTAGAGTGGGATTTTTATGGTCACAGATGGATCTGAAGTTGATCCAGTCACAATTGAGTATCAGACTGCCGTGTGGTGCCAGGGCCCGCAAGGGAAGCAAAGAATAGTACCACTGCAACCTACAATGCATGTCGTAAGAGGCGACTGATGTAGACCCTAGGGATGCTACTCTAGTAAATAAAAAGCAGCGCAGAAATCGGATGTGCTGGCCTACTTATAGGTGCATAACTGGCACAATGTAAAATCGCTCTTTGGCTCAGATCACATACAAACCACACAGAGTGGTTGACAAGTGGTCGATATGGAGCGTTCAAGAAGAAGAAGAAGAAGAAGAGAAACACTGGGAAGTAATGATATCCTGTGTGATGTGGAACACATTACCAATCTTGTGCTCTTGGTTAAAAAAAAATAAGATACAAGCACCATATTCTCAGAGATCTGTGGTAGCGTAGTTGTTCGGGTACTTGCTTCGTAGATTCATGGTTCACTTCCACAGGGGAAGTTAAACCTTTTCTGACTGTGATAGCTATTATATAGACCTAGCCTCAATTGGGTTCCAGATAAACACTGGGAACTAAAGGTGGCCAAATCCTGCATTGTGTGCTAATGATCAAAGAAAGAAAAATATGGACTCCATATTCCTCAAGGTATGAAAATTTCATTGAGACAGATTAACATAATGTATAAGTGGTCGCCTATCGATTCTGACACAAGAGGTGTGGGGATTCAATCCGACACTCGACGTTTCACACGTGAGAAAAGAAATTGGCTATCCTACCTCCTGTATACTAAGGACTAGAAATGTGAAGTGACTTCATACCCCAAGGTCTGAAAAGGCCACTTTCATTGTTATTATTATGAAAACTGCTACTTTACAGTATTTGTTTCCATATATGACCCTATTGAATATGACCATAGATGAAGTGGGTGAACTGGCTAGAGAGAGAGTTAGTTTCAGATGTACTGCAAAGAGAGCAACGTCCTATAAAGGATACACACCTTGATGTTGATATGACCCTATACACATTTAGCAGTATTGATTTCTGTTCTGGCCCTACATACAGCATTATTAGTAAACACTTGACATTGCACTGATGGGAACAAAACAGATTTTTATCAACGTTTAGATTTGACGTTCTCTACTATAATATACTAAAAACTGATAGCGATGTGTAATACAGTTGGTTTTCAGTGGAGCTAATTTTTATTTCATTATGGTACTTCTATTTCGGAATTTTGTTTTCTGTTGTTTTCTAGTATTGTGTGCAAATGTGTACAGATATTATTGCTATATTTTTAGAGCTTTATTCTGATCAATATTTGTTAATATTTTGGTGTGCATTTGTTTTCATCTCTGTTTGGATGGATCACTAGTATTTCAACATTTATGTTAGAAAATATTATTTTAGACTTAAAAAAATGACTGTCTTTACTGTCTGTGTAATACCGCTTTTTAGGACGATGTAGGACATGAGGACATGAGCCTGTGGAAGTTAATAGCCGCATGTCTAGTGCAGGCAATGTGAAACTGTTCAGGTTATGACTTTTTTAATGTTCCCGAAAATAAAATCCTTTGACTTACCGGGGATCGAACCTGGATCTCTCGAATGGAAGCCAGTGCCCTAATACATTCGGCCATATGCTTATCTTAGACATAAACTAATGTCTAAACAAATAACTAATCAGTTGTAAGTTATATGAGGACTGTCATCATAGCGCTCTGGACATCTCCATAGGGGCTCCAATCCCTGCCTCAACAAATCCAGCGGGACCGCGGCCTTCTGTTCACGAGTCAGTTTTTCCAGACCCTAGGATTGTTGCCGGAGCTACGGAGTTCATGCTTTGTGCAATACTCTCGCAGGTGGCGTGCCATTTCTGCGGAGAGGAACCGAGCCATATGGAGTAAAACCCGGTGTAATGAAGTCAATCCAGCGGGCCCAATACGCCAGTTTGATGTTGATAAATCAATCTTGTTGCATATTTGGTTAAAAAAAATTGATTACTAGCACATGTTAGAATGTGTTATAATTTTTTATAACTCTAACAGACAATGAACAAGCAAGTAAGTCTCATTCCCGTTATGATTTATTACATACCTGTTATTCTTCTTCTGATTTAGTAAAACAACATTATAAATCACTTGTTGTGACTAGTCTAAGTATGTTATACTATGGTTATAGCATAGCTGCAATAACTGTACCTTTCGAATGAGCATATTCAATGATTTCGAATGATCAAGCGATTTAAGCAGTTTGGAATTACCCTTTGTTCAAGTCGAACTGGATGCCTGAGAGGCAGAGTGAGAGGTGTGTTTAATCAGCGAGCCACAGGAACCATCAGTATGCATACTCTTCGATATCTGTTGGGGGAGACTGAGCACCTATGGGTTTGCCCGGAGTGCAATGACGTCAGTTTAGTAACCAATAACCAATAACCAATATTCAATGAGAAACTCAGTAAGTGCATCAATCAACAAAGAATGGGAGTTGTTAGCCTAACCACACTGAAATACATGCTTAGGAGGAGATCAGAGAAATTATGGACATATGTGATGAAGATGATCCTCAATTGAACAATATTATTAAGCGTTCATGTTTGTTTGATCTACTAACATGATTTGTTTATATTTTGTTTGAATAATTTTAATGAGATTCTATAATTTTAGTAATATTTTTAGACACCAGTACACTTAATTCTCCATGACTTTACATTATTTAGGGCAACCAAAAGTATCCAAAGATTGTTTTCCTGATCCTTGGAACAGAGTTCTGTGAGCGATTCAATTACTATGGCATGAGAAGTAAGTAATGAATTGCTTCTTCTTCTTCCTCAGCTTTCCAGGCCTTTGAGGTTCATTGCTACAGTTATCACCTGCCTCCATTCTTCACTGTTCTTAGTCTTCTCTTTCTAGTTGTCAATTTCTAGTATTTCTATGTCTAATGCAATATTATCTCTCCATCATTTTATTGGTTTGTTTTGTGGTCCCTTCACCTTGATTTTTGTACTTTTGTGTAAGCTAACCAAGTACTGGGACAGTTAACACCACTGTTGTCACACAAAGAGATACCGCTAACAATTAAAGCAAATCTCATAAGAACGATTTTCTGGCCAACACTATGTTACCAGTGTCAAGCATGGCCAATAACAGCAGCTAATGAGCGGAAAATCATAATGACAGAGATGAGGTGTCTTAGAAGAGCTGCAGGTGTGACAATAAGAGACAAAATTAGAAATGAAGAAATCAGGAGACTGGATGTGAAACCAGTTATGCAATTCATAAAAGAACAACAGATTAAATGGTTTAGACACCTGACCAGAATGCCTTTGTATCGCCTACCACCGAGAGCCACACAGAAAAAGTATAATGAGTACAAGGCAAGAGGAAGACCACACAAAAGATGGAGTGACGGCATCAAGAACAGCCTTACGAACATGAATATCAGCTTACAAAGTGCCTTAAAAAAGCACACACAAGATCACTACGTTTCACCCCAACACTTCTATAAAAAGTAAATGGTGGAAGAGAAGAACAAGCACACACAAGATCACTACGTTTCACCCCAACACTTCCATAAAGAAGTAAATGGTGGAAGAGAAGAAGAAGTGTATGTAATTTTAGGCTTTCTGTTCTCTACCATTCTTCCAATATACCCTAGCAACTGTGTTCTATTCAGACCCACAATAGCATAGAGGTTGGTACTCTGGCATCTTAGATGCATATTCTGGGCACAATTCCACAGTGGTAGTGAAATTTTTGTTTACCGGTTCTCAGCTCAGCCCAGCCTCACTTGGGTACTAGAAAAGCACTGGAATGTAAAGGCAGCCGGCGTGATGTTGATCACAGTGTGCCGATCTTCTTCTTCTTCTTTTGTCATCACACTGCTACCGGGTTGTTGCCCAGTGTCATGGTTTTCTGTTTTTGTCTTGCGCTGTTCTGGTGGCTTGGTGATTGTTATTTTTGCTCTTTGACAGGATTCTGCTATGCCATCTAACCATCTTTTTCGTGGTCTTCCTCTCGCCTTCTATCCTGATGTTCTGTTGTTTTATACTGTGGCGTTTGAATGCATTTTTATTATGTGGCCAAACCACTTCATTCTTTGTTTCTCAATGTTATTCAAGCATGGTTCTGTGCCAATTTTCTTTCTTATGCTGATGTTGGTGACTATTTTTTCTGATGTTGGTAAATTTTTGCAGGTAGCGCATTGCACATGTAGTTATTTTTTGTGACTACGCTTTGTTCATTGCTCATATTTGGCTCTGGTAAGACAAAGTAGGTATGAAAATGCTGTTGATCATCTGTTGTTTAGCTGTCAGTGAAATCTTTGACTGCCTTGATCAAGGAAAAATACGAACCTAACACAGTATTGCACAATATACCTCATGGTTTTATGGAAACTGGGTTTTCCCATATGGCTCCATCCCTGTCAGCAGAAATGGCACATTATCTACCAAAAGTGTTGCACAAAGCATGAACTCCATAGCTCCAACAATATTCTTAGGAATCTCATGAAAAAATGGATTGCACATGTAACTTGGTCCAGATTTGAGCCCACAACCCTCAGAACGACAGGCAAATGTCTTAAACACTTCACCATAGAGGCTCCTATATGTGTACATATATTTATTTGATATATGTACACATGTGCGATGGATTAGTGTAATGCATAAGCGTTTGCCTATTGACTAAGGACACAAGAGAGGTCAAATCCCACTCTTGATGTTCAACGCGTTAGGAAAGGTATTGACCCTTCTACCGCCTGTACAGTAGGGCCTAGAAATGTGAAGTGACTTCATACCCTAAAGTCTGAAAAGGCTGCGGGACATTTTATTATACTTATGTGTACATATATTATGAAGCATGAAAAAAAGATGGTTTTAAGAAACTATGGTAGCGATTTATCTGTAAATGGAACATGTTTCATATGTCAAAATATTCAGGAATGGCTTCTCTGTTTTGCTTACTGCCGTAGGGTGCGTTAAGATTATCTATTAAAATAACCCAGCTGTCAAACACTGCACCGGCGGATCTGGAAGAATGGGTGGGCAGCATTCAGAGATCACATCTCAAGACACTGACTTGGCTGTACACACCTGAAGTGCAGGGCAACAAACATGCTGACTTTCTTGCAAACAATGCCCTGTCTCAAGTGGGCAGAAGTATGGACAGAGCTGGTGTCATCAACACAGTACACTCTTATTTATGTGATATGGGCGAGTATCAGACACCTGCACGAGTGTGAAAATTAGGAGTTAAGTTTGGACATGCCAGACAGTGTTGTTTTTGTGGTAGAGAGATAAGATATACTAATCAACTTCTCATGGGTACGTTGAGCAAGTGAACTTTGGGATGGCTGCTGCAGTGGAGGACAGATCACGCATTGGAATGCCCAATGTGCCATGACATTGATCACATAATATCACACTGCGCCAAGCATTGTTTCATGTAATATGAGTGCTAAATTTACATCAATGCATTCTGATCCAATTTCCTGTTTTAATCTTCAACAAAGATATCTATTATGGTCTGATCAAGAGTTTAGTAAAATTTGTTAATTGTTTGGTAGCAATGTAGACAAAGAAGTGGAACAGATAGAAATGTCAAAATAAGAATACAGAAGGCAAGAGGAGCTTTCATTGCACTGGGAAACATATGGAAGTCTAAAGAAATCAAATCTAGAACAAAAATTAGGATATTTAACTTCAATGTTAAAGCAGTTCTGCTGTATGGGTCAGAAACATGGAGAACTACTAAAATAGTAACGCATAAATTGCAAACATTCATCAACTGGTGTCTGCACAGAATAGAGGGACTGATATGGTATAATAGGGTCACAAACGAGGAACTTATGGAGAGAACAAGACAGATTCCAGTGAACCAAGAAGTTAAAAAAGGCTGGCGCTGGATATGACACACTTTGAGAAACCAGAGGGAATATAACAAGAAGGGTTCTTTCCTGGAACCCACAGGGACAATGAAAGAAAGGGAGACATAGAAATACCTTGAAATTTATATATTTTTCTAAGTTGGAAAAGGGGAGAAATTAATTCTACCACATCGTGTTTTTCAATTTTATAGTGAATATGTTAATATATTTATCAGGTCTTAGTTAATTAGATTGATTCATATTAATAGATTTATCTTGTCTTTATTCCTCAGCAATTTTAGTAATTTACCTAACAGAATGGCTGGGTTTAGCCTATCATTCAGCGGTGGCTCTGTTTCATTTATTTAGTATGATGGCATATTTCTCTCCTCTCTTGGGAGCAGTTATTGCTGATAGCTACTTAGGAAGATATAGGTAAAACTGCTGTTATAAACTATATAGAAATTGTGTTTGAGTATAACTGTATAGTCACATTCAGACACGTCCCACGTTTATATCTGATAAGTCATCAAAGAAGCAAGTGGTGCTTCAGCAGCATGACTATGGGGGCCATAATAAATAATAATTCCTCTCGTACTTATACGTTACATAGGGCCTGCAAGTAATTTCTCCATACCGCTCTATCCTGGGCAACTCGCTCAATCTCCTTCATGGAACTGAGACCGATATTTCATGCCTCTCTCAGCAAAGTTCGCTTCAGGGTCTCCTTAGGTCGACCTCTCTTTCTTGAACCCTTTGCATCCCACTTCAATGCCTGTTTTGATATTCGTTGATCATTTCTCCTCAAGGTGTGCCCAACATATCTCCATCTTCTCTTTCTTATAACAGTTGTCACTAGTGGTTGACCAGACATGTCTCTGATTTCATCACTTCTTCTGAATTCATTCCATTTTATATTCATTATTTTTGGCAGACATCTATTTTCAAATGCATTCAACTTGCTTTCTATATCTTTAGTCATTTTCCAACTCTCGCTGGCATATGATGGAGGCCATGGCGGTGACAAAATCCCTGTAGTGGCTAAAGACTTAAACATTCTTTCATGCATGCATGCATGCTCAGCGACTCTATGAGCGTGATACAGAAGATCAAAACCGGTTATGTACGAAGGCAGTAGATGCAATTAATACAAAACTCGACAATCGAGACTCTCATCTTCATCTTTGTCCCTGTTCATTCTGGGGTGAAGCGCAATGAGAGAGTGGATGCACTGGTGACCAATGCTGTGATCGAGAATGGGCCGTCTGTGGACAAAATCGACATCATCAATGTTCTAAGAGAAAACATATGCTCTGAAGATTTAAATCTTATCTTATCTTAACCACATTTGCCGTGAAGTGTCGTGGGGAGATTTAGTTTTCTATCCTGTGCCAGGTGGGTTGCGCTTGACGTTGCCAGTTCATGCTTTCGCAGGGACTCTGAGATGTTATCTATCCATCGTGTTCTTGGCCTGCCTCTGCGGCCTGAGTGTCAATTATTGTAGGCACGTGATGATAGTAAATGTGGTTCTGTTCTCATTAGAAGATTTAAATAAAGAAGATAAATAATGTTCTTTATCTCGGTTCCAAATTATGCAAACTGATAGGTGCGGCAAGACAGAAAACCATGAGAGAAAC
Organism: Arion vulgaris; assembly: GCA_020796225.1. Lineage (NCBI taxonomy): Eukaryota > Metazoa > Mollusca > Gastropoda > Stylommatophora > Arionidae > Arion > Arion vulgaris. The sequence continues at coordinate 6,785,224 of CM036774.1, forward strand.
TCCAGTAGATACATCAACCAGCACAAAATGGAAGTTGTTAGTCAAACACACTGAAAGGAGGAGATTGTAGTAATTATTGACAAGGCCGATGTGTGATGAAGATGATCCTCAAATGAACAATCACATAAGTGAAGCTGTTATCATCATCGTTGTCGATTAATCACTATTATTATTAGGAAATCTGGGATGTTTAAAATTGTGGCGTTTAAAGAATGTGTGGGCTTGTGTGGTTGGAAAAAACTATGTACATGTGTGGCAAACACATTTTAAATTGTTGTTTTAAAATGTATGTATTTGTTTGGTTGTTCGCCCATGTGGTGTCGGGAGGCTCGCAAGGGAAACAAAGAATAGTACCACTGCGACCGACAAGGCATGTCGTAAGAGGCGACTGATGTAGAACCTAGGGAAGCTACCTAGTAAATAAAAAGCATCGCAGAAATCGGATGTGCTGACCTACTTGTAGGTGCATAACTGGCACAATGTACAATTGCTCTTAGGCTCAGATCACATACAAATCACAAAGAGTGGTTAATAGGTGGTCAATAGGGAGCGTTTGAAGAAGTGTGGTTGAAAAATATTTGTATTAATTAAAAGAAAGTTATATAATCATGTCACATTCATCAACTGGTGTCTGCGCAGAATAGAGGAAGTGAGATGGTATGATATGGTCACAAATGAGGAGCTTACGGAGAGAACAAGATTGATCCCAGTATCCCAAGAGGCAAAGAAAAGATGCCGGTTTTGTATAGGACACATCGTGAGAAAATCTGAGGGGGAATATAACAAGAAGGACCCTTTACTGGAACCCACTGGAAAAGCAAAAGAGAGGAAAGTCTAGAAAGAGAGCGAGAAGAGATTTGGAGGCAGAGATTAACAATGTACAGAAGAGCTGGAAGAAGCTGCATAAGATAGATATAGGAAGATTTGACATGTGTCGGTTGAGGGCCTTCCATATACTGTTGTTGAAAACCATCACAAACTGCATTACTACCCAGCTGTTTGATGTGGTGATACTGAACACCATCAGGCCCTCAAGCAGTGCTGTGGCTGGTTTTGAGTAAATTAACTACATCATTACAGTAAAATAACCAGAACAGTAAAAAGACCAGAATAGCAAAATGACAAAATGACCAGGACAGTAAAATGACAAGAACAGTAAAATGGTAAAATGACCAGAACAGTAACATATTAACATGACCATAACAGTAAAATATTAACATTTTCAAGAACAGTAAAATATTAACATGGCCAGAACAGTAAAATATTGGTTATTGGTTACTAAACTGACGTCATTGCACTCCGGGCAGACCCATAGGTGCTCAGTCTCCCCAACAGATATCGAAGAGTATGCATACTGATGGTTCCTGTGGCTCACTGGTTAAACACACTTCTCACTCTGCCTCTCAGGCATCCAGGTCGACTTGAACAACGGGTAACTCCAAACTGCCTAAATCAATTGATCGATTCAACGTTGATTTTAGTTTCCTCATCCAACAGACAGTCGCGAAGAGACCGAAGAATATCCCCCTTATCCATCCTCAACACCCCAGCAATCGATACTGTTGATGCAAGCCTGTCCGCTCTCTCATTACCGTAAACACCCGCATGCCCAGGACAGTATATCCACGTAAGCCTCTGGAGGTTAGAAACTTCTATAGAAGATATCCACTCATACCGAAACCTGCCCTTCGGGATCTTGTGAAGCATCGACTGAGAGTCAGATACAACAACTGCCCCAGTAAATGAAGTCGCAGAGATCCAATGGAGGGCAGCAGTAATGGCCTCAACCTCCATCCTCATACTAGAAGTAGTCCTATATGCCCCATTTCGCTCTGCAACAACCCTACCATGCGCATTAGCCAAGAAACCCCAGCCGGACTTCTCACCACGTTGAACCGACCCATCAGTATATACAACAACATCATCATCCCTTGCATTATCTTCTATCAGCTGCTTAACTACGAGATCAGCCTTCATGTTGCTCCAATCTCTACATTCTCTTCCAAGAGTAATGATAACGTTGAGATAGTTGGTCATGCTACCTAAAAGATTACACAGTAATCTTTTTAAAAAAAATATTAACAAGGTGTAAAAGTAAAATATTAACATGGCCAGAACAGTAAAATATTAACATGGCCAGAACAGTAAAATATTAACATTTTCAAGAACAGTAAAAATATTAACATGGTCAAAACAGTAAAATATTAACATTTTCAAGAACAGTAAAATATTAACATGACCAGGGAAAAACAAGTCAACAAATTCCTGGTAATTGTTTATGTATGTTTGTCTTACATGTTGAATAATGTTAAACTGGGAACGCAAGAGAGAGAATAATAACTAAATTTTCCTGAATGCAATCTGTGAGTGTCTATTCCATTTTCAGAACCATCTTTTACATATCACTTGTGTATGCAGTTGGAACCTTGATTATAGCTCTAACAGCGTTTCCTCCTCCTGAAATGTGAGTAGTGGATGAAAGTATGTTGGTTATTGAAGTGACATCACATCACTCTGGGCAGAGGTATAGGTGCTCAGTCTCCCCCAACAGATGTCGAAAGATATGCATACTGATGGTTTCTGTGGCTTGCTGCTTTTTTTTTTTTCTCGATCTAGAAGCACTTGAGCTGAAAGCTCTTCGGCTTGGTGTCATGGACATCGTAACGCTCGGTGCCACGAACACCATAAATCTGGGGAACCTGTGGCTTTTCTGCCAGTCCGCAGAGTTGAACCCGCACACACAGAGGACTTGTCACCCGTAGTCCAACGCGCTACGAACATGCTGGGCAGGCGGGCATGGCTCGCTGTTTAAACACACTCCTCTCTCTACCCCTCAAGCATCCAGTTCTACTTCTACAGCATGTAATTCCAAACTCCTTAACTCTTAGTGGACCAGGGCAAAAGCCATGTTTTTACAAGCCATTTGTTTTTCGAATAAAAAACGTCATTTAGTGTGGCTCCTGGTAAAAAGGCGTTCAAACTAAAGTCACATAGTGTGACATTTGGTCCACAAGGAGTTGAATCACTGGATTGATTCGACATCAGTTTTAGTTTTTAGTTTAGTCGGCGGATCACCATCACTGCACGTCGAACAAATTAGTCCATAAGTGCTCTGATCTCTCCCTCAGTATGTCCATCAGCGTGTGGCGACTAACGAATCCGGTTCTTTGTTGGTTTACAATTCTTCTTTGTCTGCCAGCATAGCGTTCTTGTCGAGCTACACCACACCTAACTTTGAGTTCTTGCAGTGAGGTTAGATCAGTTTTAGTGTCCTCATCCAACAGTAGGTCGCCAAGAGACAGAAGAACATCCCCCTTATCCATTCTAAGCTCTCCAACAATCATTGCTTTTGATGCAAGCATGTCCGTTCTCTTGTTGCCGTGAACACCCACATGACCAGGACAGTAGATCCATATGATTCTCTGGAGACTGGAAATATCTATAGATGACATTCCTCATACCACAATCTTCCAAAGCATCGACTGCGAATCAGAAACAACAATGGTCCCAGAGAGCCAATGGAGGGCAGCAGTAACGGTCGTAACCTCCATCCTCATACTGTAAGTAGTTATCCTGTATGCTCCATTTTGCTCTGCAACAACCCTACCTTGCATGCTAGCCAAGAAGCCACAACCTGGTTATTGGTTATTGGTTACTAAACTGACGCATTGCACTCGGACAGACCCATAGGTGCTCAGTCTCTCCCAACAGATATCGAAGAGTATGCATACTGATGGTTCCTGTGGCTCGCTGATTAAACACACCTCTCACTCTGCCTCTCAGGCATCCAGTTCGACTTGAACGTTAACTCCAAACTGCTTAAATCGCTTGATCAATTCAACATCGATTTTAGTGTCCTCATCCAACAGAGAGTCGCAAAGAGACCGAAGAATATCCCCTTATCCATCTTCAACTCCCCAACAATCGATGCTGTGATGCAAGCCTGTCCGCTCTCTCATTACCGTAAACACCCGCATGCCCTGGACAGTATATCCATGTAAGTCGCTGGAGGTTAGAAACTTCTATAGATGACATCCACTCATACCGAAAAGCCACAACCTGACTTTTCTTCAAGCGGCACAGATCCATCGGCATAAACAACAACATAATCATCACTTTTCAGCTATCAGCTTCTATGTTTCTATGATAGTTTCTATCATTTGAAAGTATCTGAAAATATTTATTCATTGATATTCAAATTGATTCATGTAGTTTTTACTATGATTGCCTAATTCTTCTTATGTGTCTTATTGTCTGGTTGATTTTTGTGTGTTTGTGTATTTCAATCAATCAAGTGCCATGCCGGTTGGCGTAGGTGATCATGTCTCTCCACATCGATCTGTATCTGGTACAATCTATCAACTCCATCACCGAACCATTGCCGAAATTTCATTGTGTATATAGTTTAGTCATAATGCAGAAGAGCAGACACCTACATTTGGCTTTGAAATGGAATCCAAGAGGTACAAAATGAGTAATGGAAGACCTAGAGAGACATAGAGACAAACTGTTGAGAAAGAAAAAGAAGACGATGAAAAGACCTGGAATGAATTAAACTGACTTGTTAAATCTAGTTGGAGGAATTTGTTGATGTCGTATGCATTTCTTTTTCTTTTATCTAATCCTGTTCTGCCGTACATTGTTAGGATAAGAAGAGATGTCTGGAACAGGCTTTCTCGTGCACTTCATTAACAGTGTTATTTGGCACCTCTGTTATCACAGAGATCCACCTTTTGCATGGACATATTTTGGCCTTGTATCCACTGTATCAGAGTAACGTTGCTTTTAGAGGTGTCTGTTAGTAATCGGCTTATGTGGTCGAACAATTTAATTTATTGTTTCTTGATGAAGTTCAGTACTGATGTTGTACCCACTTTTTCCTGATGTCTTCATTTCTAATCTGGTCTCTTCTATATACTCCCAGGATTCTGCGTTAGACATTAAATCTCTGTTGTAACTAGTTTTCCTATATCAGTTGATGTCAGCTTCGAGGTCTGTCACTGATAGCATAATGTTGGGCAAAAGATGGTGTCTTGCGATGCTCTTTTATTGCTCATAGTGACATGCTCACATTTCAAAATCGATGCCATTTGTAATTTGATTTGATTTATTGCACCTATGTTGGATTTCATTTGTTGTTCAGTTTATGTTACAGTGGACAAATTAAAGATCAGCAATGTTAGCAGCTAGTGCCTTCACTAAATTAACAAATATCTGGCAATCTCAAGACCTTAGTATATGCACAAAAGTTAAATTGTTTAGGTCATGTGTGATTCCTGTACTGACCTACGGTTGTGAAAGTTGGAAATCAACAAAGAAAATTGATAAGAAACTGACAGCTTTGAGAATAAATGTCTCTAAACATTATTAAAGTAAAATGGAGTGATTTCGTTTCTAACAACACAGTGAGAGATACAACACACCAACAACCCGTATCAAATATTATAAGAAACGAAGGTGGAAATATTTAGGTCATGTTGTTAGATCAGACGAACAGAGACTAAATCAACAAGTCCTTATGTGGTCACCAGTTGGGAAAAGAAAACGTGGAAGACCTAAGACCACTCTTCAAAGAACAATCCAACATGAAAGTAAACTATTGGGATGTAAAACCATACAAGATCTCCAACTGCTAGCAACGAACCGCATCACATGGAGATCTAAAACCTCTGCCCTATGTGCCGCTTTGGCACGAAAGGAACAAACTAACTAACTAACTAATAAACTAATGTTAACTGACAATGAGAATTTATTACTAGGTGGTCACTGTAATTTAATTAACTGAGAATTGCAATCAACAACAATAGTTTGCAGTCAGGACTTAGTTAACATTAATGGTATGTAAAGAGCTAAAATGTCATACAGCCCACAAGTCTGGAGTATGTGCATTAGAAGAGAGTATGGATACTATGGAAAGAACTTTATAAACTGTTGTTCTTCTTCAACACTCTTTTTGTTAAACCCTCTTTCTGATTTGTATGTGAGCTAAGAGCGATTGTACCTTTTGCCAGTTATTTATATATGACTGTTGGGCTGCTGGATGCTGCTGGTTTTGTTGAGGAGGAGATTGGAGCATCTATGGATGTGTCCGGAGTGCTATGATGATAGTCCTCCTAATATAACTAATAACGTTGTGCTAGTTATGGTCCTATATGTAGACCAGCACATCTGATTTCTGTGACGCTTGTTATTTACTAGGGTAGCTTCCCTAGGCCCTTACCTCAGTCGCCTCTTATGACAAACCTTGTAGGTCGCAGTGTTACTATTCTTTGCTCTCCGGTGGGCCCCGCAACACACGGGCAAAACTGTTATTAAAGATTCTTGATAACTTCTGCATATCTTTCATCTACTGAAAGAGGCTAATGATAGAGTTTGCATTTATCATAGATATGGACCTGTCATTGGTCTTCTGCTTGTCAGTTTGGGTACAGGGGGTATCAAACCATGTGTCTCAGCATTTGGAGGAGATCAGTTCTCTTCACAGCAGGTAAATGTGTTATGTGTGTGTAATCTAGCGGTACAAGTGAGCATGCTTCATGTAGTTGAAAATTTTGTTTAATTTTATATTTCTTAACTCTTTCCATGCTTTAAGCCGCACACAGCGCCACAGTGAAGTCCGTTGCAGGCTATTAGCACACACTCGCCATAGAGTTGCTTCCCTTATAAAAAGTCTTTCTTGTTTTACTTCTACTGTTTTACTTATACTACTTTTCAACCTTGTTATTCTATTGGGTTGTCCAGTTTTCTTCAATTTAGTATGTAATAATATATATATATGTTTATTTATTGACAAGTAGTTGGAATGGTTTTTTTCCCTTGCCTCCTTGAATTAACTGCTTAAAAATTGAAGAAATAACTCAGCATGAAAAGAGTTAACTCTTTCCACGCGCAGTTATTTCCTCAATTTTAAGCAGTTAATCAAGGAAATAAAAAAATTCTTTTTTAAATCAACGATCCCAACTACTTGTCAATAAATAAACATATATATATATATTATATACTAAATTGAAGAAACTGACAACCAATAGAATAACAAGGTTGAAAAGTAGTAAAGTAAAACTGTAGAAGAAAACTAGAAATACTTCTTATAAGGAAGCAACTCTATGGGCAGTGTGCGGCTTAAAGCGTCAACGGACTTCCCTGGTGCAGTGTGCGGCTTAAAGCGTGGAAAGAGTTAAATAAAAAAAATCTCTGAGGGCCATAGAGATGTGGTTTTACAGAGGAATGATGAGAATACCATGGACTGCTAAAATTACTAATTTGGAGGTGTTGAATGAGGTCAAGACACAGTGAAAGCTTATCATCAATATATAAGAAAGAGACAGTCATCATTTTTCGGACATGAAATTTTGGATAGCCTGACTTTAAAGAGTGTCAACATCTGAGATGATAGCAAACACCAGAGACAGAGATAACCAGCGGGCACGGCATCTGATGATGATGATGAATCTAAAAAAAAACAAACAAACCCAACTGCATTCTTTATCTTCATTGATTGATTGATCAATCTGGACCACGATCATTGCACTCGGTGAGCAACCATGTGTGCTCCAATCTCTTTTTTACACATGAAGATCTCAGCGGCAGTGCATGAACTCTGTAGCGTGGTGTTAGTTATATCACTTATCAGTTATATGAGGACTATCATCATAGCACTTCGGACATGTCCATAGGTGCTCCGATCTCCGCCTTTGCAAATCCAGCAGCGTCCAGCGGCCCAACACGCCAGTTCGATGTTGATTAATCAATCTCTTTGCATATTTAGTATGTCGTTCTTTTGAACTGCACCAATATTGATACTCATCTCTCAATCTGGTCAGTGAGTGGGATTCACAGACCTGAAACTCCTCTGTTCGGAAAGACTCTCTCATTGCATGAAGAATGTCATTTCGATCCATGGCAACTCCTTCTGATATTGTAGCCAAGCCAGCCAATCTATCAGCTCGTTCATTACTCCTAACTCCTGCATGCCCAGGGACAAAAATGAAGGTCATTTCTCTAATCATTGTCTGTACTACAGTAGTACCTCCACCCAGTTGCGTCTCACCATTCCTGATTCGACTTTACGATTCATGCTCCTGGAGTCACTGAGTATGAAAACGCAAAAGTAGTTGTGAGATGCCAACCATTTCACCACTTCCCTAACCGCCCGAACCTCCATTGTCAAACTACTTGTGGTTGTTGCATAGGTCCCACTGGCTTCTCTTATTATTTTATGGTTTTAGTTATTATGGTGCAGAGTAGCTCTCTTCTCAGGCACTTGTTCCGGGCTCAAATCCACACTAGGCATGGAATGTTTTTTTACCTTAACGGTTCTCAGGTCGACCCAGCCTCAATTGGGTACCAGAAAAGCACTGGGAAGTAAAGGCGGTAAGCGTGATATTGACCACATTGCCCATCATGTGCCAACGGTCAATGAGAAATATGGACCTAACACCGTATTACCCAATATACCTAGTAGTATAAAAAGGGTTCCTTTACTTTAACTGATATTTGCATGTAAAAGCCAACATAACAAGAGTTTGAATAAGTTATACATTTTATTGTACACAAAGTCAGATTTAAAAAAATATAATTTGTTATGCAAGATCTACAGAGTGTTCAACTTAAAAGCAGCCCCAGTCATAAATAGAAATTTGCCAGGTACGCATTGCATCTAGTCTATTTACTATTTAAACCGGTTCTGACTAGCTTGTCCTACGTCACATTTGCTCATCGCCCCTTCCCGCACTACAATTACACACCATCACACAACCTTGACCTATACTACATCATAACTGAACCTTCTCATTTCCATACATATATGCCAGATTAGCTCCATTCACAGGCTGCTTTTAAATTGAACACCCTGTAATTTGAATGGTTTCGTGGATACTGATGTTGCTAGTTTGTAAACAGATCTGTGGTTAATTTAGATTATTACCTAAAATTGATAAATCAATATTTGATTTTATAAACCAGGAGAAGGAGAGAATGACATTTTTCTCAGCGTTTTACTTCATAATTAACTTGGGCAGCATGCTTTCTACATTTTTGACACCAATTTTGAGAGGTAATATTTTAAAATATTTTGTTAATCTGTTGCTCTCTCTCTCTAGAAGGTTATGTCCTTAGCGCTTAGGACAGCAACAAAAGCATATTATTCTTCAGTCCTTGACCATTCTCTGAATTGTGTTTCAGCTGTGATTAATTTCTTTCAGTTTCTTTTTTATAGTTCTTCTCCAGGTGGTTTTTGGGTTTCATATTTTTGTTTACCATCTGGTGTCCATCTCAGTTCACTTTTATGTCAGAGTTTGTCTTCATGCATAACACATGTCCGATTCATATTCAGCATCTCTTTTGGATGACAGTATTTGTATTCTCCCGCTGACATACTCTTCTGTATTTATACTCTCCTGTAAGCAGTTCATGGTTAGAGATAGTTAAAGATCAGTTTTATTTTTGTGCCAGGGCATGCAGGTACGGGGGAATGAACTTGCGGATAGGTTTGCAGGTATGGCTGCTGTACAAAGTGGGCGAGCAATGGACCACGCTGATATTATAAATTCCTAAGGGAGAGAGGACATGTACATGATTCGTGTAATAGTGGTGAATCTACAACACTAACCAGACTGCAAGAACTCCAAGTCAAGTGTGGTGTAGCTAGACAAGAACGCTATGCCTGTAGCCACAGAAGAATAGTAAACCAACAAAGAACTGGGGTCGTTAGTCGTCACAAGGGAGGAAATACTGAGGGGAGATCGAAGCACTTATGGACTAATTGGTTCGACATGCAGTGATGATGATCCGACAACTAAACTAAACTAAAATAAGATAGTTCTTAGCCAGAGATCTTAGTAAGATCTTTAGCAGACAAGTTGTATGAAAGGTGGAAAGTTTCGACATATCATGTTCTTTCATTCTCCAGCATTTTGATCAATACAGTAAATTTGATATCACTTTCTTAATAGCTTTGTTATTGAATACAAATGTAACTTGAATACAATTTTATTTCACAACACTAATGTTATGCAAACAGTATTTTAAATTATGTCAATTGTTTTCAGCTGATGTCCACTGTATAGGAAACAGTTGTTATCCCTTAGCTTTTGGAGTTTCTACAATCCTTATGTTTATTTCAATTGGTAAGTTGTTAATTGTTATGTTTTCTGTTATGTTTATGTTTGTAAGCTTTAATTCCTAGTCTTGGCTGAAATCGGATGCACATGTCCTAAACATGTAGAAGTCTGTGCGTTTAGGAGCCTACTAAACCAATGTGCAACGTATACACGTTCTTGGCAAAGATCAAACATATCATATAGAATTATTAAAATTGATCGAAAGAACAACGCAAAGAAGAAGAAGAAGAATTCCTAGTCTACTATATGTTCCAAATTGTTTCTTTAGTACTCTCAGTTCAACTTTTATTTTGTTTTTGTTTTTAGACAATACTGTGGTTATTAGACACTCCTCACTCTGCCCCTCAGGCATCCAGTTCTACTTATACGTGATATTACTTTCATTTGTATATGTCCCTGATGTAGCCCTTTTTGCGAATAACATAGGTCTTTATCTCTTGTTGCTTTTGAAATTTAAATATCACATTTTCTTACCACGTAATATGTCATGTCAAAGCAACATCAGCTTTTAAAAGTCTAAATAAAATATGGAACTGCAAATTATATAGTTTAAAAAATAAATTAAGAATTTTCAATTCCAATATTGTATCCATCCTAACATATGCCAGTGAGAGTTGGAAAATGACTAAATATATAGAAAGTAAGTTGAGTGCATTTGAAAATAGATGTCTGCAAAAAATAATGAACATAAAATGAGACCAATTCAGGAGAAGTGATGAAATCAGAGAAATGTCTGGTCAACCACTAGTGACAGCTGTTATAAGAAAGAGAAGATGGAGATATGTTGGGCATACGTTGAGAAGAAATGATCAAAGAATATCAAAGCAGGCACTGAAGTTGGAGGCAATGGGTTCAAGAAAGAGAGGATGCTCTAGGGAAACCCTGAAAGAAACTTTGCTGAGAGATTACATGAATGAGATTAAGCGAGATGCCCAGGATAGAGCGGTATGAAGAAATTACTTGCAGGCCCTATTTAACGTATAATAGTACAAGATGAATATATAAATATATAATATAGTGGGAATACAGTGATAAACCAATAAATTTCTTGACTAGCGGCACAATATGGGAGATGTGGTGAACGTTACAACAGCGGCTTGTACTTCCAAGAGGTATTCTGGTACTCAACTGAGACTGATTATTAAAAAATGAAGATAGGGATATTGGGCATGTATGTCATATTGCAATAGAATGCCCTGGACAGAGAAAAAAAAGGACATACTACAAGACTTACATATCGTGGAGCATTGGCTCATAAACAACATCATGTTCCGAAGTATTCAGTCACATTAAAAGACACAGTGATTTTGAGAGAACTGTAATGGAAGGCATGGTTCCTGGGGTTAGAGGCAGGGGAAGACCAAGACGAAGGTGGCAGCAGGATATCAAAGAAACCTTGAACATGACTTAGAAGAAGCAGGAGAACTTGCTAGAGACAAGAGTTTTTCAGTCAGGCTGTGATGAAAGCGACGTTCTACAAAAGGACATACTACTTGATGATGATGCAGTACGCAAGTAGTGACATTGGTTAAGACAGCAGAGTGTATATACAGGGTGTTCAACTTAAAAGCAGCCCCAGTCATAAATATAAATTTGCCAGGTACGCATGCATTGCATCTCGTCTATTTACTATTTAAACCGGTTCTGACTAGCTTGTCCTATGTCACATTTGTTCATGCCCCTTCCCGACTACATTACACCATCACACAACCTTGACCTATACTACGTCATAACTGAACCTTACCATTTCCATACATATATGCCTGATTAGCTCCATTCACAGGCTGCTTTTAAGTTGAACACCATGTATATACATTCCTATTCTTTCCCATTCTTTTGTCGGTTATCAGACCAGCGGCCACAGCAACTTCAGTGAGCTGTATGTTTCACAGACACAAACACACATGCACGATATATTCATAAATACATAGATATAGATGCACATACAAGCACACCCATCACCACGCACACACACATATACATATATACATATATATATATATTCTCATTGATATGTTATCCTGTGACTGATAACTGAATTTGGCTTATTCTTGTCAAATAACTGCAGCTATCTTTGTGAGTGGAAAGAAGCATTACAAACATGTACCACCTACAGGGAACCTCTTTGAGCGTGTGATAAAATGTGTTTGGGTATGTAGATATCATTTCTTTGTTATACAGTTGATGAAAATATTTAAGAATGTAAATAAGAGTCCTGGTGTGGTCAAATGGGAGGCTTCTAGGGGTCCCTAATGTGTAAGTGATTAGATCTTTGATATAGATCAGTGATTAGATCTTTGCAGAGTCAAGTGAATAGATCTTTGTATCAGGGTAACGTGCTTAGATCTTTGGTATAGTCAAGTGATTAGATCTTTGATATAGTCAAGTGCTTAGATCTTTGGTATAGTCCAGTGATTAGATCTTTGATATAGTCCAGTGATTAGATCTTTGATATAGTCAAGTGATTAGATCTTTGGTATAGTTAAGTTACTAGAACACTGGTGTAGACAAGTGGTTAAAGCGCATGATAGTGAAGTCCTTGGAGTGATGTTTTCGAGTTATTACAGCTTTTACATATTCATTTAGTGAAAACATTGCTACAGCCAAGTATCTAAAGTGAGTTATGATATAGCCATGTAGTTAGAGTGGTAGTCAAGTGGTTAGAGTGATTGCATTGTTACATTAACAGAGTGCTGGTGTCTCTATGGTGGCAAATGGACTTTAGAATGGCTGCTGCAGCGGAGGACAGAGCACACATGGGAATGCCCAATGTGCTATGATGTTGATCGCATAACATAACAACATAACTCTCCCCTCTCTTCTCTCTCTCTCTCTCTCTATCTGTGTCGCTGCAGCGGAGGACAGAGCACACATGGGAATGCCCAATGTGCTGTGATGTTGATCACATAACATAACATAACAACATAACTCTCCCCCCCTCTCTTTCTCTCTCTCTCTATCTATGTCTAACTTTCTTTCTCTCTCTAGCCTGTGACACCTCTGACACTTAGGACAGCAACAAATGCATGTCATTCTTCTTTATTCTTGACCTTCCCCTGTATTGTGTTCCAGCTGGGATTTCTTTCAGTTCCTGTTGTGCTGCTCTTCTCCTGGTAGTCTTTGGTATTCCCCCTTTTTTGTTTACCATCTGGTGTCCATCTAAGTGCAGTTTTTGTTTCATGACAGAGTTATTCTCATGTGTATCACATGTTCAATCCATCTCTGTCTTCTCTTTTAGATGATGGTGTTCATATTCTCTTGTTGACACTGTAAAGCAGTTCTTGGTTATAGTTTTTGACCAGAAAACGTGTAAGATCTTATGCAGACAAGTTGTATGGAAGGTGGAGAATTTGAACATTTCTTGTTCTGTTATTCTCCAGCATTCTGATCCGCACAGTAAAGTTGATAGCACACAACTGTGGTATATATTAATCTTGGTTTGAAACTATCAAAACTGTCACACACCATCTCTTCCAGTGTCCTGCACTCAGTGACCTACGCCACAAGTACCTACCTCCATACCCAGATGTTGAAAACACTCTCTATGCTAACACACCACAACTCAGACAGACCTGTAAATTCACTGCCATGGCCTCAAGTCGAAGAGCAAATGCTCAGATGACTGCTGGATCAGAAAAGTATTAATCTTGGTTCTGATGCTGTATTAGGCTGATTTCCAGATGGCATGAAGGGCCATGAATGCACTTCTTGCCTTACTCAGTCTGCTTTTAATATCAGTTCCAGCTCGTCCTTTGTGACTGATAAAACTTGTGAAAGCAGTTCTATGTGGTAGGCTTTTATCTTCTAGTTTGACTGGTGCTGGGGATCATAGTCATTTTTTGCCCGCCTGCCCAGTGTGTTCGTAGCACGTTGGACTACGGGTGATAAGTCCTTTGTGAGTGCGGGTTCAACTCCGCGGACTGGCAGAAAAGCCACAGATTTCCCAGATTTACGGTGTTCGTGGCACCGAACCGAAGGGTTACGATGTCCATGACACGAGCCGAAGAGCTTTCAGCTCAAGTGCTTCTGGATCGAAAAAAAAAAAAAAATCAGTCATTATTTATGTTTTCTTCTGATTTATTTTTCAACCTAGCCATCTGGCTGCAATGGTTACGTCTGCATGTGTTTTCCTTGATATCTTTATGCGTGTGAGATAGAAGTGCGATGTAATCTGCAAAATCTAGATCTTTCATGGTGGATATCCTATGAAATGAGATATCATCATTCAGTAATACACCGCACACACACACACACACACACAGAATGAAAGAAGAGAAAAAAATATATATAAAAATATAAAAAGAATAAGTAAATATAGACTATTAAACATGTAACGAGAAAATAAATATTGTGAACAAATATTGATTGGACCATCATCCTTGCACTTTGGTGAGTAATCATGGGTGCTCCTTTGATCTCTTTTTTACACAGGAAGCAGTAGATGAACTCTGCAGCAGTAAATGAACTTCCTAGCACCAGCAGGTTCACAATGTAATTTAGAAAATGGTGAAAATATTTTGTAGAAATTTAATTTAAAATATTTTTCTAATGAATTTTGCTAGGGCAGCGACTTTTCAGCCTACTCTTCTCGATTTTGAACTGCCAAGGGTTCTTTTACGTGTTCACCTTGAACACACACATATGTTTTATCGTCCTTCTCCAATAGGACTAGGAGCTCGATCTCACCTACACTGAGATCAGGAATCTCTGGAAAAATATCCAGATGTCTCCACAAGTGATTGAACCGAATACTTTTGGAAAAATAGGCGAGCACCTAATGTCTACGCAAAAAAACACCTACGCAAAAAAACACCTAGATTCATATTGTGCAATACTGAGAAATCTTTGTGCAGAACTATCATTTAGTATTTATATCTGACAGTGTTTATTGTTATAAATTTATGATTTATTCCACCAGTATGGGATGAAAATGAGAGTCAAGCATGGAAAATATGAAAACAAAGACAAACATTGGCTAAACTATGCTGAGGGAACATATGAGGTAATGTACAATATTATTAACTCTTACATTATGACATGCCACCTTACAAACCAGCCTGGCAGTAACAAGTTTTCGACAAGACACCTCACATACTAAAATATTAAATGAAAACTAATTTATTCACGATATTCTTTTGAAGCTTTTCACTCTTTATCTTATATCTTTATATTTGGGGGTATCTTTTTTTTTTTGATCCAGAAGCACTTGAGCTTTTCAGCTCTTCGGCTCGGTGCCATGGACATCGTAACCCTTCGGTTCGGTGCCACGAATACCGTAAATCTGGGGAATCTGTGGCTTTTTCTGCCATCCCGCGGAATTGAACCCGCACACACAGAGGGATAATCACCCGTAGTCCAACACGCTACAAACACGCTGGGCAGACGGGCGAGGGGAGTATCTGTAACGTAGAATGTTAGGGGCTCACTTCTCGTTCCAAAGGTACTCGGTTCACTCCCTCATGGAGCTATAGGGATATTTTTCTGCACATTCCTGATCTCCCTGATGAGATCTTCTTCTTCTTTGCGTTCGTTCTTTAATACCAATTTTAATCACTCTTTGTGATATGCTTGATCTCTGCCAAGAACGTGTATACATTGCACATTGGTTTGGTAGGCCCCTAAACGCATAGACTTCTGCACGTTTAGGACATGTGCATCCAATTGCAACCAAGCCTCCTTAGTCGCCTCTTACAACATGCATGGCAGGTAACAGTAGTTCTATTCTTTACACACCAAATTTAGACCCTGGTAACCACTTGGGTGCCTGATGAGATCGAGTTTCTAGTCTTATTGGAGATGGATGATAAAATGTAAAAACTATGCTAAAACACATAGTGAGTGTTCTGTGGGTTCCCCTCTATTCTGTGGGCTTCATTTAATTATGTGGGTTTTCTTTAGTTCTGTTGGTTTCCATCCATTCTGTTGGTTTCCATAGATTCTCTTTAACTCTGTAGGTTCTTTGTGTGTTTTTGAGTCCTACATGACAATGGTACTACATAACCAAATTTGCTAAGAGAATGGTCATATGGTTTTTTTCTAGTAGATTCTATTGTTTTAGCAGGTTTGATCTACTTACAGAGCATTTGTTATCTTATTCTAGTTATAGTTGCAGATTCTAACCACTTGGACAGTACTGTTTTTTCAGATGGGAACATCGTGATCGAAATTAAACAAAGACTTTGAAGGGCCAAAGACTTTGTAGGGCAAATGCATCCTACAGTCCGCTTTGCAACATTTGAAAATCTAACATTTATTGTACTAAGACATACTCTTTGCCTGTCATACTGAAGGTTGTGAGTTCAATCTTCTTCTTCAGGGATCTCTGGTCATGCACTTAATTTACTGTGGCAGTCAGCTTTAGGTCTGTCAGGTTTCCCCAGAGCTTAGAATCCGAACTGAGACACACTTTTCATGAGATCCCTAGGATTGTTGCAGGAGCTATGGAGTTTATGCTTTGTGCAATGCTCTCGGCAGATGGCATGCCATCTCTGCCCACAGGAATGAAGCTATATGGTGAAACCTGGTGTAGTGAAGTAAATCCTTTGCCATTGGACCTTTTTTTGGACATACTGTGTATATACAAAATATGTTGTTTGCACTTTTCTTCTCAATCTATCTGAAACTTGGAAACTCGTTAGAAAATATAAAGTATGTTAGGAGGATTCGAGGGTAGACTTCTTAGAAGGATACTTGTGTATAGAGGATAATACTAGCAATATCAGACTTCCAGAACTAACTTGCCTGGTAGATATAAATCAATGATGTAAAAGAAACAAGGTCGATAGAATGAACATATCCTCAGGATAAGAAAAGAAATATAGCCAAGACATGCAATGCAGGGGACACTGTAATGACCTGGGAAAAAGGGAAAGTCTAGGGGCACATGGAGAACTTTAGAGCAGAGCTCAAGCCATGCATTGGACTTGGTTTGAAATAGAAGGCAGAAAGATTGAATTAAGTAGCATTTGCTCTGCTTATGACCATTGGTGCAACTGACTATGATGATGTACTAGAATAAAAGTGTACTTTTGTTTGACCTAGGAAGTTTATGAGGATGTGAAATCACTATTAAAAGTACTGTGGCTCTTCATTCCACTACCATTGTTCTGGGCACTCTATGATCAACAGGTAGGTTTTTTAAGCAGTGTTTGTTAGTCTTGTGTTGTTTATGTGAATACTTTTGTCTGCTTGAATGGACCTTTATACAGGGTGTTCAAGATAAAAGCAGCATGTGAATGGAGCTAATCTGGCATATATGTATGGAAATGGGAAGGTTCAGTTATGCGTAGTATAGGCAAAGTTTATGTGGACGGTATGGGAAGGCTGAAAAGGCGAGAGAACAAAGAGTTTAAACGAGCTAGTCAGAACCGGTTTAAATATACATAAACATAACGCGATAGATTATCTGGCAACTTATGTCAATGGGCTGCTTAATGAACACCAGAAAGAAGCAGAAAGATTGAATTAAGTGACATTTTGTCCTGCCTTATGTACCATTTGCAACGGAACAATGATGATATATGAAGTAAACAGATGTACTTTTGTTTGACTTAGAGAGTTTATTGAGGATGTGAAATCACTATTAAAGTATGTGTCTTCATTCCACTACCATTGTTCTGGGACTATGATCAACAGGAGGTTTGCATGTTTGTTAGTCTTGTGTTGTTTATGGAATACTTTGTCTGTTTGAATGGACCTTATACAGGTGTTAAGATAAAGCACTTGAATGGAGCTAATCATATAGTATGGAAATGTGAAGGTTAGTTATGACTAGATGTCAAGGTTGTGTGATGTGTGTAATTGTAATGGGAAGGGCGATGAACAAATGTGACGTAGGACAAGCTAGTAAGAACCAGTTTAAATAGTAAATAGACGAGATGCAATGCGACTGGCAAATTTCTATTTATCATTGGGGTGCTTTAAGTTGAACACCCTGTAATATATGTTACTAGTTTGTTGCTGTATGTTTGTAGTGAGGCGACTGGCAGAATGGATTAAGCACGGCTCCTATGCAGGAGACCCAGGTTCAATCCACGGTAAGGCCAAGATTTTTTCTGTCAGGGCATAAAGAAAATCTTAACCTGAACAGTTTTACGGCAACTGCACTAGGCGATTCGGCCATTAAACTCCGCAGGCCCAGTCCCCACTGTCCTACACCACCCTAAAAAGCGGTATTGGTTAATGAGCTGACATCACAGCACTCCGGGCAGACCCTCTAGGTGCTCAGTCTCCCCCAACAGATTTTAATTCATATGCATACTGATAGTTCCTGTGACTCACTAGTTAAACACATCCTCTCTCTGCCCTCATGCAACCAGCTCTACTTGTACAGTATGTAATTCCAAACTCCCTATGTCGCTCTATTGATTCAGTGTTTATTCTAGTGCCCTCATCCAACAGTAGGTGGCTAAGAGACCGCAGAACTTCCCCCTTCTTCTTCACCTTTCGTCCCTAGGGAGGCATAGGCCCGCAACCAAGGCCTTCCAAGCCACCCTATCCAAGGCCATCCTTTCCAGATTTCTCCACTCTCTCCCCATTTTCTTGCATTCCGTCTCCAACTCCCGTCTCTAGGTGTTCCTGGGTATTCCCCTACTTCTATTGCCCTGAGGGTTCCATCGGAGAGTCTGTCTTGCGATGCTGTTAAGGGGTTTCCTCAGTGTGTGTCCTATCCATCACCACTTCTGCTCCTTATCTCTTGCTCACCTGTCATTGTCCTTTCTATCACAGAGTTTCCTATTGTAGTCCTGTCATACCATCGCAGATGGGGTATCCTCGAGAAAACTTTCCCCTTATCTATCCTAAACTTCCCAATAATTGATGCTTTGATGCAAGCATGTCCGCTCTCTCATCTTAAAAATAATTTGACGCAGGATTTTAGCTAGAAATGTGAAAGGGTTAACACACTACATATTCTTCTTCTTCTGCAATAAACTTCTGCTAATCGACTACTCCAGTATGTGTCATAAACAGGGTGGTGCGGTTGAGGTCTTCACCGGTTTGTTTTGAAGGGTTGTTTCTGTTGGCAAAGATTTCCATTCTCATACTGCTCAGGCAGGGGAAGTCTTGCAGGATCTGTTCTGGGGACTGCTTTGGTGCTCTACAGGTGCAGCAGCCGAAACACACTACATATGAAATGCTTGATTATTTTTAAATGTTGTTTTTTCCTTTCTCATTCTTACATATTTATTATTTCTTTTTTTTCCAATTTCAATGTTGCATTAGTTCCTTTTTTTTCTCAATGGAAATAAGGATATATCACCAACATTTATATTAGTTTTATATTTCAGCTTTCTTAATAGAACATATTGATGAAATTGTTTATAACACTTGTTATTAATTTAATGTTGCACCGCAGTGGTTACATGGGCAAAAATTTGGAATGTAAAGAATAGAACCACTGTTACCTGCCACGCATATCGTAAGAGGCAACTAAGGAGGTTTGACTGAAATCGGATGCACATGTCCGCTAGGAAATGCTAATCCGAAACAAATGCTTGTAGAAAATGGATGCACCAGGCCGTAAGGCGCATAACATGGTGCAACACCCCTCACAATGAGGAATGGGATAATTGATTCTACGGTCACCAATCTGCCTCGGAGATTTAGCCACTCAATAAGAATGTCAGACCTACCATCACGAGGGTGGCCAAAACTTACTGCTGGAAGAGGTCGGCACAAACGGGAAAGCAGAAATCATAGGAATTATATCCTACAGAACTGCCCCAGTATGCAGACTTGAGAAGAAAGAGATGGCCCACTTACACTGCGTCCAAGACATGCTGATAATCTGAGGCAGACAGCTGCCTTAATTAGAGAATCCAAAATCTGAATCTAGTGAGAAAGCAGAAGAAGAAGAATTTAATGTTGCACTTGGATTTTCTGAAAATTCATTCTTATTTTTCATGTTTGTTGGCCTACACACTCTGATATAACCAAAACAAGGCTCATCCTCAGGTTGAAATGTACAGGCATCTACCTAAAGAGGCTTTAATCTCCTACATAACAAACAAATGCTGTCACTTACTGTAGAGAAAGCAATTTTTTTTAGATTTGGGTTGTTAATCAAACTCCTGATTGCTTGTGTGTTGCCGGGGCTCTCAAGGGGAGCAAAGAATAGTAACACTGGGACCAACAAGGCATGTCGAAGAGGCAAATGAGGTAGGGGCCTAGGAAGCTACCCTAGTAAATAAAAAGCATCACAGAAATCAGATGTGCTGGAGTACTTGTAGGCGCATAACTGGCATAATGTACAATTGGTGGTCTCTGGCTGAGTGGTTAAGCCCTTTGCCTTGTGTGTCGAAGGTCGTGGTTCGAATCCGGACCGATCGCTCTGTTCACAAGTGCATTTTTCCAGAGACCCCTAGGATTGTTGCTGGAGCTACGGAGTTCAGGCTTTGTGCAATACTCTCGGCAGGTGGCGTGCCATTTCTGCAGAGAGGGACCCTGAGATAAAACCCGGTCAATGAAGCCAACCTTTGGCTTAAAACCCTTTAAATGTACTATCGGTCTTAGGCTCAGATCACATACATATCACAAAGAGTGGTTAACAAGTGGTCGATATGGAGCGTTCAAAGAAGAAGAAACTACAGATAACCTTGAAGAATATTGTATAACAGAACACAAATTTGAACAGATGAGCGTACTGATGCGATTTTCTGAACTTTAAACTCCACTTTAAAGTATAACATCTACTAAGTTATAGTTTAGTATCATGTTAGATCTGATTGGTAACAGAGGAAGCCATCACAGCCAACCTGTTAACATTTTCACTATTGCATTATCCGTATGTTTCTTATTCAATTACACTTGGTATCAGGGAACATTTTTGGTTATTAGTCCAATCTATTTATCTTAAAATCAAATTACTCCAGGCTTAAAAGTAAACAAAAACCTGTTAATTTAATTTATGATGTAGAATAATTTCTTTCAAAGCCATCTTTCTTTTCTCTAATCTGTTTTGTTTCACAGCTTAGGAAAGAAGAGATTTCTAGAACAGGATTTTGTGTGTGCAACATAAATAGTGGTTTTTTTCACCTCTGTTATTTCTAATGTCCATCTCAAAGTCATGAATGAATCAAATATTGAAAAAGTTACACATTCTGTTATAGGAATATCTATCTATATCCTCTTTGCGTTGCATTTTACACTTAAGGCTTTCATAAACAATTTCCAATGTTGCTGTTTTGCCTCGCAGTGGTTACGGGCCTAAATTTGGGGGTGTAAAGAATAGAACCACTGTTACCTTCCACACATGTTGTAAGAGGCGACTAAGGAGGTTTGGCTGAAATCGGATGCACATGTCCTAAACATGTAGAAGTCTATGAGTTTGGGGCCTACCAAACCAATGTGCAATGTATACAAGTTCTTGGCAAAGATCAAACATGTCACAAAGAGTGATTAAATTTGACCGTAAAGAATGACAGAAAAGAAGAAGAAGCTGTTTGCCACCTTTCTGTAAGTTGTTTCACTTCAGCCCATTAGACGTTTGAATGTCTCCGTATGTAGTCGTCCATATGTAGTGTCTTTGTAATTCATCACCTGTTGTATCGCTTTGTTGATAAAGGCCTTTTGTGAAAGTTGCTGTGTATTGTCATTATTTTTGTATTTAGTAAAACTACAGTAATATGTTATCACATGTTTCGCCATTCTACATAGTTTTACTGCAGTCTCCATCTATATTGAGATCACTTCAGGCCCCAATCTTTCAACTCTCTTTCCACTGTTCTTCTCCATGTTTCCTTTGTACATCCACCCTTTTGGTTTACTCACCTAATGTTCATTGAAGGTGGAAATATTTAGGTCATGTTCTTAGATCAGATGAAAAGAGACTAAATTGACAAGTCCTTATGTGGTCACCAGTTGGGAAGAAGACTAAAATGCTCGGAGATGACTAGCAAGAACGCATCACATGGAGATCTAACCTATGCTGACGAAAGAACACAACTAACAACAATCCTACAAAAATAAACTATTGGGATGTAAAACCACTACAAATCTCTCAACTGCTAGCAACAACTCAACCATCACATGGAGATCTAAAACCTCTGCCTTATGTGCTAACTGCATGCACAAAGGAACAAACTAACTAACTAAATGTTCATTGGAGAGTTGTCCTAACCAATGCCTCTACTGGCATACAACAGAGATGCCCAACCCACCTCCATCTTTGTCTTTTAATGATGGCCTAAAATGATGCACAATTGTTTCATTTGAAAAGCTCTTCATTTGCTATTCTATTTGGCCAGAAATTGCAGGGTTCTTCAACATTTATTTTGGCATGTCTTTAGCTTGTATATAATGTTGTGGGTCATTCCAGCACTTCTTCATCACCTTTCAACTCCCAACAGAGCACAGGTCTTCAACAAACCTGTTCCAGCTCTTCCTCTCTCCTGCCATCCCTTCCAATTCTTTCCATGTTTTACCTATCCTTTAATATCAGCCTCCAGCTCTCTTCTCCAGGTATGTCTAGGCCTTCCCTTACACCTCTTTCCCTGTGGGTTCCAAAACAGCATTCCAGCACTTGCTGTTGTATAATAACACTCCCATAAGAATATGAAAATAAAAATTTTGCATATCCTTCACAGGACGTAGCCATCAACCACAGTAAATGAGTCACTAATTTTCTAGGCACCACTTATACTCTCAGGGTTTGCCGTTACTTTCTGAACAGTGAGGCTTTACAGTTTGTAAAATCCAGGAAACAAATTTGCTTCCAAATTGCCCACCGCAGTTTAAACCAGGTACTCTTGGGTTGTGATCGTGCTCACTACCTTTAAGTCATAGACTCTCATAAGAATATACTATAACAAAATATAAAAAAATAACGAAGATGTTATTCAAAAGGTTTCACAGCAGAATTTGCTCAATACTTACTTTTCTACAGTATCATTATTTTTAGGCATCATTACCCACCTAGATTTTCAGTTTTGCCCCAATTTGGGTAAATTTGTCACATTTTCCAGTCCCCTGAGTTAGACGAAAAATGTGTCAAGAAACTGTATGTATTACTTTACAGATTTCAAAGTAAAACCCTATTCAGAATAGCCATAACTCTGAACTTTTAGCATGTATGGGTCATTTTCTTTCTGAAGCGAGTCTCTGGTTGATCCATCCCTTATTGGATGGCAAAGACATTTTGGAAAGTAAAGGTAGCTGTTGTGATGTTGACTACATTACCAATCATGTGCCATTGTAATAGGAAAATATGAGCCTAACATTATATTCTCCATTATACCACATGGTATGAAAAATAGCTTATTATTTTTTTCATGCAAAGGTCATAGCACAGTGGTCTTAATAAAGTGAAATAAAATTTGTGGAGAAGTGTCCATGTTAGGGTACATGTTTGTGTAAGTGTGCTCCCCAGCCAATAGTTTTGACAAGTGTTCTCTTCAGGACACAAGTTTAGGTAAGTGTCCTCACCAGGACACAAGTTTAGGTAGGTGTCCTCTCCAGGACACAGTTTAGGTAAGTGTCCTCTCCAGGACACAGTTTAGGTAAGTGTCCTCATCAGGACACAAGTTTAGACAAGGGTTCTTTCAGATCACAAGTTTAGACAAGGGTCCTTACAGATCACAAGTTTAGTCAGGTGTACTCTCAATGGCACTTAGCTTGGTCTAGATATCTATAAAAGGTGCTAGCTTCTGCAAGTGTCATTTCAAGTACACAAGTTTGCTCAAGTGTACTCTTCACGACATTAGATCCAGACACAAGCATAGGTGTAATTTTAAGGAAATATACTATTGCTATAAATATACTATATATAAGGAAATTCAACACAGATGCAACAAAGCAAATCAAATGATAGGGCAAATGGCGCCAATTTTAAGATGCAAACACGTCACCATGAAAACAAAAAGAGCAATGTTCAACACAATCTTTCTCCCCACATTATGTTACCAGTGCCAAACCTGGACGCTGACAACAAACGATAGAAGAAAACTAGTCACAACAGAGATGAAGTGTCTACGCAGAATGCTGGTGTAACAAGAAGAGATCGGTTGAGAAATGAAGACATCAGGAAGAAAGTGGGTACAACATCAGTACTAGACTTCATCAAGAAACAACAAATTAAATGGTTCGCCACGTAAGCAGATTACCATCAGACAGTGCACCCAAAGAGCAATGCTGCTCCGATACAATGGGTACAAAGCAAAAGGCCGGCACGCAAAAGATGGACCTCAGAGATAACAGAGGCGACGAAAGAGACTATCTACGAAGCGCATACTAGGGCCCGTTTTAGAAATCTCTTCCTGACCTGACGCTGTGAGGCATACAGGATTCGAGAAAGAAAGAGAAAGAATACTATTGCTCATACAATATTCTCTCCCTTATACCCCACTCTCATTAGCCACCCCATGACTGATATTTTCAAAAGATGGACAGTAACCTATACGCCCGTGTGTTGCCAGGCCCCCAAGTGGAGCAAAGAATAGTAACACTGCGACTCACAAGGCATGTCGTAAGAGGCGACTGAGGTAAGGGCCTAAGGAAGCTACCCTAGTAAATAAAAAGCGTCACAGAAATTGGATGCACTGGCTTACTTGTAGGCACATAACTGACACAGTGTACAATCACTCTTAGGCTCAGATCACCTACAAATCACAAAGAGTGGTTAAACAAGTGATCGATATAGAGCATTTGAAGAAGAAGAATTAACCTATACTGTTTGATATAAGTGACATCACATGATAGTGTTTAAAGCAACACTAGTCTGACCAATCTAGTCCCCTCACTGCCAACACTGAGGCAGATCTCCAGACTAGCATGGGCAGATTCTCATAAGCCTGTTCCAACTTTGGTCTTACCATCAATACCGAAAAATCTGAAGTCATGTACCAGCCAGTTCCTGGAAAAGTATAAGCCAAACCAAATATTACAACAAATGGCAAGAAACTGAAAGTAGTGAACAGATTTACTTATTCTAGAAGCACACTGTCCCAAAATGTCACCATAGACGATGAAATAAATACCAGAATCTCTAAAGCTAGCAGCACCTTTGGAAGACTACATAGAAATGTCTGGCACAGATGTGGTATTGGCCAAGCGACAAAACTGAAGGTATATATCAAGCTGTCGTGCTCCCAGTACTTCTTCACACGTGCGAAACTTGGACTGCATATCAACAACACGCAAGGAAGCTAAACCACTTTCACGCAGTCTGCCTCAGAAAAATAATGAACATCAAATGGCAGGATATGATCCCAGACACAGAGGTCCTAAAAAGAGCTGCTCTTCCCAGCATCTATACAATCTTGATGCAGTCCCAGACATGATGGGCAGGACATGGGGCTCGAATGGCGATTGCAGAATACCAAACGACTCTTATGGTGAGCTGCATAGCGTAAACGCTCACAGGGTGGTCAGAAAAAGCGATTCAAAGACACATCCAAAAACTCGATGAAATCCTTTGGCATAGATGTCGACAACTGAGAGAATGTTGCTCAGGACAGATCAGCCTGGCGCACACTTCTTCGACACGGTTCTTAAACCTGCGAGGCAGGTAGAACAGCATGGATGGAACAAAAGCGTCAAAATAGAAAGGCAGTAAAACTCCCCACAAATGCAAGTATACCTTGCCCACACTGTACAAGAACATTTCAAGCCCACATCGGCTCACTAGTCATCTACGCACAGACAAACATAACGCAACTACATTTCCTTGGATGAAAATTGTGGTCATCATCACCCGTGATGGACAAGCTTCAGTCTGACTAACAAGATAAAGAGATAATAAATATTGATAAATCAACAAGGATTCTAAAGTTGACAACACTGAAGACAAATTTTAACATAAACTTGTTCAAGTAAAACTTTTAATGTTTCAGTTGTCTTACAGAGTAGCATCTTAATGCAGTGTTATATTTTGTGAATTAATTGTCAATTGCAATCCATGTTAGGATATGCCCTAATATAAGCTATTGCAGTAAGGAATGAACCCTATTTCAGTCACGTTTTCAGCTTCCACCATAAAATTTGTAATAGAATTAGGTCCAAAATTGTTAATTGTTAGAAACACTAAAGGAATGCTGTTGAATGCTTTGTGGAATCTGACTGGGAAATTGCAAAATTGAACCCCTGTTTGTATGTTCTGTGCTTTGATATTAGCTGGTCTCTGTTGTATGATCTCACTAATATTATACATAGCTTGATCATGTGCTAGGTCTTGAAGCTTTAGATCAGAGATTTGGTTCTTCAGTTCAGATACAGTTTCTCTGAGCTCTGTTATATATTTATCATTCTGTGCTAGAATTGAAGCAAGTTCGGGAACATTTGGCTCATTTGATCTGATCTGTACCGATTCTGATATAGACACAGGATGCAGAGTGGAATCCAGTCCAAAAACCTCACATGTATAAAGACCAGATTGAGCAATTACGGGGTATGACCAGGTCATTTCTAGATACCCTTGTTCCCCAGCAATGGGGGATGAGTTTGATTCTCCATTAACTGTGATTTGGTCAAAGTCAATGCTGGCTGTTGGTGGATCAAATGATGAAATACTAGCTACCTTCTGTTTCTGTCCTGTGATATTGTCTTGCTTGGATACAATTATTGAAGTTATATGGGATATCTGCGCTTCAGTATGTGCTGGCTTGGTTGTTTGAAGTGAAGGATTTGCTGTTGTAGCTGTTTTGGTCTGTGTTGTCATGTGAGTAGTTGTTGCAGTTTGCGTTGCCATTTCTTCAGTTCTATCAGTCTGCCATATTATTTGCCGTACTATTTCCAATGTTGGGCTTATTACCTCTGTCCTTCTATTCATTGCTGGTAACAGGACTTGACTAACATTCTGTCTAAGTAAACTTTGAACAGAACATCTGAGTTGAAGAGTTTTGGTCAAAATTGGGTAGATAATGCTTGGGGTTACACTGAGGTTAATCCTGGATGCTAGAATTGTTGCAGAAATAGAACGAAAGTTCAAGTATATTTATGAATATAATTTTATTCAATTATTATCATGCTCTCTTCTTCTTCTTCTCTTCCACCATTTATTTTTATAGAAGTGTTAGGTGGGGGATAGTGATCTTGTGTATGCTTGTTTTAAGGCACTTTGTAAGCTGATATTCATTTTTGCAAGGCTGTTCTTGATGCCGTCGCTCCATCTTTGCGTGGTCTTCCTCTTGCTTTGTACTCATTATACTTTTTCTGTGTGACTTTCTGTGGTAGGCGATACCAGGGCATTCTTGTCAGGTGTCCAAACCATTTAATATGTTGCTCTCTTTGCAGCGCATCTGAAATTCACTCTGTCTCTAGCCAGTTCACCTACTTCGCTGATGGTCATATTCATGGTTTCTTTAATATCTTGTAGCCATCTTCTTCTTGATCTGCCTCTGCATCCTGGGACACACCCTCCCTTCTCTAATATTGTTCTCTCCAGGACATCGTGATGCTTGATGTGACCAAAGTATCTAATTTTTCTGTATAATATATTGTTTATCTGCCAATTGTCTTTATAATTCAGTTCTTTCAGGACATCAGTGTTCTTTCTTTAATTATTATATCCCTCTCATATCATTAAACGTTTCATAGGGCCTGTAAGTAATTTCTCCATACCACTCTATTCTGGTCAACTCGCTCAATCTCCTCTATGGAATTGATTTCAATATTTCTTTCTTCACTCAGTAAAGTTAGCTTTAGGGTTTGCCTAGGGCGTCCTTTCTTTCTTTAACTGTTTGTCTCTCTCTTTAAAGCCTACTTTGTGATTATTTGATAGTTTTTTCTCAGAGTATGTCCAACATATCTCCATCTTCTCTTTCTTATAACAGTTGTTAGTGTTGATCAGTAGTTGATCAGACATTTCTCTGATTTCGTCACTTATTGACATCAAGAAATTGTGGACATGTCCAATGTGTGATGAAGATGATCTTCAAATAAACAATGAACAATTACCACATGCGAAATGAGATGCCTGAGGAAAGCAGTAAATAAAACAAGAAGAGACCATATAAGAAATGAGGAAATTAGAAGAACAGTCGGAACAACACCTGCTGTTAGATTTATTGAAAAACAGAGACTCAAATGGTTTGGCCACTTGGTCAGAATGAACCCGAATACACCAGTTGCAAGAGCGACAACCTGAAAATGGAATCATCAAGAGGAAAGGGCAGACCAAGAAAAGATGGGTTGATGGAGTTACAGACATCTTAAAACTCCACAATACCACACCATATCAAGCGACCGAGCGTGCATTATCTCGGAACCTTTATTTAAGGTTACGTGTCACTGTGTGGAACGGAAGGGGATAAGCATAGTCACAAAGCTGAAAGTTTACCAGGCCATAGTGCTAACCACGCTGCTGTAGCAAGCGAGACATGGACAGTGTATAGCAGACACGCAAGAAAATTAAACCATTTCACACAAGCTGTCTACGGAGAATACTAAAAATAAACTGGCAGGACAAAATTCCAGACAGCGAAGTCCTCACAAGAGCAAAGATCCCAGCGTCAACACCCTGTTGCAGAAGGCCCAACTGAGATGGGTCGGTCATGTTGCTCGAATGCCTGATAAACGCATCCCAAAACAGTTGATGTATGGCGAGCTTGAAGGGGCAGACGTTTAGCTGGTGGACAGAAAACGCTTTAAAGACACTCTTAAAGTGTCTCTGAAATGCTTCGATATAGACAATACGTGCTGGAAATCCTTGCGCAAGATCGCCAAATGTGGCACTGTAACAACAAAAGAGGAACCCGAATAGCTGAGAATCATCGTATTGTTGAGTCACAGAGAAAACGAGCAGCACGAAAAGACAGAGCACACAACACGCACATGTCTAACCTTGATCATGTATGCCCCACCTGTGGTCGGGATTCTGTTCTAGGATTGGACTCTACAGTCACCTCCGCACACACCAGAGAGGTGCAACAGTACATGTCTGAGATTGTTGTCATCATCGCTTGCGTGACGGCTATTATTATCTCGGAAACCAATCATCAGTTAAACCTGCTACACCTAGCGGCAAAAAAGCAGTGAAGGACACAGCATATCAAGCGACCGAGCGTGCATTATCTTGGAAACCGATCATCAGTTAAACCTGCTACGCCTAGCGGACAAAAAAGCAGTGAAGGACAAAAGAAAAGAAAGAAGAAAAGACAACAACCCAAATCATAAATGTGGATTTGTTCCCAGAAACTGCAATAAAAAAAACCTGACATCTTGTTAAGAATAATTTAAGCACAATGTTCCCTCGGGGATGCGGTATTTATAATTTTAAAAATATATAAAAAAACTGTCTTTACTGCCAGTGTTGCTGCTTTTTAGGGCACTGTAGGATAGAGATGACATGAGCCTGAGGAATTTAATGGTTGCATAACTAGTGTAGTCACAGCGAAACTGTTCAGGTTAGGATTTTATCTTTATGCCCCCAACATAAGAAAACGTCTTTGGTCTTACTGGGGATTGAACCCAGGTCTCCCGAATGAGAACCAGCACTCTAACCCATTTGGCCTGACGCTCCTTTAAGCTGTATAGAAAATTTAATATAAATATTATAAGTTGTCGCCTTTTTGTTGCTGGACTCTCAAGGGAAGCAAAGAATAGTAACACTGCAACCTACAACGCATGTCGTAAGAGGCGACTGAGGTAGGGGCCTAGGGAAACTACTCTAGTAAATAAAAAGCACCACAGAAATCGTATGTGCTAGCCTACTTGTAGGCGCATAACTGGCACAACATACAATCACTCTTAGGCTCGGATCACTACAGATCACAAAGAGTGGTTAACAAATGGTCGATATGAAGCGTTCGAAGAAGAGGAAGAAGCAATAAGTTACAGTAATCTGTTCAATTGATCTTCTTCTTCTTTGCTTCATTCTTTATGACCAATTTTAATCACTCTTTGTGATATGTTTGATCTTTGCCAAGAGCGTGTATACGTTGCACATTGGTTTGGTAGGCCCTAAACACATAGACTTCTACACGTTTAGGACATGCACATCCGATTTCAGCCAACTGTTCAATTGATAATGGAAAGCAATAAGAGAGAGGGAGAGAAGAGAGAGAGAGAAAGAGAGAGAGAGAGAGAAAGAGAGAGAAAGAGGGAGAGAGATAGATAGAGATAGATAGAGATAGAGAGATTTAGAATAACATTCATTGGGTCTACACTAACTTACCTGAAACATTTTGGCAGATAAACATTAGTACAAAAATATGAACACAATTTAGAGTCCTCATTATAATGTAATTAATATTTCTATTGTAGAAATAGCTAACTATTTTTCTTGTATTATTTGAAAGTACTGCACTTTGTTGAGATCTGGATCCGATGACTTCTTGACTTGTGTTACTGTCTAGATATTTATATACCAATTTGAAGTGTGTTTAGTAGAGTTCTGTGGTATCTTCTTTGTTTGAGACTTTGAAGAATAAGCTGACCTATTACTAAATACTGATAACAATGTTGAGTGTTTAAGTATGCACCTGCACAGATCCTCTTATCTTAGGAGTAGGTTTTTATTATCATTTTATAAGGGTTTATACTGCCTGAGTGGTTACCGGGGCCCAAATTTGGGGTGTAAAGAATAGAACCACTGTTACCTGCCATGCATGTCATAAGAGGTGAGTAAAAAGGTTTGGCTGAAATCGGATGCATGTGAGGATGAATCTGCTGCCTTGCAGGCCGGCTGGGGATAGTCAAAGGCTGACGGAGAGCGAACCCAGTAAATGCTGGTTGAAATCGGACACATCGCCAAAGGACAAGCAGCAGAGCTCCAAATGGTACTGAAGATGTGACGTAAAAATACGTTCTTGGCAAAGGCTGTTTATAATATGTCACAATAAGAATAATCAAAATGGCCGAAAAAGAATGATCGAGAGAGAGAGAGAGAGGAGAGAGAGAGAGAGATAAGAGTCTATACAAAGATAAACATAGTCATACTTGACACCTTACTTTTGTCACCAAATATTGATAGTTCACAGAGTTGAAGAACGCTTGTCATTGCCCATGTTTCTATTGTCTTTCCCCAGGTGGATGATGGAATTTGTTGTCTACTTGTGCCGTTAAGTGTAGGGGTGGGAGCTTTAATTTGCATTCAAGGGTCAGATGAGTCGCTCTGCTTGTGTTATCACAATATAGATGGAGACTGCAGTAAAACTATGTAGAGTGGGAAACAGGTAATAACAAAGTACTGTAGTTTTACAAAAACAGTGACAATACACAGCTATATTTTGTAAAACTACAGTACTTTGTTATTACGTGATTGTGTTATCCTTTTTCTTCTTTTTGTCGTCACACTGCTACCTGGTTGTTGCCCAGTGTTATGGTTTTCTGTATTTGTCTTGCGCTGTTCTGGTGGCTTGGGTGATTGTTGTTTTTGCTCTTTGACAGGTTTCTGCGATGCCATCTAACCATCTTTTTCGTGGTCTGTCACCTTATTTCCTGAGGTTCTGTTGTAAAACACTATGTATGCTGTGGAGTTTGAATGCATTCTTAAGTGGCCAAACCACTTAATTCTTTGTTTCTCAGTGTAATCATAAAGGTTCTGTGCCAACTTTCTTGGCCCAGAACCTTGCTTGGATTACATTGGTTGTGTTATATCCGTGTTTATTTAGTGTGGTCTTGATATTGTCTATCCATCTTTTCTTGGTCTTCCCTTGGATTTATTACCTGATCTCTTTTGATGATTGTATTTCATTCTCATTAAATGTCCAAACCACTGCATTTGTTGTCTTTCAATGTATTCAGTGCATAAAGTTATACCCACTCTGCTTCTGTTGTCCTCGTTTCGTAATCTATCTTTCCTGGTGACCCCCACTGCCTTCCTCAAGCATTTCATTTCATATTTCTATTGTCATATTTCTATTGTCATATTTCTATTGTCATATTTCTATTGTCATATTTCTATTGTCATATTTCTATTGTCATATTTCTATGGTCATATTTCTATTGTCATATTTCTATTGTCATATTTCTATTGTCATATTTCTATTGTCATAATTCATGTCCATTCTTAGATATTTCTTTGGCCTACTTCTTGATTTCTGGAATTGAAGATCGGTTTGTGATAACTGTCCGTTCTTGTTAGTGGATAACACTGTTTCAATGTATGTCTAATAATTATAATGATTGTATGAGAGTTCTCAGAAGCTTCTGTAGTACATCTTCAAGTGTGATGGAAAGATATATGTTTTGTTTGATCTTCTTCTGCTTTGAACGCTCCATATCATCCACTTGTTAAACCACTCTTTGTGACTTGTATGCGATCTGAGCCTAAGAGTAAGCTTCAAAGCTTCTGCTCAGACAAAATTAATTGAGAGATGAAAATAAATTCCAAACAAATTTGTCACTATCTGCAATATTACATCGGGGACCCTTGTTAGTGCTACAGAGCTCGTGCACTGCTGCAGAAATCTTGTGTAAGAAAGTGATCGGAGCGCACGTTTTCTCACCGAAGTGCAACGATGATGGTACTATCAATCATACAATCAAACCATCCATAAAGACTGATTTATCCTCCTTATTGACTGATTTTTTAAATTTTGTTGCTATTGGTATAAACATTCTTGAGAAGTCATTTTAGATGTAAACATGTCTAATGTTGAAGTTAAGATTAAGTGGCATAATATTTTATGTAGTAGCAGATGTCATACATAAACCATCTTCTTCTTCTTTGCGATCGCTATTTTGATGATTATACCGTTAGACATGTTCCTATGATGAAGTCGACTGTTGTCTGGAGCTCATCTCTGGTGCTGTGTAGTTTTGAATGTAGTGTTATGTTGTAGGGCCAGCATTCCTTTCTTGGGAGGACATAGAGGGGACAGTCTTACGTTCTTATGATGAAGTCGACTGTTGTCTGGAGCTCATCTCTGGTGCCATGTAGTTTTAAATGTAGTGTTGTGTTGTAGGGCCAGCATTCCTTTCTAGGGAGGGCATAGAGGGGACAGTCTTGCAGGACATGTTCTGTGGTTTGATCAGCGGTGCCACAAGAACACAGAGTGGATGGGGACAATCGTAGCCTGTGTAGGTGTTTGTTCAATCTGTTATGGCCTATCCTGAGTCGGAAGTTGATAGTCTGTCCTTGTCTGTTAAGTGTGTGGTAGTCATCATTGAATAGTTTAGGTTCTTTTCTAATGTCCACAATAGCTCTTTTTTTTCAAACCATCTAACATTACTGTTTAAAAGATCATTATCATGTGCACACGACTTTATCTTCAAAATAGTTTCCTTTGACCATGTTTCAAGACAGTTACAAAGGACATATTTACAGAATGTATTGGGAGTCTGGGGACCATTTTGGCATATGCATTGGTCAGTTATGTCATGTTATGCAATTAACGCCATGGCACATTGGGCATTCCCATGCATGCTGTGTTTCCTCTGCAGCAGTTATCCTAAAGTCCATTTGCTCACTGTACCCTGAGAAGTTGATTAGTATTTCTTCTCTGTCTCTACCACGAAGACGACACTGTCTGGCATGTCCAAACTTAACTTTTCTTGCACTTGTTCCATTATCTGATATTCACCCATATCACGTAAATGAGAACGATCGCATTGATGACATCGGCTCTGTCCATACTTCTGCCCACTTGAGTTGGGGCATTGTTTACAAGAAAGTCAGCATGCTCGTTACCCTGCACTCTAGCATGTCCAGGTGTGTACAGCTGAGTAATTTTTCTTGAGATGTGATCTCTGAATGCTGTCCACCCATTCCACATGCAGACTTCCAGATTCAATCCTTTGAAGCATATTTATCAAATCTGATATGCATTTATCAGTTTTAGCAGCTTTTATTTTGAAGATACTGGTTTGTAGTCTACAATGTCCTTCCTGTGCAGAGCGTAACCCTTCACCCTTCTAAGCCGATATACTGGCTCGATTTATTTTTTAAAAGGTCTCAAAGCCGATATACTGTCTAATTCAGTACACATTGTAATGTGCATGCGTCTAGGAGTAACACAAATTACGGAGTTAAAGATGATTGCTTGTTGGGTTCTGTCTAACTTCAGAATGGGATCTGGTGGGCAATTGTTCTCTGTTCAATGACTCCATGCACACACAATTGTTATTTCCTTTGATAACAGAGAGTTTTTTCTTTCCACAGTGAGATCCTCTAGTAGAATTGTTCTTTTTGTGGTGTTTATTTTTGCAAGTCTGTCAGCTGCCTCATTTCTTGCATACAACAGTCTGCTGGATTCCATTGCGTTATAATTTTTTTAAATTTAGGAGAACTGATTTAGATGTTCTATATCTGTTTTTTTAAAAGAGATTTTCGTGATCCTTTTATAAAGTGATATTCAACAACACAATAAGATTATATTTGATCCTTCAAATTTTAGTTTTTTTCAGTATCTATGTGGTCTCTTCTTCTTCTTCTTCTGCTTTGTGTTCGTTCTTTACAACCAATTTTAATCACTTTTTGTAATATGTTTGATCTATGTCAAGAACGTGTAGACGTTGCACATTGGTTTGGTAGGCCCCTAAACGCATAGACTTCTACACATTTAGGGCACGTGCATTCGATTTCAGCCAAACCGCCTTAGTCGCCTCTTACGACATGCGTGGCAGGTAACAGTGGTTCTATTCTTTACACCCCAAATTTGAGCCCCGGTAACCACTGGGCGATATGGTCTCTGAGATAGGAAGACTTGGCATGAGTTGGTTGAAGGCCTAGGCCCTAATCCGGGTTCAAAAAGGCAAAGAGAGAGAAAAAGACAGAGATGTGGTCTCTAGGATTTCATGTTATAACCCGACGTTCTGAGCTCGAATCACGCTGCGGACAGTTTGGTTGCAAATTGTTTGCGTGGATTTTACAAAAGGACGATGGCGCCACCTTCAGAAAGCAATGGCAAACTACTGAACTAGTAATGCCTTAAAAATCACAAACAGCGTTAAAAGCTGGGGTTGATTCTCAAAGTCCTGTAAAGGATATGCAATTAACTTATGCCCAGAAGTAAATGTTAGTTATATTTTGGAGGGTTTAGCAGTTGTATGTGTATCCTAGCTGCTCCTTACCTTACTGCTTCCTCTGAAGATCTGTTGCGGAAGTCATGTATCCACTATGGGATTTTTTAGTTAACTCTTAGTAGACCAGGGCAAAAGCTGTGTTTATCTATTTGACTCTAATAAGCCGCTGGGAGCGCCACTGTATATTTCTTTTAGATCTATTTTAAAGGAAATTCATTTACCTACAAAATGGTATATTACTCATAAAAAATTGGTTAATACTTAAGGAAACTGCAGCTGAAATTGTACATACATCTCCAATGGGAAAATAGGACATAAATTTAATTCAGCCACAACCTGTTTTTCTCTCAATTTAGTAGCCACTCAATTATACAAGCCATTTGGTTTTAGAATAAGAAACGCCCTTTAGATTAGCTCCTTTTAAAAGGCGTCAACCCAAAGCCACTTAATGTGGCGTTTGGTCCATGGAGTTAAGACTTGATTGAACTTTGATGAGTAGCCATGTGAGCTCGATCTCTTTCTTACACAGGAAGATCTCAGTGACAGTGCATGAGCTCTGTAGCACCGGCGAGGGTTCTTGATGTAATTTAGAAGATGGTGAAAATATCTTGTAGGAATTTTAGCCTTTAATCTTTCTAATGAATTTTGCCCAGGCAGCAGTTTTCCAGCCTAAGAATTATGTATAATTGTTCTAATTAATTCTGTAATTAATAATTATGAATACCCAAAACAAAAGCCTAGATAATTTGCATGACATAACCTTCCCTCAAAATATCCCCCAAATTTCCTGTTATATTGCCAACCTCCCCCTAATAAAAATAAACATGACCATTTAGATTCAGCTATGCAGTTTAAAAGAGACTTTAAATTGAATCCTCAATAAAACAAAAAACAAACAAACAAACAAGTAGTAGATGACAAGAAAATTTTGGCATTTTCAAATAAATTTTTCCCATGTAAAACAAATTTTAGAGCCAGTGTTATGTGAAGATCTGTGATGATCAAACAAAAGGGATATCTGAGTTGACCTACGTTGCAGACCATGCTGATAAAAAACGTTTTTAAGAATGGCTAGCCGTAAAATTGTGTTGACGGGGATGGAGTAAAATAAATCCTTTCATTTAACGTTAACAATTTTGACTTCCCTGTTTATCACCTGTCACCCACAAAACCCGCTTCTCAATTTTATAAGGAAAAAAGGGTGAAAACGATCAGAGTGCTGAATGGCACAGCAAATTTGATATTTTATTAAATGATTAATACTTTTCCCCATTCCTTTTTGCAATTTTTTTTGCAATTTCTTTGTTGGTCTGACTAGAATTCTTGAGCTTTAGTTCTGCAAGTTCATTTCTTATTTCAGAAAGAGCTTTGTTGTTTTGCCACATTTTGACAACATGGGCCATTGTTGGTTCAGTAGTGATATCGTCTCTGAAAATTTCACTGGTTGTTTCTTGTATTCAATGCAGATTTTTTGCATATATTTGCCCTGTTCATTCTGGATTTCAAAGTCCCCCTCGGTGCCTTTTTCCCAATGTGAATATAGGGGTTTCCCATTGACCTTTTCCCCCCTTTCATTGTTTCAGCAGCTGAGGTAAAAATTTTCCACGCCTACCGATGTTTTCCGGTTTTGGTGTCGTTTCAAGATAATTAGTCCATATTTCAAAAAATTTTTCAAAATTTTTTGGGGTAATACCCTTTTTTCCCAGCCTAAGATCAAAACATTGACTCCAGTCATCCGCTTTCCGTTCACCCAACAGTACCCACTATTATCAATGTAGTTTTATCTTTATATCAATATTGAAATCATAATCTTATTAGTAAAGTTTTAGAATTGATACAGCCCAAAAAACCACCCTGTTTTTCCCCCCGAGCATTGACAGCAGCACTTTTGCCAGAATTCCATGGTTTGTGTCAGGTTTTAGTAAATCGGGGGGGGGATTTTGGGAGTAACGGTTGACAGGGGGCCGGTAATCGGGGGGGGATTTTTAAATAATCGGGGGGAGGATTTCAGTAATGGGGGGGCAGAGAATGGGTTGGGAGGACGGGTTTGGGGGGCAGGAGGGGAGGGAAAATCGGGGGCGGGTTTGCGTAATTAACGGGGTTGGCAGGATTTGAAATCGGGTTGGGGAGCAGTAACGGGTTGGGGGTTTGCTGTTCGGGTTTCTTGCATGTTCGGGTTGGGGGATTTGCATGTAAACGGTTCGGATTTCAAAAATTGAGAACCACGATAATGAGTGTTAGAGACAAAGAGGGATAATATTGGAAGGAGGTTTGAAACATATGAGGCTAGAAAAGAGAAAAAAAACTTATTAAAATGATTGAAACGGTTTTTTGTTAAAAAAATAAGATATGTTATTTTGGGTGCCCCCTTTTTTCTTTATTTCCATAGGAAAAATTTTAAATAACCTTAAAGATTTTAAAATTTTCCTAATTTTGGGCAAGGGTTTCCCCTTTTTTAGGGGGGGATTAATCTTTTTTTTTCAATCCTGTTTGCCCCGCTCAGGTCAAAAAGGAAAATTTTAAAAAGGCCCTTTGGGCCCCCAAAAAGTCTCTTTTATTGCCTCTTTATCCTAGGTCCATCTTTTGGGCCTTTTTTTTACCCTTTTACGGGCAGCATTGATCTTTGAGGGCTGTCTGTTGATAATCTCATGTGGGAAACCCTTTAATTTGTTGTTTCTTTTTGAAGTTCAGACGATGTTTACCACGTTTTCCCGGTTTTTGTAACGGTTTTTTTTTTTCCCCCAAAATTCTGCGAAACTTCATCTCTGTCGGGTAGTTTCTTCTATCATTTGTTGTCAGTGAGGGTTTTGGACTGGTAAAATAATTGGGGGGAAAAATTTTATTTAACATTGCTTTTTTTTGTTATGGTGACATTTGTCTTAAAATTATCCATTTGTCCATATTTTAATTTGCTTTTTGCATCTGTGTTGAATTTCATTAGTTATTCTTCCGTTTGCTGAAAAAATGCTCCCAGGTATGTGAAGTCTTTTACTTGTTTTAGTGGGCGATTGTCGATGGAGATATTGGTAGTGCTTTCCTTTCTGGTGAATGTCATTACTTCTGTTTTGTCGATGTTTATTCTCATGTTGTATTCGTTACATGCTAACTGGAGTCTGTTAATGTGTTGTTGTAGCTGTTCTTATGTTGTTGATATGATTGCCTGATCATCTGCAAAAAGAAATTAGTTTTAGAGTTCTCCAACTGTTGTTTTCTTCGCTGGTGTTAGCTATTTTACAGATGTGGTCAATATACGTGATGAATAGCAGCTTGGATAGTACACAACCTTGTCTTACTCCTGACCCTACGTGAAACTTTTCTGATAATCCTGTGTTTGTTCTAATCGTACATTGGCTGTCTGTATTCTTCTTCTTCTGCATTCTCACTAGATTGGGATTTCTGATTCTCTAATCAAGGCAGCCATCTGCCTCAGATTATCAGACATGCCATACAGTTTGTCTTGGACGCTAGTGTAAGTGGGCAACCTCTTTCTTCTCAAGTCTGCATACTGGGGGCAGTTCTGTAGGATATAATTCCTATGATTTCTGCTCCCTGTTTGTGCCGACTCTTCCCGCAGTAAGTTTTGGCCACCCTCGTGATGGTTACTTCTGATATTCTTACTGCATGGCTAAATCTCCGAGGCAGATTGGCGGCCGTAGAATCTGTTATCCCATTCCTCATTGTGATGGGTCGTTGCACCATGTTATGCGCCTTACGGCCTGGTGCATCCGTTTTCTGCAAGCATTTGTTTCAGGTTAGCATTCCCTAGGCTGTCTGTATAAAGGCTCTTGCAAAGGTTGGTTAGGCGGTCATTAACACCATAGGTTGTTAGTATTTTCCACAACTTGTGCCTATCCACGTGGTCGGACGGGTGTTTGTCGGATTCGACAATCCTTTCTACTAACTGCCTGAGAATATTGCATCTGTACAGCTTTTGTTCTTCCTGAATTCCAATTGAGAGTCTTTAAGCTGTGGCTCGATGATGTGGTGGAGCCTTTTTTCAAATATTTTCCCAGTGTGGCTCAGTAGCGCTATTCCTCTGTACTTTGTACAGTCCCTCTTGCTACCGTTCTTCTTCCAGATGGAAATAATTGTTGCATTCCTCCAGTCTTCTGGTGTTTCTTGTGTGACACATGAACCTCTATGATACAGAGACTCAGACTGTAATGGTATTCGAATGCTGTACGTTGGTGTGCACATTAAGATCCCTGCCCCTGCTATATGTCATCTCCCAAATAAGAATTTGTAATTAGAACATTGTTATAGAATGTTACATTCGAATCTTCTTACAGAAACATATCATTTTCACATATTTGTATTCTGTCTCCTCTAACTTGTATATTTGATTTGTCTCTCTAACTCATATTTCTTCTGTCTCCTCTAACTTGTATATTTCTATTCTGTCTCCTCTAACTTGTATATTTGCATTCTGTCTCTCTAACTCTATATTTCTATTCTGTCTCCTCTAACTTGTATCATTCTGTCTCAAACTTGTATTCTTGTCTCCTCTAACTCATATATTTGCTTCTGTCTCTAACTATATATTTTATTCTGTCTCCTCTAACTATATATTTGCTATTATTCTCTAATGTATTTCTCGTCTCCTCTAACTTGTATATTTCTATTCTGTCCTCAATTGATTTTCTGTCCTCTAACGTGTATTTATTTGTCTCCTTACGTTATATTTATTCTGTCTCCTCTAACTTGTATATTTCTATTCTGTCTCCTCTAACGTGTATATTTCTATTCTGTCTCCTCTAACGTGTATATTTCTATTCTGTCTCCTCTAACGTGTATATTTCTATTCTGTCTCCTCTAACTTGTATATTTGCTAGTCTTCTGTCTCCTCTAACTGTATTTCATTCTGTCCCCAATGTATATTTCTATTCTGTCTCCTCTAACTGTATATTCATTCTGTCTCCTCAATATATTTGTATTCTGTCTCCTCTAAACTCATATTTGTACGTCTCTTACTATTCATCTTCTCCTTCCATTTTTCCATTCTTCTTATCTTTCTATTAGATATTTTCTCACAACCTTCTCTCCCCTTACCTATGTTTTCTTGATTCCTATATCCCTTCCTTCATCCTGCTATTCAACATTTACAACATATTTTGCATAATTAATCATGTTACGTTTTATGTTTGTCCCAATTTTAAAGTTGTGATCTGAATATTCATCTACTTATCCTCCTTCTTTTGGAACAGAATAGCGCAACACAAATAATGTTCATCTTTTCGCCTTCGCCCCTAGGGAAGCATAGGTCCGCAACCAAGGCCTTCCAAGCCCGCCTATCCAAGGCCATCTTTTCCAGATCTCGCCACTCTCTCCCCGTTTTTTTGCATTCTTTCTCTAACTCCGTCTCCAGGTGTTTCTGGGTCTTCCCTTACTTCTATTGCCCTGGGGGTTCCATCGAAGAGCCTGTCTCGCGATGCTGTCAGGGTTTCTCAGTGTGTGTCCTATCCATCGCCACCTTCTGCTCATTATCTCCTGTTCCACCTGCTGTTGTCCTGTCCTATCCCACAGTTCTCTGTTTGTGGTCTTGTCATACCATCTCAAATGGAGTATCCTGTGTAGGCATCTATTAATGAATGTCTGCAGCTTTTTGGTGTTCACCTTAGTCGTTCTCCATGTCTCCGCTCCATACAGAAGGACAGACTTGACATTTGAGTTAAATATCATTCATCATCATCAAGGTGCGTATCCTTTATAGGAGGTTGCTCTCTTTGCAGCACATCTGAAATTCACTCTGTCTCTTGCCAGTTCACCCACTTCGCCAATGGTCATGTTCATGGTTTCTTTAATATCTTGTAGCCATCTTCTTCTTGGTCTGCCTCTGCCTCTGCGTCCTGGGACCCTGCCTTCTAGTATTTAAATATCATTATCTTAGTTTTATTCCTGATCATTCTTGAACTCCATATGTTCTTCAGAATGGCAAATGCTAATCTTGCCTTTTGTATTCTAACCCTAACGTCTTCATCTGTGCCACTTGAATGTTGACGACATTTCCCAGATATGTATATGTGTCAACCTCTTTTAGTGGTGATCCTCTCAGTAAGATTGGGTCTCTGGAACCAGCATTTAATCTCATGATCTTTGTTTTCTCCCCGTGAATAGTAAGGCCTAGCTGCTGTGAGACTGTTTCTAGTTTTGTTGTTTTCTCCTGCATCTGCTGATGGTTGTGAGAGAGGAGTGCTAGATCATCTGCAAATCCAGATCCTCCAATTGACTCATCATGGTCCATTGTATTCCATTTCTTCCCCTGGCAGTTGTTGATCTCATTATCCAGTCAATGGTCAGCAGGAAAGGAAGGGCGATAAAAGGCAGCCCTGTCGCACACCAGTCTTTATTTCAAAGGCCTCTGTCAGTTTTCCTTCATGCAGTACTCTAGCCATTGTCTCCTCATACATTTTCTTTATTAGGTTGGTTAGCTTCTGGGAGACTCCATAGTGTCGTAGAAGTTTCCAGAGTGTTTCCCTGTCTAAGCTATCAAATGCCTTTTCATAGTCCACAAAGTTGATATAGAGGGATGAGTTCCACTTGATGCTCTGCTCCACTATGATACGCAGCGTCGATATTTGATCTGTGCAGGATCTGTTTTGCCTAAATCCTGCTTGTTCATCCTTTAGTACTGCATCTGTAGTTTCCTTGAGTCTGTCT
Organism: Arion vulgaris; assembly: GCA_020796225.1. Lineage (NCBI taxonomy): Eukaryota > Metazoa > Mollusca > Gastropoda > Stylommatophora > Arionidae > Arion > Arion vulgaris. The sequence goes on from CM036774.1 coordinate 6,826,899, forward strand.
AGGATGATTCGACTTAGTATTTTGCCTGGTACCGACAGGAGCATTATTCTCTATAGTTCGAGCGTTCTTGGAGGTCACCCTTTTGTAGTTTGACTATATAGCCTCTCTCCAGTCTTTTGGTATTTCTTCCTCTCCAAATTTTTCCCAACAAGCCATGTAGCGTCTGTTGAGATGTCAGCATTTGCCTTTATGGCCTCTGCAGGTATACCATCTGGGCCTGTAGCTTTATCATTTCGTAGTTGGAGAATGGCCTTCTTTATTTCTGCTTTGCTTGGCTTGCTACAGTCGATTGTTAGATCTTTTGCAGCTGGATCTATGTCCGGTTGGCCTTGGGGAACTGGCCTGTTTAGAAGGTCCTTGAAGTGTTCTGCCCACCTCTGCATCTGTTCTTGAGCATTGCCGAGTAATCTTCCAGCCTTGTCCTTAATCAGTTTATTTGTTTGTTGATATTTCCCTGTCAATTTCCTTGTGTTATCATATAAATCTTTCAGGTTACCCTTAGCTGCTGCCTCTTCTGCTTCTCTTGCCAGGTCCTCTATATACTTTCTTTTATCTGCTTTTATACTTCTCTTCACCTCCTGTTGGCTTTGTGTACTTGTCTCGGCCTTTGCTGATCTTGTTCTGCTATTACAGAGGTCAGCCTTTCTGCCTCTTCTCTCTGTTATCTTATCTAACGTTGACTCTGATAGCCATTCCTTGTGGTGGTGTGTCTTTTTCCAAGGGTAGTTTCACATGTACTAGTCCAGGCTTTATGCCAGTGGTCTTCAATACTTCCTTCATCAACTTCTAGGGCCTCGAATTTGTTGGAAATCGTGACACTAAATACATCCTTTCCTTCTGCTCCTTCAGATGTCCCACATTGTATCTCACCCTGTTGCCATGCGTGGTCGTCATGAATCTCTTGTTTCATTCGCACCTTTGCTATAACAAGGTGGTGGTCAGAGGCCACATCTGCTCCTCTATAGACTTTTACATCGTACAGTGACCTTCTGAACTTCCCTGTTATGCAGATGTGGTCGATTTGGTTTTCTGTCCTGTGGTCTGGTGATATCCATGTAGCTGTGTGGATTCTTTTGTGCTGAAAAGGCTACCTCCTATAACCAACTGGTTTGCTGCTGCGCAAAGATCCACAAACATCTCTCCATTTTCATTTATTTCCCCTAGTCCGTGTTTGTCCATGGTTTCCTCGAAGCCCCAGTTGTCTCTGCCTATCTTTGCATTAAAGTCTCCTATCAAAATAGTAAGATCCTTACTTTTAAATTTGCCTAATACACCCTGTAACTGTAAAACCTTCTTTTATTTGTTCTTTACTGTCATTTGTTGGGACGTAGCATTGGACTATGTTCAGTTTCATTTTTGCATTGGAGGTTTTGAAAGTTGCCCGGATCATTCTTGGTCCTAACGGCTCCCATTCAATTAATGTCTTTTGTGCTTGTTTGACCAACATCAATGCTACTCCCTCCATGTGTGGTGCGTCTTCCTTCTCTATTCCGGAGTATAGTATTGATTCCCCTGTTATAAGTCTAGTGTGTCCTGCCTTTGTCCATCTGGTTTTGCCCAGTCCCAGGACGGCCAGTCCATATGTCCTCATTTCCCGTGCCACCTGTGCCGTCTTCCCAGTTTCGAACATCGTGCGGACATTCCAGGTGCCAATCCTGGAGATCTTCCGGGTTGAAAGAAGGTGAGTCGGCAGCCCTATTTTCTTTCGAATTTCACCGGTCGCTTCATGAGTCCCTCTATTTGGGGTCCTTTTCTTCCCCGGGTGCTGAGCTTTGAATTTTTTGGCTGTGGTTTTTGTAGCTATCTGGTGTTTTTACGGTGTGGGGTAGCCAGCCCCACGACCAACCTCCTTAGTCGCCTCTTACGACATGTATGGCAGGTGACAGTGGTTATATTCTTTACATCCCCAATTTGGGCCCCGGTAACCACTCGGGCGACACAAATAATGTTACTTTTTAAAATTAAACAAAAAATTGATTCAGTTAAATGCGACCACAATTTCACAATTAGGGAAAGGAGCTGACTCGCCTATCTCCTGCATACTTGTACTTAGAAATGTGAAGAAACATTCATTTCACACAATACATCCTGCAAAGATGTTGAAACAGGAATGGTGAGATGAAACTTGGTGGAGTTACTGGTATAGACAGGGATCAGAGAAAGCACCTTCATTTTTGTTCCTGGACGTGCAGGAGTCTCAGGGGTAATGAAGAAGCTGATAGATTGACTGGCATCGCTCTGATATCAGAGGGAGCTGCAATGGACTGAAATAGAACTCTTTAACACATTGAGAGAGTCTTTCTGAACAGAGTAGTTTCATAGTTATGAATCCTACTGCTGACCAGCTTAGAGAGATTGGTGTCGATAGTGGTACAGCCCAAAAGAACAACATACCAAATATGCAAAGATATTGATTACTCAACATCGAACTGGCGTGTTGGGTTGCTGGATGCTGCTGGATTTGTTGAGGTGTAGATCGGAGCACATATGGACAAGTCCGGAGTGATTTTATGATAGTCCTCATATAACTGATAACTGATCCTGCAAAGACTACTTAACATTTTAATTTTTTCAAACACACCCACCTTTTTTCCATGTTGATATTGCCAACCTGCCCTAATATAAGTAAAACATGACTCACTCTTAGATTCCAACAGTCTATGTCAGCTTAAAGAGACTTTAAATTGTAATCCTCAATAAAACAAACAAACAAACAAACAAACAAGTAGTAGATGACAAGATAATTTGTGCTAGTCAATTTCGTTTTAATAAAGTTTTCTCATGTAACAACAAACGTTTATGAGCCAGTGTTATGTGAAGATTTTGGATCATCATTAACAGAAGAGGATATCTGAGTTGACCCTTACGTTCAGACCATGCTGATAAAAACTGATTTCTAAGTAGCAATGCTAGCCAGTCAAATTGTAAGTTGACTCGGTGGACTGGCAGTGAAAATTAAATCCTTTCATATTAACGTTAAAAATTTTTGACTTATTTTATCCCTGTCACGATCACACAAAAGCTGCGCTTCTGCGTTATTATCTGGGACAAGGAAGTAAAGCATGGGTAGAGTTGAATGGACACAATTTTGATTTTTAGTTAAATGATTAATACATTTCCATTCCTTTGCAATTTCTTTTGCAATTTCTTTGTTGGTCTGACTAGAATTCTTGAGTTTTAGTTCTGCAAGTTCATTTCTTATTTCAGAAAGAGCTTTGTTGTTTTGCCTGACGTATTGTACAACATCGGCCATTGTTGGTTCAGTGGCAGTGATAGTCACAGTCTCTGTAAATGTCACTGGTTGTTTCTTAGTATTCAATGCAGACACTTTGCATATATATTGTCCTGCTTCATTCTGTGATGGGTTCAACAGTACCACCTCCAGGTAGCCTTCTTCTTCAGATGTGAATATAGGTGGTTCCATGACTTGCATTTCCCCCGTTTCATTGGTTTCAGCAGCTGCAGAGTCAAAATTCGTCACGCTCTACCGATGTGCTTGCCCTGTTTGGTGTAGATTTCATTATGATAATTGATGTAAATATTTCAGTTGGGAAAGTTCAGATTGTTGGTAATATCCTTGTTATTCCAGTTTTCTAAGATCTTAAACATTGACCCCGAGTCATCCGCGTTCCGTTCATCCAACAGTATCACATATGCTATCAATGTGGTTTTATCATTTATATCAATATTGAAATCATAATCTTCATTAGTAAAGTGTTCAGAATTGATAGCATCGCCCTGTTTGTTAGAATTAACAACACCCAGCTGTTTGCCTCTGAGCATTGACAGCAGCACTCTTGCTGCCAGAATTCGTAGGTTTCAGGCTGTCAGGATTTCGTGAATTCGGGTTGATAGGTTTCAGGAAATTTCGGGTTGACAGGATTCGGTGATAGTAATTCGGGTTGCAGGATTTGCAGAAATTTGGGTTGGCAGGATTTCAGTAATGTCGGGTTGGCAGGATTTGCGTAGTAATCGGGTGCAGGATTGCAGTAATGTCTTTGGGCAGGATTGCAGTAGTAATGGGGTTGGCAGGATTTGCAGTAATGTCAGGTTGGCAGGATTGCAGTTGTCGGAGTTGGCAGGATTGCAGTAGTGTGGGGTTTGGCGGGTTGCAGTAGTAATCGGGTTGGCGGATTTGCAGTAATGCGGGTTGGCGGGTTGCAGTAGAATTCGGGTTGCAGGATTGCAGTAACATTGAGGCGACCAGGCTGATGCACATCGTAGTGTTAGAGGCAGATAAGCAGGGGACAAATATTGGAAGGAGTGTTGGTGAAAACTATATATGAGGCTAGAGAAAAGAGAAAAACAATCTTGATTATTAAAATGATTGAAACGGTTTTTTTGATTAAGAAGTGAATAGAGATGATGTTGATGCTCTCAGGTGACCCTCTTAGCTGCTCTGTTCATTTAAACTAGCTAGGCCAAAATTTCAGTAGCCTGGCTATGATTATAAAGTTTTCCTTAATTTTGAAAGTCAAGGTTTCCATTTTGAGCTGGGGTAGTTGACTGTAATCTTTCTTTCTTTCTTTCTCAAATCCTGTTTGCCTCACAGCGTCAGGTAAAGAAGAGATTTAAAAGCGGCTCTTGTATGCGCTTCGTAAATAGTCTCTTTCATTGCCTCTTTATCTCTGAGGTCCATTTTTTTCGTGCGGCCTTTTGCTTTTTACCCATTTATCGGAGCAGCATTGATCTTAGTTACTGTCTGTTGATAATCTGCTTATGTGGCGAACCATTTAATTTGTTTTTTCTTGATGAGTTCAGTACTGATGTTGTACTCACGTTTCCCTGATGTTTTCCCGGTCACGGTTCTTGTTATTACCCCAGCATTCTGTGTAGACACTTCATCTCTGTCGTGACTATTTTTCTTCTATCATTTGTTGTCAGTGTCCAGGTTTGGCCTGGTAACATAATGTGGGGAGAAAGATTGTATTGAACATTGCTTTTTTGTGTTCATGGTGACATTTTTGCATCTTAAAATTGGCGCCATTTGCCCTATCATTTGATTTGCTTTGTTGCATTTGTGTTGAATTTCATTAGTTATTCTTCCGTTTGCTGAAAGAATGTCCCAGGTATGTGAAGTCTTTACTTGTTTAGTGGGGATTGTCGATGGAATATTGGTAGTGCTTTCCTTTCTGGTGAATGTCTTTACTTCTGTTTTGTCGATGTTTATTCTCATGTTGTATTCGTTACATACTAACTGGAGTCTGTTAATGTGTTGTTGTAGCTGTTCTTAGTTGTTGATATGATTCCCTGATCATCTGAAAAAAGAAATTAGGTTTAGAGTTCTCAACTTTGTTTTCTTGCTGGTGTTGGCTATTTTACAGATGTGGTCAATATAAGTGATGAATAGCAGCGGGGATAGTACACAACCTTGTCTTACTCCTGACCCTACGTGAAACTTTTCTGATAATCCTGTGTTTGTTCTAATCTACATTGCTGTCTGTATTCTCTTCTTCTGGTTCTCCCCTAGATTGGGATTTCTGATTCTCTAATAAAGGCAGCCATCTGCCTCAGATTATCAGACATGCCATACAGTTTGTCTTGGACGCTAGTGTAAGTGGGCAACCTCTTTCTTCTCAAGTCTGCATCTGGGGGCAGTTCTGTGGATATAATTCCTATGATTTCTGCTTCCCGTTGTGCCGACCTCTTCCCGCAGTAAGTTTTGACCACCCTCGTGATGGTTACTTCTGATATTCTTACTGCATGGCTAAATCCCCAGGCAGATTGCGGCGTAGAATCTGTTATCCCATTCCTCATTGTGAGGAGTCGTTGCACCATGTCTTACGGCCTGGTGCATCCGTTTTCTGCAAGCATTTTTTTCAGGTTAGCATTCCCTAGGCTGTCTGTATAAAGGCTCTTGCAAAGGTTGGTTAGGCGGTCATTAACACCATAGGTTGTTAGTATTTTCCACAACTTGTGCCTATCCACGTGGTCGGACGGGTGTTTGTCGGATTCGACAATCCTTTCTACTAACTGCCTGAGAATATTGCATCTGTACAGCTTTTGTTCTTCCTGAATTCCAATTGAGAGTCTTTAAGCTGTGGCTCGATGATGTGGTGGAGCCTTTTTCAAATATTTTCCCAGTGTGGCTCAGTAGCGCTTTTCCCTCTGTACTTTGTACAGTCCCTCTTCTCCCGTTCTTCTTCCAGATGGAAATAATTGTTGCATTCCTCAGTCTTCTGGTGTTTCTTGTGTGACACATGAACCCCCTATGATACAGAGACTCAGACTGTAATGGTATTCGAATGCTGTACGTTGGTGTGACTTTAAATCCCTGCCCTCTATATGTCATCTCCCAAATACGAATTTGTAATTAGAACATTGTTATAGAATTTTACATTCGAATCTTCTTACGAAACATATCATTTCACATATTTGTATTCTGTCTCCTTTTAATTTGTTTTTGTTCTAATTTTTTGTCTCCTCAAACTGTATTTTCATTCTGTCTCCTTTTTAACTTTCATATATTTCTATTCTGTCTCCTCTAACTTGTATATTTCTTTTCCCCATTTTTCTTCTCCCTCTAATTTGTATATTTGCTTTCTGTCTCCTCAAATTGTATATTTCTATTCTGTTCCTCACTTGTATATTTCTATTCTGTCTCCTCTAACTTGTATATTTCTATTCTGTCTCCTCTAACTTATATTTCATTCTGTCTCCTCTAACTTATATTTCTATTCTGTCTCCTCTAACTATATATTTCTATTCTGTCTCCTCTAACTTGTATATTTCTATTCTGTCCCCCTCTACTTGTATATTTGCTTCTGTCTCCTCACTATATTTCTATTCTGTCTCCTCTAACTCATATATTTCTATTCTGTCTCCTCTAACTCATATATTTCTATTCTGTCTCCTCTAACGTGTATATTTCTATTCTGTCTCCTCTAACGTGTATATTTCTATTCTGTCTCCTCTAATCATATATTTCTATTCTGTCCCCCCTCTAACTTATATTTCTATTCTGTCTCCTCTAACTTGTATATTTGCTTTCTGTCTCCTCTAACTTTATATTTCTATTCTGTCCCCTCTAACGTGTATATTTCATTCTGTCTCCTCTAACGTGTATATTTCTATTCTGTCTCCTCTAACTTGTATATTTGCATTCTGTCTCCTCTAACTCATATATTTGTATTCTGTCTCCTCTAAACTCATATATTTGTATTCTGTCTCCTCTTAACTCGTACTTCATCTTCTCCTTCCATTTTTCCATTCTTCTTATCTTTCTATTAGATATTTTCTCACAACCTTCCTCTCCCCCTTACCTATGTTTTCTTGATTCCTATATCCCTTCCTTCATCCTGCTATTCAACATTTACAACATATTTTGCATAATTAATCATGTTACGTTTTATGTTTGTCCCAATTTAAAGTTGTGATCTGAATATTCATCTCTTATCCTCCTTCTTTTGGAACAGAATACGCAAACAAATAATGTTCATCTTTTTCGCCTCGCCCCAGGAAGCATAGGTCCGCAACCAAGGCCTTCCAAGCCCGCCTATCCCAAAGGGCCCTCTTTTCCAGATCTCGCCACTCTCTCCCGTTTTTTGCATTCCATCTCTAACTCCGTCTCCAGGTGTTTCTGGGTCTTCCCTTACTTCTTTGCCCTGGGGTTCCATCGAAGAGCCTGTCTCGATGCTGTCAGGGTTTCCTCAGTGTGTCCTATCCATCGCCACCTTCTGCTCATTATCTCCTGTTCCACCCGCTGTTGTCCTGCCCTATCCACAGTTCTCTGTTTGTGGGCTTTCTACCATCTCAAATGGAGTATCCTGCGTAGGCATCTATTAATGAATGTCTGCAGCTTTTTGGTTTCACCTTGTCGTTCTCCATGTCTCCGCCCCATACAGAAGGACAGACTTGACATTTGAGTTAAATATCATTCATCATCATCAAGGTGCTATCCTTTATGGAGGTTGCTCTCTTTGCAGCACATCTGAAATTCATTTTGTCTTGCCAGTTCACCCACTTCGCCAATGGTCATGTTCATGGTTTCTTTAATATCTTGTAGCCATCTTCTTCTTGGTCTACCTCTGCCTCTGCGTCCTGGGACCCTGCCTTCTAGTATTTAAATATCATTATCTTAGTTTTATTCCTGATCATTCTTGAACTCCCTATGTTCTTCAGAATGGCAAATGTAATCTTGCCTTTTGTATTCTAACCTAACGTCTTCATCTGTGCCACCTTGAATGTTGACATTTCCCAGATATGTATATGTTCAACCTCTTTTAGTGAGTGATCCTCTCAGTAAGATTGGGTCTCTGGAACCAACATTTAATCTCATGATCTTTGTTTTCTCCCCGTGAATAGTAAGGCCTAGCTGCTGTGAGACTGTTTCTAGTTTTGTTGTTTTCTTTTGCATCTGCTGATGGTTGTGAGAGAGGAGTGCTAGATCATCTGCAAAAACCAGATCCTCCAATTGACTCATCTTTGGGCCATTGTATTCCATTTCTTCCCCTGGCAGTTGTTGATCTCATTATCCAGTCAATGGTCAGCAGGAAAGGAAGAGCGATAAAAAAAGCAGCCCTGTGCACACCAGTCTTTACAAAGGCCTCTGTCCCGTTTCCTTCATGCAGTACTCTAGCCATTGTCTCCTCATACATTTTCTTTATTAGGTTGGTTAGCTTCTGGGAGACTCCTAGTGTCGTGAAGTTTCCAGAGTGTTTCCCTGTCTAAGCTATCAAATGCCTTTTCATAGTCCAAAAGTTGATATAGAGGGGTGGAGTTCCACTCGATGCTCTGCTCCACATGATACAGCGTCGATATTTGATCTGTGCAGGATCTGTTTTGCCTAAATCCTGCTTGTTCATCCCTTTAGTACTGCATCTGTAGTTTCCTTTAGTCTGTCTAGGATGATTCGACTTAGTATTTTTTCCTGGTACCGACAGGAGCATTATTCCTCTATAGTTCGAGCGTTCTTGGAGGTCACCCTTTTAGGTAGTTTGACTATATAGCCCTCTCTCCAGTCTTTTGGTATTTCTTCCCTCTCCCAAATTTTTCCCAACAAGCCATGTAGCGTCTGTTGAGATGTCAGCATTTGCCTTTATGGGCCCCTGAGGTATACCATCTGGGCCTGTAGCTTTACCATTTTGTAGTTGGAGAATGGCCTTCTTTATTTCTGCTTTGTTGCTTGCTACAGTCGATTGTTAGATCTTTGCAGCTGGATCTATGTCCCGGGTTTGGGCCCTTGGGGAAATGGCCTGTTTAGAAGGTCCTTGAAGTGTTCTGCCCACCTCTGCATCTGTTCTTGAGCATTGCCCAGTAATCTTCCCGCCTTGTCCTTAATCAGTTTATTTGTTTGTGATATTTCCCTGTCAATTTCCTTGTGTTATCTATAAATCTTTCAGGTTACCCTTAGCTGCTGCCTCTTCTGCTTCTCTTGCCAGGTCCTCTATACTTTCTTTTATCTCTTTATACTTCTCTTCACCTCCCCGTTGGCTTTTGTGTACTTTCTCCTGCGGCCTTTGCTGATCTTGTTCTGCTATTACAGAGGTCAGCCTTTCTGCCTCTTCTCTCTGTTATCTTATCTAACGTTGACTCTGATAGCCATTCCTTGTGGTGGTGTGTCTTTTTCAAGGGTAGTTTCCCTGTACTAGTCCAGGCTTTATGCCAGTGGTCTTATCTCCTTCATCAACTTTAGGGCCTCAATTTGTTGGAAATCGTGACACTAAATACATCCTTTCCCCTTTTGCTCCTTCAGATGTCCCATTGTATCCCCACCCTGTTGCCATGCGTGGTCGTCATGAATCTCTTGAGTTTCATTCTCCCTTTTGCTATAACAAGGTGGTGGTCAGAGGCCACATCTGCTCCTCTATAGACTTTTACATGTCAGTGACCTTCGAACTCCTGTTATGCAGATGTGGTCGATTTGGTTTTCTGTCCTGTGATCTGGTGATATCCATGTAGCTGTGTGGATTCTTTTGTGCTGAAAAAGGCTACCTCCTATAACAACTGGTTTGCTGCGCAAAGATCCACAAACATCTCTCCATTTTCATTTATTTTCCCTAGTCCGTGTTTGCCCATGGTTTCCTCGAAGCCCCAGTTGTCTCTGCCTATCTTTGCATTAAAGTCTCCTATCAAAATAGTAAGATCCTTACTTTTAAAATTTTCCTAATACACCTGAACTTGTAAAACTCTTCTTTTATTTGTTCTTATGTCATTTGTTGGGACGTAGCATTGGACTATGTTCAGTTTCATTTTTGCATTGGAGGTTTTGAAAGTTGCCGGATCATTCTTGGTCCTACGACCATTAATTAATGCTTTTTGTGCTTTTGACCAACATCAATGCTACTCCCTCCATGTGTGGTCGTCTTCCTTCTCTATTCGATAAGTATTGATTCCCGTTATAAGTCTAGTGTGTCCTGCCTTTGTCCATCTGGTTTTGCCCAGTCCCAGGAACACCCGTCCATATGTCCTCATTTCCCGTGCCACCTGTGCCGTCTTCCCAGTTTCGAACATCGTGCGGACATTCCAGGTGCCAATCCTGGGGATCTTCCGGAGTTGAAAAAAGGTGGTCGGCAGCCCTATTTTCTTTCGAATTTCACCGGGTCGCTTCATGAGTCCCTCTATTTGGGGTCCCTTTTCTTCCTCGGGTGGGGAGCTTTGAATTTTTTGGGTGTGGTTTTGTAGCTATCTGGTGTTTTTACGGTGTGGGTAGCAGCCCCACCACCACCTCCTTTGTGCCTCTTGACATGTATGGCAGGTGACAGTGGTTATTCTTTACATCCCTTTGGGCCCGTAACCACTGGGCCCAACAAATAATGTTACTTTTTTAAAAATTTAAAAAAATTGATTCAGTTAAATGCGACCACAAATTTTACAATTAGAAAAGGGCTGACTCGCCTATCTCCTGCATACTTGTCTTAGAAATGTGAAGAAACATTCATTTCACACAAAACATCCTCAAAAAATGTTGAACAGGAATGGTGAGATGAAACTTGGTGGAGTTACTGGTATAGACAGGGATCAGAGAAGCACCTTCATTTTTGTTCCTGGACGCAGGAGTCTCAGGGGGAATGAAGAAGCTGATAGATTGACTGGCATCGCTCGATATCAGAGGAGCTGCAATGGACTGAAATAGAACTCTTTAACACATTGAAGAGTCTTTCTGAACAGAGTAGTTTCATGAGTTATAGATCCTACCGCTGACCAGCTTTAGAAGATTGGGGTCGATAGTGGTACAGCCCAAAAAGAACAACATACCAAATATGCAAAGATATTGATTACTTTAACATCGAACTGGTGTGTTGGGTTGCTGGATGCTGCTGGATTTGTTGAGGTGTAGATCAGCACATATGGACAAGTCCGGATGATTTTATGATAGTCCCCATATAATGATAACTGATCCTGCAAAGACTCTTAACATTTTCAATTTTTCAAACACCCACCTTTTTCCATGTTGATATGCCAACCTGCCCCAATATAGTAAAACATGACTCACTCTTAGATTCCAACAGTCTATGTCAGCTTAAAGAGACTTTAAATTGTAATCCTCAATAAAACAAACAAACAAACAAACAAACAAGTAGTAGATGACAAGATAATTTGTGCTAGTCAATTTCGTTTTATAAAGTTTTCTCATGTAACAACAAACGTTTTGTGAGCCAGTGTTATGTGAAGATCTGTGATGCATCATTAACAGAAGAGGATATCTGAGTTGATCCTTATGTTGCAGACCATGCTGATACAAACTGATTTCTAGTAGCAATGGCTAGCCAGTCAAAATTGTAAGTTGACTCGGTGGACTGGCAGTGAAACTGAAATCCTTTCATATTAACGTTAACAATTTTGACTTCCATGTTTATCACACTGTCACGATCACACCCAAAGCTGCAGCTTCTACGAACTGTTATACGGGACAAGGAAGTGAAAACGATCGGTAGAGTGCTGAATGGCACAGCAAATTTGATGTGTTTAGTTAAATGATTAATACATTTCCCACTTCCTTTTGCAATTTCTTTTGCAATTTCTTTGTTGGTCTGACTAGAATTCTTGAGCTTTAGTTCTGCAAGTTCATTTCTTATTTCAGAAAGAGCTTTGTTGTTTTGCCTGACGTATTGTACAACACCGGCCATTGTTGGTTCAGTGGCAGTGATAGTCACAGTCTCTGTAAATGTCACTGGTTGTTTCTTAGTATTCAATGCAGACACTTTGCATATATATTGTCCTGCTTCATTCTGTGATGGGTTCAACAGTACCACCTCCAGGTAGCCTTCTTCTTCAGATGTGAATATAGTGGTTCCATTGACTTGCATTTCTCCAATTTCATTGGTGTCAGCATCTGCAGAGTCAAAAGTCGTCACGCTGGCTACTGATGTGCTTGTCCCTGTTTTGGTGTCAGATTTCATTATGATAATTGATGTAATATGTCTCAGTTGTGAAAGGCTGGGATCTTTGGTAATCTCCCGTTTGTCCCAGTCTTCTAAGATCTTGGTAGAAACAGCTGAAACCCAATTGTTAAAATTATCATAGTTCTGGTCATCCAAGTTTTGGTCATCTGAGTTCTGGTAATCAAAGTTCTGGTAATCAAAGTTCTGGTAATCAAAGTTCTTGTCATCCGAGTTCTGGTTATCTGAGTTCTGGTTATTCAAGAGTATCACAATACTACTATTTAATGAAGTTTTATCATTTTTATCAACATTGCTATCATAGTCTGTATCGTCCCCAGGCGGTTCAGTCTTCTCTGTTTTGAGTGACATTCCTGAGCTGTTAGCCTTTGCAGAACCACCTGGGTTGTCAGGATTGACATTAGGATTCAGGTTGTCATGATTGACAGTAGGATTCGGGTTGTCATGATTGACAGTAGGATTCAGGTTGTCATGATTGACAGTAGGATTCGGGTTGTCATGATTGACAGTAGGATTCAGGTTGTCAGGATTGACAGTAGGATTCAGGTTGCCAGGATCACTCTGGTTGCCAGTAACATTGAGATGACCAGGCTTGATAGCACATCGTAGTGTTAGAGACTCAGTAAACATGGGACTAATATTGGAAGGAGTGTTGGTAAAAACTACATATGAGGCTAGAGAAAAGAGAAAAACAATCTTGATTATTTAAATGATTGAAACTGTCTCTTTGATTGGGAACTGAATAGAGATGCTATGATGCTCTCAGTGTGACCCCCGTAGCTGCTCTGATCCTTCCAGTTAGCTATAAGATTTAGGGACAGACAATTTACACAGTAACCCCTTGCTATGATTATGAAGTTTTTCTTAAATGTGATAGTCAAGGTTCCCATTTTGAGCTGAGGGAGTGGAGAGTTGACTGTACTGAGAAATAGAATGCTGTGCACTGGTGTAAAAATTCAGATCCCTGCTACTGTGATATGTCGGATTCCAAATAAGAATTTGTTATTTGAACATTGTTATAGAATGTTACATTCAAATGTTCTTACAGGAACATATTATTTCCACATATTTGTATTCTGTCTCCTCTAACTCGTACTTCATCTTCTCCTTTCATTTTTCCATTCCTCTTATCTTTATATGAGATATTATCTCACTGATGTCCTGATAGAACTGAATGTTAGAGAATTGGCTGATAAACAATATACTGTACAGAAAAATTAGATACTTTGGTCTCAGCAAGCGTCACGATAGCCTGGAGAGAACAATATTAGAGGGCAGGGTCCCGGACACAGAGGCAGACCAAAAGAAGATGGCTACAAGATATTAAAGAAACTATGAATATGGCCATCGACGAAGTGGGTAAGCTGGCCAGAGACAGAGTTAATTTTCAGATGCATTGCAAAGAGAGTAACATCCTATTAAAGGATACGAATCTTGGTGATGATTTTCTCACAATTTCCCTCTCCCTCTTACTTATGTTTTCTTTATTCTTATATTCCCTTCCTTCTTCCTGCTCTTCAACATTTACAATATATTGTGCATAATGAAACTTGAAGTTTTTTTGTTTGTTTCAACTTCAAAGTTGTGATTTGAATATTCTTTAGTCTTTTTTCCCAGTGCTCGACAAATTCTTGTTCTGTCTTCCATGGTTGGAAATTCAAGAAGGTAATGCCTCACCCAGAACGTTGTATTTTAGATCACCTAGTATGATGTGCAAAGCCACTTAAATATTCTTTCCAGTCTTTCCATTTGCATATGGCTGAAAGTCAGGATTGCTCAGTCGCAGACAGGACCAGACCCTTGTATAAGAGATATAGGTAACGCTGCTCCCAGTTTGCAGAAGTCATTATCTTCATTGCAGTAATACCCTTTCTCATCTTTATCACCATCTGGTTTATGTGTTCTGTAAAATCAAGACTTCAATCAAATTGCAACCCTAGATATTTCATTGCCTGAGACCTCTTCACCACCTCCGAACATAATATCACAGTTGGCTTTGGAGTATTTACAATAATGTTATTCAGAGACAACCACCTCACTGCTGCTTATGCTGGGTTGACCAGTGTTGACACTTCCCTGCACTACTTACTAGCGTGGTTGAGTTTCTTTCCATTAAATGTAGTTTATTGTTATCCTAACCTTCTTTCCTTTTGTTAGCTTGAAATATTGGCGGTACGGCTGTTTCATTCTGGAATTAGTTCACACTGGAGACAGTTGTTAGCATTTCGTGTGATTTTCGTTGGCACAGGAATGGAGCAATTATGGGGTGACCCGTTGCAGTGAAGTTGAAACCGAGCTTTAATTTGCGTTCTAGGGCTAGATGAGTCGCCCTTGTTGTGTTGTATCCGTGTTTATGTAGTGTGGTCTTGATATTGTCTATCCATATTTTCTTGGTCTTCCCTTAGCTCTAGTACCGGATCTCTTTATTGTATGCTGTTATTGGTGGTTGGTTGTATTTCATTCTCATTAAATGTCCAAACCACTGCATTTGTTGTCTTTTAATGTATTCGGTGCATGAAGTTATGCTCACTCTGCTTCTGATGTCCTCATTTCATAGTCTGTCTTTCCTGGTGACTCCCACTGCCTTCCTCAGGTGGTTGCCAAGCAAAATGAAACATACAGTAAAACTGCTTCAGTATTAGATGGAAGTTGGTCTACAAGGTGTGTTTTTGTACCTGGCTCTGTATCCAGAAGAGTTTCAATAGATTAGTTTTTCTTAAGATGGACGGAAAATGAAAATTATTAGCCTGCTGATGATGACCCATAGAATACACAAGCCAACCCCACTAACCCAGTGGTGTAGACTTCGAAACTTTGACCGTGAGATTAAACACTAATAAGGCTCTTGCCGCCAGAGGGATGAACTTCCTAGGTGAGGTTTTTGTGTGTCCTATAGGGTGCAAACCTGAATAAAACAGCATGCAGAAACATGATGTGGCGGCCAGCGAAGTCTGTAGACATCTAACTGGTACAACAAACTCACTCTCTAAGGTGTAAATCCCATACCGACAACAAAGAGTAGTTTAACAAGTGGTTAATGTAGATTGAATGAAGAAGAAGAAGGAGGTTGAGACCGTAATGACTGAAATTCTGTTTTACTGGAGTCATTATTGTGTCTGATTCTCAGTTAATGCATCGGAAGGATACAAAACAGCAGTTTGTGGTATTAGTGAATATCTACCGAGGCTTCCAGTGGAGTACGTAGGTATACTGTTCTCTACATGCAAGTGTTGATAATGCAAGAACAGACTAGCATCAAACATTGAAGATGGATAAGGGGGATGTCCTTCATTAACAAAGTAACCCACTCTTGAATGAATTTTTCTTTGATGTTATCTACCTATCTGCTATTTGGCCTTCCTCATATTCAGTACAAATATTTTATATACAATCTCATACCTCAAATCACAAACTGTTGATTTATGAGAAATAGTGCTTATAAACATCCCGCCAACAAAGTAAAATTCTTTACACCCCAAATTTGGGCCCGGTAACCACTAGGCGTATATATATATATATATATATATATATGGCCTTTTCGTCTTTACAGACGGTCAATTGGCAAGTGTTTTACTGTGACAACTTCTGAGTTTTCGCTTTTCTCTCTTGTCGTTCAGCTCGTATATAAGTCTCTTCTCAAAAGACTCTTCGCCCTTTCGTAATTTGGCTTTCCACACAACTCTGTCATCAGCTAGTCCCTCCCATGTGCTGGGATCTATAGAAAAATTTTTCATTGAGGCTTTGCAGACATCTTTATATCTGAGCAGTGGTCTGCCCTGGTGCCTCTTCCCCTCCGAAAGTTCACATATATATATAATATATATAAATAAAGAAATAAATATGTATTCTTTACCTGAAATACAACCAATCACCAGCAGTAATACCAACATAATTTTAACATTGCAGCACAGAGATTTCATTTTGTGTAGATTTTTTCTTTCAAGATAAGATTTTTTGTGTGCATAAATTCAAGAAGTGCAGTTAATTTTATATAGGTTTCAGTTGTGCTTTCCATAACATAGATCTCTATTTTTCATAGCTGATTAATTGTTTTAATAAATCTCTAGTTGTAAATTAATTAGTTGATGACTAGTAAGAAGTCAATAGTTCATGATGTACTTTGCATCATAATTGTTAATAGTACTAATCTGACCGTTGTATGTGGTATTGGATGTTTTTATCTGTTATTCTTCCATTTTTAGTCCAGTAGATGCATGCAGCTGTCACTTCCTTCCTTCCTTTCATTCGCTTAAAATATTGTCTTTAAATTCAACGTTGCCTCTTGTATCCTTCTTTCCTTTCGTTCGCTTGGAATATTGTCTATATATTCAATGTTGTCTCTTGTATCTTTTTTCCTTTTGTTCGCTTGAAATATTGTCTATATATTCAATGTTGTCTCTTGTATCATTTTTTCCTTTCGTTCGCTTGAAATATTGTCTATATATTCAATGTTGTCTCTTGTATCATTTTTCCTTTCGTTCGCTTGAAATATTGTCTATATATTCAATGTTGTCTCTTGTATCATTTTTTCCTTTCGTTGCTTGAAATATTGTCTATATATTCAATGTTGTCTCTTGTATCCTTTTTTCCTTTCGTTCGCTTGAAATATTGTTTATATATTCAACATTGTCTCTTGTATAAACTTCACTGTCTTTTGTCACTCATACAGAGGTCTGTATAGTTTTATGTCAAGTGTTGTTTCGTTAGGCCAGTGAGTTTGCCTCAGTATATCATATTCGAGGCAGTCTTGAAGTATGTGCTCTGCAGTCTGGTGTGCCTGTCCACATGTACACATGACGAAATTGCTAATCTTGAATTTTGTATACAAGTGACTGCGGAGTTGATTGTATCCTGTTCTAAGGCACAGAATGACAACTTGTTTTAATCTGCTCATATTATAGTAGTCGTCTTGTGTTGGTATTTGTGGCTTTCTCATTGATTTAATCATCCTATTCTTTTGGTGGTAGGTAACTGACACATTCGGTTGCTCTCCTGCAGCACCTTCCTTGGCCAGTCGGTCTGCTGCTTCATTTCCTGGTATTCCACACTGAGACGGTATCCACAGCAAGATGACTGCTGCTTTCACAGTTTAGACAGTAGAGTCTGTAGATCTAGCAATTTTCTGGACTGGAGTGCTTGGAGTGCTGGTTTTGCTTCTGTCAAAAATGCAGCTTTCACTTAAGTAGGCCTTCTCTCAAGAAGTATAATCTAAAGTATGAATGCACTGTTGGGATGAAAAAAAGCAATATCATCATAAATGTCCTCTTTTCCAAGTGTGGTAAAACAGCAGAATCTGAGACATTGAACTGCTTTGTTGAAACGAGAGTTAACTGTCAACAAACACTATAACTACTTGGAAGATTTGCTAACACAGAAACGTAATGACCAAACAGATTTGGGCAAGCAAAGGATACACCAGCAGGGACAAAATTCACTTCTTAAATGGCAGACATAATGTATATAATGAGACAATGCCCACCTGCCCAGCGTGTCCGTAGCGCATTGGACTACGGGTGACAAGCTCCCTGTGAGTGCGGGTTCAATTCTGCGGGCTGGCAGAAAAACCACAAGTTCACCAGATTCAAGGTGTTCGTGGCGCCGAACTGAAGTGTTACCATATCCATAGCACCGAGCCGAAGAGCTGAAAGCTCAAGTGCTTCTGGATAGATTTAAAAAAATAAAAATTAGACAATAAATTCCTAACGGTCCTAAATTGAAAATATGTGACTAAAAACAAAAAACATTTGGAAACAATACAGAATTGGAGAAAAACAAACACACTGTCTGAATGTTTTTTCCTGTGGTCTAGTGTATATATTTTCTGAGTGTTATCATATGTGCTAGAATTTTTCTTTATTATATATTTATTCAATATAAATTGTTACAAATTTGTTTTATTTATCAGGGCTCTCGATGGACGTTGCAAGCTGTAGACATGAATGGAAATGTAGTAAGTAATAAACACAGAATTTCATTTTAAGTAGTCTTTTTAATCATAATAGTAACAATGCTGTATATGGACAGAGCCGATGGCATAAATGCGGTACGCTCTCATTTATATGATATGGGCGAGACTCAGACACTGGAACTAGTGTGAGAATTAGGAGTTAAGTTCGGACATGCCAGACAGTGTCGTCTTCGTTGTAGAGAGCGAAGGTATACTAATCAACTTCTCTTGGATACGGTGAGCAAATGGATGTTAGGATGGCTGCTGCAGTGGAGGACAAAGCACGCAGTGGAATGCTCAACGTGCCATGATGGCGATCACATAACATAACATAGCATTGCTGTGTATATCTAGGAAAAAAGCAGTGGTATTTCCATAGCATTTAATGACATATCTCCAATATGGAAGTCCTGGACAGTGCTGGTATTCTAAGCATGCATACCTTGTTGAAGAAACGAGTAATCCAATGCTATATAGAGCCAATACTTTTATATGGCAGTGAGTCATGGACAATGAACAGACAAATGGTAAGAACATTGGAAGCCACAGAAATGTGGTTTCTCAGAAGGATGTTGAAAGACCAATGAAGAGAACTTGTTAGAGACAGATTCATATCGAAATCTAATCAATCGAATAAGAAGCAGACAAGGTTTTTCTGACATATAATTAGAAAGGGCAATTTAGAACATTTAGTTACAACAGACAAAATACAGGGGAAAAGAGAAGGAGACAAAGGGACAAAATTCAGGATGTCTTGAAATCGTGGTTCGGCAATGGTTCGGTGATGGAGTTGATGGATTGCACTAGAGTCAGACCGATGTGGAGAGACATGATCACCTACGCCAACCGGCACGGCACTTGATTGATACCTTGTTGATACCTAACTTCATGCAGCATAGACAAAGAACATTGGGAGCGGCTGGCCAAAGACAGGCAAGCATGGCGACGGAAGTGAGGGTGGCTCAAAATAAGAAAAGCACCATCACATATGGTGGCAAAAGAGAGCGAAGAGGGCAGAGAGAACATACTGTGTATCAGCTCCAGTCTCCAGTTTCACCTGCAGAAACTGTGACAAAGATTGCCACTCCATAATAGGTGTGGTACATTAAAGTGGTACTTTTCTGTTGTAAAATCTTGCAGTTACCTGTTTGTACAAATTTGTGTTCTGTTGGATTATATGTATACACTTTGGCAGAAATTAGCATGTGCCTTTCCTACATGCCATGCAGGCCTAATGGGGGCACAACATATTCACATTTTCTGCGCAAACCACACAGATCACAAGAGTGGCTAACTTGTTTGATAAGAATGAACACAACCTAAAAACCAGTGATCCACAAGAACCATCAGCATGCATATCCTTTGACATCTGCTGAAGGTACTTAGCACTTGTGGATCTGCCCAAAATGCTATGACATTGGTTCAATATTGGTTATTGGTTATGAAACTGCGTCATTGCACTCCGGGTAGACCCATAGGTGCTCAGTCTACCCCAACAGATATCAAAGAGTATGCATACTGATGGTTCCTGTGACTTGCTGATTAAACACACCCCTCACTCTGCCTCTCAAGCATCCAGTTTGACTTGTACATCGGGTAACTCCAAACTGCCTAAATCGCTTGATCGATTCAACATCGATTTTAGTGTCCTCCTCCAACAGACAGTCGCGAAGAGACCGAAGAACATCCCCTTATCCATCTTCAACTCCCCAACAATCGATGCTGTTGATGCAAGCCTGTCCGCTCTCTCATTACTGTAAACACCCACATGTCCAGGACAGTATATCCACATAAACCTCTGGAGGTTAGAAACTTCTATAGACGACATCCACTCATACCGAAACCTGCCCTTCTGGATCTTGTGAAGCATCGACTGAGAGTCAGATACAACAACGGCTCCAGTAAATGAAGTCCCAGAGAGCCAATGGAGGACAACAGCAATGGTTCAGTAATCAACAACCAACCTCATACTCCATTAATATCTGTCTTGCTCTCTTCCAGAGGTTTGTATTTGTTATTATTTGAACCATCTGACTCACAGTATACAAGAAAGACATCTGTTAGTGCAGATCTGCTGTGTTGATTTGATAGTCTTAGTCTTCCTACCAACACTCTGTTCTTTTTCTTTTCTTCCACAATTTACTTCTTTATAGAAGTGTTGGGGGAGAAACATAGTGATCTTGTGTTTTCTTGTTTTAAGGCACTTTGTAAGCTGATATTCATTTTCGTAAGTCTTTTTCTGTGTGGTTCTCTGTGGTAGGCGATACCAGGGCATTCTTGTCAGGTGTCCAAACCATTTAATCTGTTGTTCTTTTATGAATTGCATGACTGGTTTCATATCAGTATTCTTCTGATTTCTTCATTTCTAATTTTGTCTCTTATTGTCACACCTGCAGCTCTTCTAAGACACCTCATCTCTGTCATGATTTTCCGCTTATTAGCTGCTGTTATTGGCCATGTTTGACACTGGCCATAGTGTTGTTACCAGTGCCAAACTTGGTCTCTTACAGCAATGCTCCACAGAAAGCTCACCACATGTGAAATGAAATGCTTGAGGAAGGCAGTGGGGTCACCAGGAAAGATAAACTATGAAATGAGGACATCAGAAGCAGAGTGAGCATAACTTCATGCATCGAATACATCGAAAGAAAATAAATGCAGTGGTTTGGACATTTAATGAGAATGAAATACAACCAACCACCAATAACAGCATACAATAAAAGAGATTGGGTACTAGAGCTAAGGGAAGACCAAGAGAAAGATGGATAGACAATATCAAGACCACACTACATAAACACGGATATAACACAACAAGGCGACTCATCTGGCCCTAAAACGCAAATTAAAGCTCCCATCCCTACGTTTAACGGCAAGAATGGACAGCCAACTCCATCTTCCACCTGGGAATAGATAATAGAGAGAGAGAGTCTCATGCTATGTCTCTGAGCATAGAACAGGACTAATTTTACATTTTTGTTTGAAAAGTCTAATCATATATTCCAGCTAGAGAGTGTTAAAGTTTCATACTGAATGTTGAACATTGTAAGCAAATCTATGTGGGAGACTGTCCTGTGGGAACCTTGATGCATGTCCGAACCATTTGATTTTGTTAGATTTAGTAGGCATTTATTTCATTATTTGTTTTTAGTCACAGATTTTTATTGTAGGGCCGGTAGGAACTTATTGTTTGATTCTATATGTTGTATGCTGTCTGTGAGAAGTGAAATTATTCACTTCTCTTGTATCATTGCTTAGAAAGGTCTTTCTGTTAAAACGTTGCTGTATAACGCTATTGTTTTTGTATTTTGTAAAACTACAGTACTTTGTCTTTATGTCTTTAGCCATTGCTACATAGTTTTACTGCAGTCTTCCCTTATATCGATAAGTATATCTTCAGTGGAGAAAACTGAAATTTCATACTCGATGGGGAGAGTTGTAAGCATATCTATAGCAAAGAAACTGAAATTTCATACTCGATGGTAAGAGTTGTAAGCATATCTATAGCAAGAAAACTGAAATTTCATACTCGATGGTGAGAGTTGTAAGCATATCTATAGCAAGGAAACTGAAATTTCATACTCGATGGTGAGAGTTGTAAGCATATCTATAGCAAGGAAACTGAAATTTCATACTCGATGGTGAGAGTTGTAAGCATATCTATAGCAAGGAAACTGAAATTTCATACTATGGGAGTTGCATATCTTACTGAATTATAGGTGAACATTGTTAGCAAATCTACATCCCGAAAGCTGTGAAGTTTTATACTCGATGGTAAGAGTTGTTAGCATATCTACAGCGAGAAAGTCTGAAGTTTATTAATAAATGATGAGAATATTAAACAAATCTATCTTTTCTCCTAAAACTGCATCCATAATAAATCTTTGGTCTCATGTGTTTTTGGTAATGTATCAGGGATCTTTAGGTCGCATCAAACCCGACCAGTTGCAGGTAATAAATCCACTTCTGATTCTGCTGCTGATTCCACTTTTTGAGAAGTTGGTCTATCCTATTCTGAACAAAGTTAAAATTCCAAACAGGTGAGATTTCTCATTATAATAGTTATTTTGTAAGTATAGCACATTTGTATATACAGTGTGTTCAAGATAAAAGTAGCCCCATTGATAAATCAAAAGTTGCTATTTACTATTTACTATTTGAACCGATTCTGACTAGCTCGTCCTTTCATCACATTTGTTCATCGCCCCTTCCCGCACCATAATTACATGTCATCACAAAAAGACTCGCTCATTTAACCTATACTAAGTCATAAGTGAACCATCTCATTTTCATAAACATATGTCATATTGGCTCCCTTGACAAGACTACTTTTATCCTGAACACCCTGTGTTACGAAACAATAGGTCTAATGGTTGAGACATGCATCAAGGTGTTACCACAGGCCAGTCTCCCACAAAGAGCACTAGCATTTAAATATAACTGCAACAGACCCAGAGAACAACCACGTAAATGATGGATCGACCTGGAGTGGAAAATTTCTGTTCAGGACAATCTATTGGTTGCTGTATGGCTCAGAAACTTGGCGAGTCACCAAGTTAAATACAAATAAGATTCAGACCTTTGTCAACGGATGTCTTCGGCGGATTCTCAGACTGAGATGGTATGACAGAGTTTCAAACACAGACCTGTGGATAAGAACCGGGCAGGAACCCATGATAACACAGGTCAAGAGGAAAAAATGACGATGGGTCGGGCATACCCTACGGAAGACACAATTGAGTGTCACTAGACAAGCACTTGAGTGGAACCCACAGGAAAACGAAAAGAGGATGCCCTAAGCAGACCTGGAGATGAAGTCTTCTTGATGAACTGAAGAGTGCTCGACTATCCTGGGAGACCGAGAAGAGTGGTGAACAACTGTTGAGGCCCTATGCCCCACGAGGAGTGGAGAGGAATAAGTCAGTATAAAATCAACATCTCATTTACTGTGGTTGATGGCCTATCCTGTAAAGGATATGCCATGATTTTCATTCATTCATTCAATACCCACTGGAATGAGTTCGAGAATTAGGCGTTAAGTGTGGACATGCCAGACAGTGTCGTCTTCGTGGTAGAGAGAGAAGATATAGTAATCAACTTCTCATGGGTATGGTGAACAAATGGACTTTAGGATGGCTGCTGCAGCGGAGGACAGAGCATGCATAGGAATGCCCAATGTGCTGTGACGTCGATCGCATAACATAACATAACATAATACCCATAATATCATATTTGTACTCATAACAGGCCCTTGCAGCGAATGTGTGCAGGAATGGTTTTCTGTAGTATAGCTTTTATTATTGCTGGATTTGTTCAGATCAAAATGGATGTAAGTATAGGAAATTAGATGCTAGCTGTATACCATTAACATTTTTAAAAATCTTACATGAAGACATCAGGGAAAAAGTGAAGACAGCATTAATACTGAGCTTCTTCAAGAAAAATCAAAAAAATAAATCATCAAAAGAACCCTTTCATACCTCGTGGTATATAGGTCAATACAGTGTTAGGCCTGTATTTTCATTGACCGTCGGCACACGATGGGTGATGTGGTCAGCATCACGCCGGCTGCCTTTACTTTCCCAGAGCATGTCTGGTACCCAGTTGAGGCTGGGTCGACCTGAGAGCCGTCGCGGTCGGGAAAATTCCACGCGCACTACGGGAGTTGAACCCAGACCACCAGCCTTTCAGAAGCGAGTTCACTAACAACTACGCTACGCGCTTTCCTTCTTCAAGAAACAACAAATTAAATGTTTTGGCCACATAAGAAGATTACCAACAGACAGTGCGCTCAAAGAGCAATGTTACTCTGATACAGTGGTAAAATGCTGTCCACGCAAAAGATGGACCTCAGAAATAACAGAGGGAGTGAAAAATGCTATTTATGAAGTGCAAGCTAAAGCCCATTCTAGAAATATCTTCTTATCCTGATGCTGTGAGGCAAGACATGACTAGAGTAAAGAAAGAAAGTAACTGAATAGTGTTTAGCAAGAATCATTATAACATCACTCAGAACAGGTTTATGGGTGCTCATTTCTCCTCTCCAGCACCATAATCAGGATAAAGTGACTGATCATACCTGTTTTATGTCGATTAATCACATGTCATTTGCCCATAACAAAGTGTACATATCTAGCAGTTCACAGTTTCAGCCCCATCTCCTTCACTCTAGCCAGATATTCAGATTTACATATGTTGACCTGCTTCCCTCATGGCCCTCATGGCATTGATGATGTCTGCACTATCCATTCTCTCTCTCTCTGCCTTTTTAACCCAGATTGGGGCATAGGTCCTCAACCAACTCATGCCAAGTCTTCCTATCTCTAGCTATCTCCCGCAGCTCCCTCCAACTCTTCTTTACACTTTTGATCTCTGCCTCCAAATCCCATCTCCATGCATTTCTCGGTCTCCCTTTCTGCGGGTCCCAGGAAAGAATGAAAATCGTGGCATATCCCAAAGGACGTAGCCATCAACCACAGTAAACAAGTCGTTGATTTTCTAGGCACCACTTATACGTTCAGTAGTTTGCCATTGCTTTCTGACGGTGGCGTCATCGTCCTTTGTTAAAATCAACGGAAACAATTTGCAAGCAAACTGTCCAGCGTGATTCGAACTCAGAACGTCGGGTTAATAGACCGAGTCACTAACCCCTAGGCCACAGACGCCACCCCCAGGAAAGAACCCTTCTTGTTTTATTTCCCTCAGGTTTTTGCATAGTGTGTCCTATCCAGTGTCAGCATCTTTTTTTAACCTGCACTATCCATTGCATGTCATTAACAGAACATAGCTGTATTATCCAGACAATATCCTCACTTGTTACTTTGCATGCCTGTATTGTACGGCAAATGACATAATAACAAAGTACTGTAGTTTTATTTTTTTTTAAATGACAATACACAGCAATGTTTCGACCAAAAGGCCTTTATCAAGCAAATAATATAACAGGAGTGGCGAATTTCACAGCACACTACATATAGACTACAACAGAGATGTATTCCAAAGGGTAGAAAATAAATTAAAAATCTGTGAATAAAAACAAATAACGAAATAAATGCCCAAAAAAAAACTAAAATCCTTTTAGTCACGGATTTTTTATTTATTGAATTAAATTAAATTAAATTAATTTATAAAATTAGAGACCCCCGTGCTGATGTAATGTTGAGCTAACCACGTGAATACTTGTCATATATCATACAAAAAATTGTTGTTGTTCCCTCTCTACAGAGTGGTAAAGAGTTTCCTCTACAAGATGAAAGTGGTCTTGTGTTTATGAACACTGCAAACTATACTATTCATATCCAATCAACATTTTACAACAATCAACTTCCAGCTTTTACGGTAATGCTAGATCTATTTAGAAACCACTTAGTTTTTATGTCTGGTCAATTATTTGGTTAGATAGACAACACATTGCAACTCAGGACAGGGAGTTATTGCAACTCGGGATGGGGAGTTATTACAACTCAGGATGGGTTATTGCAACTTCGGATGAGTATAACATTTCAACTCAGGTCAGGGAGTTATTACAACTCAGTGTCAGGATTATTGTTAACTCAGGACAGGGAGTATTGCAACTCGGATGGGAGTTATTCAACTCAGGATCGGGAGTTATTGCAACTCGAGATGGGGAGTTATTGCAACTAGGGACAGGGTCAGAGTTGTTGAAATAGCTTAGAAGGTTTCTATTGCTAAGTGATTAAGATGTTTGCCTGTCAGTCAGAAGGTTATGGGTTCAAATCTAAACCGAGTCAATGTGACATTTTCATGAGATCCCCAGGATTGTTGCAGGACGTTAAAGTTGTTCTTGGCAAAGATCAATTATATATCCCGATAAGAATTATCAAATTGGTCGTAAAGAACAGATGCAAACAAACAACAACAACAACGTCGCTGGAGCTACAGAGTTATTGCTTTGTGCAACACTCTCCACACTTCTGCCAACAGGGATGGAACTATATGTGGAAACTCGATACAATAAAGTCAGTCCTTTGCCGTTATACAATTTTTTTTTGGAGACAAAACCTAGATTTTTAGAGCATATTTTTTTCTACATAACAACGTACGGCAGTGAGGCACGGATTTATGATCAAACAGTTGAAAAATCTATTGACACCTTTGAATGCAAGTGCTATGAAAGATTTCTCAGAATACCATGGACAGAAAAAATAACAAAATTATGTACATTTTACAGCAGCTTAGTTGATGAGAGGTGGTTCATAAAGATGAGAACAATGAAATATTTTGGACATACAGAGCAACATGATTCTCTTGAGAAGATGATGCCAGGCAGATGGGGGAGAGGAAGACTAAGGAGAAGGTGGATGCAAGACGTTGTAGTTGAGTATGAATGCTGTAGACGCCGGGCACCTCAAGCAGGACAGGGAGGCAGCATTTAGATCTGCTCTCATGGAAGTCAACTTCTAACAAGGACAAGCTAGTTAATCCTAACAAGGACAAGCTAGTTCCTTCCTTCCTTTCGTTCGCTTGAAATATGTTTATATATTCAATGTTGTCTCTTGTATGAACTTGATGCTGCTAGTTTTGTAGTTAAGAATCTCATTATGTAAACTATCATTAGTGAAGACAACTACTTCTAGTATGAGGATGGAGGTTGAGTCCGTTACTGCTGCCCTCCATTGGATCTCTGGGACTTCATTTACTGGGGCTGTTGTTGTATCTGACTCTCAGTCGATTCTTCACAAGATCCAGAAGGGCAGGTTTCGGTATAAGTGGATGTCGTCTATAGAAGTTTCTAACCTTCAGAGGCTTATGTGGATATACTGTCCTGGGCATGCAGGTGTTTACGGTAATGAGAGGCGGACAGGCTTGCATCAACAGCATCGATTGTTCGGGAGTTGAAGATGGATAAGGGGATATTCTTCGGTCTCTTCGTGACTGTCTGTTGGACGAGGACTCTAAAATCGATGTTGAATCGGTCAAGCGATTTAGGCAGTTTGGTGTTACCCATTGTACAAGTCAATCTGGATGCCTGAGAGGCAGAGTGAGAGGTGTGTTTAATCAGCGAGCCACGGAACCATCAGTATGCATACTCTTTGATATCTGTTGGGGAGACTGAGCACCTATGAGTCTGCCCGGAATGCAATGACGTCAGTTTAGTAACCAATAACCAATCATTAGTGAAGGGTCTCTGTGGCATAGAGGTTATGTGTTTGCCTCTTGTTACAAAGGTACTCGGTTTGCTCCATTGTGGAGCCATTGTGATATTTTTCCAAAAAATCTTGATCTCAGTGAAGGTGAGATCGAGTTCCTAGTCCTTTTGGAGATGGACAATAAAATGTAGGTCTTGTTTTCAAGTTAAGCACGTAAACGAACCCTTGACCGTTTAAAATCGAGACGAGCAGTCTGGAAAGTTACTGCTTGGACAAAATTAATTAGTTTAGTTTAGTCGTCGGATCACCATCATTGCACGTCGAACAAATTAGTCCATAAGTGCTCCGATCTCTCCTCAGTATGTCCATCAGCGTGTGGCGACTAACGACACCGGTTCTTTGTTGGTTTACAATTCTTCTTTGTCTGCCAGCATAGCGTTCTTGTCGAGCTACACCACACTTAACTTTGAGTTCTTGCAGTCTGGTTAGTGTTGTGGATTCGCGCTATTACGTGAATCATGTCACGCCCTCTCCCTTAAGGTTAATTAATTAGAAAGATTAAAATAAAATTCCTACAAAATATTTTCAACATCTTCTAAATTACATCAGAGACCCTCACTGGTACTACAGAGTTCATGCACTGCCGCCGAAATCTTCATGTGTAAGAAAGATATTAGAGCACACATGGTTATTCACCAAAGTGCATTGATGAGTCCTATCAATTATTCAATCAGCAATGAAATGAAGTAGGGAAAGAAGGCAGAAACTATTTTCTTTATTGATTAAACCAATCCATATTGATCAGTTTAAAATGGAAGTATTTTAACTCTTTCCACGCTTTTAGCCGCACACTGCGCCACGGCGGAAGTCCATTGCACGCTATTAGCTGCACACTGCACCACAGAGTTGCTTCCCTTATAAGAAGTCTTTCTACTTCTACTGTTTTACTTATACTACTTTTCAACCTTGTTATTCTATTAGGTTGTCCAGTTTTCTTCAATTTAGTATGTAATAATATATATATATATGTTTATTTATTGACGAGTAGTTGGGATTTTTTTTTTTTTTTTTACCTCCCTTGAATTAACTGTTTGAAAATTGAGGCAATAACTCTGCGTGGAAAGAGTTAATATACTTTTGTTTGTGACTATATTTTCAGGCATCAGAGTTAATAAAAACAACTGATGAAAATACCACAATGTCTTTTCTTTGTGTCCGGCAAGGAATGATGACCACATCTACCGGAGAATTAACTGTACATCTGAAGAGAAATGAGGCATATCGGGTGGTCTTACATGAAGATGACACAACGGATTCATGTTTGGCTACTTTGGTGTGTTTTTCTGGTTGTCCTGATTTCTTTTTTGTCACTTTTCTGTATTTACACATTGTACAAAGTTGAATGTTAATGGAGCAGAGAGAGAGAGAGAAGTGTGTTTAACCAGTGAGCCACAGGAACAGTCAGTATGCATGCTTTTCGACATCAATTGGGGGAGACTAAGCACCAATGGGTCCACCCAGAGTGATGTCAATTAAGTTTAGTTTAGTTTAGTTGTCGGATCATCACTGCACGTCGAACCATTTAGTCCATAAGTGCTCCGATCCCCCCCTCAGTATGTCTCTCAGGTGTGGCGACTAACAACCCCGGTTCTTTGTTGGCTTGCTATTCTTCTTTGGCTACCATCGTAGTATTCTTGTATAGCTACACCACATTTGTCTTGAAATTCTTGCAGTCTGGTTAGTTTTGCAGATCAATAACATCTCTGTCTAAAGTCGAAGAATTGACTTCATTGCACCAGGTTTTACCCCATATGACTTGGTCCCTTTCCGCAGAAACAGCATGACACCTGCCAAGAGTAATGTACAAAGCACAAACTCAGTAGATCCTGCAACAGTCCTAAGGTATCTGGAAAAAATGCACTAGTGAACAGAAAAGCGCCGCCTTTCAAAATCAGTTTTATTTTTGTGCCAGGACACACATGCGTAAAGGGGCATGAACAGACTCATAGTCTTGTGGACATTGCTACTGTGGAAAGTGGATGAGCAATGGGCCAGACTGATATTCTTTGTGCTCTTAGAAAGATACCTGGAGATGGGAGTCTTCTTGAGGAACTCAGCGATGCTGGTCTATTCTGGAATTCTGGAATGCCTTAAAGAAAATGACAAGAGACTGAAAAAAATGGAGGACAACTTTTGAGGTCCTATGCTCCACACATCTGGCCTATGAGAGAGAGAAATTCCAGAGGACTGTTGGGGTGGCAAAGTTCTGCTCAGGATAAGCTATTTGATGATGATGATGCTCCACACGGAGTAGAGAGGAATAAGTAAGTAAATAAGATAGGGCATGTAAACTGTTCAAGAAATTATCATCCGAGTGGTTACCGGGTCCCAAATTTGGGGTGTAAAGAATAGAACCACTGTTACCTGCCACACATGTCGTAAGAGGCGACTAAGGAGGTTTGGCTGAAATCGGATGCATGTGTCCTAAACGTGTACAAGTCTATGCGTTTAGAGGCCTACCAAACCAATGTGCAACGTATACACGTTCTTGGCAAAGATCAAACATATCACAGAGTGATTAAAATTGGTCGTAAAGAACGAACGCAAAGAAGATGAAGAAGGAGAGGGTAGCTTCCCTAGGCCCTACATCAGTCGCCTCTTATGACATTCCTTGTAGGTTGCAGTGGTACTATTCTTAGCTTCCCTTACGGGCCTGGCACAACACAGGTGCTTTAATTATTAAGATATTATAATCGCAAACTAGTTGAAGAAAGATTGGTGCTTGTTATTTTGCACTTCCAACTGTTTCAGCAGCCAATGCTTAGCTACTTGAGGGCAAGCATATCTGTCCTTCTTTTAAAAAAAGTAAAAGTAAAGGAACCCTTTCATACCTTGTTTTGTATATAGGGCAATACAGTGTTTGGCCTGTATTTTTCATTGACCGTCGGCACTCTATGGGTGATATGGTCAGCATCACACCGGCCACCTTTACTTTCCCAGACCATGTCTGGTACCCAGTTGAGGCTGGGTCAACCTGAGAGCCGTTGTGGTTGGGAAAAATTCCACGCCCAGTGCGGGAGTTAAACCCGGACCACCGGCCTTGAGAAGCGAGTTCACTAACAACTATGCTACCGCGGCTCTCTGTCCTTCTTTTAAACCATCTTTATTCCATCAATCTCTTGCATCCACTTTTCTTATCTATTCTACTTCTTCTTCTGTATGAATGTTTTATTTCTGAACCTGCTAGAGGCACAGACAAAAATGACGACTGAACTCACAATTAACTCTTACAATACGCGTATTAAAACCGCCTTTTTACGTGCTGTTTTTACGTTTTAAGACGAAGATGTCCTTACAAAATTTGTTATAAATTTCTTACATTCAACAGCAGAGACAAACTGCATACACCAAAATGTGCGCAATTGAACGATCTATTACAAACACCCACTTGCTGTATTTGAATTTTAAAATACACTTAAAGCATTAAAGTCCTCTACAATATATTAACAACCGGTTAGAACCATATGGTCCGTGAAGTGGCTTTTCGTAAAATGGGAACTAACTTTATGGTCTGTCAGGTGGCGTTTCGTATTCTAAGAGTTAAGCAGCTGATAGATGATAATGCAAGTGATGATGGTGATGTTGTTTACACCGATGGGTTTGTACATCATGGTGAGAAGTCAGGCTAGCACACATGGTAAAGTTGTTGCAGAATGAAATTTAGCATATAGTACAACTACTTTCAGTATGAGGATAGAAGTTGAGGCAGTTACTGCTTCCTCCATTGGCTCTCTGGGACTCTGTTTACTGGGGCCGTTGTTTCTGACTCTTAGTCGATGCTTCAAAATATCCAGAATGTCAGGTTGAGGCTTGAGTGGATGTCATCTATAGAAGTTTCCAACCTCCAGAGACTCAAGTGGATCTACTGTCCTGGGCATGCAGTGGTTTGCGGCAATGAGAGAGTTTACATGCTTGCATCAAAAGCATCGATTGTTGGCGAGTTTAGGATGCTAGAATGGATAAGGGGGATGTTCTTCGGTCTCTTGGTGACCTACTGTTTGATGAGGACACTATATATATCTCTCTCTCTCTCTCTCTCTTTGTCTTTTTAACCCGGATTGGGGCATAGGTTCTCAACCAACTCATGCCAAGTCTTTCTATCTCTCGCTATCTCCTGCAACTCCTCCAGCTCTTCTTTATATTGTTGATTTCTGCCTCCAAATCTCGTCTCCATGTATTTCTCGACCTCTCCTTCTTTCGCTGTCCCTGTGGGTTCCAGGCAAGGACCCATCTTGTTATATTTCCATCAGGTTTTCGCAAAGTGTGTCCTATCCAGCGTCTTTTTTAACCTGTTCGTTCACTGGAATCTGTCTTGTTCTCTCAATAAGTTCCTCATTTGTGACCCTATCATACCATCTCAGTCCCTCTATTCTGCGCAGACACCAATAGATGAATGTTTGCAATTTATGCGTTATTGTTTTAGTAGTTCTCCATGTTTCTGAACCAGATGACACTATAATTGATGTTAATGTAATAGAGTGAAATAGGGAGTTTGGAATAACACGTTGTACAAGAAGAGCTAGAGGAGCGTCTGGCCGAATGGATTAGAGTGTGGCTCCCATGCAGGATACCCGTGTTCAATTCACGGTAAGGCCAAGGATTTTTTCTATTGTGGGCATAAATGAAAAATCATAACCTGTACAGCTTCTCTGTGACTGCACTAGCCATGCAGCCATTCAATTCCTCAGGTTCTCGTCCCACATGTCCTACACTGCCCTAAAAAGCGGTACAACAGGCAGTAACGACAAGTAGAGCTGAATGTTTGAGGGGCAGAGATAGAACTGTGTTTAACCTTCAACATCTGTTAGGGAAGAGTGAGCCCTTATGGGTCTGGCAGGAATGCTGTGTTGTCAGCTCAATAACCAATAAAGTCTCAGTATCATCGGCTGAGACTCATTAGACAGATAACAAAATAACACGAACATAGAAACAAAAACAAACTGCCTTATTTATACAAAATGAAAAGATAGTTAAAAGAGAAAGCTAAGCAACAAATAAAAAGGCAACAAGATATATCAGAGGAAAGGTTAGAACAAGACTGTGCTTGAATTATATAGCGAAACAGTGAATGAAGTGGTTTGGCCACTTAGTGAGAATGCGAACAGACCAAACTGTCTATGAAGCTTTCCACAACAGAATATCAGGAAGGAAGGCGAGAGGAAGACCGAGAAAAGGTGGATAGATAATGTTGTTGAATTCTGCCAGAGGACTAAGAAAAACATCACACAAGTCACCAGAGAAGCGCAAAACAAACACATAAAACCACGACACTGGGTTAACAACACAGTAACAGTGTGCTGACAAAAGTTGAATTCTGCCAGGGGACTAAGAAAACCATCACACAAGTCACCAGAGAAGCGCAAGACAAACACATAAAACCACGACACTGGGTTAACAACACAGTAACAGTGTGCTGACAAAAGAAGAAAGAAGAATGAAATATATAACTTATTGAACCAAATTTTAACATGTTAACAGATACTCAACCAAACACTGCTGGTAAGAACAATCTATAAACTTTTATCACAAATATATAAAATTTGATAACCATCATTTCAAGATTGTAAAACCAACAGATAAAATGTCATCATAAAATTATTGACCACAAACATGTAAATTTTAATTACCCAAATACAGACTGCTTAATTTAGTCTTCTTCAAATGCTCTATATTGATCACATGTTAATCACTCCTTGTGATTTGTATGTGATATGAGCCTAAGAGCAATTGTATGCTGTGCGGAAGCTACCCTAGTAAATAAAAAACATTGCAGATATCTGATGTGCTTGCCTACTTGTAGGTGCATAACTGGCACAATGTACAATCGCTCTTAGACTCAGATCCCATACAAAACACACAGAGTGGTTAACAATTGGCCGATATGGAGCATTTGAAGAAGAAGAAAATGATTAAAGAAATCCATTCACAGCAGAACATAACTACTCTGTTTCTAGGTTTTAATTGTTTCTGCACTTACAGTGAGAGATAGAGCACACCAACAAACCGTATCAAATATTATAAGGAAACGAAGGTGGAAGTATTTAGGTCATGTTCTTCGATCAGATGAAAAGAGACTAAATCGACAAGTCTTTATGTGGTCACCACTTGGGAAAAGAAAACGTGGAAGACCAAAGACCACTCTTCGAAGAACCATCCAACAAGAAAGTAAACTATTGGGATGTAAAACCATACAAGATCTCCAACTGCTAGCAAAGAACCGTATCACATGGAGATCTAAAACCTCTGCCTTTGGCACGAAAGGAACAAACTAACTAACTAACTCACAGTGAGTCTAGTGGAGGAAGGATGAGTATAGACTATTTATATGAAACATGGTCTTCAACACAATTTCATTGTTACATGTGTATCCGTATTTTGTCAGTTTCATGAAAAATTAACTGAGATTTTCCATAGATCCCTGATCTCAGTGTAGGTGAGATCAAGTTCCTAGTCCCATCCGAGACAGACAATAAAATGAATGTCCCGTGTTCAATTTGAGCACGTAAAAAAACCCTTGTCAGTTCAAAATCGAGAAGAGCAGGCTGAAAAGCAACAGCCCGGACAAAATTCATTAGAAAAAGATTTAAAATAAAATTCAAAAATATCTTTAAATTACATCAGGAACCCTAGCCAGTGCTACAGAGTTCATGCACTGCAGCTGAGATCTTCCTGTGTAAGAAAGAGCACACATGGTTACTCACCAAATTGATGATGGCCTTATTAATCAATCAATCAATCAATCAATCGATCAATCAAAAATTAACAAGATAGGTCTAAAGCGTCTAATGATGAAGAATTGACTTCATTTCAGTTTCAGTTTGGAATATCTTCATTGCACTCGGACATGTCCATAGGTGCTCCGATCTCCTTCGCAATATCTCCAACAGCGTCCAGCGACTGACCATACCAGTTCTATTTTGATTGATGAGCCTACTCGTATACCTGTTGTACCGTTCTTTTCTTGCCACACCAATCTTCAAACCCAGTTCTCACAATCTAGTAGTTGACGTGGATTGGTTTAGATGAAGGTCTTCTCTGCGGCCACGCTCTATGAGGGCGTTCACGATGTCAGCTCTGTCCATTGGCTGGCCCTCTGATATAGCGGCAGAGCCAGCCAGCCTGTCTGCTCTCTCATTGCCAACGACACCCATGTGTTCCGGAACAAAGACAAGTGTAATTCTGCAAATTGTTGACGCTTGCAGTGACTCAGTCCATTGTCTGCGCACCGAACCGGCCTCCACTTTTCGGATCATACTCAATGAGTCACTCAGAATGCACCAAGTTTCCTCCATAAAACTTGATCACTCTCAATGTTTTTGCATGGTGACACAAGGTATATATTGATGATCAATGTTTCTTATTCTTTTGTTGTCACACTGCTACCGGGCTGTTGCCCAGTGTCGTGGTTTTCTGTTTTGTCTTGTGCTGTTCTGGTGGCTTGGGTGATTGTTATCCTCTTTGACAGGATTCTGCTATGCCATCTAACCATCTTTTTCAAGGTCTTCCTCTCACCTTATTTACTGATGTTCAGTTGTAGAAGACTCTGAATACTGTGGAGTTTGAATGCATTCTTAT
Organism: Arion vulgaris; assembly: GCA_020796225.1. Lineage (NCBI taxonomy): Eukaryota > Metazoa > Mollusca > Gastropoda > Stylommatophora > Arionidae > Arion > Arion vulgaris. Next base: position 6,861,929 of record CM036774.1, read on the forward strand.
TAAGTGGCCAAACCACTTCATTCTTTGTTTCTCAGTATTTCAATGGTGGTAATTGCAGTGTGTAAGTTTTGGGTCATTATTTGAATGGTGGTAATGGCGATGTTTATGTTGATGGCCATTCTTTAAATGGGGGTAATTAAAATGTATATGTTAGTGGTTTGAAAAGAACTAGTTTTAGAATGCTATGAACATAATATGAACTTTTATTTTTATATACTAATTTCGTTTCATAGTATTCTGATAAAAGACTAAAAGATACAGATGGAAAGGCAACACTAAGGTTTGAAATATATTCAATATTTCTACCACATTGTTTTATATATTGCTGTCATTTATCACCATATATTACTATCACATTCTCTAAAAATATTCAATATCTACATTACAATGTTGTATCTATTGTTTTCTTCATTGAATACCTCACATGTTTGTCATAATTTTCTTCTTCATTGAACACCTTACATGTTTGTCATAATTTTCTTCTTATTGAATACCTACATGTTTGTCATAATTTTCTTCTTTATTGAATACCTTACATGTTTGTCATAATTTTCTTCTTATTGAATACCTCACATGTTTGTCATAATTTTCTTCTTCATTGAATACCTCACATGTTTGTCATAATTTTCTTCTTTATTGAATACCTCACATGTTTGTCATAATTTTCTTCTTTATTGAATACCTTACATGTTTGTCATAATTTTCTTCTTTATTGAATACCTCACATGTTTGTCATAATTTTCTTCTTCATTGAACACCTCACATGTTTGTCATAATTTTCTTCTTATTGAATACCTACATGTTTGTCATAATTTTCTTCTTATTGAAACCTACATGTTGTCATAATTTTCTTCTTATTGAATACCTTCACATGTTTGTCATAATTTTCTTCTTTATTGAATACCTCACATGTTTGTCATAATTTTCTTCTTTATTGAATACCTTACATGTTTGTCATAATTTTCTTCTTATTGAATACCTACATGTTTGTCATAATTTTCTTCTTTATTGAATACCTTACATGTTTGTCATAATTTTCTTCTTCATTGAACACCTTACATGTTTGTCATAATTTTCTTCTTCATTGAATACCTTACATGTTTGTCATAATTTTCTTCTTCATTGAACACCTTACATGTTTGTCATAATTTTCTTCTTCATTGAATACCTCACATGTTTGTCATAATTTTCTTCTTCATTGAACACCTCACATGTTTGTCATAATTTTCTTCTTCATTGAATACCTCACATGTTTGTCATAATTTTCTTCTTCATTGAACACCTCACATGTTTGTCATAATTTTCTTCTTTATTGAACACCTCACATGTTTGTCATAATTTTCTTCTTATTGAAACCTCACATGTTTGTCATAATTTTCTTCTTTATTGAATACCCTCACATGTTTGTCATAATTTTCTTCTTCATTGAATACCTCACATGTTTGTCATAATTTTCTTCTTCATTGAATACCTTACATGTTTGTCATAATTTTCTTCTTCATTGAACACCTTACATGTTTGTCATAATTTTCTTCTTCATTGAACACCTCACATGTTTGTCATAATTTTCTTCTTCATTGAACACCTCACATGTTTGTCATAATTTTCTTCTTATTGAATACCTACATGTTTGTCATAATTTTCTTCTTATTGAATACCTCACATGTTTGTCATAATTTTCTTCTTCATTGAATACCTCACATGTTTGTCATAATTTTCTTCTTTATTGAATACCTCACATGTTTGTCATAATTTTCTTCTTTATTGAATACCTCACATGTTTGTCATAATTTTCTTCTTTATTGAATACCTCACATGTTTGTCATAATTTTCTTCTTTATTGAATACCTCACATGTTTGTCATAATTTTCTTCTTTATTGAATACCTTACATGTTTGTCATAATTTTCTTCTTTATTGAATACCTTACATGTTTGTCATAATTTTCTTCTTTATTGAATACCTCACATGTTTGTCATAATTTTCTTCTTTATTGAATACCTTACATGTTTGTCATAATTTTCTTCTTTATTGAATACCTTACATGTTTGTCATAATTTTCTTCTTCATTGAATACCTTACATGTTTGTCATAATTTTCTTCTTCATTGAACACCTACATGTTTGTCATAATTTTCTTCTTCATTGAACTACACTACACATTTGTCATAATTTTCTTCTTCATTGAACACCTTACATGTTTGTCATAATTTTCTTCTTTATTGAATACCTCACACATTTGTCATAATTTTCTTCTTCATTGAATACCTCACATGTTTGTCATAATTTTCTTCTTTATTGAATACCTTACATGTTTGTCATAATTTTCTTCTTTATTGAATACCTCACATGTTTGTCATAATTTTCTTCTTTATTGAATACCTTACATGTTTGTCATAATTTTCTTCTTCATTGAATACCTTACCTGTTTGTCATAATTTTCTTCTTCATTGAACACCTTACATGTTTGTCATAATTTTCTTCTTTATTGAATACCTCACATGTTTGTCATAATTTTCTTCTTTATTGAACACCTCACATGTTTGTCATAATTTTCTTCTTCATTGAACACGTTTGTCATAATTTTCTTCTTCATTGAACACATGTTTGTCATAATTTTCTTCTTCATTGAATACCTTACCTGTTTGTCATAATTTTCTTCTTTATTGAATACCTCACATGTTTGTCATAATTTTCTTCTTCATTGAACACCTCACACATTTGTCATAATTTTCTTCTTCATTGAACATCTCACACATTTGTCATAATTTTCTTCTTCATTGAATACCTTACATGTTTGTCATAATTTTCTTCTTCATTGAACACCCTTCTGGTCAACCACTAGTGACAACTGTTATAAGAAAGAGAAGATGGAGATATGTTGGGCACACCTTGAGGAGAAATGATTAACGAATATCAAAGCAGGCATTGAAGTGGGATGCAATGGGTTAAAGAAAGAGAGGTCGACCTAAAGAGACCCTGAAACGAACTTTGCTGAGAGAGGCAGGAAATATCGGTCTCAGTTCCATGGAGGAGATTGAGCGTGTTGCCCAGGATAGAGCAGTATGGAGAAATTACTTGCAGGCCCTATGTAACGTATAACGGTACGAGAGGAATTATTATTGAACACCTTACCTGTTTGTCATAATTTTCTTCTTCATTAAACACCTCAGTTCTACAGTTCTAATGAAAATATAATTTTCTTTTTGTGCACTCACACTAGAATAATTATTTACCAATCTTTGTGAGTTGAACCAAAGAGTGCAAATGCAATGTTCTGAAATATTTGTTCTCTTTTTTTGTTCTAGCAAATCTGATTTTAAAAAAACAACCCACATATGTGCTTTTGAATATAAGTGTTACAGAAGAGTCCTTCATATATCTTGGACAGAGAATAAAAGAAATGGATCTGTCCAGAAAGAACTTAATATCAAAGACAACTGGCTGATACTACAAATAAGAATGAGTCAACTGAAGTATTTTGGACATATAAAGACACACAAAGTGTTGAGAAGACCATCATGGAAGGAGGCATCCCAGCAAAGAGGAAGATGATGGAGAAGACGGATTCAGGTTGTAACTGAAGGTTTGAGAATGATGGATGCAGGGGTGGGACATCTGGCCTATGAGAGAGAGAGAAATTCCGAAGGACTGTTTGGGTGGCAAAGTTCTGCACAGAACAAACTATTTGATGATGGGGTTGATATCTGAGTTTAACAAATATCTGACTTTAGTACTGACTATAAGTTCTGATGTTGATACTCTTCTGTGCCATGAAACCAGACGGTCAAGAATTACTCTCTCTCTGTCATCCTCTGTCTCATCTTTAACTAATTTTGTCAGTGGTCACTGTGTTCTAAACCTCCCTTTCTCATTACATGTCTGAACAATTATGCCTATCTCATATATTGAAAAGTTATCTCTGAACCTTAACCTCTTACAGCAACATTAGTCAATTTAGCAGTTCTTAGTATTCTTCTGTAAAATCACTTGTCTGTGTTTAACTCTTTCCACGCGCAGTTATATCCTCAATTTTTAAGCAGTTAATTCAAGGAGGTAAAATTTAAAAAAATTTAAAAAACCTGATCCCAACTACTTATCAATAAATAAACATATATATATTATTACATACTAAATTGAAGAAAACTGGACAACCAATAGAATAACAAGGTTAAAAAGTAGTATAAGTAAAACAATAGAAGTAAAACTAGAAAGACTTCTTATAAGGGAAGCAACTCTATGGTGCAGTGTGCACTAATAGCGTGCAACGGATTCCGCCGTGGCGCAGTGCTGCTTAAGTGTGGAAAGAGTTCATGTGTATTATTTATATTTCAGTATAATCAATCTGGTGGACAGTCCTTATAACATCACAGTTTGGATCAAACCATACAAAAAGGGTCAAGCACAAGAAGTTGAATCACTTAATGTCTCCATTTACCCAGATAAAGATTCTCATTTCTTCACAGTGGAACCAGGCCAGTATGTTGGTTTAAAGTATTGTAGACAGAGATAAATGTTATAGTTGGAACCAGTCTAGTATGTTGGTTTAAAGTATTGTAGACAGAGATAAATGTTATAGTTGGAACCAGTCTAGTATGTTGGTTTAAAGTATTGTAGACTGAGAGCAGTGTTATTGTTTTACGGGACTGATTTCCACAGGGGGTTTCTGTGGCTGAGTAGTTAAGCTGTTGCAGTGTGTTCTGAAGGCTGTTTATTTGAATCCAGACTGCACTGTTCTGTTCACAAGTGAAAGTTTTCCAGAGATCCCCTAGGATTGTAGCCAAAGCTACAGAATTCATGCTATGTGCAATACTATTGGTAGGGGGCATGCCACTTCTGCAGAGATGGACCAAGCCATATGGGGTAAAAACCTGGTGCAATGAAGTCAATATTTCGTATTTAAAACCTTCTAAAACAAAATCTCCACTACAATTTGAGCAGAGTTATAGGTACACAGTCTCTTTCAGCATATTATGAAGGGTATTCATTCTGATAATTATGTAGCTCAAATGTTTACAGATCATTTGAAGTGCAATCTAAAGTTGGTGCCAAGTTGATTATATTTTTTTATCTTCTTAATTAAGTGTTGAATGTTATATGATGTCCGGAAGATTCTTCTTCTCCATGGTCAGATAAATGGAATACAATATTTGGAACAAAGTGTTTAAAGGGTTTTAAAGCCGAATGATTAACTTCATTGCACCGGGTTTTACCCATATGGCTCGGTCCCTCTCCGCAAAAATGACACGCCACCTGCACAGAGTATTGCACACAGCACAAACTCCCTAGTTCCAGTAGCATTCCTAGGAGTCTCTGGAAAATTTACCGGAACAGCCCGTTCGATTAACCAGACTTCGACTCAAGGCAAGGGCTTATCAGGCCTTGGCTAGCTTTCCGTGCCATACTCGCTTCAGTTCGGTCCACACCTAAATCTGAATCTGGCTTTTCTCATCCACGAATGCGCGAGGATATCACGTGTCACACGCTCACAGCTCAGGCCAACACCCACTGCAGAGACCCCAAGGAACAAAGTGACAACTTGCAAACACATGCAGATACTATGACATGACATTGGGCCGAAGAACGAGAGTCTATGCATTGTCTCACGCCATGTTGGTACATTCGTCAAACTGTGCTCTGTCCTTCTCTTAATAGTTCTTCCCAACCTATATATCATTCTTATCTTCTTTCCGCTTGCTATACTGCAGTGAGTGTCTGTTGCTTAAGGGTAGTGAGCTCGATCTCAACCGAACGCACCTGGTTCAAACTCTGTGATGGGCAAGTTTTAAGCAAATTAGCTCCCTTGATTTTTACTAACGATGAAAATAGACCTCACCGTTCAGAAAACAATGGTAAACTACTGAACATATAAGTGGTGCCTAGAAAATCGATGACTCGTTACTGTTGTTGTGGCTAAGTCTTGTAAAGGATATGATACGATTTTAATGTTTCATACCGCAGATGAATAGATAATTATAGCAGGATATTTCGATTGGCTGCACATGCTTTCATACTAACAAAATGTTTATGTTTCTTATTTTACTAACTTCTTTCATTTCAGATACCAGCTGTTTTATCCCTCTCGTGATCCTGAGTCTTTCAACATTACTTTCATAGCAGTAGAGCCCATCTTAAACTTTGGTATTGGATCTGTTCAAACAGTGATATTGAGTGGCATACATAGCAATAACTCATCTACTATTCAGGTATATTTCAATAAGTAGTCTAGCATTAGTAGGGAAACAGACATAATATTCGACCCGTCTGGTGCCGGGCCCGCAAGGGAAGCTAAGAATAGTACCCCTGTGACCTACAAGGCATGCCGTAAGAAGTTGCTGATGTAGGACCTAGGGAAGCTACCCTAGTAAATAAAAGCATCACAGAAATCGGATGTGCTGGCCTACTTGTAGGCGCATAACTGACACAACGTACAACTACTCTTAGGCTCAGATCACATACAAATCACACAGAGTGGTTAACAAGTAGTCGATATGGAGCGTTCGAAGAAGAATACATAATATTGTAAGCTAGTCAAAACAAGATTAGAAATAAAAATCAGAATAGGGCAGGCCAAAGCTGTATGTTTTAAAAAATGAGAAGCATTATATACAACTGGTCACTCTCAGTTGTGGTCAGAATGAGAGTTATTCAGTGCTACATAGAGTCAATACTTATATATACGGATACAAATCCAACTTACCAATAGACTTGATGAAAAATAGGTTGAATAAACAAATCCAACTGCTCTCTTTATATTGGTAATCCATTTATGAATACATAAACAATAAGAAAATTGTGAATGGAGGCATTGTTTATTAACTGTTTACAAACTAACACCTCTTGTTTGTTTTGGTCACATGGTATTCTAGAATGGTAAACTCCATTTCAGTTCTACTTCTAGCATAAGACACGATGATATGTATTCGTTATCATTAACACTTCACTTTTAAGTAGTTTTCAGCGGGTTCAATTCCGGGCTGCAGAAAAGCCACAGGTTCCCCAGATTCATGGTGTCGTGGCTTGAACCGAAGGGTTACGATGTCCATGGCACAAGCCAAGAGCTGAAAGCTCAAGTGCTTCTGGGTAAAAAAATAAATAAAAAAGTAATTTTCAGTTAATATATAAGTCTGAATAGGAATGAAAAGTTATGGAAAAGCAAAACGAAATATGTCAAAATAATCTTTAAAGCGACAAATGGTACGCAGTTTTCTATTATTTATTCGTTTGTCTTCATTCTGTTTGTGTTTCTTCATTCTGTTTTGTTTCTTATTCTGTTTGTTTTCTTCATTCTGTTTGTGTTTTTCATTCTGTTTGTTTTTCTTCATTCTGTTTGTTTTTCTTCATTCTGTTTGTTTTTCTTCATTCTGTTTGTTTTTCTTCATTCTGTTTGTGTTTCTTTATTCTGTTTGTTTTTCTTTATTCTGTTTGTTTTTCTTCATTCTGTTTGTTTTTCTTCATTCTGTTTGTTTTCTTCTTTTCATTCTGTTTGTTTTTCTTCTATTCTGTTTGTTTTTCTTCATTCTGTTTGTTTTTCATTCTGTTTGTTTCTTATTAGGTATCTGCCTTACATTTTGTAAGTCTGAAAGAAAACGAATTGTCAATGGCATGGCTGATCCCTCAATACTTTGTCATCACAGTGGGTGAAATTCTGTTCTCAATAACAGGATTGGCTTTTGCCTACAGTCAGGTAAGATTATTGTTAGTTTTATGTATATTCCAGATATAAAGGAGTATATATTTTATTAGATTGTGGTTTGGTGTGAACATTTTGACAGATGTAAAGTCAACACTCCAAACACTTGAGTTCAGAAAATTGTCAGGTGTATGTCTAAACTATGCAACAGATCATTAGAAAGTCACAAATACTAACACAGGACACTATCCAATTCATGACTGGAGTGCTATGATAATAGTCTTAATATAATTGATAACTGTCAACTCCATGTCCGGAGTGCTATGACGATAGTCCTCATATAAATGATAACTGTCAACTCCATGTTCGGAGTGCTATGGTAATAGTCCTCATATAACTGATAACTATCAACTAGATGTCCGGAGTACTATGATAGTCCTCATATTACTGATAACTATCAACTTCACACTCCACATACACCGTACAAGTACCTCAGATTGCAGAACACATACTTGTAGATTGCTCCGAAGATTATATACTGAGATTTACTTCCTAGTATTTTCTCTGGTACCCAATTGAAACTGGGACAACCTGAGAGCCATTTATATACAGGAAAATCCCACTCCAACTAAGGATTGAACCGAGACCACTCATCTTTGAAGCAAATGCACTAACCAATGTGCTACAGTAGTTTTCGTGTATGCTGAAAGGGGACATCATTAGTTGAAAATGACAGTTACTGGACAATATATTTATGTAATGAATATTAGTTTAGTTTAGTCGTCGGATCACCATCACTGCACGTCGAACAAATTAGTCCATAAGTGCTCCGATCTCTCCCTCAGTATGTCCATCAGCGTGTGGCGACTAACGACACCGGTTCTTTGTTGGTTTACAATTCTTCTTTGTCTGCCAGCATAGCGTTCTTGTCTAGCTACACCACACTTAACTTTGAGGTCTTGCAGTCTGGTTAGTGTTGTGGATTCACCGCTATCACCTGAATCATGTACACGCCTCTCTCCCTTAAGGAATTTATAATATCAGCCTGGTCCATTGCTCGTCCGCTTTGGACAGCAGCCATACCTGCAAGCCTATCCGCACGCTCATTTCCCCTTACACCTGCATGCCCTGGCACAAAATAAAACTGATCCTTGTCAGCTTAGACCTCCCCAGCGATTCTATCCAATGTCTCCTAGCCCATCCTGTTTCAATCTTCCTGAGCATACTCATTGAGTCACTGAGAAAACATGCATGGATAAAAGTCTGTGATTCTAGCCAAATCATCGCTTGGTAACCGCCATGATTTCCATAGTGAGACTGCTTGTAGTCACGGCAAAACCACCACTGTCTTCCTTCACAACATCACCTCCGACCTGAGCAGTGAAAGCCCACGAGCTCCGCACATGTCGAATCACCGAACCATCCGTATAAATGATTACATCATGCTCAGATGCGTTCTCAGAAATTAATGCCTGAACCTCTGCCTCCACAACAAGTGGGTTGCGTTGCCTGCATTCTTTATCAAGTTCGATGCATACAGAAAAGGATGTAGCGATTGCTCTTGGCACTGGTATCCATTCTTCACCGGGATCAATGTCTTCAAGTGTACACACCTGTTCAATACAGTCCTCGGCCTGACCCATCCAAGATTTTCCTCTTTTTAACCTTTCCTTTTTGTTTCTTTATTTCCAAGTGCAGAGGATGTTGTGTGTCAGCATTGACTCAAAGGTATGCTTGTGCACGGCTCATCAGTATTCTATACTCCATAGTAGGATAGTCAAGGAGATAGCGCATCGCCCTGCACGACGTGTCTTTAGTGCAACCAAGTATAATGCGCATCGCCTCGCTCTGTATTCTTTCCAGTCGTTCTATCTGACTATGACTGAGAGTCAGGATCGCCAGCGCATACTCAAGCACAGAAAGGACCAGACCCTGGTATAAAGACAAAGATGGCGCTGTTCACAATCCGCGCAGCCATTACCCTCATCGCCAGCAAACCTTTCCTCGCCTTCATTATCAAACATATGTAATGAATATGTTTGTTGCTATTATCCATTCTCAGGCACCCACATCAATGAAATCAGCACTACAAGCAGCCTGGCATCTATGTGTAGCTGTAGGGGACCTCATTGTAGTCATTGTTGCAGAGACACAGCTAATGCCCACACAGGTTAGTTTTATATTTGAATAGATGTTTATTTGAAAGATTGAAAATAAAATTCCTACAAAATATTTTCACCATCTTCAAAATTACATTGGGGACCTTCGCTGGACCTTGTGCACTGCCACTGAGACCTTCCTGTGTAAGAAAGAGATTGGAACACACATGGTTACTCACCGCAATCGCCAGAGTGGTTAGCCGGGCCCAAATTTGGGGTGTAAAGAATAGAACCACTGTTTCCTGCCACACGTGTCGTAAGAGGCGACTAATGAGATTTGGCTGAAATCGGATGCACGTGTCCGCTAGGGAATGCTAACCCAAAACAAATGCTTGCAGAAAATGAATGCACCAGGTCGTAAGGCGCATACCATGGTGCAACGACCCCTCACAATGAGGAATGGGATAATGGATTCTAGGGTCGCCAATCTGCCTCGGAGATTTAGCCACGCAGTAAGAATGTCAGACCTACCATCACGAGTGGCCAAAACTTACTGCAGGAAGAGGTCGGCACAAACAGGGAAGCAGAAATCCTAGGAATTATATCCTACAGAACTGCTCCCAGTATCCAGACTTGAGAAGAAGGAGGTGACCCACTTACACCAGCGTCCAAGACAAACTGTATGGCGTGGCTGATAATCTGAGGCAGACGGCTGCCTTTATTAGAGAATACGAAATCCCGATCTAGTGAGAACGCAGAAGAAGAAAAAGAACTCACCACAGTGCAATGATGATGGTCCTATCAATCAATCAATCACTCAATTTAATAGTGAACCCAGTAGTAGCAGCTCGACATAATCTTAACTGCTCCATGTGGAAGATTATGTCTGCAATTGTCACTCAAAACTGATTTCTCTTTTATGCCTTCCTCTTGTGGGATGATGAAATTCTGAATAAAATTTACATCTATATGGTCATTTTGCTCTGTTCAACAGGTGCACAGTCCCATTCAGTTAACTGATAGTCCCAGCAACAGAGCACATGCACAGTAACTCTGGCAATTTTTCTTCTTCTGCCTCGCCCTATGAATTCAAGATTGATTCTATATCAATTTCCCAGTTAGCTTATCCTCAATAATACCACTATTGACTATGACAGCAATTGAACCAACTAGAGTTAATGATTGCTGTCAGCTCTATGCGTCCATGAAATGTTTTAGTCAGAGAAATCATGGAAGTATATGGTTATGAAACATATATGTGCTTTTGAATATAAGTTTTACAGATGAGTCCTCCGTATATCATGGACAGAGAAGAGAATAAATAGATCTATCCAGAAAGAAGTCAAAATCAAAGAAAACTGGCTGGTTCTACAAATAAAAATGAGAAAATTGAAGTATATTGGACATATAAAGGGACATTAATGGTTGGAGAAGACCATTGTGGAAGAAGGCATCCTGGTAAAGAGGAGAAGATTAAACCACTGAGAAGATGGATTCAGGATGTAATTGATGGTTTGAGCACGATCACTCCAGATGTGGGTCATCTGGCCTATGAGAGAGAGAAATTTCAAAGGACTGTTAGTGTGACAAAGTTCTACTCAGCACAAGCTATTTGATGATGATGAATATTGTTATTATTTAGTTAACCCTTACTGAAAAAGGGTTTCTTTTTCTATTTCTATTAAATTTTTCGTTTGCCATTTCATTATGTCTGAAAGCCACAGTAGTAACTCAGAAGTTTTGGCACTTGACTTTTAGACGTCTTGGTTCTCTCTCTCTCTCTAACTCTCTCTTAATCGTTCTTTTTCCGCCATGTTTATCATTCTCATTGTGATATATACACAGTCTTTGCCAAGAACGCAATTTTACGTCACATTGTTCAGTACCTTTTGGAGCTCTAGTGGTTGTTCTTCGGTGAAGTGTCCGATTTCAACCAGCATTTACTGGGTTCACTCTCCGTCAACCTTTGACTGTCCCCAGCCAAAACTTACAAGGTAGCAGTTGCTACTTTATTTTAGGGTAGCGACCCTTAGACGACCTGCCATCCGGGTTGTTGAGCGTCATCTGCCCAGAAAACCTGTCTTTTTCTGGACTACTTGATTTTCTTGCCGTCCAGTTTTGTGTATGGTTTACTTGGCTAGTCTTTGATTGTCCCCAATCAAACTACAAGGCAGCTGTAGTTCCTCGAGCGAAACATGCACTGGCTTCAGCCTCTGCTGGGCTCTCCAGTTTTTCTGCACATTTGGGTGGTCCGCTCACCCTCACACCTGCCACGCCCTCTCTTCGCCACACCATCTCTTCGCCACACCATCAGCGCAGTGCACGTTTGTCCACCGATGGACCCACCTGTGCTTCATCCACTTGCATGCTCGCTCTGCCCTGGTGCCTGCCTCACCATCTCCATCAATTCTCACCGTCCTCACATTTACCTCTGGGCTGTTCGAACCCGGGGCTTAACTCGGGCCCCCACCTCAGGGCTCCGAGTTTCGCCTATGTGGGCTCACGTGCAACTCATCTCGGCCCAAGTTTCGCTTCACGTCTCTTCTCTGGATGCACCCCTCATCCCTCTATGGTTTTCCGTTCAGCTTTTCTTCCATCAGCCGGGAGAGACAAGAATTTATAGTCATTCTGGGATTCCGTTCGTCTGTGTTGCGCCTTTGACCCCAACATCTTGGTTCGATCCCCAGTTGAAGTGGAATTTTTCTGTCTAGGAACGTCTCTCCTGTCGATACAGCCTCATTTAGGTAGGGAAATACTGGGAAATAAAGACGGTCGGCGTGATGTTGACTACATCACCATAGTGTTCTGTTAGTGAAAGTTAAATATAAGCTTACCACTGAATTCCTCGATATACCACAAGATATAGAAACATATTTAAAAAAATTTAATTATGTTAATATCTTATCAGTTATGTCAGATGTTTCATCTGCTACATTATGACAGTAGACGGTACCATCTGTAACTGTTAAACCCACTGTCTTGTGGGTGGGGGACTCGGGAGAGCTAATGACTATTGGAGTAAACACTGATAGAAAATCCTCACTGCCTTGTTGGTCAGCATGGTTATGCAGAAGGCTAGAAGAGAAAACACTGACCATAAATCTGGAGGAGAGACCTAAAACAGTTGATGGTAATGTGTGTATTTCATTCCATCCTCTGGCATCCCCTGCAAACCCTGGGTGATTCCAAACGTATGAACTTTGTCTTTTTTTGGATGAAACAGTAGGGTAGAGAAGGGGTTTGTGCAAAATGGGCAAGGCACATTCCCCATATCAGCTGCTCAAGCTAGACATAAATGGAGAGGACACTTCATCCTTGCTTTTGTCTCAGACACAACACGGAAAGCAACTTTTAATTGAGCGCATGTAAAGACGAAAAAGGCCACATATCTCTTATATATCATATATTAATATCTTATGTCTCGCTTCAATCAACTCACAACAAAGTATTGTTTGCACTTTCAATTTGTTTCATATCTAGTCGGCAGAGTTTTTCCTGTTTGCAGCTTTAATGGGACTAGACATAATCCTTTTTGCTGTTATGGCGTACATGTACAAGAATAGACCTTCTATTGCAGACATTGATAATGAGGTTGACACTATGAATTTGATAAATTGCAACACCGATACCAATGACATTGCCCTACATGATACTACCAGCAGAAAGAGGATTAAATAATTACAGTTTAACCTGAATACATTCATTTAATAAATTTATTTTGTTTATTATCTGTGATAAGTTAGAGACATATGCTTCAGATGTCCTGAAAATTGTTCAGTGTTATTATATCATTCCAATACCAACACAAGATGACTGCTATAATATGAGCAGATTAAATAAAAAAAGTTGTCATTCTGCGCCTCAGAACAGGACACAATCGACTCCTCAGCCATATGTATACAAAATTCAAGATGGACAATTCAGCCATGTGCACATGTGGACAGACACCCCAGGCTGCAGAGCACATAATTCAAGACTGCCCTGAATATGATATACCGAGGCAAACTCACTGGTCTAGTGAAACAACACTGGACAGAAAACTACACAGACTTCTGTATAAGCTACAAAAGATAGTTAAGTACATACAAGAGACAGTGTTGAATATACTTGTATTAAACAATATTTCATGGGTAAGAAAGAAAGGATTATATCATTTATTATTTGTTGATAATAGCATAATACCTTGTTCTTCATGTCACAGTGATAACAAAGAAGCTATGCTACAGGGATAAATTTAACAAGATTTATCAGCAAATATATTTAAAGTGATATTATATTATATATGATTATTATATAATATATTATAGATAATTGTCTACTAAACTGACGTCATTGCACTTCGGGCAGACCCACAGGTGCTCAAATCTCCCCCAACAGATATTGAAGAGTATACATACTGATGGTTCCCATGGCTTGCTGATTAAACATACTCCTCATTCTGCCCCTCAGGCATCCAGTTCTACTTGTACAATGGGTAACTCTAAATCGCTGGATCGATTCAACATCTATTTAAGTGTCTTCATCCAATAGACAGTCGCGAAGAGACAGAATAACATCCCCCTTATCCACCTTCAACTACGCAACAATATTATAGATAAGAATCCAATAGACTGCTAAAATTATGAATGTGGAGATGTTGAGTGAGGCCAAGACACAGAAAAACTTATTATCAATATAAGAAAGAGGCAGTCATCATTTTTTGGGCATCTGATGAGAAGGCGAGGTTTAGAACACATTGTGACAACCAGTAAAATTGAAGGGAGATGAGACAGAGAAAGATATGGAGAGAAAATGCCTGACTGACTTCATGGCACTGAAGAGCGTCAATATCTGAGATGATTGCAAATACCATGGACAGAGATTTGTGGAGATCCATGACTGCCAACACCAGCCGGCACGGTATCTGATGATATTTTAAGTTGAAAATATTGTTGGCACTTTTTCATCTCTGTGTAGATAATAGGGTTCTAAGTTGTGCTCTCAAGAGGTAAATATTACAATCCCTGGCACTGACTCACATAGCTTGCAAGATCGGTCTTTAACATGGCTTGCAAGATCAGTTTACACCAAGAATGGAAAGTTTCACAATTGTTGTATAACATTCCAGGAACATTATCGCCACCTCGTGCCCTTGTGTAGCACATCAGGTGTTGAGTTCTTATCTTCTCTGCAGTATGTTTCTCCTTTTTCCTAATTCCACACTTGAACTTCCACCTTCGTTCACTGCCTATTCCCAATAATCAACTTCAATAGCTGTGTCGTGCATATTCATCTTGCACACATCCTTATACCATAGTAGAGGGCACTCCAAGATCTCTCCAACCCATATGCAATTCCCAATTTCTTCTTCGAATGCTTCATATCGACCACTTATTAACCACTCTGTGATTTGTATGTGATCTGAGCCTAAGAGTGATTATACATTCTGCCATTTATGCGCCTACAAGTAGGCCAGCACATCAAATTTCTGCGATGCTTTATATTTACTAGGGTAGCTTCCTAAGTCCTACATCAGTCGTCTCTTATGACATGCCTTGTAGGTCGCAGTGGTACTATTCTTTTCTTCCTTGGACCCCCACACCACACAGGCACAATTCCCCACATAGGGGGTCTTTTGGCATCCTACTATATTCCATCCCTTGAATGTGCTTCAACCATATCAGACTACAAATACTAAGCATGCAAAATAATGATATAATACTTGTTTTACACCTTATTGTTGGTGATTGTCTCTTGTCACTTTCCAAATGACTTTCCAAATGAAATTCCTAATACATTGATAGAGTCTTTCAGAAAAGAGGAGTTCGGATCTGATCTAATATAATTTATATCAATTGTAATGTTTTATTTGATCTCAATTGTAATGTTTTATTTGATATCATTTGTAATGTTTTAATTGATCTCAATTGTAATGTTTTATTTGATATAATTTATATCATTTGTAATGTTTTATTTGATATCATTTGTAATGTTTTATTTAATATAATTGATATCATTTGTAATGTTTTATTTGATATCAATTGTAATGTTTTATTTGATATCATTTGTAATGTTTTAATTGATCTCAATTGTAATGTTTTATTTGATATCATTTGTAATGTTTTATTTAATATAATTGATATCAATTGTAATGTTTTATTTAATATAATTGATATCATTTGTAATGTTTTATTTGATATCATTTGTAATGTTTAATTTGATATAATTGATATCATTTGTAATGTTTTATTTGTATGGCCTTTTCATCTTACAGAGTCAGTAGGCAAGGTTTCTGTGACAACTGAGTTTTGCTTCTCTTGTTGTTCAGCTCATAAGTCTCTTCTCAAAGACTCTGCCCTTCGTAATTTGGCTTTCCACACAACTCTGTCATCAGCTAGTCCCTCTTGTGTCTCTGTAACTGTTGCTTACCGTGTTGTGCTAGCGAAAGAAAGATGAAGTGTCTTCTCTTTGTGCCTAGCCTGGCAGCTGATGGAGAATGTGCCTTGCCATTTGCACAAACCTCTCTACCCTACTGTTTCATCCAAAGGAAAGACAAAGTCTATACGTTTGGAATCAGCAGGTTTGCAGGAATGCTGAAGATAGCAAGAATACATAACCATCAACTGCCTTAGGTCCCTCCTCATTTTGGTAAGTTTATCCTCTAGCCTCTGCATTACTTGACTACAAGAGAGTTGATCTGATTTAATATAATTGATATCAATTGTAATGTTTTATTTAATATAATTGATATCATTTGTAATGTTTTATTTGATATCATTTGTAATGTTTAATTTGATATAATTGATATCATTTGTAATGTTTAATTTGATATAATTGATATCATTTAATGTTTATTAATATAATTGATATCATTTGTAATGTTTTATTTAATATAATTGATATCAATTGTAATGTTTTATTTAATATAATTGATATCATTTGTATGTTTATTTGATATCAATTGTAATGTTTTATTTGATATAATTGATATCATTTGTAATGTTTTATTTAATATAATTGATATCATTTGTAATGTTTTATTTGATATCATTTGTAATGTTTAATTTGATATAATTGATATCATTTGTAATGTTTTATTTGATATAATTTATATCATTGTAATGTTTATTTAATATAATTGATATCATTGTAATGTTTATTTAATATAATTGATATCAATTGTAATGTTTTATTTGATATAATTGATATCAATTGTAATGTTTTAATTGATATCATTTGTAATGTTTTATTTGATATAATTGATATCATTTGTAATGTTTTATCTTTAATTCATGGTTTTTGGGAATTTTATCAAATTGGTTGTTTGTGAACTTTTAGCTTGGCAATATTTTACTTGTTTATAATGAAGCAAAAGTTGAGCAGAATCCTAGACTATTTATTATTTGGTATTTAGAGATATTGCAAGTGGTCATCTCAAAGTTTATGACACTTGAATTTGTTGTGCGACTTGATGTTGAAGACACACAAATATCTTGTTTGTAATTTGATGTTCTTACTGCTATAAAATGTATTTACTTTATTTGGACAATTTTGAAAAACAACTGTCTTGAAGTGAGCCTAAAGGATTGAAATTTAGAGAATAAGGTACTCAGTTGGTATATATATATATATATAGTATTCTCCAAGGTGTATTCCTGAGAGAAAACTTTTTGATGTCATCATGAAAAAAATAAAGATAACAAAGACAATTGGGTTACATGCATAACAAGTTTATTAAAGACTATTTAGCTGAAGAAGATAGGACCAGAGACACAGTTAAAGACATGAGGAAAAAAAAAAAGAAATTATTCTTGGGACATTGAGTCTCCTTTTACACAACTCGGCTATTTCTATAATTAAAAAAATAAAAAAATCAATTGCATAAAATGAAAGAGCAGTTTTAGCTCTGAAACAAACAAATCAAGGCACCTAAATTTGTAAAACAAACATTAATTTAAAAAAAAAAAAACAGTACATTAGTAGTAGTCAAGTAGTACACCTACATTTTGGGTTTCATTTAGTTAGGGACAAAAAAAAATATTACTTCCACAATTGAAATTATTATTCTCCCCCCCACTAAAAAATTTGTTTGTTTTCTTTCTTTGATATACAAGTTTGAAAATCTGAGAGTAAATAAAAAATTAAGCATATATTAATTATAACAACAAACCTATGCACTACAACAGTACACAAATATTCTGGAGACTATTATATTATAAGAGAATAATTAATATGTGATTAACAGAACATGTATGTCACAGACAAGTAGAAGGAACAACTATACTGTCTATATAAATAGCATGCCACAACATCATCTCCATTTCAGTAATCAGAGAGAGAGAAAAAATTTCTCAGCAGGTCTGAGGTGTCTCCTGGTGATTTTTCCCCTTCATGTTCTGGTACATTTACACACAAATTTGTTTGCTTAATGTTTCCTTGATGTGTCAGCTGTATCACTGACGTTTTATTGATGTGCCAGTGCACTTATGTCAGCTGTTTGATTGTCAGCTGTATGTTTCTTGATGTGTCAGCTGTATCACTGACGTTTCTTGATGTCAGTATCATTGAGTTTCTGATGTGTCAGCTGTATCATTGTTCATGCGCTTTCTCTTCGATGTGCAGCGTATCACTGACGTTTCTGATGTGTCAGCTGTATCATTGACGTTTGATGTGCAGCTGTATCACTGACGTTTTCTTGATGTGTCAGCTTTTACTGATCGATTCAGCTGATTTTCTTGATGTGCAGCTGTGATACTATTTTGATGTGCACTGTACTTCCATCAGAAATGCTGATATATATTATAACAATTATGCAATATATTAATTATATAAGGCATGATTATATTTGCAGAGTTACACAAAACCAACAGGAACCAGCAGTTATATAATATATATATATATATATATATATATATATTATTAAGCTATTCCTCTCTCCCTCTTTCAAGATAAAAGTAGCCCAACTGGCAAACTTTGATTTGTAAATAGGGCTACTTTTATCTTGAACACCCTATATAAACATAACCGGTTTGATAAATTTCGAAAACTCTCTTTATAGTAAACATGCATCCCCAAAAATCAAACTTGTCATCGAACTAATAAACCTGAACCAATATCCTTAATAAAAAATCCAAGGTGTGGTAACGTCATATATATGCAGACCAATGTATTGTGTGATGCCATAAAAAAAAAAAATCTACAACCAATGTGTTGTGCTGTCATACATAAAATTAATCTACAACTAATGTGTTGTGCTGTCTGTCATACAACCAATATGTTGTACTGTTTGTCATACAATTAATTTAATCTACAACCAATGTGTTGCACTGTCATACACAAAATTAATCTACAACCAATGTGTTGCACTGTCATACACAAAATTAATCTACAACCAATGTGTTGTGCTGTCTGTCATACAATTAATTAATCTACAACCAATCTGTTGCACTGTCATACAATTAATCAATATACAACCAACCAATGCATTGTGCTGTCGCCAAAGAAATTAATATACAACCAACCAATGTGTTGTGCTGTCATAAAAGAAATTAATCTACAACCAATATATTCTATAATGTCATACAACTAGTGTGTGGTTATAAAAAAAACATATTGATAAATAAAAATAAAATACACACAAAAATATTAGCACCATCCTTGCTGAGATGCAACGCTACTGTAATCTCTCTACACATTAAACCATTTCTGTAATCTCTCTACACATTGAAACACAGCTGTAATTCTGTAATCTCTACACTTGAAACACAGCTGTAATTCTGTAACTCTCTACATTGAAACACAGCTGTAATTCTGTAATCTCTTAACATTCTGTCATTCAATTCAGAAACACACTGTAATTCTGTAACTTTCTCGAAAACAGTGTCATCTTAATCTCAAACATCTCTAAAACATGCTTCAACTATCACTGCTGTCCTGAACAGTATCATGTTCAGGATAACAGTTTCTGTTACATTCAGAACACTACACTAATCATTTTTAAAAGTGTTTCAAAATAAATCATTCAAACAAAAATAGGGAAAAAGTGTACACAAAACAAATGCTTCTAGACTGCATCTAGTAAAAATCATGAACAAAATGACTATACAATTGCATAAATTTGAAGCAGTAAATAATGAAATGTAGAGAAGAGAAATAATAAAACACACAAAGAAGGTGTGTGTGAGAGAGAGAAACTAAAGACTAGTTCTTCTCTACAACATCTCTCCTCAAATTAAAATTTAGGCAGAAAATTTGACCATGTAATAATGCACAATATACATGAGAGAACATATTTTCTACAAAATCATGAGGGACAATGCTTAATCTGTATCTTTCTCAATCATCATCAAATAGCTTGTCCTGAGCAGAACTTTGTCACCCCAACAGTCCTCCGGAACTTCTCTCTCATAGGCCAGATGTCCTGCCTCTGCAGCCAGACCATCAGTTACATCCTGAATCCGTCTTCTCAGTGGTCTTTCTCTTTACCGGTATGCCTCCTTCATGATGGTCTTCTCCAGCCCTTCATGTCTTTTTATATGTCCAAAATATCTCAATTTTCTCTTTCGTATTTGTAGTATCTTTCTCAATACAAGTAATTCACTCTCCTCGTCTATCTACAGAAAAATATGTCTATTGCATACAATTTGAAGTGGTATTTTTTTTTCCTGACTGTAATGGCTCTCTGGTCAACCTAATCTCACTTGGGTACCAAAGATAACACTTGGAATTAACATAGGCCGGTATGATTTTGGCCTCATTTTTGTGTTGGTCAAAGAAACACCTTATTCCCTAATATACCACCACTTAGTATAAAAACTGGTTCTTTACTTTTACTATATGAATATCACCCAGGTGCTGTCAGGGCCCGTACTGGAAGCAAAGAATAGTTCCACAGCGACCTACAAGGCGACTGATGTAGGGGTCTAGGAAGCTACCTAGTAAATAAAAACTTCGCAAAATCAGATGTGCTGGCTTACTTGTAGGCTCATAACTGGCATAACGTACAATCTCTTAGGTTAAGATCACATACAAATCACACAAAGTGGTTAACAAGTGGTCAATATGGAACCTTCGAAGAAGAAGACTATATGTATATGTTCTTTTTCATCTTTACAGACGGTCAATTGACAAGTGTTTTATGGTGACAACTTCTGAGTTTACGCTCGCTCTCTTGTTTTTCAAAAGTCCATTTCCCTGCACATTTGAGTACTGTTGTTTTCTGCATAACTCGGTCATCAGCTAGCTTTTCCCATTTAAAATAAACTTGTATTTAATCTGTAAAACTATATGGTTTATATTATATTACTATACAATTTTTAAAAATCCTTTGGCCAACTCAAAATCATCCCCTTCAGCAAAAAGGTCATCTTCGTCCATAATAATAAGTAATAATAATAACAACAAAATATACATAAACATTGGCAGAGAGCAATTACTTTCAATTCTTGTTAATATAGTGGTTGCTCTCATAAAGATGAGCTGTTGACTACTAAATTTATATAGATACTTTAAAAAATAAAAAATGGTACGGACATATTGAAAGCAATGCACAACTATTACAACCAATGACGACAGGACTGATTTCTAATAGAAGAAGTAGTAACTGGTAACCATAGCAGTAATAAGGAAGTCATCCCATATAGTTAATGACAATGGTATAACATGTTAGCAGTTATGGTAGGCCTATAGACATCTACTTGAGATATGGGGCTATGAGATATATATATGTATATATATATGTACAGAGGGGTGAGTGAATAATTATTTATTATATTGAGATATCCAGATCAAATTTCCGTGTGTGCTTTCATGTCTTGACTTTGCTCTGGCCAATCATAACCTTTGTAACAAAGTTAACTATTGCTGATGCAGGCTGTTCTGGGTCAAGTTCAGCAAAGATGTGACACATATTCTCATTTGATGAGCCTTGTTTTCGAGCTACAAAGCCAAAGATCCTGAAGAAGAAAAAAAACATTGAACACATGGATTACATTTTAGAAAACAAAATTATTAACTGGAATTTTGTTTTACTAATTGTGTAACATATTCTGTGAGAGTTGGAAAATGACTAAAGATATAGAAAGCAAGTTGAATGCATTTGAAAATAGATGTCTGCGAAAAATAATGAATATAAAATGGAACGAATTTAGGAGAAGTGATGAAATCAGAGAAATGTCTGGTCAACCACTAGTGACAACTGTTATAAGAAGAAGATGGAGATATGTTGAACACACCTTGAGAAGAAATGATCAACGAATATCAAAGCAGGCATTGAAGTAGGATGCAAAGGGTTCAAATAAGAGAGGGCCACCTAGGAGACCCTGAAATGAACTTTGCTGAGAGGGGCAAGAAATATCGGTCTCTGTTCCATGGAAGAGATTGAGCGAGTTACCCAGGATAGAGCGATATGGAGAAATTGCTTACAGGCCCTATATAACATATAACGAGAGGAATTATCATCTTTGATCTGGAAACTATAATAAACATATAATATTTATTGTTGCTTCTCTTATAATCTTTTCATACCAGTACCTACAGCAGCATACACAGAACAATTTCGTTTGATAATATACAAGTAGAAAAACAATTTTTCATTTCCACATTTAAATACAATTGGTCATCAAATGGCAAGTATGGAAAACTATGATGTCAAATCTATACAAAATGTCATGAAAAATGATGTCAAATCTATATAAAATGTCATGAAAAATGATGTCAAATCTATATAAAATGTCATGAAAAATAATGTCAAATCTATATATGTCACGAAACACTGTGACAAATCTATATATAAAATGTCATGGAATACTGTCATGGGAAAAACTATATCGTCAAATTATAAATATATTAAACATCATAGAAAAAATATGATGTCAAATATAGAAAATGTCATATGACATTTATAAAATGTTTTGAAAATCTTTTGATTGTCTGGTGAAGTCAGAAATAGCTTACCTAGCATCACCCTGAACACCTGGCGCATCTAGCTCTCGTTTCCACCTGCAGAAGATACCAAAAATGAGTTATTTGTACTTTAAAACCACACAAAGAATGCTCACAGAGGAAATGAAATGAACACTGAATTTTATTCTGTTTAACAAACTTACACTGGCATTTTAAAAAAAAGAAAAATCTATTAAAATGTCTTTACTCAAAATAATAATAATAGATTATGTTATGTTATGCGTTCGATGTCATGCACATTGGACATTCCCATAAGTGCTCTGTCCTCTGCTGCAGCAGCCATCCTAAAGTCAATTTGCTCACCGAACCCATGAGATGTTGATTAGTATACCTTCTTTCTCTACCACAAAGATGACACTGTCTGGCATGTCCAAACTTAACTCCAAATTCTCGGACTTGTTCCAGTAACCATATCACATAAATGAGAGTGTACTGCATTGATGACATCAGCTCTGTCCATACTTCTGCCCACTTGAATCGGGGCATTGTTTGCAAGAAAGTCAGCACACTCATTACCCTGCACTTTAGCATGTCCAGGTGTGTACAGCCAAGTCATTTTCTTGAGATGTGATCTCACATGCTGTCCACTCATGCCACGCGCATACTTCCAGATTCAATCATTTGAAGCATATTCATGGAGTCTGATATGATAATCGTCTGCCAGCGTGTTCGTAGCGCGTTGGACTACGGGTGACTAGTCCTCTGTAAGTGCAGGTTCAACTCCGGACTGGCAGAAAAGCTACAGGTTCTCCAGATTTACAGTGTTCGTGGCACCGAGCCGAAGGGTTACGATGTCCATGACACCGAGCCAAGAGCTTTCAGCTCAAGTGCTTCTGGATCGGAAAAAAATAAATAAATATGATAATCATATAATAGATTATAGTGTTCACATCCTCTATCAGAGCTATGAATTAGCTCAAGGAAGACCAAGAACCTGTGCATCTTGTTAGTTTTGAGAGACGATTTATGTAGTGGGTGCCCATGGTGGATTTTATTTCTTCTTCCTCCTAGAATGTTTGTGTCAACAAATTGTCTTAGTTAGGCTATCTTCTCTCTCTACTTCGAAGATGACACCGTCTAGCATGTCCAAACTTAACTCCTAATTCATGCAAGCTTTCCAATGTTTTGAGACTCGCCCATACTTTTGTTATATTTATATTTTCCAGTGCTTCTCTGGTACCCAGCTGAGGGTCGACCTGATAGCTGTACAGTTTAAAAAAATCTGACTCCGACTGTGGATTTTGATCCTGAGACATGCACCTATAAAGCAAGTATGCTAACTACTACGCTATCGCAGTTTCCTTGAGGAAAGATGAGACTGTATAAACCTAGTGATCTACAAGACCATTGCATAAGCATCGCCATCTGCTAAAAAAGCAAAGTTATTATGAGTCTTCCTGGAGTGATGTGATGTCTTACCTGGTAATCTAAAAAAAGAATTTGCTAACATTTTACAATTTGTCAAAATGTTTGCCCAGGAAAAAACCTCATCTCAAATGCTGGTATTTTTTAGAAATATTTCAAAGAGAGTTAGTTACCTTCTGTCTTGAGGGTCCATCCCACAATAAGTCACAGCTGTCACTGGGTAATGTCTCCTGAAGAATAACCTGAGGAGATTATGAGAGACAGATGGCAAACACAAAAAGGCATATCAAGGTACCTATATTTACTACCATTCAGCATGTAGGACACCACTATAGTTGATCTCATTGTAGACAGTCTCAAAAGTTGTCAATGGTAAAGTCTATGTCTTACATTTCTATTTCTTCATAAACAAGCTATATGTGATGTCTATGACATGCAGTTATATTCCCCCCATAAACAACCTACGTAATCATCATTTAATATAGTTTATAATTTACTGTGGTTGATGGTGAAGTCATGTAAAGGATATGTCACGATTTTCATTTTCAATGCATTCACAAGTGATCCCCATTGTTGTCAGTCTACTACTGCCTTTTTACCCATGGTTTTCCTGTTTTTACAGTTGACACATACAGTATTCACTCATTACTGCAGGCCTACTGTCTCTCTACCCATGTTAGTCTGCACTCTGTCAGTCCCATTTCATCGTCCGTCTCCAGATTTCCTTTGGTCTGCCCCATCTCATCCATCCATCTGTTGTTTATTGAAGAGCTTCCTTCAATGAACTTCAGGCCTTCACTGAGCTTCAGGTGACATTCTTTCTACACACATGTCCAACAAGCCATCTCTATAATTTTAATTTGCTGATGTTTGTCGATGATGTGCAATTAGTTTTCTTCCACAATCTCCTAATGTGTGATGTGCTTTGACCAGAATATACATATGATTCTTCGAAGACATTTATTGTGAAAGGTATAAACTATCAAGAGAAGGGCAAGCTTGCATTGATTGTTGGGGAGTTGAGCATGGATAAGGGGGTTGTTCTTCGATCTCTTGGCGACCTATTGTTGGATGAGGACAAATTAATCCAGCAATTTAAGCAGTTTGGAATTACATGTTGTATCAGTAGAGCTGGTTGCTTGAAAATCAGAGAGAAAAGTGGGTCTAATCAGTGAGCCACAGGAACATCAGTATGCATACTCTTCGACATTTGTTGGGGTAGACTGAGCACCTATGGGTCTGTCCGGAGTGCTCAGAGAGAGCGGAAGTATTGGTGGGCACTGTTATGTTCAAGAATGGGTCTTCTATGGACAAAAGAGACATCATCAACCATCTAAGAGAAAGCATAAACTCGGAAGATTTCAACGAAGAAGATAACGGGTATTCTCTATCTTGGTTGCACAAATTATGCATACCGACAGGTGCGGCAAGAAGGGAAAACCATGAGAGAACCCCCAGTAGATACATCAATCAACACAGAACTGGAGTTATTAGTATAAACACACTGAAATACATGCTTGGAAGGAGATCCTCAAATAATCTTCTTCTTTGCGTTCGTTCTTTACGACCAATTTTAATCATTCTTTGTGATATATTGATCTTTGCCAAGAACATGTATACGTTGCACTTTGGTTTGGTAGGCCCCTAAATGCATAGACTTCTACACGTTTAGGACACAAGCATCTGATTTCAGCCAAGATCCTCAAATGAACAATGAACTGTTAATAACATGAGTAGGTAATGTGATGTTGCCCTATCTGTGCCTACTTAAAAAACAAACTTACTTCCTGTTGTTATCTGTAAGAGTAATGCCTTGACTGGATACTTTGAAATGAACAGCAGTTGTCCGTCCTTGCACTGGATTCTCAAATGTTGTCTTCACAGCTTTAGCCACAGCTTGGGGTCCTGTCAGTGACTCCATATCCACAGAATGGATGTAGATCACATTACAAGCTGACAACATAAAAATATAGATGAAACCATTGGGAAAATCTGTAATGTATAGCTCAGGGTACTTTCAACAAAATGTGTATAGTGCAAACTAAATTAGTCACCTTGAATTTGTGTATATTAGGACAGAAAACAGTTAATATTAGAATATGACAGATATAATTATGATAGAAAATATTAATATTAGGATATAACACAGATAGAATTAGGATAGAAAATAAATAATATTAGGATATGACACAGATAGAATTAGGATAGAAAATAAATAATATTAGGATATAACACAGATAGAATTAGGATAGAAAATAAATAATATTAGGATATGACACAGATAGAATTATGATGGAAAATAAATAATATTAGGATATAACACAGATAGAATTAGGATAGAAAATAAATAATATTAGGATATAACACAGATAGAATTAGGATAGAAAATAAATAATATTAGGATATGACACAGATAGAATTATGATAGAAAATAAATAATATTAGGATATGACACAGATAGAATTAGGATAGAAAATAAATAATATTAGGATATGACAGATAGAATTATGATAGAAAATAAATAATAGGATATAACACAGAATCTGGATAGAATATAATTAATACTAGGAAGTCCCTATGGTGAAGTGGTTAAAAGGTTTGCTTGTTGTTCTGAAGGTTGTGGGTTGGAATACAAACTGTGTTTCATATGCAAATTTTCATGAGATCCCTAGGGTTGTTATTGGAGCTACAGAGTATGTGCTTTGTGCAACACTCTTGATAGATGGCATGCCATTTTGGGAAACTCTGTGCAATGAAGTCAATCCGTTGCCTTTAGACCCATTTTTGTAATAGATAGTTTATACAGTTTAAAGGATTTTAGGATATGGTAGTATTAGGATACAATTTTGGATAGCCTGACTTCATGGCACAGTAGAGCGTCAACATCTGAGTTGATAGCAACAACAAAGATAGAGATTTGTGGAGATCCAATGATCGTCTACACAGGCGGCACGGCACCTGATGATCATGAGTAACGAGATAGTAGATACATATTTAGAAGAATGATGAGAAACCAATGGACTGCTAAAATGACTAATGTTGAGGTGTTGAATGAGGTCAAAACACAGAGAAAGCTTATCATCAATATAAAAAAAAGGCAGCATTTTTCGGGCATGTGATGAGGAGGGAGGTTTAGAACACATTGTGACAACCAGTAAAATCGAGGGTAGACGAGACAGAGGAAGACCGAGAGAAAATTTTGGATAGCCTGACTTCATGGCACAGAAGAGCGTCAACATCTGAGTTGATAGCAAACACCAAAGATAGAGATTTGTGGAGATCCATGATTGCCTACGCCAGCCGGCACAGCACCTGATGATGATGAGTATTAGGATATGACATGGATACTATCAGGATAAGATATAGTTAATATTAGGATAGGATATAACTAATTCTGGATTGCCCGAGTGGTTACCAGGGCCCAAATTTGGGGTGTAAAGAATAGAACCACTGTTACCTTCCACGCATGTCGTAAGAGGCATCTAAGGAGGTTTGGCTGAAATCGGATGCACATGTCCTAAACGTGTAGAATTCTTATGCGTTTAGGAGCCTACCAAACCAATGTGCAACGTATAAACGTTCTTGGCAAAGATCAGACATATCACAAAGAGTGATTAAAATTGGTCGTAAAGAACAACGCAAAGAAGAAGAAGAAGATTAATTCTGGATAGGATATAATAAATGTTTAGGTAGGACATAATTAATCATCATCAGGTGCCGTGCTGCCTGGCGTATCTGATCATGAATCTTCCCAAATCTCTATCTTTGGTGTTTGCTACCAACTCAGATGTTGACGCTCTACTGTGCCATGAAGTCATGTTATCCAAAATTATCTCTCTCTGTCTTCCTCTGTCTCGTCTGCCCTCGATGTTACCAGTTGTTACAATGTGTTACAATAGTTAATCATACCTGCCTCTTGTATCTGCGAGCAACAGTTAAATACAAACAGTAACATGTCACATTAAACAATAAGACAACAAGCGTAATGTAGGCCTACATACCAGCTCCCTGTGCCAGTAGGGTAGCAGCCGAGTTTAGCTCATTAGCACTCATTGGAGATTCAGGAGTTAAAACACCATCCACATCTGAAAAAGAAAATTAAAACTTAGGTGAGGACAGTAAAGAGGACATTTGATAGGATAAGAATAAGGACAATAAAGCTAATCACTAGGACATTTGATGTAGTATTGGATGAGGGCAATATATAGGCCATTTGATGTAGCATTGGATGTGGGCAGTAAACAGGATAGTTGATGTGGCATTGGATGAGGGCAGTAAACAGGCATTTGATGTAGTATTGGATAGAGGGAGTAAATAGGATATTTGATGTAATATTGGATGAGGGCATTATAGGACATATGACGGGAGCAAACCTTGTACCTTTGGCACAAGAGACGAGCTCCTAACCTCCATTATGGGTGATGTAGACAATACAGACTCAGTTAAAGTAAATATAAAGTAAGTTTATAAAGACATTAGACAACAGAATGATACAATGTAGCTTCTATTGGTAGCATAGAGCATAGCATGGTAAACAAGATTTGGTTTAGATGTTACAGTTAAAGTTGTACCTCAAGATCAGGACTATCAATCATCATAGCACACCGGAAATGTCCATAGGTGCTACAATCTCCATCTCAACATATCCAGCATCGTCCAGCGACACAATTCGACGTTGAGTAATTAATCTTTTTGCATATTTAGTATGCCCATTCTTTTGGACTACCAATATCAACACCCATTTCTCTAAATCTGGTCAGGGACTAGAATTCACAAACCTGAAACTTCTCTGTTTGGAAAGACTCTATCAATGCCTCGAGAATGTCATTTTGGTCCATTGCAGCTCCCTCTGATATCGTAGCAATGCCAGCCAATCTATCAGCTTGTTCATTACCCCCTGTCTCCTGTGTGCCCAGGAGAAAACTGAAGGTGACTTCCCCGATCTCTCTCTGTACCAGTACCTCTACCCAGTTTTGTCTAAGATCACAATGTGATAGATACAAAATCTACATGAATTCTGGAGTACTCACCTGCTTCTGGCAGCATCAATTTGCAAGGTAAGGCTAATGGTGTGATTGAATGTTGGTATACCAGAGCTGCTAGGCTACCTGTTTGACAATAAGTTCAATATTAGTTATAGATATATTAGTTATATCTGTGCTATCAATATACAGGAAGACTGCAGTAAAACTATGTAGCCATAGCAAAACAAGTAAAAACAAAGTACTGTAGTTTTACCAAGTACAGCAACGTTTTGAATAAAAAAAGGTAAAGGATACATGAGAAGTGAAGAAATTCAGACTTTTTATCAAATTCCAGGTTAAATCATTTTGGGATCGGACACACATAAATACATATTAAAGATGGTTGTATAAACAAAATAACATTTCCTGTAGCTTTATCATACCTTAGGGCATGAAGTCACTTCACATTTCTAGACTATAGAGTGCAGGATGTAGGAGGGCCAATTCCTTTCCTCATGTGGATCATTGATTGTGGGATTGAACACATAACCCTCGTGTCCGAGTTAATACGTGAACTCTTACGCATTATTTCCAACTTCCAGAGACTTAGTGGATATATTGTCTTGGGCATGCAGGTGTTTGCGACAATGAGAGAGTGACAGGCTAGTATCGGAAGCATCGATTGTTGGGGAGTTTATGATGGAAAAGGGGAATGTTCTTCGGTCTCTTGCCGACTTACTGTTGGATGAAGACACTAGAATTGACACTGAATCAATCAAACGATTTGAGGAATTTGGAATTATACATTGTACAAGTAGAGCTAGTTGCTTGAGAAGAGACGAGTATGTTTAACCACAGCCAACTGTAAATAACTAGGCCTAACAACCGACAGGAAAACCCTGACCTAGATCAGATCGGGAAGGGGGGGGGAAATTATAGATGTTTGATAGAACACTGCAAGCTTTTTGCAATTTTACTCAATTCTGTGAGTCTATGTTATTTATTGGTGAAAATATTCATAATATTGATATTCCTTATTGTTAAACTTAACTTGTTGCATAATATAACTTCGATTTAGCATTTTGTATTGATTTTAAAATGAATTCGTCTATATACACCAATACTGGAATGCGAGGTCACGTGGTGTAGTTGTAGTCTGATTTCTCATAATTCTTACCTGAGTTCGCAGGCCCATAAGTTTATAGTTGGCTCTGGTTTAACCAGCTAGCCACAGGAACCATCAGTATGCATACCTTAGAACATCTATTGGGGGAGAGTAAGCACCTATCTGTCTGCCAGGATTGCTGTGATTTTAGTTCAGAAACCAATAACCAATACCAGAGAAATTGTAAGAAATTATATCAATTTTGATAATAACAGAGAAAACATTGTAGCACTTACCAAAGACAGGTTCATTACTACACCCTCTCAACCTGACACCCTTAGGAGTGGGTTCAATTAGAAAATGTCTAACTAGGTCTGCTAGGGGATCACCTGAAACAAGAGATCAACATAAAATGATGGAGGCACTCAACAAATACATGTCATGCAAGATATAAACAAGTTTTTTATTTTAACCCTTTCGCTGCTACATGCTTTCTGAAGGCTGAGCTAAAAATAGCTACTCTTTGTTTCTAGGTCACAAACGTGAATGACGTTTATAGCAGTGACAGTAGCAATGTATAACGTGTTAACACGTCTTTAGCCCACAGAGGAGAGATAATAACAAATGTGTTAATGCGTCTTTAGAAATAAATTGGAAAACGTATATATACGTCCTTAGCAGCTAAAGGGTTAAAAAAAAATAAAGAAACCCCTTTGTTATCCCTCGAGATATATTGGGCAATTCTGTGTTAGGCCAGTATTTTCATTGACCATCGGCACACGATGGATGATGTCAATATCACGCCGGCCACCTTTACTTCTCATTACTTTTCCTGGTACCCAATTAAGGCTGGGTCAACTTGAGAGCCTCTACATTAGAAAAAAATTATACGCTCATTGTCGAATTGAACCCGGACCCCTAACCTAAGAAAAGAGTTCACTAACAACTACGCTACCGTGACTCTCATATCTCTTTATGTAGTCAAAATATTTATATAATATTTATCTGTTTTAAAAAAACCATATAATTTTACATTTGTTTCCAAGTGTTCGTTATTATTATTATTGTTTTCGTTCGTCTGCTAAGACACCTAATGTAGCACCTATGAAAGACTTTTACATGAAGGTTTACTTTCCTTGTCACCAGTGTCCCTCACCATTCAGATAAATCTTACTCCAACTTTAGAGGTATTATTTATTTGATGGTATTTCTATAAAAATCCCATTTACCTGCGCACAGATAAAGCTTGCGGTCTCAGCATCATGGTACAAAAGTACTGGTTTGTTTCGAATATTTTCCCAGATTCAGATCAATGACATAACACGGTCCTTTGAAAGGAAACCCTTCTCTTCTTCACGTAGACATCGTTGTATACTCAAAGTAGTTAGTGGTCAACTGGAGTCATATACATCCCCATATGATTGTGTGGACTGACATGGAGATTGGCCATGTGTTTTCTCTCTGTTCACTGTATGTTGGACATTCTTGCAGTATGTGTATCTCTGTCATCTTGCTAGTGCCAAATGTGCATATGTCAGAAGGACCTATTATGTACTTGTTAAACAGATGGTACTTCAGTGGAGAAAGACAATAAAGTTTATATTTTCTGTGTTGAAGGTTAGCACACTCAAAAAACCTTTATTGTTAAAAATTGAAAAGAGTAGGATGGAAAACCGAGGAAAATAACCGGAGTTCTGCGGTGCTACAGAGTTGTGGAACAATTTGTTTCTCTCTCGATCCCGTATCTTTTTGTTTTATTTCTTTACAGTAGAAAATAAGAAAAAAAAGGCAACAAAGGGTAGGATGGTTACCATCATCTCTCTCTCCGCCCGAGCAGTTACTGGTGCACACATTTGGGGTATAAAGAATAGAACCACTGTTACCTGCCACGAATGTCGTAAGAGGTGACTAATGAGGTTTGACTGAAATCGGATGCATGTGTCCTAAGCGTGTAGAAGTCTATGTGTTTAGGGCCTACAAAACCAATGTGCAACGTAGACACGTTCTTGGCAAAGACAAACATATCACAAAGATTGATTAAAATTGGTGTAAAGAATGAACGCAAAAAAAGAAGAAGATCTCTCTCTTCATAAAAGCAACATAAAAGAACTCTCTCTCCGCCCGCATGCCCAGCGTGTTCGTAGCGAGTTGGACTACGGGTGACTAGTCCTCTGTAAGTGCAGGTTCAACTTCGGACTGGCAGAAAATCTACAGGTTCCCCAGATTTACGGTGTTCGTGGCACCAAGCCGAAGGGTTACGATGTCCATGACACCGAGCCGAAGAGCTTTCAGCTCAAGTGCTTCTGGATCGGGAAAAAAAAAATCTCTCTCTCCCTCCCCATAAATCTATCTACATCCTCTTCTTGTCCCATTTAACAAATAACGCTTCTACAAAAGATTTTAATTGTTGCTGTTCTGTCACCTTTTTTATCAATTATTTTCCATGTCAGGCTATAATCTTTCAACTCTCTTTTCCCACTATGCTTCTCTACGTTTTTGTTGGATGTCCAGACCTTATTTTCCAATCTGACGTCCATCGGAGAGCTGTCCTAGCTGATGTACTGGCTTACAACATACATGCTCAATTCACCTCCATCTCCATCTTTTATTGATAGTCTCCAATGATGTCACAGTTTGTACATTTTAAAAGCTCTTCATTTGCTATTGTACAGGGTGTTCAAGATAATTGCAGCCCCAATGACAATTCGAAACTTGCCAGGTACACATTGAGTTGTGTTTATTTACTATTTAAACCGGTTCTGACTAGCTCGTCCTACGTCACATTTGTTCATCGTCCCTTCCCGCACTATAATTACACACCGTCACACAACCTTGACCTATACTACGTCATAACTGAACCTTCCCATTTCCATACATATATGCCAGATTAGCTCCATTCATGGGCTGCTTTTAAGTTGAACACCCTGTAGTTGGTAAAAACATTAGCAGAATTTTTCTTCAAATTTATTTTTGGGACTGTCTTCAAAATGTATATAATATTGTAGGTCGCAACGGCAAAGTGGTTAAGGTGTCTGCCTGATGTTCTGAAAGTTGTGAGTTTGAATACGAATAGAGTCACATGTGCAATTATTGTTGGAGATCCTTAGGATTCTTGCTGGAGCTACGGAGTTTGTAATTTGTGCAGCACTCTCAGCGTGTAGCATGCAATTTCTGCAAGGAGGGATGGAGCCATATAGGAAACACGGTGCAATGAAGTCAATCCTTCGTTTTTACACTTTAAAAAAATTATTGGTCATTATTTTCTAGCACTTATTAATATGTACTAACACTCCCAGGACACTGCTTTTATATGTTTCCAGAATTATCAATACTGTATAATAACACTCCCAGGACACTACTTCTATATGTTTCCAGAATTATCAATACTGTAATAAGTCCACAGGAACACTACTTCTATATGTTTCAAATTATCAATACTGTATAATAACGCTCCAGGACACTACTTCTATATGTTTCAGAATTATCAATACTGTATAATACACTCTTCTGGTGCTAGTATATGTTCAAATTATCAATACTGTATAATAACACACAAGACACTGCTTTAACCTCTCCAAATACTCAAGTCCACAAATGATAAAAACTTTTCTCTTATCTTTTGTCATCACACTGTTAGGTTGTTGCCCAGTGTTGTGGTTGTCTGTCTCACTCTGTGGTTAGTGATTATTTGCTCTTGATAATCTTCTAGTAAGCAATGAATTACCTGAGGCTTGCTGAACATTAGGTGGTATGGTGGCTACCTTGAGAGCCAGACCAAATGCACCTGGGAAAGAGTTGCTGTCTCGGATGACAAAAGTTCCAGGATGTTTGTCCTTCAACAGCTGGATTGCTGAAGATGATATCATGGAAAAAGTGACAATATGAAGTACAATCATTAGTGAAGTCTCACATAGAAGCTACGTGTTGGTTTGTAGGACCACACTAAATACATGTATATATTACATCTCTGATATATACAATTACTATTACTACTACCATTACTACCCCTATTACTATTACTACCACCACCACCACTACCACTAAAACTAATACCACTACTGTTCATTAGTGCATTTTATCCAGAGACCACTAGTATTGTTCCCCGAGCTATGGAATCCGTGCTTTGTGTAATACTCTCGGCAGCTGGCGTACCATTTTGCAGAGAGGA
The DNA here is from genome assembly GCA_020796225.1 of Arion vulgaris. Lineage (NCBI taxonomy): Eukaryota > Metazoa > Mollusca > Gastropoda > Stylommatophora > Arionidae > Arion > Arion vulgaris. The sequence goes on from CM036774.1 coordinate 6,896,203, forward strand.
CCAAGCCATATAGGGTAAAACCCTGCACATTGAAGTCAATCCTTCGGCTTTATACCCTTCAAAATACCACTACTAAAACTACTACTACCACCAAAACTATTACTACTACTACCACTAAAACTATTACTACTACTACGACCAAAACTATTACTACTACTACCACTAAAACTATTACTACTACTACCACTAAAAATATTACTACTACTACCACTAAAATTATAACTATCCACTAATATCTACTACTACCACCAAAACTATTACTACTACTATCACTAAACTTTCTAGTTCCCTGTGGAATATGGGCCACACTGTTGCTTGCCACTGAGTTCTTTCTACTTTCAGCTATCTTCTTCAACCTTGGAAATATTTCAAGCTCTCTTCTTCTAGCTGTTCTTCACTTCTTCTACTGTTCTTCCTTCCTTCTACTGTTTCTTCACTGCTTCTTCTACTGTTCTTCACTTCTATTCTTCACCAGGTATTCTATGGCCTTCTCAGTCACGTCTTAACTTGTGGGTTATATATATATTGAATGTGGGATTGAAAGTCTCCCACCTTGTTATCAACTTAACCCTCATGCTCTGATTGTAAGTATGACACAAGAAATCTTCTTCTTCGCGATCGCCTTTAGACTGATGTACCAGATTTCCCATAAATCTCATTCATGTGGAAATCTGATTCATGCAGCCTTAGCATGGGTATGATTTTCGTCACATCTTCAACGCCATTTGGAGAACTGGTGCTTATCCTTCGGTGACGTAAGAAATAAGACTAAGATTGAAAGTCTCCCACCTTGTTATCAACTTAACCCTCATGCTTCGCGTGTTAGTATGACATAAGAAATAAGAACATACCTTCTTCTCTTGAAATATTTGGTTTGTACCAATACTTGGACATATCCTTGACAAACTTTGGTGTTGTGTGCACTAGTTCAGAGTCTAAAATAGAGAATAACAATCAAACATTCAAAAACAGTTCTCCATACTTCTTTATCTTTTCTCTAACATATTTTACCTCACAGCGTCAGGATAAGAGATTTCTAGAACAGGCTTTTGTGTGCACTTTATAAATAGTTTTTTTTTCACTTCCTGTTATCACTGAGGTCCATCTTTTGCCTGGACAGCCTTTTGTTTTGTATCCACTGTATCAGAGTAGTCCTGATTTTTGAGGCGCACTTCTTCTTTTGTCGTCACACTGCTACCGGGTTGTTGCCCAGTTTCGTGGTTTTCTGTTTTTATCTTGCGTTATTCTCGTGGCTTGGATGATTGTTATTTTTGCTCTTTGGCAGAATTCTGCTATATGACATAGATCTAACCATCTTTTTTATGGTCTTCCTCTCGCCTTCTTTTCTGATGTTCTGTTGTAGAAAACTCTGTATACTGTGGAGTTTGGATGCATTTTCATTAAGTGGCCAAACCACTTCATTAAGACACACTGTCTGTTGGTAATCTTTTTATGTGGCCAAACTATTTAACTTGTTGTTTCTTGATGAAGTTCAGTACTGATGTTGTACCCATTTTTTTGCCGGGCATACTCTATGGAAGACACTAGACAAGCACTTGAGTGGAACCCGCAAAGAAAATGAAAAGAGGACGCCTAAACAGGCTTGATAACGAAGTCTTCTTGAGGAACTGAAGAGTGCTCGACTATTCTGGGAGACCATAAAGAAAACAGACAGAGACCGAGAAGAATGGCAAACAACTGTTGGGGCCCTATGCTCCACGAGGAGCGGAGAGGAATAAGAAGTCAATACTGTATCACATAAATGAGAATATATTAACAATTGCAATAAGAGAAAAATCAAATAATGTCAGGAAAATAAAACACTCATCAAGCCATTAGAAGAAAAGATAATTACACTATCTAGATAGAAAGAGACAGTGATGTTGTAATAGACCTACACAGATGACTGAACAGTCAGTCATACACACAGATGACTGAAGAGTCACCCACACAGATGACTGAACAGTCATCTACACAAACTAAGACTAGTTCCATCACTCACATGCATCTGGGGATCTCTATGATGATGCGGTTAAAACATTCGCTTGTCATTCTGAAGGTTATGGGTTTGATTCCAGACCGAGTCACATGTGCAATTTTTTAATGAGATTCCTAAGATTGTTGCTGGAGCTACAGAGTTTGTGCAACACTCTTGGCATTTCTGCTGACGGAGCCATATGGGAACTTGATGCAATGAAATCAATCCTTTGTTAATTGAGATGACAAGGCAGCCTTGCAAAGACATAGCGCAGCCTGGAGAAGACATAGGGCAGCCTATAGAAGACATAGGGCAGCCTAGAGAAGACATAGGGCAGCCTGGAGAAGACATAGGGCAGCCTATAGAAGACATAGGGCAGCCTATAGAAGACATAGCGCAGCCTATAGAAGACGTAACGCAGCCTGGAGAAGACATAGGGCAGCCTATAGAAGACATAGGGCAGCCTGGAGAAGACATAGGGCAGCCTGGAGAAGACATAGGGCAGCCTGGAGAAGACATAGGGCAGCCTGGAGAAGACATAGGGCAGCCTATAGAAGACATAGCGCAGCCTGGAGAAGACCTACAGCAGCCTGGCGAAGACATAGCGCAGCCTGGAGAAGACATACGGCAGCCTGGCGAAGACATAGCGCAGCCTGGAGAAGACATAACACAGCCTGGAGAAGACATACATCAGCCTGGCAAAGACATAGCGCAGCCTGGCAAAGACATAGCGCAGCCTGGCAAAGACATAGTGCAGCCTGGAGAAGACATTGGGCAGCCTGGAGAAGACATTGGGCAGTCTGGAGAAGACATAGGGCAGCCTGGCGAAGACATAGCGCAGCCTGGAGAAGACATAACGCAGCCTGGAGAAGACATAGCGCAGCCTGGAGAAGACATAGTGCAGCCTGGAGAAGACATAGCGCAGCCTGGAGAAGACATAACGCAGCCTGGAGAAGACATAGCGCAGCCTGGAGAAGACATAGTGCAGCCTGGAGAAGACATAGCGCAGCCTGGAGAAGACATTGGGCAGTCTGGAGAAGACATTGGATAGTCTGGAGAAGACATAACGCAGCCTGGAGAAGACCTACAGCAGCCTGGCGAAGACATAGCGCAGCCTGGAGAAGACATACGGCAGCCTGGCGAAGACATAGCGCAGCCTGGAGAAGACATAACACAGCCTGGAGAAGACATACATCAGCCTGGCAAAGACATAGCGCAGCCTGGCATAGACATAGCGCAGCCTGGCAAAGACATAGTGCAGCCTGGAGAAGACATTGGGCAGCCTGGAGAAGACATTGGGCAGTCTGGAGAAGACATAGGGCAGCCTGGCGAAGACATAGCGCAGCCTGGAGAAGACATAACGCAGCCTGGAGAAGACATAGCGCAGCCTGGAGAAGACATAGTGCAGCCTGGAGAAGACATAGCGCAGCCTGGAGAAGACATTGGGCAGTCTGGAGAAGACATTGGACAGTCTGGAGAAGACATAACGCAGCCTTGAGAAGACATAGCGCAGCCTGGAGAAGACACACGGCAGCCTGGAGAAGACAGCGCAGTCTGGAGAAGACAAAAGTAAGCCTAGATAAGACAGTGCAACAGTAGAAGACATAAAGCAGTAGTCTGGACCAGGAGTAGACTTGCACTGTTGAAGTTACAGATCTGAAAAAGTGTGTGTGCAAAAATTCATAATTCTTTTAATGATACTTGTTTTCTCTCCCCCTTTTTTACTCCTTCTCTCTCTCCCGCATACACAAACCCCAAATATATTTTCTTTACTATGCTCTCCACACTTACCAGTCAAAGATGAGAGACTTCCTCTCCGTGATAATCCAAAATAGACACTTGGTGAACTCTGACCTGTCATGGAGTGAGGCCCAGGGCTAATAACTGAGCCAGACATGGAGTGGGCAGAAGAGAGCTGTTGTCTCAGGGTGTTAAAATTGCCAGGTGATGGGGGACTGTAAGGAATAAGATAGAGAGAAGTGAAATTTATGCATAATACACTGTCAGACTATATATATAATGACACCATCAGATTAGAATAAATAAGAACACATAACATGATAGAATAATACACATACCACTAGACAATAAATATACACATAACACTGACAATAAATACAAAAACACTGACAAATAAATAGAGTAACACATGACACTGACAGAATAAATAGACACATGCCACTGACAGAATAAATAGACACATAACACTGACAGAATAAATAAGTACACATAACACTGACATAATAAATAGACACATGACACTGACAGAATAAATAGACACATGACACAGACAGAATAAATAGAGTAACACATGACAGATTGAGGCACTTTACATTTTCTTTAGCATAGAGGATAGAGGTTTATCTCTACCTCACTATCCTAATTATTTCACAACTCAAAACATACAGACCTGCCAGCTGAAGGATGGCTCTGAGGGGTAATAAACATCTTTGGGCTAGTATCAATATGCAGGGTACCCTGCCCTTGTCCATCATGCTGGGCCGATGACTGATGCTGCTGGGTCTGGGACAGAAAGAACAATGTCCTCATTAAAATCAGGAGATGTAACACTATGAAATAAAAACACAAATATGGTGAGTTACTAAAATACAAACATGTTGAGTAGTTTGGTGTTTTGGCGTTTAGCAAGACCTAATTTTATAACACTATTTCCAGTACATATTTATTTGCAACTAACAAGAAAGTCCATATTTGAAAACTAAAATATCTCGTTCTTTCTTTCTTTTCTCTGATCCTGTTTTGCCTCACAGCGTCAGGATAAGAAGAGATTTCTAGAACGAGCTTTTGTGTGCGCTTCATAAATAGTGTCTTTCGTCACCTCTGTTATCTCTGAAGTCCACCTTTTGCATGGCCAGGCTTTTGCTTTAAGTTATCAGTTATATGAGGACTATCATGAAACTACCCTGAAACTCCTCTGTTCAGAAAGACTCTCTCAATGCGTGAAGAATGTCATTTCGATCCATGACAGCTCCCTCTGATAATGTAGCCAAGCCAGCCAATCTATCAGCTCGTTCATTACCCCTAACTCCTGCGTGCCCAGGGAAAAAAATGAAGGTGATTTCTCTGATCATTGTCTGTACCAGTACCTCCACCCAGTTGCTTTGTATCCATTGTATTGGAGCAATATTATTTTTTGATGTGTACTGTCTGTTGGTAATCTGCTTATGTGGCAAACCATTTAATTTGTTGTTTCTTGATGAAGTTTAGTACTGATGTTGTACCCACTTTTTTCCTGATGTCTTCATTTCTCAAATGGTCTCTTCTTGATACCCCCAGTATTCTGCGTAGACACTTCATCTCTGTCGTGACTAGTTTTCTTCTATCATTTGATATCAGCGTCAAACATCTCATTTTGGTTACACATTATATTTCTAAGCTTATCAAGCAAGTATCTCATTACTTACTTATTCCTTTCCGCTCCTTGTGGAGCATAGGGTCTCAACAGTTGTTCACAAACTTTTGCCAATCTCTGGCTGTTTTTTTAATCTGTCTCCTGCATGGAGTCCTAGTCCTACCGAGACTGCAGTTAGTTTTGAACAATTTGTTTCCGGTTTCTGTAACTACATTCATTTTTAAATGGATGGGTAGTTAGTGCATTGCACAACCTCCAACCTGGAGGGCCAGGAAGCCACAATTAGTCTGACCTCTCTTCTTTGACCTATCCAGCTTGAGCAACCCTGCCAGCGAGCAACCCAGCCAGCTTGAGCAACCTGCAGCTTGAGCAACCCTGCCAGCTAGAGCAACCCTGCCAGCTTGAGCAACCCTGCCGGCATAGTTCTCAGGTTCATTGAGGTCTGCAAGGCCCCTCCACTACAAACTAATGGCCTCAGGATGGGGAGGGGGATGCGTACCTTATCTTATTAAGGTTACAAATTATATTTCTAATCTGCGAATTGAGAAGTGATAAAATCGGAGAAATGTCTGGTCAACCACTAGTAATAACTGTTACAACAAAGGAAAGATGGAGATATGTTGGGTATACTCTGAGAAGAAAGGATCACAAAGCAGGCACTGAAGTGGAAGGTAAAGAGTTCAAGTAAGAAAGGATGCTCTAGGGAAACTCTCAAATGAACTGAACTGAGAGAGACAAGTAATATCGGACTCAATTCCATAGAGGAGATTGAACGAATTGCAAAGGATAGAGTGGTATGAAGAAACTGCTTGTAGGCCCTATGTAGCGTATTACCGTAGAGAAGAATATATATATATACTTCAGGATAGAGTAAAACAAGGTTGTATCTCCACTATTATTCAGAGTGGCAACTGACTGGGGGATCTTCTTCTTCGAAAGCTTCATTAGCATATCAACCACTTGCTAAACACTCTTTGTGTGTGATTTGTATGTAATCTGAGCCTAAGAGCTATTGCACATTGTGCCAGTTATGCGCCTACAGGTAGGTCAGCACATTCGATTTCTGCAACACTTTTTATTTACTAGGGTAGCTTCCCGAAGCCCCTACCTCAGTCAACGCTTACAACATGCCTTGTAGGTCACAGTGTTACTAGTCTTTGCTCTCCTTGTGAGCCCTGGAAACACACGGGTGGACTGGGTGATACTAAATTTAGGACTTAATTCCACAGAAGAAATTGAATAGGATAGAGTGGTATGGTGAAATTGATTGCAGAACCTATGTTATGTATTGTGGTAAGAGAAAAACAAATAGTGAACTGAACACTGAAGAAGGTTGGCTATTAAGAAAAATAAGACTACCAAAATATAGCTTGGGGGATTATGAAACGTGGTGAAGGCGTGGAGAAGACAATCACAGAAGGGGGCATACCAGGAGAAAAAAAAAGAGAAGGTCAAGAAGAAGATGGTTGCTAGATGTGAAAGAAAAACTACAAATGGATGCAGCCATGTGGGGTACCTCAAATATTAGATAGGTTTTTCTAAGATGGTCCCTCGTTGGAGGGAAGTTTTGTACATGACATACTACTAAATGAATGAATAAATATTGAATAACCATTGATGAGAAATGCTGTGAATAGAGGGACTAAGATGGTATGATAGGGTCACAAATGAGCAACGTATGGAGAGAACAAGACAGATTCAGTGAACCCAGAAGGTTTAAAAAAGACACTGGTGCTGGATAGGACACACTTTGCAAAACCTGAGGGAAATTTAACAAGAAGGTCCTTTCCTGGAACCCACAGGGTCAGCAAAGGAAGGAGGCCAGAAATACATGGCGACGAGATTTGGAGCAGAGATCAACAATATAAAGAAGAGTTGGAGGGAGCTGCAGGAGATAGAGATAGGAAGACTTGGCCTGAGTTAGTTGAGGGCCTATGCCCCAATCCAGGGTTAAAAGGCAGAGAGAGAGAGCAATGCTGTATCTCTGTTGCGAGTCTCACCTGGTAGTGTTGGTACTGTATGGTTTGATGTTGCTGTTGTTGTAAAGGCTGCTGTAAGGTGCCGGTAGGGCTGAAGATGTGGCTACCACCAACTGAAACTATTCATATCATCATTGTTAAATATTACCTCTCACATGTTGATAATCTTTGATAAACTGATACTATATAGAACAAATGTACTATAGAACTAATTTGCTGGGGAACAAATGTACTGTAGAACAAATGTGTGTAGAACAAATGTGTTGTAGAACAAATGTTATGAACATGTTGTAGACAAATGTGTTGTAGAACAAATGTACTATAGAACAAATGTGTTGTAGAACAAATGTGTTGTAGAACAAATGTGTTGTAGAACAAATGTACTATAGAGCAAATGTGTTGTAGAACAAATGTGTTGTAGAACAAATGTGTTGTAGGACAAATGTGTTGTAGAACAAATGTACTATAGAGCAAATGTGTTGTAGAACAAATGTACTATAGAGCAAATGTGTTGTAGAACAAATGTGTTGTAGAACAAATGTGTTGTAGAACAAATGTGTTATGGAACATATGTGTTGTAGAACAAATGTGTTGTAGAACAAATGTGTTGTAGAACAAATGTGTTGTAGAACAAAATGTATGCTGTGTTAGATAATATTGTCTTATGAAACATAATTACACATGTGACTTAGGTGAGGTACATGTATAGGAAAGGCACCGTGCATGATACAGAGAGGTGGTCGCATCAGGCGGAACCATAAGGAGGGGGGATAAGCAGCGAAATCAAAATTAAATTGAAGGTTATTTTAAATAAATGACATTTAAGGGGCAACATTTTGAAGACTTGCATCATGCTGAGAAAATATACCGCACGCCCCTGTGTATAGGGGACTTAACCCTTTCGCTGCTACATACTTTCTGAAGGCTGAGCTAAAAATAGCAACTCTTTGTTTCTAGATCACAAACGTGAATGTGCACCTATAGCAGTGACAGTAGCAGTGTATAACGTGTTAACACGTCTTTAGCCCACATAGGAGAGATAATAACAGACGTGTTAATGCGTCTTTAGAAGTGAATGGGAAAACGTATATATACGTCCTTAGCAGCTAAAGGGTTAAAAATGAATAACTACGGAGTGCGTGTACTGCTGCTGAAATCTTCCTGTGTAAGAAAGAGATCAGAGCATGCATGGTTACTCAGTGAAGTGCAATGATGTTGGTCATATCAATCAAATAGGGGACATACATGTATGCAAATCGTGGCATATTCTGTACAGTACGTGGCCATCAACCACAGTAAACATGTGGTACATTTTTCTAGGCACCACTTTAGCATACGTTCAGTAGTTTTCCCATTGCTTTCTGAGCGGTGTGGTTTTATCGTTCGTAAAAATCCACAGGAACAAATTTGCTTCCAAACTTGCCCGCAGCGGAATTTGAGCCGGTTAGTCAATTTTCTAGGTACCACTTGTACGTTCAGTAGTTTGTCATTGCTTTCTGAACGGTGAGGTCTAAAAATCCACGGAAACAAATTTGCTTTCAATCTTGACCGCCGTGAAATTTGAGCCAGTTACGCATGGGTTGTGATGGAGCTCACAACCTATTAAGCTACAGACACCCATCATTACTGAATGTAAATGAAATATGTTGACATTCATAAATATTCAATATTTTGTTAGTGAAATAAAATGTGCAGATACGTATAACAGAAAGAAAGAGATCTTCTTCATGCACAAAAATACAAAATATGCTTAGTAAAAACATATACAACATGCATGGACTATACATATGTCAATAATGTTTGTTACATCAGCAATGATATTCTGTGCTAAAAGTTAACATAGACAGTTAAAAGATTATCAATCTATCTATATATAGTTATGAACTATGAAATAGTCAACCTACCATCACCAGAATCAGGACCAGTGAGAATCTGCACTATACGATTGTCAAGCGGGTCTATTTAACCCTGTTATGCATGAATTTTTGGGATGAATATCGCCTTGTACGCCACCTTGACTACACAGTAGAAGTACAAGTGAATTTACGACTCTGGCAAGTACACTACTAGTCCACAGCTAGTCCCTAGCCTAGCAGTACACTAAATGCGTCAGAGGTCATGAAATACGCATGTGTAGCTATGAAGCGAACGAATAGTAGATATCCACTAAAGTGAACACTATGCGTGAAAGGGTTAATTTAGTGTTATTTATCACACAAATTATCTCTTCTCAAGAAACTTTAAATATAAAATAAATAGTAAATTTTTCAGTTCGGGATTGCGCCAAATGTTTACTAGCTAAAAAAATTCGTGCGTGAATCCCGTGGAGTTCAAGGTAAAATAGAGCACAGTGCATTCACTTTCTGAGCTTCCACCCCCCTTTTTCCTGATCCAGAAGCACTTGAGCTTTCAGCTCTTCGGCCCGGTGCCATGGACATCATAACCCTTCGGTCCGGTGCCACGAACACCGTAAATCTGGAGAACCTGTGGTTTTTTGCCAGCCCGCGGAATTGAACCCACACACAGAGGGCTTATCACCCGTCGTCTAACGCGCTACGAACACGCTGGGCAGGCGGGTCATTTCGGAGCTAAGAAGCTTAAAGTGTGCTGTACCAAATACATTTAAGAAACGAGTAGTGATTTGCTGGTCAACACTGATAAGACAATAACAAGGACGTATGTGTGAGCTACACTAGACAACATTGTGCAAGAGACAACACTGTGCAAGAGACAACACTGTGCAAGAGACAGCATTGATTGATTGATAAGACCAACATCATTGCACTTTGGTGAGTAACCATGTGTGCTCCTATCTATTTCTTTCATTGAAAGATCTCAGCAGCAGTATACAAACTCTGTAGCACCGGCGAGAGTTCCCTATGTAATTTAGAAAATTATTTGAAGGAATTTTATTCTTTATTGACATTTGCCCGGCATTGACTTTCCAGCCTACTTTTCTCCATTTTGAACTGTGACATTTGCCCGGCATTGACTTTCCAGCCTACTTTTCTCCATTTTGAACTGTGACATTTGCCCGGCATTGACTTTCCAGCCTACTTTTCTCCATTTTGAACTGTGACATTTGCCCGGCATTGACTTTCCAGCCTACTTTTCTCCATTTTGAACTGTGACATTTGCCCGGCATTGACTTTCCAGCCTACTTTTCTCCATTTTGAACTGTGACATTTGCCCAGCATTGACTTTCCAGCCTACTTTTCTCCATTTTGAACTGTGACATTTGCCCGGCATTGACTTTCCAGCCTACTTTTCTCCATTTTGAACTGTGACATTTGCCCGGCATTGACTTTCCAGCCTACTTTTCTCCATTTTGAACTGTGACATTTGCCCGGCATTGACTTTCCAGCCTACTTTTCTCCATTTTGAACTGCAATTTGCCGGTTCATTTACAGCCTAAACTTTATCCATTTTGAACTGTGACATTTGTCCGTCTTTGATTTAGCTAACTTTTCTCCATGAATCAGGATTCATTTCCGTTTCCACGGAACAGAACTAGTACTTTCTCGTGACGAAGCGAGTACTAGCCTCTAGCCACAGAGATCAATCTCTGACATATTGAAGTAGTCATGCGTGAGTTCCATAGAAAACGTAATTTAAAGTATACGTCGACAGTATTGAAGATAACCTAGCTTAATATGGCCAAGAGCATGAAACTATAGTTAACTCATTGAATAGGTATAGACGTCACATAGAAAACACTAGTCTAATATTGAAAGTATAGACCGTTACATAGAAAACTAGTTATATATGTGCACAGAGTATAGAAATACGTCACATAGAAAAACTAGTTAATATTGAAAGTATAGACGTCACATAGAAAAACTAGTTAATATTGAAAGTATAGACGTCACATGAAGAAATTGAATAGACGTCATAGAAATAGATATTGAAAGTATAGACGTCACATAGAAAAACTAGTTAATATTGAAAGTATAGACGTCACATAGAAAAACTAGTTAATATTGAAAGTATAGACGTCACATAGAAAAATTAGTTAATATTGAAAGTATAGAGCATAGAAACTATATATGAAAGTATAGAGTCACATAGAAAATTAGTTAATATTGAAAGTATAGACGTCACATAGAAAAATTAGTTAATATTGAAAGTATAGACGTCACATAGAAAAATTAGTTAATATTGAAAGTATAGACGTCACATAGAAAAACTAGTTAATATTGAAAGTATAGACGTCACATAGAAAAACTAGTTAATATTGAAAGTATAGACGTCACATAGAAAAACTAGTTAATATTGAAAGTATAGACGTCACATAGAAAACTAGTTAATATTGAAAGTATAGACGTCAAGCTATATGAAAAACTAGCTTAATATTGAAAGTATAGACGTCACATAGAAAAACTAGTTAATATTGAAAGTATAGACGTCACATAGAAAAATTAGTTAATATTGAAGTATAGACGTCACATAGAAACTAGTTAATATTGAAAGTATAGACGTCACAGATAGAAAAAAATTAGTTAATATTGAAAGTATAGACGTCACATAGAAAAACTAGTTAATATTGAAAGTATAGACGTCACATAGAAAAATTAGTTAATATTGAAAGTATAGACGTCACATAGAAAAATTAGTTAATATTGAAAGTATAGACGTCACATAGAAAAATTAGTTAATATTGAAAGTATAGACAATATTTGCATCGAATGAAATGAAGGAAATGGGTTAGTTAGAAGACAACGGCCTGGGCGCTACGGTCTGGGCGCTACGGTCTGGAACTATATAAACAGGATGCCAGCGTGTTCGTAGCGCGTTGGACTATGGGTCACTAGTCCTCTGTAAGTGCGGGTTCAACTCCGCGGACTGGCAGAAAAGCTACAGGTTCCCCAGATTTACGGTGTTCGTGGCACCGAGCCGAGGGGTTACGATGTCCATGACATCGAGCCGAAGAGCTTTCAGCTCAAGTGCTTCTGGATCGGAAAAATATATATATATATATATATAAACAGGATAGTACGAAGATCGGTGGTAATTTTACATCAACATTATTATCAATTTGCATAAATTAGCAAATTTATTAAAATTAGTAAATTAGGTAATTTATATATGTAAAAAAAAACCATGAATATGTTAAGAAAGCTTAGCCAGGACAAAGCATACAACATGCTACTGAAAGTATAGATAATTAGCTAATTAACCTGGCTCCGCTCGGATAATAAAGGGATGGGCAAACAAGTGGATCATAGATGATAATGTCACGACCACTGTAGACATGTATTCTAGTTATCACACTTTGTTGACAGTTTGGAAAGTTTAAAGTGGGAAGAGTTTTTTATGGAGCTGAGCTCAGAAACATAGATTCTAACCAGTTACCAATAATTCTAACCAGTTACCAATAATTCTAACCAGTTACCAATAATTCTAACCAGTTACCAATAATTCTAACCAGTTACCAATACTTTTAACCAGGTATCATTGATTCTAACCAGTACATCTATCCAGTAACCAGTACATCTAACAAGTACATCTAACCAGTAACCAGTACATCTAACCAGTACATCTAACCAGTAGACATAACAAGTACATCTAACAAGTACATCTAACCAGTACATCTAACCAGTAACCAGTGCTTATAGCAATACTTGTACATAGTGGCCGTGTTGCTAGATTATACAACAACAACAATATAACACAATGAATAATGAAGAATATGTAAGGACAAGGCAGAAAAAAGTTGTAACTCACATCTGGTAAAGGATGCTGAATGAAATGATAAACATCACATTACAAAAATAGAAATATTGTTCTACAGATATTGGTTACTAAACTGAAGTCATTACACTCCGGGCAGACCCATACAGGGTCGTGCTATGATACAGAGAGGCAACCGCATCAGGCGGCACTGTAAGGGGCGCGGCATAAGCAGCAAAATTCAAAATTACAATTGAAGGTTATTTTAAGGAAAAAATATTTAAAGGGCGGCATTTCGAAGACTTGCATCATACTGAGAAAATATACCGCACGACCCTAAACCCATAGGTGCTCAGTCTCTCCCAACAGATATCGAAGAGTATGTATACTGATGTTTTCGTAGTTCGTTGGTTAAACACATTTCTTACTCTGCTCCTCATGCATCCAGTTCTACTCGTACAACGGGTAACTCCAAACTGATTAAATCGTTTTTACGGAACATACTAGAATATAGCACACATCTCTTTCTGAGGGTCTATATGGTGAAGTGGTTAGGGCGGTTGCCTGTCGTTCTGAAGGTTCGACTCCAGACCGAGTAACATGTGCTATTTTTAATGAGATCTGTAAGATTGTTGCTGGAGCTACAGAGTTCGTGCTTTGTGCAGCACTCTCGATAGATATAGTGCCATATCTACCGACATGGACTGAGCTATATGGAGTAACCCGATGCCATCAGTCAATACTTCACATTTATAACCTTTTTTAGACATATTTCATTCTTTCTCGTGCCTTTCTAACCCCAACTGGGACTTATCAATGCCCGCCTTCCCAGCGTGTTCGTAACGCGTTGAACGACGGGTGACAAACCCCTCTGTGAGTGCGGTTCAATTTCGCGGGCTGGCAAAAAAGCCACATGTTCTCCAGATTTACGGTTTTCGTGGCACTGAACCAAAGGGTTACGATATCCATGGCACCGAGCCGAAGATCAAGTGCTTCTGGATCGGAAAAGATCCCCAAAAATCTACTCGCACGCCATACCAAGTCCTCCTATCTTTAGTTTTCTTTTACAGCTCTTCCGTATATCAATAATCTCTGCCTCCAAATCTCTTGTTCCATGTATTTCTAATCTTCCTTCTTTTTCGCTTTCTCTGCGCGCTCCAGGAAAGGTATTGTTATTTCGGTGTGTTTACATTCCACAACAGACTATAGTAACGTACTAGCCTAAATTAAAATTAATGTTAATAGCCGTCCATCGCAAGCGATGATGACAAGTCTCAGGCGTGTGCTGCTGGACCTCTCTGGTATGTGCAGAGGTGACTGTAGAGTCCAATAGTAGAACACAATCCCCTAGCATAGGTGGAGCATACATGATCAAGGTTAGACATGTGCGTGTTGTGTGTTCTACCTTTTCGCGTAGCTCGTTTTATCTGTGCTTCAACGGTACAATGATTCTCAACTATGCGGGTTCCTCTTGTGTTGTTACAGCGCCACATTTGGCGATCTTGCGCAAGGGATTCCCAGAACGTGGTGTCGCCCGTCTTCCCAGTGTGTTCGTAGCGCGTTGGACTGCGGGTGACTAGCGCTCTGTGAGTGCGGGTTCAATTCCGTGGGCTCGCAGAAAAGCAACAGGTTCCCCAGATTCACGGTGTTCGTGGCACCGAACCGAAGGGTTACGATGTCCATGGCACCGAGCCGAATAACTGAAGTGCTTCTGGATAAAAAAAAAAACGTGGTGTATATATCGAAGCATTTCAGAGACTAAAATTAACATTGAGATCACTAACGGAAACATCCGATAACAATATAAAGCTGCAAATAATATCTAGCAGAAACTACGAAACAAAAAGAAATAATAAAAAAAAAAACCCCAGCAGACAAGACAAACTTAAGCATAATCATAATAATACAGTTTCAAACTACACAGCATAATTTATTAAGCAAACAAAGCAGTGGCGGCTCGTGATCATTTTTGTTGGTGGGGCCAGATATTTTTTCCGGAGAAATCATGGTTTTTAGTTGCTATATTGTAATTTATAAAATAATAAATACACGTTGTGCATTATTTTTGGTGGGCCCGGCCCCACTGCCCTTAATGACGAGCCGCCACTGAAACAAAGCTTTATAAGTCTTTTTAGATTTAAAAAAGTAAACAAGAAAGTAACACAAAATAAGTACAGAGACAATAAAGGCAATCGAATGAATAGAAGTTTTGCAGGTATAATATATACCTGAATAGCAGGTATTGTCAGAAGCATGTTATTTTGAAGTGTTTACCTGTGTTTTGGTAGGGAGTCCTTGGAGAGACGGGAAACGGAGGTGTTGCTGATGGTGGAAGACATGCAAACAACATTAACACCAATGTCAACAACATCACCAGTGGTAACAACATACAACAACAACACTTACAACATTCAAATCGCAGAAGTTGTTGTTGTACTATTCATTTCATACAATTTATTTTAACTCTTTCACTCCGTATTTTTGTTTGTTTACCTCCGGAAACACTTATATTGTAAGATATATTGAATTAAGCAGTGTACTGGCTTTGCGTCATGTTAAAACATTCTGCGTGCCAGTATAACAGCTCGAAGGGGCAAAAGAGTTAAATTGATGTGATTGATAAATATGAACAGTGACTAAAAAGAGTCTAAATGTTAAAGATTCACTTCAATGAAGCTGGTTTTTCCATACAGCCTATATATCCTAAGTAACTCTAAATAGCCCTAAGTAACTCTAAATAGCACTAAGTAACTCTAAATAGCCCTAAGTAACTCTAAATAACCCTAAGTAGTCCTATATAGCCCTTAGTAGCTCTAAATAGCCCAAAGTAGCTCTAAGTAGCTCTAAATAGCCCGAAGTATCTCTAAATAGCGCGGAGTAGGTCTAAATACCCCGATATAGCCCTTAGTAGCTCTAAATAGCCCAAAGTAGTTCCAAAAAGCCCAAAGTAGCTCTAAATAGCCCGAAGTAGCTCTAAATAGACCTATATAGTCCTACATGCTCTATATATCCTAAGTAGCCATAAGAAACCCTATATAGCTCTAAGTAGCTCTATATGGCACCGAGTACAAAAATACAGAAAGCAGTAAACACAGTATAAAGTGCAATGACAGCCCAAGAATATTAAAATCTGAAGTTGTAAGAGCAATCGAAACAATGAAGCGAGGAAAGGCTGCAGGATTGGACAATATTACTGTGGAAATGTTAACCTCCTTAGAGGATTTTGGTATTTCAACCATTACAGATTTGTGCAATGATATATATAACACAGGATATATACCAAGAGACTTGAAGACATCAGTATTCATACCACTACCAAAAGCCCAAAGCACAGGAGTGCACAGACTATAGGACAATTAGCCTGATGAGCCACATAACAAAAATACTACTCAAGATCATACATGAAAGAATTAAAAACAAGATAGACATAGAAGTAGGAGAAGAACAGTTTGGCTTTAGAAAGAACAGAGGAACAAGAGAGGCAATACTTTGTATAAGACTACTCGCTGACAAGTATATAGAAGTGCAAAAGTATCTACTTGTGTTTCATCGATTATAGCAAAGCTTTTGACAGAGTCCAACATGAAAAGCTAATCATATGTCTACAAGAAATAGGCCTAGATGGGGATGATATCAGACTAATAAGTAACATATACTGGGAACAGACAGCAATAATAAAATATGAAAATAGCTACTCTCCATACATAGACATAAAGAGAGGAGTGAGACAAGGATCATACTGTCACTAAGCCTATTTAACATCTACACAGAAAAAATCTTCAAACAACTAGAGGGAATGCCAGGACTCAAGATCAATGGAAAATAATAAATAACTTAAGATATGCAGATGACACAGTATTAGTAGCAGAAAAATGAACAAGATCTACAGAATTAGTGGACCAATTGGACAGAACTAGCAGGAATATGGATTAGACATTAACTATACGAAAACAAAAACTATGGTAATCAAACGAGGAAATGGAAAAACCTAAAATGAATATAAAAATACATGAGAAATTACTACATCAAGTAAAAAGCTACTCCTATCTCAGTCAGATGATAACAGATGATGGCAGATGTATAACTGAAATTAAAGAGAATAGGAATGCCAAGGAAATTTCAATAGTAGAGAAAGTTACTGACATCCAAACAAATCACAAACAGGCTAAAATTAGAATGATCAATGCTATATACATCCTTATTAATTTGGCTCGTATGGACAATGAACAAGCAGTTAGAAGACAGAATTGATGCATTTGAGATGTGGATATAAAGAATAAGAGAGGTTTCATGGACAGAAAAACAGACAAATAAACAAGTTTTAGGAAAACTAGGCATGAAGAAACAATTATTAAGAGAAATAAAATCTAAAGTAAAGTATTTTAGGCACATAAAATGACATGACACCATGATAAAACTTTACTAGAGGAAAGTTGGAGGAGAAGAGCAAAGGACAGACTGAGATAAGTGGGAGAAACTTAAGAAATGGACAGGTTACAGTCTGGCAAGTTGCCCAAGACCTAAGGCAGACAAGAGGATGCTGGAATTCATAGCCAACCTTCGATGTGGAGACGGCACCTGATGATGATGAGCAAGAAATAAATGGAATACTTTTTCTTTCTTCTTCTGCTTTCTCACTAGATTGGATTTCAGATTCTTAATAAAGGCACCGTCTGCTTCAGTTATCATCCACGCCATACAGTTTGTCTTGGACGATGGTGTAATGGGCCACCTCTTTCTTCTCAGATCTGCATACTGGGGGCAGTTCTGTAGGATATAATTCCTGTTTCCCCGTTTGTGCCGATCTCTTCCCGCAGTAAGTTTTGACTACCCTCGTGATGGTAGGTCTGACATTCTTACTGTATGGCTAAGTCTCCGAGGGAGATTGGCGACCGTAGAATCCGTTATCCCATTCCTCATTGTGAGGGGTGGTTGCACCATGTTATGCGCCTTACGGCCTGGTGCATCCGTTTTCTGCAAGCATTTGTTTCGGGTTAGCATTCCCTAGCGGACACTGCATCCGATTTCAGTCAAACCTCCTTAGTCGCCTCTTACGACATGCGTGGTAGGTAACAGTGGTTCTATTCTTTACACCCCAAATTTGGGCGAAATGGTATACATATGTGTATCTTGATGTACATCAGTTTGACTTCATTTTGGGGATTATTTGATCTACATATTTATTACTGTCTTGAACATTCACAAAGAAACAATGACGATATAGAAGCTATTATTTTTAGTCTGCAAATTCTCTCTCTCTCTCTCTCTCTCGTGTCTTTTTAACCCTGGTTGGTAGATAGACCATCAAGCAACTCATGCCAAGTCTTCATATCTTCAGCTGTCTCTTCACCTTTTCTAGTTCTAGATAGACCATCAAGCAACTCATGCCAAGTCTTCATATCTTCAGCTGTCTCTTCCATATTTTCTAGCTCTAGATAGACCATCAACCAACCATGCCAACTCAATCTTCAGCGTCTCTTCACTTCTGTCTGATAGACATCAATCATGCCAATCTTCATATTTTCTAGCTCTAGATAGACCATCAACCAACTCATGCCAAATCCTCATATCTTCAGCTGTCTCTTCATCTCTCTAGCTCTCAGCTCATGACCCTCTGTACTCTCTCATGCCCAAATCCTCATATCTTCAGCTGTCTCTTCACCTCTTCTAGCTCTAGATAGACCATCAACTCATGCCAAGTCTTCATTTTTCTAGCTCTAGATAGACCATCAACCTCATGCCAAATCTTCATATCTTCAGCTTCTCTTCTACATCTCTTCTCAGCTCTTAGATAGACCATCAACCAACTCATGCCAAATATCTTCTCACCTTATCTTCAGACTGTCTCTTCACTTCTTTTTAGCTCTAGATAGACCATCAAAGCAACTCATTCTGTCTTCATTCTTCAGTGTCTCTTCAATATTTCTAACTCTAGATGCTATCATCACTCATGCGTAATCCTGCATATCTTCAGCTGTCTTTCATTCTAGCTCCTAGATGTAACCATCGACTTACGTCTTCGTTAGAATATCTTCACTTCTTAGGTGTCCTCTGAATCTCCTCTTCTAAGCTCTATTTGATAGACCGTTACTCCTTATGCAATTCTTCACTTTTAGCCTAGAATGTCCATCAACAACTCATTGCAAGTCTTCATTTTATGTTCTTCTTGTTCTAGCTCTAGATCGACCATCAACCAACTCATTTTAACCAATCTTCATATCTTCAGCTTCTCTTCATTTCCTGAAACTCTGATCTCATCTTTCGATAACCTCATGCCAAATCCTCTATCTTCAGCTGTCTCTTCACTCTTTAGTCTAGTAGACCATCAACTCATGCCAGTCTTCCATTTCTAGCTCTAGATAACCATCAACGTTTCAACTTCATGCAATTCTTCACTATCTTAGCTTCTGAATCTGTCTTCTTTCATAAGCTCCTCATTTGATAGACCATCAACAACTCTCCAAGTCTTCATATCTTCAGCTTCTGCTTCCTCTGATCTCTACGTCTTCTAGATAGACTCACTCATTTTAACGCCGATTACTTTCAGTTCAAGTCTTCACTTCTTCAGCTGAATCTGCTCTCATATTTTCTAACTCTCATTGATAGACCATCACCAACTCATGCCAAATCTCATATCTTCAGCTGTCTCTTATTTCATAACTCCTATTTTAACCTAGTTTCCGTTACCATACTCATGCCAAATCCTCATATCTTCAGCTGTCTCTTACCTCTTCAGCCCCTAGATAGACCATCAACTCATGCAAGTCTTGCCTATTTCTAGTCTAGATAGACCATCATGACTCATGCCAAGTCTTATATCTTCAGCTGTCTCTTCATTTCTTCTAACTTATTATTTAGTACATGAAACTCATGTTTCCAATGTCTTCATATCTTCAGCTGTCTCTTATCTCTTCTGCTGTAATAGACATTGTCATATTCATGCCATAGATACTATATCTTTCATTCTGTCGTCTGATCTCTAGCTCTATGTATTTAGTACCGTGAGATACTCATGTAATCCTATTTATTTCAGCTGTCTACGTATCACTCTATTACTTTAGTATGTGTACATAACGTATGTTGTATTATTTAGTACGTGTATACGTATAGTTGATACTTATATTAGTACGTGTATATACGTTAGTTGTCATATTTAGTACGTGTTAACGTATAGTGTACTATTTAGACTGTATATATGTATAGTTGTATTATCTTGGTACTGTCGTTTACACGTATACTTCTGTATATATAAGCATTCGAAAACATGTCAATTGCACTTCTTCAAAGTCACATTTTACTGAAACAGGCAGCTGATTCAAGCCTAAATAAACTACTCCTAATCCTCCTTTATCTTCATAGTTCGTAATCCATGTTTGATTCATGGTTAATCAGACACAATAATCCTAATTAATCCTTGTAGTTAATCTCTTGTAGTTGCTCTGATATAAATGCTGATGTAAATATTATTATGAGAAATAAGGTTAAGATAATATCAGCAAGTACATTATTCCTTCTCTCTTCACTCCACCTCCACAACTATGCACAATAATCGATAAGGAATATAAACGAATACAGAAGACAGTTGCAGCCAATCTACAGTATAATAATATAATTCTCTCGTACCCTTACAGTTACATAGGGCCTCAAGCAATCTCCATACCACCTCTATCCTGGCAGCTCCTCAATCTCCTCCATGGAACTGAGACCGATATTTCTGCCTCTCTCAGCAAAGTTCTTCAGTCTCCTAGGTCAACCTCTTCTGAACCCTTGCATCCACTTCAATGCTGCTTTGATATTCGTCTGATCATTTCTCCTCAGTTAGCCTCAACATATCTCAATCTTCTCTTTCTTATAACAGTTGTCACTAGTGGTTGATAAGACATGTCTCTGATTTCATCACTTCTCCTGAATTCGTTCCATTTTATATTCATTATTTTTCGCAGACATCTATTTTCAAATGCATTCAACTTGCTTTCTATATTTTAGTCATTTTCCAACTTCCTGCATATGTTAGGATATAAACATTTGAATTGAAAATTCTAAATTAGGTTTTAATACATATAAATCAGTTCCATAACCTACAGTATAACAGTTATTACTTAATATAATTGAATGTCTGAGCTTCATAAACTGACGCTGGTACACACCAGGCTCCCTAATGTTGGTATCACCATCACACAACCTTGACCTATACTTCGTCATAACCTGAACCTTTCTCATTTCCATACTATATGCCAGATTTGCTCCATCTATAGCTGCTTTTAATTGAACACCCTGTATATAATATATATTATATATTATCTTTTTTACTCAATCCTGTTTTGCTAACAGCGTCAGGTATATACATCCTATTCCATGTGCATGGGCAAGTCTCGAACACTGAACGAGTTCGAGTTAGGGTTAAATTTGGACGTGCTAGACAGTGTGGTCTTTGTAGAGTAGAAGATATACTAATCAACTTTGGTATGTAGCAAATGGACTTTGGATGGCTGCTGCAACGGAGGACAGAGCAAATGGTAAAGTCCAATGTGCATGACTTAGATCATACACTATATATAAAATATAACATTCAAATATTGGGCACATCACATCTCCATAAAACACATCTACTGTAAAGGCACATCCCATCTCCCATAATATGTAATCACTCCCATAATCCTCCATCTCCATATTGTAACATCATTCCATAAGTTGATACACATCCATCTCCTAATAATTGGAGGTACATCCCATCTCCCGAGAGCCGCGGTAGTGTAGTTGTTAGTGAACTCGCTACTCAAGGCTGGTGGTCCGGTTCAACTCCCGCAGTGTGCGTGGAAATTTGTCCCTGACCGCGACGGCTCTAGGTCGACCCAGCCTCAACTGGGTACCAGACATGCTCTGGGAAAGTAAAGGCGGCCGGCGTGATGCTGACCACATCACCCATCGTGTGCCGACGGTCAATGAATAATACAGGCCTAACACTGTATTGCCCTATATACACAAGGTCTGAAAGGTTCCTTTACTTTACCACTTTATCCCATCTCCCCATAATAGTTGGAGGTACATCCCATCTCCCATAATATTGGACAACTAATAGGTTAAACACTGGTCAGACTAAATCAGAAGTAAAAGTAAGTAGTAAAGTAAAGGAACCCTTTCATACCTCGTGGTATATAGGGCAATACAGTGTTAGGCCTGTATCATTCATTGACCGTCGGCACACGATGGGTGATGTGGTCAGTATCACGTCGGCCGCCTTTACTTTACCAGAGCATGTCTGGTACCCAGTTGAGGCTGGGTCGACCTGAGAGCCGTCGCGGAAATCAGAAGTACAGTGTATGTGTTTATGGTGATCAGATCCGCCCAGATTTATATTAGCAGACAACGTCCTCTCTCTCTTCTCTCTCTCTTTCACTCTCTTTCTCTCTCTTTCACTCTCTCTCTCTTTCACTCTCTCTCTCTCTCTCTCTCTCTCTCTCTCTTTCTCTCTCTTTCACTCTCTCTCTCTCTCTTCACTCTCTTCTCTCTCTCTTTCACTCTCTCTTTCTCTCTCTCTTTCACTCAACACTGAATTACAACAAATAGTGAATGACATGCAAGTGAATCAAGCAAGTGAATGCATAAACAAACATGACAACAAATAACTGATCTATCAGCGTACATAAGCAACTAAATGGGAGGTTAAACAGAATAGTTTGAAAATTGTCTGTCCAGAAATAAGGAGACATTTCTAAGCCCATTGTCTTCTTCTTCCCCTTTCAACTCCCAACGGAGCACAGGTCTTCAACAAACTTCTTCCAGTTCCTCCTCTCCTGCCATCCCTTCCAATTCTTTCCATGTATTACCTATAATTATTATCAGCATCCAGCTCTCTTCTCCAGGTCTGTCTAGGTCTTCTCTACTCCTCTTTCCCTGCGGGTTTCAAAACAGTGCCTGTATTGCCATGCCTCCTGTCGATCTTCTCAATATATGTCCTATCCATCGCCAGCGTCTCTTCTTGAGCTCTTTCTCCACTGGTATCTGCTTAGTTCTTTCTCTGAGTTCATCGTTCGTAATCTTATCATACCATCTCAGTTCCTCTATTCTACGTAAACATCCATTTATGAAGGCCTGTAGTTTTCTGGTGGTTTCTTTTGTTGTAAACCAATTGTAATAAAATACAATTTTACGTAGCCTTTTCAGACCTTATGGTATGAAGTTAGTTAGTTAGTTAGTTTGTTCCTTTCGTGCCAAAGGCGGCACATAGGGCAGAGGTTTTAGATCTCCATGTGATACGGTTCTGTACTAGCAGTTGCAGATCTTGTATGGTTTTACATCCCAATAGTTTACTTTCTTGTTGGATGGTTCTTCGAAGAGTGGTCTTTGGTCTTCCACGTTTTCTTTTCCCAACTGGTGACCACATAAGGACTTGTCGATTTAGTCTCTTTTCGTTCGATCTAAGAACATGACCTAAATATTTCCACCTTCGTTTCCTTATAATATTTGATACGGGTTGTTGGTGTGTTCTATCTCTCACTGTGTTGTTAGAAACAAAATCATGGTATGAAGTTACTTCACCTCAAATTTCTAACCCCAGTGTGCAGGAGGTAGGAGGGTTGATTACTTTCCTCACGTGGGGAAAGGTCGAGTATGGGATTGAATACACAACCATCTTGTATTCGAGTCGATAGGCGAACGCTTATGCTAATCAGTCCCAGTAATCCGCTGTAAGCAATTAGAAATTCCATGCCCCTTCTTCCATGGGTGAAGTTATGGAGGTTTGCTGTTCATGTTCTTTTGGTTATTGGTTACTAAACTGACGTAATTGCACTCCGGGCAGACCCATAGGTGCTCAGTCTCCCCAACAGATATCGAAGAGTATGCATACTGATGGTTCCTGTGGCTCGCTGATTAAACACGCCTCTCACTCTGCCTCTAAGGCATCCAGTTCGACTTGAACAACGGTAACTCCAAACTGCTTAAATCGCTTGATCGATTCAACATCGATTTTAGTGTCGTCATCCAACAGAGAGTCTCGAAGAGACCGAAGAATATCCCCTTATCCATCTTCAACTCCCCAACAATCGATGCTGTTGATGCAAGCCTGTCCGCTCTCTCATTACCGTAAACACCCGCATGCCCAGGACAGTATATCCACGTTAGCCGCTGGAGGTTAGAAACTTTCATCATGTTCATGTTCTTGCATGTCCTAACACAGCCCATAAGGCATCAAGCCTTTGCATTGCGTTCGAAGGTCGTGGGTTCGAATCCAGACGGCGCCGTTCTGTTCAGCAGTGCATTTCCCCCAGAGATCTCTAGGATTGTTGCCGTAGCTATGTAGTTCGTGCTTTGTTCAATACTCTCGACAGGGACCGAGCCATATAGGGTAAGACCTGTCGCGATGAAGTCAATCCTTCGACTTTAGATCCTTCAGAAATTCAATGTTTATTTTCTTACACGTCCTAACACAGCCTATAAGGCATCAGAGGTTGGAAGTGCTTTCTCTTGCTTTTGAACCAGTATGTGCTCTCTAAGGGCAGGTTTTGATTGGGATAGGCAGGTATCTACGGGCATAGTTGATCCAGTATCTGAACATTTATTGGAGATGTTATCCTGCCACAAGTTCCTATAAGGTTACTTTCTCCATAGTATAGAGTGTAAGGCTTGTAGACACGGGCATAGTTGATCAAGTATCTGAACATTTATTGGAGATGTTATCCTGCCACAGGTTCCTATAAGGTTACTTTCTCCATAGTATGAGTGTAACGCTTGTAGACACACACACATTCTCTCTCTCTTTCTCTCTCTCTCTTGTCTTTTTAGCTCTGGTTGGGGATATACCCTCAACAAACTCGTGCCAAGAGTGTTCCTAACTTGAGCTTTCTATTGCAGCTCCATCCAACACTTCTGAATCTCGCAAATTTCTGCATTCAAAGATTTTCTCCATGTATTTTTAGGCATCCCTCTCATTCACTATCCTTGCGGGTTCCAGGAATGGGCCTTTTTTTCTAGCTGAATACATGAGTCTATTTGTTCACCATTCGCATAGTCGCCGTCGAAGAAGCAACTAAGGGCCAAATCTAATTACTGGATTGATTGATTGATTGATTGATAGGACAGTCATCATTGCACTTCGATGAGTAACCATATGTGCTCCGATCTCTTTCTTACACATGAAGATCTCAGCGGCAGTGCAAGAACTTCGTAGCACCGCAAGGATCCCCAGTAATGACTGGATCACTGAGAAGATACGACTGTTCTGATTGCTAATATTTCTCCTTTTCTTAAATGAGATTTCTCCCAGGACTAACTTCACTTAGAACATTATTGAAACAACAAACATTCACAGCAGAAGAAAGCTATCTATTACCACTACCAAAACATCACCCAACAAATATGGAGTGGTTCCCAACATGCAAGAAAAGGGACCTTATGCAAGCATGAAGTAAAATGTGACAAAAACTTTGAAAATGTCGAAAACTGTTGATATAATATAAAATATTAAAATAAACAACACTCGACGTTTCGATGCTTAGACTTTTATCAAGAACAAACATGTACACAAACAAGTTAATTAACTAAAACATAATACTAACTAAGGATGCAAAGCAAAATATACTGATGTTTTAGTTAATGAAGTTGTTTGTGTACATCTTTGTTCTTGATAAAAGTCTAAGTATCGAAACGTCAAGTATTGTTTATTTTAATATTTTATAATTAATTTTTCACTATCTTATGTAATATTGCCTATACCTGTCTTCGTTCAATCGTCTATTTGCTCAGTATTACCGCAGCCACCCAAACGATTTTCTCCCAATCTGATCTCATCTTCTTCTTCTTTTGCGTTCCCGGCCTAGACTGGTGAACCAATTTGTATCATGAATTTTACTGTTGTTTTAAGGGACTCTGTTCCTCCGTACAGCTTTTCGCGAAGCTCTGTGTGTTGTGGCCATGACTCTTTCCTTATACCTGTTATCCGTTGACAGTCTTGTAGGACATGTTCTGCCATCATGTCTGCCATTTTGCAGGGGCACAGGCTAGTTGTGCCGATTTTAAATTTATGGAACATGTGGGCTCTGAGCTTGTTGTGTCCGGTGCGGAGGCGAAGTATGGCAACTTGTTCACTGCGAGAGAGACCATAGTATCCATCACTGTCTGTGTACTGAGGGTGGTCTTTTGCCCATTTACTTCTATAGTGCGAACCGATGGTTGTTTTGACTTCCTCATAACTGATCTCGAGATCAGCCTGAGGTAGTCGTCCGCCCTCTTTGGCTAGCTTGTCGGCTGCTTCGTTTCCCTAACGTTGCAGTGTGACGGTATCCACTGGATGACGATGCGTTTGAGTGAACTCGTTAGTTCAGCGAGGGACGTTTGAGCTCATTCATCTCAGTTTTGCAACGCATTTGAGTGCCGTGATGACCGATAGAGCATCGGTGAATATCACGACCTTGTTGCGTGTAGTGTTTCTTCTCTCCAAGATTATTTCGGCCGCCTCTTTGATTGCCTCTGCCTCTGCTCGGTAGTTATTCGAGTATTTGCCTGTGGCAATCGCTTTCTTGACCGTGATTTTAATCACCTCCGAATTGATGATTTTCGTACATCGCATGGTATTATATAACTAACTTAATTTGATAGTAATTGTTCATTTGAGGATCATCTTTATCGCACATCGGACATGTCCATAATTGTTCCGATCTCCTCCCAATCATGTATCTCAGTGTGTTTAGACTTTAGACTAACAACTTCCGTTCTGTGTTGGTTGATGTATCTACTGTGGTTTCTCTCATGATTTTCCAGTCTTACCGCACCTATTGATCTACGGAAACCTAGAAATCTGAAGTGGTCAGAGCGGATCACATCAGATCTGGAGAAAACCGAGGGGTGGCTGCGGTGATACTTAATAAATTGACGTTTTATGACAAAGGCACGTATGTATGGTATCACATAAGCAAACAAAATGAATAATTAAATAACACTAACAAAAATCCAACGTTTCGACTATACGTATTTGTCAAGGAATATATATACACACACAATGAATACTAAAACTAAATCAAGGATCAAAATAGGATGGATGACTATCTCTTTCTCGACCGTTCTTTTTGGCCATTTTGATCATTCTTATTGTGATATATACACAGCCTTTGCCAAGAACTTTTTTACGTCACATCATTCAGCGCCATTTGGAGCTCTGCTGCTTTTACTTCAGCGACGTGTTCGGTTTCAGCCAGCTTTACTGCGTTCGCTCTTGTCAGCCTTTGACTGTCCCCAGCCTACCTGCAAGGCAGCAGGTTGCTATTTTTTTTAGGGTAGCGACCCTTAGACAACCTTCCCTCCCGGGTTGTTGAGCGTCATCTGCCCAGGTTACCTGTCTTTTTTGGACTTCTTGGTTTTGGATGGATGACTGAAGATAGATTCATCTTACGCAACCGAGATAGAGAATACATTTTATCTTCTTCGTTGAAATCTTCAGAGCGTATGTTTGCATCAGAGCCACTGTATAACATCTGAAATACCGCCTCATAATGTATCATTCTCTTTGCAGAACGTCGCTCTCATCATAGCCCGCCGGAAAAACTTTCATTCTAGCCAGTTCTCCCGTCTTCTCGAACGTCACGTTTAAGATATCTTTAATGTTCTGTTGCCACCATAGTCTTGGTCACCCTCTGTCTCGCCTTCCAGGAATCATGTTCTATATTACTGCTTTTTCCTAACAACAGTGACGTTTAATGTTAGCAAAATATTCCAGTTTCCAGAACATGATGTCTATGAGCCAATATTCTTCCATCTTCAGCTCTTGTATGGAGTCCATATTTGTTCTATTCTCTGTTCAAGATGTTTCAGAAATTTGTTGCAGCATTTTGATTCAAATGATTAATTTTTGTTCTTTAATATTTTTGTTATGGTCCACGATTCACATCCATATGTTACCACTTGAATAATGTATGCTCTTAGAGGTTCTATTTTTGGTTATTTGTTTGTGGTATGCAATAGCTTCTTCTGCAGAAATGGTACATCTAGACATACTGGAGTACAGGGCAACGAACACGCTGACTTTCTTGCAAACAATGCCCTGACTCAAGCTGAGAAAAGTATGGACAGAGCCAATGTCATCAATGTGGTGCAGGTTCATTTATGTGAAATGGGCAAGTCTCAGACACTGGACCGATTGCGAGAATTAAGAGTTAAGTTTGGACATGCCAGACAGTGTCGTCTTCATGGTAGAGAGAGAAGATATACTAATCAACTTCTTATGGGTACTGTGAGCAAGTAGACTTTAGGATGTCTGCTGCAAGATGGAGCACGCATGGGAATATGCAATATGACATGACATTGATCAAATAACATAACATAACATAAGAGCTTCTTCCTACTAACAATCCTTTGAAATGCCATGACTCGTCTCATTCTGATTTCTTTTATCTGAAATACTAAAGATACAACTAAAAAATCACATACCAGGTCCAGTTGTAGGAAATCCAGGAGTTGTGGGTCGTCCTAATGTTCCAGTATGTGCAGTTTCCGGTTCTAAAGTTTGAACACCAGGTCCAATAGGACGAAGCATAATCCGATCTTCTTCAATCTCCTTTACTCTGGGCGGTTCAGGCTTCTGGGAATTACAAAACACAAACAGTTAAAAAAAACAAAAAAACTGAGAAATAATACTTGAATACATCTAAATGGGCTGGTGGTCTGGGTTCAGCTCCCGCAATGCGCGTGGAATTTTTCCCGACCACGACGGCTTTCAGGTCGACCCAGCCTCAACTGGGTACCAGACAGGCTCTGGGAAAGTAAAGGCGGCCGGCGTGATGCTGACCACATCACCCATCGTGTGCCGACGGTCAATGAAAATACAGGCCTAACACTGTATTGACCCATATACCACGAGGTATGAAAGGGTTCCTTTACTTTTTTACTTTTACATCTAAATGGTCTAAAGTCCAGGACTGACTTAATTGCACCGAAAGGTGACGTCTGTGGCCTAAGGGTTAGTGACTCGGTCTATTAACCTCGACGTTCTGAGTTCGAATCACGCAGCGGACAGTTTGGTTGCAAATTGTTTCGCGTGGATTTTAACAAAGGACGATGGCACCACCCGTTCAGAAAGCAATGGCAAACTACTGAACGTAATAATGCCTAGAAAAATCACAAACAGCGTTAAAAAGCTGGGGTTGATTCGCAAAGTCCTGTAAAGGATATGCAATTAACTTTTTTTTATACTTGAGATGGCTCGGTCCTCAAATAATTGTATATAAGATGGACAGACAATATCAAGACTACACTAAATAAACACGGATATAACATAAAAATGGCGTCTCATCTGGCACTGGAACGCAAATTAAAGCTCCCACCCCTACGCTTACGATGTGCGGAAACCTACAAATCTGATCTGGTCAGAGCGGATCAGATCAGATCTGGAGAAAACCGAGGAAGGCTGTAGTGATACGTAATACATTGGCATTTCAGGACAGAGACACGTATGTATTGCTTGCAAGTAATTTCTTCACATAAGCAGGCAAACCTGAATAATAAAATAATAAAACCCCTACGCTTAACGACAAGAGTGAACAATCAATTCTATCATACACCTGGAGAAAGACAATTCAATAGACCAATGTGTCCTTGTCTGCCAAGTTAAGAATCCCTGAACTAGTGTGTACGTGGACTATTGTTATGTTATGTAATATTAGAATATGTACATCACCTGTGTGTGTGATATACACTGTTGATCTCTAGAACAAGCATGGCCTATTTGTCACATACATTTTGTCACAATGAACCAGCTAAAGATACACTAGTAAACCGGTATATGATATTAGTAGCCTACTAGTGGGGGTAAAAATGTTCAAGCGTTCATCTAACGAGGGTCTGTTATCGGGTTGGAAAGTATATAACCCCTATACTCTAATAACCACTCATATTTTGTACATTATGACTCATGATAGTTGTGTTTGTGTAGCTAGCAGACACGAAGGATGAAGGAACAAGAAGGCAATAAAGGATGAAGGAACAAGAAGGCAATAAAGGATGAAGGAACAAGAAGGCAATAAAGGATGAAGGAACAAGAAGGCAATAAAGGATGAAGGAACAAGAAGGTAATAAAGGATGAAGGAACAAGAAGGCAATAAAGGATGAAGGAACAAGAAGGCAATAAAGGATGAAGGGACTAGAAGGCAATAAAGGATGAAAGGACTAGAATTTCTTCAAGCAATTTCTCCATACCGTTCTATCCTGGAGAACTCGTTCATACATAGGGTATGCAAACCTCAATACATACGTGAATGTAAGCCTAAATCTATACGTGACTGCAAGCCTCACTGTATATGTGAGTATCTGTTGTTTGCTGATGACTGTGCCCTCGCTACCGGCTCTGGGGAAGAAATGCAGACTTACATGGACAGGTTCTCAATGGCCTGTGATAGGTTTGGCCTCACCATTAACACCAAAAAAACAGAGGTCGTGTTCCGGCCCGCCCCTGGAGAACGGTATTACGATCCAGTCGTCAACATTAAACACCAGCGTCTCCAGTCAACGGACAACTTTGCTTGTCTTGGCGGCCTCCTGTCCGGATCGGCAAACATGGATTCTGAGGTCCACAGTGGGATATCCGGGGCCGGTGCTGCGTTCGGAGGGCTGCGTGTCGCTGTGTGGGAGCGGAGGGGGATGGGCATGGTCACAGGGCTGAAGGTTTGCCAGGCCATGGTGCTGGCCGCGCTGCTGTGCGCGGGCGAGACATGGACGGTGTGTAGCAGACACGGAAGAAAATTAGGCCATTTCCACGCAGGCTGTCTGCGCGGAATGCTGGAAATAAACTGGCGGGACAGGATTCCAGACAGCGAAGTCCTCACAAGAGCAGAGATCCCAAGCGTCAACACCCTGTTGCAGAAGGCCCAACTGAGATGGGTCGGTCACGTTGCAACGCATCCCAAGACGGTTGATGTATGGCGAGCTTGGGGGCAGACGTTTAGCTGGTGGACAGAAAGGACGCTTTAGAGACACTCTTGGAGTGTCTCTGAGGTGCTTCGATGTGGACAGTGCGTGCTGGGGGTCCCTTGCGCGGGATCGCCAGATGTGGCGCTGTGGCAGCAGAAGGGGAGCCCGAGTGGCTGAGGGTCGTCGTATTGTTGAGTCACGGAGAGGGCGAGCGGCGCGAGGAGACAGGGCGCACGGCGCGCGCATGTCTGACCTTGGTCATGTGTGCCCCACCTGTGGTAGGGGATTCTGTTCTGGGATTGGACTCTACAGTCACCTCCGCACACACCAGAGAGGTGCAACAGTACACGTCTGAGATTGTTGTCATCATCGCTTGCGATGGACGGCTATTATATATGTGAGTTGAAGCCTAGCTATATGTATGTGCTTGCAAGCCTCAATATGCTTGTGCATGTCAACGAACCATGACTAAAGAGGATCATAATCGCGCCCGAAGCTACACTTATGTAATTCAGTCCCTACCCTTCCCACTAACACAACGATTTGTGGTAAACATGTGTCACACAGACTAGCTCTACACACTCAACATTAACAATACAAACACACAAACATATGACGCATATGCTGACATATGTGTCTTGCTATGATGTGTCATGTGTTCTCGCGTGACCAAGGACGGCAACCTGTGACCGCGACCCTACCTGAAACACAATGATGGAAATGTCAGGAGAATGAACACAATTTTACTAAGTCGAAGGTCACTTATTACTTACTCACTTCGTGCGCTTTCACACAATACAGGGCGAATAGATGGTTATATTCCATTAAGTAGGGTCAAGACTGGTTATGTTCCATTTAGCTGGGCTAATACTGGTTACATTCCGTGAAGCAGGGCTAGTACTGATGGCGAATGACAGATGAGAGAGAGAGTGAAAGAGAGAGAACATGATAGTGACAGACAGATGAGATGAGAGGGCGACGAGAGATGACGAGTGAGAGAAAGAGAGAGAATGATGGAGATCGACTGATGAGAGAAATGAGAGAGTGAAGAATACCGACAGATGAAAGAGATGGGAGGGAGGTGGGAGGGAGAGAGAGAGAGAGATGATGACGACCGACAGACGAAAGAGAATGACGAGACAAATTTTTTTTCCGATCCAGAAGCACTTGAGCTTTTCAGCTCTTCGGCTCGGTGCCATGGACATCGTAACCCTTCGGTTCGGGGCCACGAACACCGTCAATCTGGGGAATCTGTGCTTTTTCTGCCATCCCGCGGAATTGAACCCGCACACACAGAGGGATAGTCACCCGTAGTCCAACGAGCTACGAACACGCTGGGCAGACCGGGCACGCGACAAAATAGTGCACTGTACTATTAGACAGCGTCGACAAACACCTCATCCGTAACATGGTGTAACCGTTAAACTATCTGATTGATTCATTGATAGGAATATCATCATTGCACTTCGGTGAGTAACCATGTGTGCTCAGATATCTAGTTATTGGTTACTAAACTGACATCATTGCACTCCGGGCAGACCCATAGGTGCTCATTCTCCCACAACAGACATCGAAGAGTATGCATACTGATGGTTCCTGCGGCTCGCTGATTAAACACACCTCTCACTCTGCCTCTCAGGCATCTATTCAGTTCGACTTGTACAACGGGTAACTCCAAACTGCCTAAATAGCTTGATCGATATCTTTCTTACACAGGTCGATATCAGCGGCAGTGCACGAGCTCCGTAACACTATCGAGGGTCTACTATGTAATTTTGAAGTTAGTGAAGACATTTTGTAAGGAATTTATTTTTAATCTTTTTCTAATTAATTTTGTCCGCACAGCGGTTTTCCAGCCTGCTCTTCTAGATTTTGAACAGTCCAGGCTTTTTACGTTATCAAATTGAACATGGGACCTAAGTTTTATCGTTCGTCTCCGATAGGACTAGGAACTCGATTTCACCTACACTGAGATCAGGGATCTCTGGAAAATATCCAGATGGCTCCACGAGGGAGCGAACCTGGTACCTTTGGCACAAGAGACGAGCACCTAACCTCTACGCTACAGAGAACCCCGAGTTAAAATATCTTGGAATCTGTAACACTCCCCCCATGTGTTGATGTGGCTCGCAAGGGGAGCAAAGAATAGTAACATTGCAACCTACAAAGCATTTCGTTAAGAGGCGACTGAGGTATGGGCTTAGGAAAGCTACCCTCGTAAATACAGGGTGTTCAACTTAAAAGCAGCCCCAGTGGTAAATATAAATTTTCCAGGTACGCATTGCATCTCGTCTATTTACTATTTAAACCGGTTCTTACTAGCTTGTCCTACGTCACATTTGTTCATCGCCCCTTCCCGGACTACAATTACACACCATCACACAACCTTGACCTATACTACGTCATAACTGAACCTTCTCATTTCCATACATATGTGCCAAATTAGCTCCATTCACAGGCTGCTTTTAAGTTGAACACTCCGTAGAAAAAAGTAAAGGTACTAGACATGCTCTGGGAAAGTAAAGGCGGCCGGCGTGATGCTGACCACATCACCCATCGTGTGCCGACGGTCAATGAAAAATACAGGCCTAACACTGTATTGACCTATATACCACGAGGTATGAAAGGGTTCCTTTACCATTTTTTACCCTGTAGAAAGCATCCCAGAAATCGGATGTGCTGTAGACGCATAACTGGCACAACGTACAATCTCTCTTAGGCTCAGATCACATACAAATCACAAAGAGTGGTTAACAAGTGGTCGATATGGAGATTTTGAAGAAAAAGTAAGAAACGGTAACCGTTAAACTATCTTTGAGGTTAAATTACCCGTAACAAAATGTAACAGTAAAACTGGCTCACAGGCTTGGCTGACCTTTCTGTTGTTCTGGGTAATGTCATAGTCAGCGTTATCATCATCGGCGTGGGAAAACACAACAACACTGGCCTAGGCGATGTCAACCCGTGTTAAACTAACAACCTACTACACCAACATATCATCAGATGCCGTCTCCGCATTGAAGGTTGGCTGCAATGAATCTTCAGCATCCTCTGTCTTTCGCCTTGGTGTTGCACTGTTCCAGACTATATCCTGTCCTTTTCTTTAAATTTCTCTCCACTTATCTCTCGGTCTTCCTCTTGCTCTTCCCCCTCAACTTTCCCCTCTAGTACAGATTTTATCATGGTGTCATGGCTTTTTATGTGCCCAAAATACTTTTTTTTAAAAACCGATTCAGAAGCACTTGAGCTTTCAGCTCTTCGGCTCGGTGCCGTGGACATCGTAGCCCTTCGGTTCGGTGCCACGAACACCGTGAATCTGGTGAACCTGTGGCTTTTCTGCCAGCCCGCGGAATTGAACCCGCACGCACACGGAGCTTGTCACCCGTAGTTCAACGCGCTACGAACACGCTAAGATACTTTACTTGTCTTAATTTTATTTCTCTTAATAGTTGATTCTTCATGCCTAGTTTTCCTAACACTTGTTTATTTGTCTTTTTCTGTCCATGAAACTCTGCCTATTCTTCTATATATCCACATCTCAAATGCATCAATTCTGTCTTCTAACTGCTTGTTCATTGTCCATGTTTCCGAGCCATTAATATAAGATATATATATATATATAGCATTTGATAATTCTCATTTTTAGACTGTTTGTAATTTGTTTGGATGTCAGTAACTTTCTCAGACTAATGAAATTATCCTTGGCCATTCCTATTCTTTTTTAAATTTCTGTTATACATCTGCCATCATCGGCGTGGGAAAACACTGGCCCAGGCGATGTCAACCCGTGCTAAACTAGCAACCTACTACACCAAGATATACAGTCTTAGAAACAAACGGTATGACGATTACAACCCCTTTTAAACCTATCATCAAAAGGTTGTCTTGAGCAGTACTTGCCACCCCCAACAGTCCTTTGGAATTTTCTCTCTCATAGGCCAGTTATCCAATTTCTCTCTCTCATATGCCAGTTATCCTATTTCTCTCTCTCATAGGCCAGTTATGTTACATTATGTTACCAGTGCCAAACCTGGACGCTGACAACAAACGATAGAAGAAAACTAGTCACAACAGAGATGAAGTGTCTAAGCAGAATGCTGGGTGTAACAAGAAGAGACCGGTTGAGAAATGAAGACATCAGGAAAAAGTTGGTACAACATCAGTACTAGACTTCATCAAGAAACAACAAATTAAATGGTTCGGTCACGTAAGCAGATTACCATCAGACAGTGCACCCCAAAGAGCAATGCTGCTCCGATACAATGGGCACAAAGCAAAAGGCCGGCCACGCAAAAGATGGACCTCAGAGAAAACAGAGGCGACGAAAGAGACTATCTACGAAGCGCATACTAGGGTCCGTTTTAGAAATCTCTTCCTGACCTGACGCTGTGAGGCATACAGGATTCGAGAAAGAAAGAAAGAAAGAAATAGGCCAGTTATCCATCCTATTGATCTCTCCCACAAGCCAGAGATAAGTTATATAGTATTAAAACTAAATTACTAATTTTCAATTCAAATGTTGTATCAATCCTAACATATGCTAGCGAGAGTTGGAAAATGACTAAAGATATAGAAAGCAAGTTGAATGCATTTGAAAATAGATGTCTGCAAAAATAATGAATATAAAATGGAACGAATTCCGGAGAAGTGATGAAATCAGAGAAATGTCTTGTCAATCACTAGTAACAACTGTTATAAGAAGAGAAGATGGAGATATGTTGGACACACCTTGAGGAGAAATGATCAAAGAATATCAAAGCAGGCATTGAAGTGGGATGCAAAGAGTTCAAGAAGGAGAGGACGACCTAAGGAGACCCTGAAACGAACTTTGCTGAGAGAGGCAAGAAATATCGGTTTCAGTTCCATGGAGGAGATTGAGCGAAATGCCCAGGAAAAAGCGGTAAGGATAAATTACTTGCAGGCCCTATGTAACGTATAACGGTACGAAAGGAATTATTATTATTATGATTATTACAATCGAAAGATGACTACGTCTATATCTCCATTTAAACAGTTTGCATAAATATATTTTATAAACATCATTGAACAAACACAAAATTGACATTGACAAGTGTTATGAGTCATTTCAAACCGTAATTTATTCACCCCCTGTTGCAGGAACCCGCATGGATGCAAAGAATACTAGCAGTACATCGCATGCGCTGACACGTAAAAACAAAGTACTATAGTTTTACAAAATACAGAAACAGTGACGATAAACAGCAACGTTTCGACCAAAGGCCTTTATCAAGCAAACGATACAACAGGAGTGACGAGTTTCAAAGAACACTACATATGGACGATTGCATACGGAAACATTCAAACGTATCTAATGAAAATCTGGGAACCAAGTTTTACTGCAGTCTCCCCCTTTTTCGATAATCGCAGGCGATGATGATAACAACCTCAGACTGTGCTGCTGCCCCTCTTGGTGTGTGCGGAGGTGACTGTAGAGTTCACTCCTAGAACACAATCCCCTACCACATGTGGGGCATATATGATCAAGGTTAGATATGTGGATGTTGTGTGTTCTGTTTTTCGCGCAGCTCGTTTTTTTGTGCCTCAATGGCACGATTCTCAGTATGCGGGTTCATCCTGTGTTATTACAGCGCCAGATTTAGCGATCTTGGGTCAGGGATTCCCAGAGCGTGGTGTCTATATCGAAGCATTTCAGAAACACTTTAAGTGTCTTTTAAAGGCGTTTTTTTATGTACATCACTCAAGCAAAACTGTGTTCATCCTTACATAGTTTGCCTTATACATTCACTGTTTTGGGAAATAGGGAGTTTATCAGGCATCCGAGCAACGTGACTGGCAAATCTCACTTCGGCCTTCTACAACAGGAAAGCAAAGTACAGTAGCACTGCGACCTACAAGACATGTCGTAAGAGGCGACTGATGAAAGGCCCTAGGGATGCTGCCCTAGTAATAAAAATCATGCAGAAATCGGATGGTGTGGCGTACTTATAGGCGAATAACTGGTATAACGTACAATCGCTCTTAGGCTCAGATCACATATAAGTCCCACAGAGTGATTAACAAGTGATCGATATGGAGTTGAAGAAGAAGGATCCATATATTTTTTGGTTTTCTTTTTACCTCTGTGTGCATTTATATAGCAATGTATACGTCTGTAGCTTTAAGTGATAGTGAGCTAGATCACAACCCAAGCGTACCTGGTTCAAACCCCACGGCGGGCGGTTTGATAGCTTCTTCTTTGAACGTTCCATATTGACCACTTGTTAACCACTCTCTGTGATTTATATGTGATCTGAGCGATTGTACGTTGTGCCAGTTGTGCGCCTACAAGTAGGTCAGCACATCCGATTTCTGTGACGCTGTTTATTTACTAGGGCGGCTTCCCTACACCGCTGCCTCAGTCGCCTCTTACGACATGCCTTGTAGGTCGCAGAGTTACTATTCTTTGCTCCCCTTGAGATCCCCGGCAATACACGGGTGAGTTTGGTTGCAACCTTGTTCACGTGGAGTTTTACGAACTGTAAAAATAGACCTCACCGTTCAGAACGCAATAGCAAACTACTGAACGTGTAAGTGGTGAGTAGAAAATCAACGACTCAATTATTGTGGTTGATGGCGAGATCATGTTAAGGTTATGCCACCATTTTCATTTCATGCAGAATTAGCCAGTATCCGGTTTTGTTCCAACTATCAGACTTCAGATTTAGAACGGGACACTGCAGTCTCAGAGCACACCTTCATAGAATGGGTCTCAGGGACTCGGCTGTTGAACCTGTTGAGAACTAAAGCAGTCACCAGAGCACACCCTGTACGACTGCCCCAGCCTGAGCAGTGTGAGAATGGAAATCTGGCTAACAGGAACAACCCTACAAAACAAATTATGGAGGACCGGTGAAGACCTCAAGCGCATCGCCCTGTTTATGATACATACCGGAGTAGTCTCATAGTAGAAGATGACCGCAGAAGAAGAAGTTCCAACTGTGATTAACTTCTTTCAATTTGTGTTCTATTGTTCTCCTCCAGGTGGTTTCGGGTATTCCACGTTTTTGTTTACCCTCTAGTGTTCATCTCAGTGCAGTTTTCGTGACAGCGTTAGTCTCCATGCGTATCACATGTCTGATCTCTGTCTCCAGCGTTTCTTTCGTATGATGTTTCTCTTATTCTCTTGTTAATACTGTGCAGGTAGTTCGTGGTTAGAGATAGTATTTAGCAGTGGCGGCTCGTGATAATTTTTGTTGGTGGGGCCAGAGAAAATTTTCTTAAAAATCATGATTTTGGGTTAGGTTATATTTTAATTCATAAAACAAATACACGTTACACATTATTTTTGGTAGGGCCCGGCTCCACTTGCCCCTAATGACGAGCCGCCACTGGTATTTAGTCAGAACACGCATAAGATCTTCCACAGACAAGCTGCATAGAAGGTGGAGAGTTTAGACACATCTTGTTCTGTCATTCTCCAGCATTCTGATCCGCATAGTAAAGTTGATAGCACACAACTGCGGTATATATTAATCCTGGTTCTGATGCTGTATTTTGCTGATTTCCAGACCGTCTTAAGCGTCAAGAATGCATTTCAAGCCTTACCCAGTCTTCTTCTTCTTTGCGTTCGTTCTTTACGACCAGCGTTCGTTCTTTACGACCAGTGTTCGTTCTTTACGACCAATTTTAATCACTCTTTGTGATATGTTTGATCTTTGCCAAGAACGTGTATACGTTGCACGTTGGTTTGGTAGGCCTCTAAACGCATAGACTTCTACACGTTTAGGACACGTGCATCGGATTTCAGCCAAACCTCCTTAGTCGCCTCTTACGACATGCATGGCAGGTAACAGTGGTTCTATATTCTTTACACCCCAAATTTGGGCCCCGGTAACCACTCGGGAGCTTACCCAGTAAACTTTCAATGTTAGATCCAGCTTCTCCTCCGTTGCTGATAACACTTTCAAGATATGTAAAAAGTTGTATTATGCTAAATATAACTCAGCCAAAAACCCGGAAGAACAACCAACACCAAAAAAACCCAACTGCTCTCTTCTTCTTCTTCACCCTTCGCCCTAGGGAAGCATAGGTCCGCAACCAAGGCCTTCCAAGCCCGCCTATCCAAGGCCATCTTTTCCAGATCTCGCCACTCTCCCCGTTTTTGCATTCCATCTCTAACTCCGTCTCCAGGTGTTTCTGGGTCTTCCTACTTCTATTGCCCTGGGGTTCCATCGAGAGCCTGTCTCGCGATGTTGTCAGGGTTTCCTCAGTGTGTGTCCTATCCATCGTCACCTTCTGCTCATTATCTCCTGTTCCACCTGCCGTTGTCCTGCCCTATCCCAGGTGAGTCGGCAGCCCGATTTTCTTTCGAATTTCACCGGGTCGCTTCATGAGTACCTCTATTTGGGGTCCCTCTTCTTCCTCGGGTGGCGAGCCCCCGAGGTAGCCAGCCCCACGACCGACCTCCTCAGTCGCCTCTTACGACATGCATGGCAGGTGACAGTGATTATATTCTTTACATCCCCAATTTGGGCCCCGGTAACCACTCGGGCGGCAACTGCTCTCAAATTAGACAAATTGGGCGGGAAAACCGCTTTCATGATGACACCTACGCGACATTCCGTTAATATCAAAGATGGACACTTTACTTGTTACTAGCGATAACAAAAGCAATTACTGGAGTATGAAAAAACACATTCCTGCCATTGTATTGTTCAAAGTGTGTAGTACACACCACAGTACATGTGTTGCAAACAATAGTCAGTTGTTTGGTGCCCATATTTCAACAAGATCCGGAGTCTAATTCCACAACAGCGCATTACAAATTCATAATAACTGAATAATGGCGAGACGGACATTTTGAGCTATGAAAGAATTCGGAATCGTCGTCGGTGCTACAGGTGTTCTTCCATGGATATTTTAAGTTTGTTAAAAGTAGGTCGATATGGAGCGCTCCAAGAAGAAGATGGCCGTCACCGAATTACCCGGACTCATCAAGCTCGAACTAGTTGCTACTGTGTAAGTGATTTAATAAGTTCACTCTCAGCAAACTGAAAGTTACTGTACATTTAAGGAGTGCCCCCGCCCGTCTGCCCAGCGTGTTCGTAGCGCGTTGGACTACGGGTGACTATCCCTCTGGGTGTGCGGGTTCAATTCCTCGGGATGGCAGAAAAAGCCACAGATTCCACAGATTTACGGTGTTCGTGACACCGAACCGAAGGGTTACGATGTCCATGGCACCGAGCCGAAGAGCTGAAAAGTTCAAGTGCTTCTGGATCGAGGAGAAAAAAAAAAGGGGGAGTGTCCCAGGTACATTAATTATTAAAGTCAACTGTAAACAATTTTTATCTTCTCTTGGAATCAAGAGTCTAACGAACAAAGAAGTGACTTCATGGCAGCAGGTTTCCCAGTGGCGGCTCGTGATAATTTTTGTTGGTGGGGCAAGACACAAATTTTCGGGGAAATCATGGTTTTGAATTAGGTTATGTTTTAATTTATAAAATAATAAATACACGTTACACATTATTTTTGGTGGGGCTTGGCCCTACATGCCATTAATGACGAGCCGCCACTGGGTTTCCCCTTATCGTGCCGGTACTCTCGGCAGAGATTTCCTGCCACTAGTAGAGAATGTTGTACAAAGCACGACATCCGTAGCTCCAGCAACATTCCTATATTCTAAGGATAAATTGCACATGTTTTGAACTAACGTCTCAGCACTACAGGGAGACCCGTAGGTGCTCAATATCCCATAACAGATGTCGAAATGTATTCATACTGATGGTTCCTGTGGCTCGCTGGTTAAACACACTCCTCTCTCAGCCCCTTCAAGCATTCAGTTCTACATGTTAAGTTAAGTTAGTTGCATATCATTTACAGAACTTTGCGAATCAACCCCAGATTTTTCAGGCTCTTTGTGATTTTTCTAGGCATTATTACGTTCAGTAGTTTGCCATTGCTTTCTGAACGGGTGGTGTCATCGTCTTTTTGTAAAAATCCACGCGAAACGATTTGCAACCAAAGTATCCGCTGCGTGATTCGAACTCAGAACGTCGGGGTTAATAGACCGAGTCACCATCCCTTAACCACAGACGCCACCGCTCTGCATGTACAACGTGTTATTTCAAACATCTGTAATCGCTGGATTGATTCAACGTCTATTTTATTCTAAAGAGTCTAACGGAGAATGATTGACTTCTTGTACCAGGTCTTACCACATATAGGGTCCATCCCTGTCGGCAGAGATAGCAAGGCTTCTGCTAAGAGCACTGCACAAAGCACAAACTCCGTAGTCAATTTTAGTGGCTTTATTCAACAATAAGAGATGTCTTCGCAAAGTCACCAACAACACAAGAATCGACAGTTACGAATATCGAAATAAGGGGAAGACTGCAGTAAAACTTGGTAAATAGTGAAACACGTACAAAGTACTATAGTTTTACAAAATACAGAAACAGTGACGATAAACAGCAACGTTTCGACCAAACGGCCTTTATCAAGCAAACGACACAACAGGAGTGACGAATTATAGAGAACACTTACAAATGGACGATAATGGAAACATGTAAATTTTCAATTGATTGTATATTGTTTCTCTTCTTTTCCACTTCTAGTTTTGTGTTGCACTCATTTCGTTATTCGTTTTTATTCCCAGATTTTCATTAGATAAATTTACATTTTCCGTTATCGTCCATTTGTAAGTTTCTTGAAATTCGTCACTCCTGTTGTGTCGTTTGCTTGATAAAGTCCTTTTGGTCGAAACGTTGCTGTTTATCGTCACTGTTTCTGTATTTTGTAAAACTATAGTACTTTGTGTGTACGTGTTTCGCCAGTAACGAATACCTGCATCACAGAAAAGGTTGGAACAAGACCGTGCTTGAATTATACAGTGAAACAGAGAATGAAGTGGTTTGGCCACTTAGTAGAATGTCGAAAGACCAAACTGCCTATGAAGCTTTTCACAACAGAATATCAGGAAGGAAGGCGAGAGGACGACGAGAAAAGGTGGATAGATAATGTCGTTGAATTCTGCCAGGGACTAAGAAACCATCACACAAGTCACCAGAGAGGCACAACCAAACAAATACATAAACCACGACACTGGGTTAACAACCTGGTAACAGTGTGCTGACAAAAGAAGCGCAGAAATACTCACGACATGGGATAAAACCATCGACAAGTCTACACAGAGAAGCGCAAGACAAATACATAAAACCACGACACTGGGTTAACAACCCGGTAACAGTGTGCTGACAAAAGTTGATTTCTGCCAGGGGACTAAGAAAACCATCACACAAGTCACCAGAGATGCGCAAGACAAATACATAAAACCACGACACTGGGTTAACACCGGTAACAGTGTGCTGACAAAAGCAGAAACGCAAACAAATACATAAACCACGACACTGGTTAACAACCGGTAACAGTGTGCTGACAAAAAAGAAGATTTAACAATAAGTCGCCAAGGAATCAAAGAACATCCACTTTATTCATCCTAAACTCCCCAACAATCGGCGCTTTCGTCCAAAAGGGGCGAGAATTTAGTCACTTTTAGAACCGAACTTTAACATCCTACTTCATCGCGATAGAGACCACCCACTATCTGATGTGGGTGTCACCGTACACCATCTATGTCTGTAGGCTTGAGAAACCGCTAGAAACCACATTTATCTTCTAGACTGACTTGCGAGCAGATATACTGATATACTATATCATTTATCACATTGTGTCAGTCATACTGCTTGCAGAAATGGATCCTGGTTCATGATAGGCGTTTGAGGGCATCTAAAACAGAGCTGTATACCGTGGCCATGGCGCCGTCTTATACATCACTGGCGCCATATTTTACTACGCCAGATGGATTGAAATCTTCTTTGTTGAACGCTCCATATCGTTATGGTTTGGTTACTAAACTGATGTCATTGCACTCCGGGCAGACCCATAGGTGCTCAGTCTCCCCAACAGATATCGAAGAGTATGCATACTGATGGTGCCTGTGGCTCGCTGATTAAACACACCTCTCACTCTGCTCCCTATCGACCACTTGTTAAACGACTCTGTGATTTGTATATGATCCGAGCCTAAGAGCGATTATACGTTATGCCACTATGCGCCTACAATTAGACCAGCACATCCGATTTCTGCGACGTTTTTATTTACTATGGTAGCTTCCCTAGGCTCATACCTCAGTCGCCCCTTACGACATACCTTGTAGATCGCAGTGTTACTATTCTTTGCTCCCCTTGTGAGCTCAGGCAACACATGTGCATATTGATTGATAGGACCATCACTTTGGCGAATAACCATGCGTGCTATGATATCTTTCTTAAACAGGAAGATCTCAGCGGCAGTGCCTGAACTCGGTAGCATCGGCGAGGGTCGCAATGTAATTTAGAAGATGAAAATATTTGATAGAAATTTATTTTTAATCTTCTAATTAATTTTTTTCACGGGCTGTGGCTTTCCAGCCTGTTCTTCTCGATAAGCCAGATATAACGCTAATAATAATTTCAATTAAAAATGGAATTTCCAAATTACGGCATGTTTTACTCGTAGTATTTGTAAT
Source organism: Arion vulgaris (assembly GCA_020796225.1). Taxonomy (NCBI): domain Eukaryota; kingdom Metazoa; phylum Mollusca; class Gastropoda; order Stylommatophora; family Arionidae; genus Arion; species Arion vulgaris. The sequence continues at coordinate 6,939,624 of CM036774.1, forward strand.
AACCAGAATGTTGTTTTTTTCGTGTCACGTTTAGTCAGGTTTCAGTTTTCATTTAATATTATTTTTTTATTACTATTAAAAAAAGTTAATTGCATATCCTTTACAGGGCTTTGCGAATCAACCCCAGATTTTTAACGCTGTTTGTGATTTTTCTAGGCATTATTACGTTCAGTAGTTTGTCATTGCTTTCTGAACGGGTGCTGCCATCGTCCTTTTGTAAAAATCCACGCGAAAGGATTTGCAACCAAACTGTCCGCAGGTGGTTTGAACTCAGAACGAGGGGTTAATAGACCAGTCACCATCCCCAAAGCCTCAGACGCCACCATGTTTAACGTTACTTTAATAATTACTATTTAAAGTATTCTAAAATTTCTTCGATTTAACAGTCATTTGTTAGATGGACCTTCCAATCGCCAAATGATGGCGCTGTACAACTGATTAGAGGAACCGCACATAGCTGTGAATTTTGTATTGTCGAGTGCCAGCGGTCAGCGCGGAAGGCAAAGCCTCTGTAAGTTCTTAACTCGGGATCAGAAAGCCCACCTGGATCCAGTTTTCTGTTCTGGACAGCTGGACGTCTACGAGTCCTGACACACCAGAGAGTGCAGCAGCAACTCTGAAAAAATGTTGGTATCTCTTTGCGATCGTATTGACCATTTAATCACTTCTTTGTAATGTTTGATTTCAAGAATTTACGACATCATTGGTTATAGCCTCTAAACGCATTTTGTTAGAATGGGCCCAAATTGCATCTTGCTGATGGCGGAAACGTGGTTCTGATTGTTTGCAAAATTTGTAAGTACACTCTACACTTTTAATTTTTTGTTATTTATATTTTCTGTATTGTTTTTCCGATCCAGAAGCATGACTTCTTGCCATTCGGCCGGTGTTGGACATCTTTACCTTTCAGAGGATTTACGAGTTCCGATAACAACACGTAAAATCTGGGGAATCTGTGGCATTTTTTCGCCCCCGCAGGAGATTAGTAACCTAAAAGGGTTGTAAAGCCGAGTCGACTTCATGGAACCTTTCAACGCATTTCTGTATCCATTTATTCTGTTTTGTCGGTAGTATTCATTTCTGGGACCAAATTCGAAATCATGGCTTGAGATCTTTTGTCTTAAAGTTTCTTTCGTTTTGGGAGCTCACTGCTGGGCCGATTGTGCTGATTTGCCGTACGTTCTTCACACGAACGTTCAGAGATGGCGTTGCTCCATGACCAGCCGTTTAACTGAGATTCCGATAACGTGTCAAACTTAATATTTAGGAGGAGGAGAGGGGGAGGGGAGGGTGGGTCTGGTATCGTCCATGGTTGCGAGACTCAGAGCAAGAATATTAACAAAAGTGGTTTAAGTCCGAATGATAATTAGGCACCTGTGGAATGCCTATTGCACCGAGTTTACCCAATTCCGCCAACTCTGGCAAAAAGCACCTGTCGATGAATGCATAAGCACGAACTCCGTAGTTCCGGCAACAATTTTAGGTCTCTGAAAAAATGACCTCGTGAACTGAACGGCGCGGTCCGGATTCGATCCCACGACCTTCGACTCGCAAGGCAAAGGGCGTAACCATTAACCACATAGACCCTCAAGTATCGCTCAACCAGTAACACAGCGACCTACAAGGCATGTCGTAAGAGGCGACTGATGTAGGGGCCTAGGAAGCTACCCTAGTAAATAAAAAACGTCGCAGAAATCGGATGTGCTGGCCTACTTAAGGCGCATAACTGACACAACGTATCATCCTCACCATCTCCTCCACTGCTCTCTGCCAGAATGTCTCTGGTCTGTCCCTAATTAGTTTTCCTTCGAAGTCCATGGATCGAGATCTCCTCAGTAAATGATTCTGCCTCTAACTGCACCTAGTGACAACTCTCTAACTACGCAGTGACAACTCTCTAACAACAGTAGTGACAACTCTCTCTAACAACTGTAGTGACAACTCTCTAACTACGTAGTGACAACTCTCTAACACAAAGTTTTTGTTTGAAATTTCTTCATTACACTCCGGATCACCCGTGTGATATCGGTGCCCACACGAGAAGCAAAGAAAAGTACCACTGCAACCTATAATTCATGTCGTAAGAGGCGACTGATGTAGTCCCTATGGATGCTACCCTAGTAAATAAAAAGCATCGCAGAAATTGGATATGCTGCCTACTTGTAGGCGCATAACTGGCACAACGTACAATCCTCTTCGGCTCAGATCACATACAAATCACCAAGTGGTGGTTGACAAGTGGTCGATATGGAGCGTTCGAAGAAGAAGCGCTCAGGACATGTCCATAGGTGCTTTGATCTCTTTCGTCCAACAGCGTCCAACGACTGACCGTACCAGTTCGATTTTGAGTGTTGAATCTACTTATATACCTGCCGTGTTGTTCATTTCTAAGTTACAACTCTCTAACACAAATTTATAACTCTATTAACAGTACGCCCTCAATTATTGCAAGGACAGATTATCATCTTCCGACTCAGGATAGGACATAACATAACAAAACTGAACACCTACACAGGATACGATTGTCCCCATCCCTCCGTCCTGTGGCACCGCTGATCAAACCACATAACATGTCATGCAAGACTGTCCCATGTATGTCCTTCCTAGAAAGAAATGCTGGCCCTACAACACAACACTACATTCAAAACTACATGGCACCAGACAACAGTCGATTTCATCATAATAACGTGTCTAACTGTATACTCATCAAAACTACATGGCACCAGAGATGAGCTCCAGACAACAGTCGACTTCATCATAAGAACGTGTCTAACTGTATAATCATCAAAACTACATGATACCAGAGATGAGCTCCAGACAACAGTCGACTTCACCATAAGAACGTGTCTAACTGTATAATCATCAAAACTACATGGTACTAGAGATGAGCTCCAGACAACAGTCGACTTCATCATAAGAACGTGTCTAACTGTATAATCATCAAAACTACATGGCACCAGAGATGAGCTCCAGACAACAGTCGACTTCATCATAAGAACGTGTCTAACTGTATAATCATCAAAACTACATGACACCAGAGATGAGCTCCAGACAACAGTCGATTTCATCATAATAACGTGTCTAACTGTATACTCCCTAGTGGCACCAGAGATCAAGCCCAGAAAAAGTTCGACTTCCATCCTCCTAGAAAGAAATGCTAACTTAAATCACAAAACTACATGAACAGACATGGCACCAGACAACAGTCGACTTTCATCATAAGAACGTGTCTAACTGTATAATCATCAAAACTACATGGCACCAGAGATGAGCTCCAGACAACAGTCGACTTCATCATAAGAACGTGTCTAACCGTATAATCATCAAAACTACATGGCACCAGAGATGAGCTCCAGACAACAGTCGACTTCATCATAAGAACGTGTCTAACTGTATAATCATCAAAACTACATGACCAGAGATGAGCTCCAGACAACAGTCGACTTCATCATAAGAACGCGTCTAACGGTATAATCATCAAAACTACATGGTACCAGAGATGAGCCCAGACAACAGTCGACTTCATCATAAGAACGTGTCTAACGGTATAATCATCAAAACTACATGGCACCAGAGATGAGCCCCAGACAACAGTCGACTTCATCATAAGAACGCGTCTAACTGTATAATCATCAAAACTACATGGCACCAGAGATGAGCCCCAGACAACAGTCGACTTCATCATAAGAACGCGTCTAACGGTATAATCATCAAAATAGCGATCGCAAAGAAGACACTGGAAAGACTGCGAGAATTTACAATTATGTCTGGATATGCCAGTCAGTGTCGTCTTCGTGGTAGAGAGAGTACAATAGCTTCTCATGGTTACGGTGAACAAGTGGACTTGGGATAACTACTGCCGCGGAAGACGAATAACGCACGGGAATGCCCAATGTGTTATGATGTCGGTCGCATAACATAACATAATATGAATGAATATCTTAACAATTTTCATTCATTTTATACACCAGAAATTCATACTTATTTAAAGCAACTTACCAGCAGTAAACAACGGTTATAATCACACGTGAATCCATGATAGATAGACGACTCCTGTCGTTTCCATGGAAATATAACGACATTCCTCGACTTCTACCACCACAGTTGGGGGGCGACAGGATCAAGTTAGAAATGTATCCCGGTTGAAACTGTATTCCTACGCAAGGAACAAAACATTCTTTCCCCCCTACAGTTTGCGCGGTGCACACTTTTAAAGTGACACCCCTCTATGCGCACAGTTGATTTATAAGTGACCCGTTTAAATCATGAAATTGTTGGGATGGTTCAAACTGTAATAGGTGACACAGTCTAGTTGTTTGTGGTTGGTACGATGGGAAAACGTGAAGTTGGTGAATAGACTGACCCAGATTTACACATGGCGTGATAAAACAGTAAAATACTAGAGGTAAGATAGGTGATCTCGTCGTGCATATTTGAATTGGGTTTTAGTTTGCAAGAATACAAGTTACATTGCGACTGAGGTGTGCATGTCATCAACATGTGTCGTGTCAGCTGGCGTAGGCGAACATGAATCTACACAAATGTCTGTCCTGAGTATTGAAATAAAAATGGCCCCGTAGTTTTTTTCCAAAATTAGAGAATGAAATGCCTGTTAATTGACATTTCTAAAGCCCAAGTGTGCAGGGGGTGGAACAGGTTAGTGTAATACGTAAACATTCGTGTATCGGACTCGGAAACAAGCGGGTTGGGGTTAAACCCACACTCGACGTTCCCCATGCGAGAAAAGGAATTGGTCCTCCTGCACACTGCGTTAAGAAAAGTGAAGGCATACTTCATAACCTAAGGTCTGAAAAGGCAAAGGGAAATGTGATTTAATTGTGTGTAGGAAGCCCCCTGTGAATGCGGTTCAATTCCGCGGGCTGGCAGAAAAGCCACAGGTTCTCCAGATTTACGATGTTCGTGGCACTGAACCGAAGGGTTACGATGTCCATGGCACTGAGCCGAAGAGCTGAAAAGCTCGAGTGCTTCTGGATCGAAAAAAAAAAAAAATACAAGAGATTATAATATAATTTTAAAATATAAGTTAGTAGCCTTTTTTTTTAGATCTTAGGGTATGACGTGACTGTCACTTTACATTTCTAGACCCTAGTATGCAGGAGGTAGGAGGGTCAATTTCTCTCCTCTCGTGGGGAACGTCGACCCTAGTGCGCGGGAAGACAGTTGGCTCAGAATCTTGCTTGAATTACATAGATAAACAAAGAGTGAAGTGGTTTGGCCACTTAATAAGAATGCATCCAAATTCCACAGTATACAGAATCTTCTACAACTGAACATCGGGAAATAAGGCGAGAGGAAGACCACGAAAAAGATGGTTAGATGGCGTAGCAGAATCCTGTCAAAGAGCAAAAATAACAAGCACCCAATCCACCAGAACGGCCCTAGACAAGAACAGAAAACCACAACACCGGGCAACAACCCAGTAACAGTGCGACAACACTGGGCAACAACCTGGTAACAGTGTGACGACACTGGGCAACAACCCGGTAACAGTGTGACGACACTGGGCAACAACCCGGTAACAGTGTGACGACACTGGGCAACAACCGGTAACAGTGTGACGACACTGGGCAACAACCCGGTAACAGTGTGACGACACTGGACAACAACCCGGTAACAGTGTGACGACACTGGGCAACAACCCGGTAACAGTGGGACGACAAAAGAAGAAGAAGAACGAAGTGTGTAAGAGGTAGGAGGCAAATTTCTTTCTTCACACGTGGAACCTCGAGTGTGACGTTGAACCCACACCCTTCTTGTGTCGCAGTCGAAAAGTTAACGCTTACACATGACGATAATCCGCCCCACACACAAGAGACTACTGAGAGAGTGCATAGACAAGGTTTCCCACTACTGCTTGAAGTTTTGATTAGGGACAATCAAAGGTTAGCGGAGTAAACCGTACACAAAACTGGACGGTAGGCAAACCAAGTAGTCCACAAAAAGAAGGGTTAGCTGGGCAGATGACGCTCATCAGCCTGTGAGGGCAAGTCGTCTACGGGTCGCTGCCCTGAAAGAAAATAGCAACCTGCTGCCTTGTGGGTTTTGGCTGGGGACAGCAAAAGGCTAACGGAAAGCGATCCCAGTAAACGCTGGTTGAAATCGGACACTTCGCCGAAGGATAAGCACTTGAGCTCCAAATGGTACTAAACTTTGTGACATAGCATACCCATGCTAAGGCTTGGGATCGGAGAGAGAGAGAGAGAGAGAGAGAGAGAGAGAGAGAGAGAGAGAGAGAGAGAAGGTTTCAGGTGAACGTAAGGTGGCTCCATCGTGAAGCGACCGTACAATTTTTTTCAGTTAACCGTGATCAGAAAAGTTTCACGTAGGGTCAGGAGTAAGACAAGGTTGCGTACTATCCCGCTGCTATTCATCACGTACATTGACCACATTTGTAAAATAGCTAACACCAGCGAAGGAAACAACCTCGGAGAACTCTTAAATGAATTTCTTTTGCAGACGATCAGGCAATCATATCAACAACAGAAGAACAGCTACAACAACACATCAACAGACTCCAGTTAGCATGTAACGAATACAACATGAGAATAACCATCGACAAAACAGAAGTAATGACATTCGCCAGAGAGGAAAGCACTACCAATATCTCCATCGACAATCGCCCACTAAATCAAGTAACAAGACTTCACATACCTGGGGAGCATTTTTTCAGCAAACGGAAGAATGACTAATGAAATTCAACACAGATGCAACAAAGCAAATCAAATGATAGGCAAATGGCGCCAATTTTAAGATGCAAACACGTCACCATGAACACAAAAGAGCAATGTTCAACACAATCTTTCTCCCCACATTATGATACCAGTGCCAAACCTGGACGCTGACAACAAACGATAGAAGAAAACTAGTCACAACAGAGATGAAGTGTCTTCGCAGAATGCTGGGTGTAACAAGAAGAGACCGGTTGAGAAATGAAGACATCAGGAAAAAAGTGGGTACAACATTAGTACTAGACTTCATCAAGAAACAACAAATTAAATGGTTCGCCACGTAAGCAGATTACCATCAGACAGTGCACCTCAAAGAGCAATGCTGCTCCGATACAATGGGTACAAAGCAAAAGGCCGGCCACGCAAAAGATGGACCTCATAGATAACAGAGGCGACGAAAGAGACTATTTACAAAGCGCATACAAGGGCCCGTTTTAGAAATCTCTTCCTAACCTGACGGTGTGAGGCAAACAGGATTCGAGAAAGAAAGAAAGACCATGATCGTATCGCAGTGGTTTAGTTTTTTTTGCCCCAACGCAGCACTTGCTTTGGATATCTTATTGTTGACATCAGAGTCTTTGTTTGGCGATCTGGAAAGGAAATAACAAAAAGTCATATCACTACTGTCTTGGAAAAGTACAAATCTTGCTATCTTCTGCGTTCTCAAGAAGAACGGAGCGGTTCATGGGTGTTATTGTACAGCGAGCGTCCGTAATCAGGGTAGGCCTGTCTGTCTATGATAAGCAAGGCTTGTTTACGACAACTCGTAAATTAAACACAGACGGCACGCGGCAATGTAACGAGCGCCCGTAGATATGCGCGCGCGCATGTACACACGCACATAGCAGACGTCAGGACTACTACATGGAAACAGCAAAGTCATAGGTAAAGGTAAACATTCAGAGATATAGTGTCGTCTCCGCATATAAAGTTGACTGTTTAAAATGAAAAATATTTTTTTGTTTTGTTTCGTTCGTTCTTAATGAGTACAAGGCAAGAGGAAGACCACGCAAAAGATGGAGCGACGGCATCAAGAACAGCCTTACGAACATGAATATCAGCTTACAAAGTGCCTTAAAAAAGCACACACAAGATCACTACGTTTCACCCCAACACTTCCATAAAGAAGTAAATGGTGGAAGAGAAGAAGTTCTTCTCGACCATTTTGATCATTCTTATTGTGATATATAAACAGTCTTTGCCAAGAAGGATTAGAACGTTGCGCCCCCGTTAGACTCCTACTAGTGTAGGACGAGCGCATCCGAAACCGAAGTTTTCGGCCTAATGAAAAATATAAATGGTCATTTCGCGTTTAGCCTCCGAAAGGAAAATTCTTCTTCTGCGTTCTCACTAGATTGAGATTTCTGATTCTCTAATAAAGGCAGCCGTCTGCCTCAGATTATCAGCCACGCCATACAGTTTATCTTCTGCGTTCTCACTAGATTGGGATTTCGGATTCTCTAATAAAGGCAGCCGTCTGCCTCAGATTATCAGCCACGCCATACAGTTTATCTTCTGCGTTCTCACTAGATTGGGATTTCGGATTCTCTAATAAAGGCAGCCGTCTGCCTCAGATTATCAGCCACGCCATACAGTTTATCTTCTGCGTTCTCACTAGATTGGGATTTCGGATTCTCTAATAAAGGCAGCCGTCTGCCTCAGATTATCAGCCACGCCATACAGTTTGTCTTCTGCGTTCTCACTAGATTGGGATTTCGGATTCTCTAATAAAGGCAGCCGTCTGCCTCAGATTATCAGCCACACCATACAGTTTGTCTTCTGCGTTCTCACTAGATTGGGATTTCGGATTCTCTAATAAAGGCAGCCGTCTGCCTCAGATTATCAGCCACGCCACACAAATTGTCGTGGACGCTGGTGTATGTGGGCCACCTCTTTCTTCTCAGGTCTGCATATTGGGGATAGTTCTGTAGGCTATGTTCTGTTGTCATACTCGCCAAGCCACAGGTGCATAGGTCGTTGGTGCCTATCTTGAATTTAGTGTACATGTGGTGTCTCATTCTGTTATGACCCGTCCGGAGGCGAAGTATAACTGTTTGGTCCCTTCTGAACAGTTGGTAATATCCATCGTTCTTGTGTTTTGGGTGTTCTTTATCGCATTCTGCTTTGTAGTGCGCTTTGACGATGGTTTTTACTTCTTCATAGCTAATTTGTATGTTTGTTGACCTACACGCTCTGATATAACCAAAACAAGGTTCCCGTTAGGTTGAAAGCGGCCGGCCCCGGCTTAAAGTGACTTTAATTTACTACTAAACAAACAAAAAATCATGTTACATGTCTTATACATATATAGTGCCCAAAAGAAGATAATTTTAGCGGGAATAGTGCCTGGATGATGAGGAAGTTTAGGATACATAAGGGGAAGTTTAGGATATATAAGTGGGAAGTTTAAGATACATGGGGAAGTTTAGGATATATAAGTGAGTTTAAGATACATAGGGAAGTTTAGGATATATAAGGGAAGTTTAAGATACATGGGAAGTTTGGATATATAAGTGGGAAGTTTAAGATACATAGGGGAAGTTTAGGATATATAAGTGGAAGTTTAAGATACATAGGGGAAGTTTAGGATATATAAGTGGGAAGTTTAAGATACATAGGGGGGAAGTTTAGGATATATAAATGGGAAGTTTAAGATACATAGGGGAAGTTTAGGATATATAAGTGGGAAGTTTAAGATACATAGGGGAAGTTTAGGATATATAATGGGAAGTTTAAGATACATAGGGGAAGTTTAGGATATATAAGTGGGAAGTTTAAGATACATAGGGGGAAGTTTAGGATATATAAGTGGAAGTTTAAGATACATGGGGAAGTTTAGGATATATAAGTGGGAAGTTTAAGATACATAGGGGAAGTTTAGGATATATAAGTGGGAAGTTTAAGATACATAGGGGGAAGTTTAGGATATATAAGTGGGAAGTTTAAGATACATAGGGGAAGTTTAGGATATATAATGGGAAGTTTAAGATACATAGGGGAAGTTTAAGATACATAGGGGGAAGTTTAAGATACATAGGGGAAGTTTAAGATACATAGGGAAAGTTTAAGATACATAGGGGAAGTTTAAGATACATAGGGGGAAGTTTAAGATACATAGGGGAAGTTTAAGATACATAGGGAAGTTTAAGATACAAGGGGAAGTTTAAGATACACAGGGGAAGTTTAAGATACATAGGGGGAAGTTTAAGATACATAGGGGAAGTTTAAGATACATAGGGAAGTTTAAGATACATAGGGAAGTTTAAGATACATAGGGGGAAGTTTAAGATACATAGGGGAAAGTTTAAGATACATAAGGGGAAAGTTTAAGATACACAGGGGAAGTTTAAGATACATAGGGGGAAGTTTAAGATACATAGGGGAAGTTTAAGATACATAGGGGGGAAGTTTAAGATACATAGGGGAAAGTTTAAGATACATAAGGGGAAAGTTTTAGATACATAGGGGAAGTTTAAGATACATAGGGGGAAGTTTAAGATACACAGGGAAGTTTAGGATACATAGGGGGGAAGTTTAGGATACATAGGGGGGGAAGTTTAAGATACACAGGGGGGAAGTTTAGGATACATAGGGGGAAGTTTAAGATACATAGGGGAAGTTTAAGATACATAGGGAAGTTTAAGATACATAGGGAAGTTTAAGATACATAGGGAAAGTTTAAGATACATAGGGGAAGTTTAAGATACATAGGGGGAAGTTTAAGATACATAGGGGAAAGTTTAAGATACATAGGGGGAAGTTTAAGATACATAGGGGAAGTTTAAGATACATAGGGGGAAGTTTAAGATACATAGGGGAAGTTTAAGATACATAGGGAAGTTTAAAATACATAGGGAAAGTTTAAGATACATAGGGGGAAGTTTAAGATACATAGGGGAAGTTTAAGATACATAGGGGGAAGTTTAAGATACATAGGGGAAGTTTAAGATACATAGGGGGAAGTTTAAGATACATAGGGGAAGTTTAAGATACATAGGGGGAAGTTTAAGATACATAGGGGAAGTTTAGGATACATAGGGGAAGTTTAGGATACATAGGGGGAAGTTTAGTATACATAGGGGGAAGTTTAGGATACACAGGGGGAAGTTTAGGATACATAGGGGAAGTTTAGGATACATGAGGGAAGTTTAGGATATATAAGTGGGAAGTTTAGGATACATAGGGGAAGTTTAGGATACACAGGGGAAGTTTAGGATACATATGGGGAAGTTTAGGATACATAGGGGGGGAAGTTTAGGATATATAAGTGGGAAGTTTAGGATACATAGGGGAAGTTTAGGATACATAGGGAAGTTTAGGATACATAGGGGAAGTTTAGGATACATAGGGGAAGTTTAGGATACATATGGGGAAGTTTAGGATACATAGGGGGGGAAGTTTAGGATACATAGGGGGGACGTTTAGGATATATAAGTGGGAAGTTTAGGATACATATGGGAAGTTTAGGATACATAGGGGAAGTTTAGGATACATAGGGGAAGTTTAGGATACATAGGGGAAGTTTAGGATATATAAGAGGAAGTTTAGGATACATAGGGAAGTTTAGGATATATAGGGGAAGTTTAGGATACATGGGGGAAGTTTAGGATACATGGGGGAAGTTTTCTGCAGAGATACTATACTCCATCTGCGATGGAATGACAGGACTACAAACAGGAAACTCTGGGATAGAACAGGACAACGACAGGTGGAACAAGAGATAAGGAGTTGTACGAACATCGTGCGCAGACATTCATCAATAGATGCCTGCAGGGATACTCCATCTGCGATGGAATGACAGGACTACAAACAGGGAACTCTGGGATACAACAGGACAACGACAGGTGGAACAAGAGATGTTCTACGAACATCGTGCGCAGACATTCATCAATAGTTTAGGGGCCTATCAAACCAATGTGCAACGTATACACGTTCTTGGCAAAGATCAAACATATCACAAAGAGTGATTAACATTGCTCGTAAAGAACGAACGCAAAGAAGAAGAAGGAGAATCCGATATTTCCGCTTCTCTCATGAAAGTTAGTTTCGGGGTTTCCATAGGACGTTCTTTATTTCTTGAATTCTTTGGAAGGAAAAGACCACCAAAAACCTAAGCAGAACAGACCAGGTCATTATACCGGGTGTTCAAGATAATAGCATCCTCGTCGTTAAGAAGCATCGTCGTCAAGGAGCTTTTTTTTCTTTCGTCGCTTTCAACTCAGACGAAGTTTCATCTCTGAAACTGATTTTTGCGTGAAAATCCGTTTTCCAATTTCTTACAATGGCAGCAGCGTGCACATTGTAAATTACTTTCACTGGCAGCCGTGTGCTCAATGTACTCGTAATTAGTATTCCCTTCAGAGGTACTCACGTTATCGTCCTGAGTAAGACCAGGGACTCGAACAAATGCCGGACAGTAGGTTCGAACCCGAGCTATGAGGCGTCTCACAGCTAGCAGGCCGAGCTACTATCAACTACTCTAGGCAGTCCCCGTCAAGGAGCTAATCTGGCATATGTTTATGAACATGAGAAGGTTCGATCTCACCTACACTATGATCAAGTATCTCTGGAAAAGAAAAACCTGGCCAGCAATGGCGGAATGCGGGAGGGCCATTCAGAGTCAGAACTGTGATTCTGAACACGACTTTGCTAGCGCATTTCCGACATGTTTGGTCAGGTATTTTCCGGTTTCGTCTGCCGAGCTACTGAGTTAGTGCTTGAGCAACGCTGTAAGCTATGAATGTTACATGGACTGCTTTTTGATGTGTCAACCTTGCGTTTGTTGTGTGTATTCAGAAAATGGCGGACAGCGGTTATGACGAACAAGCTCAATCTGCCGTATGCAGTCATATTGCGGGTGAAGAAAGCTGAATTTTGTCGTGATTGATGTTCCTTCGACAAGAATTGCAATTCAAGTGATGAACAGTTTTGTGTTGCTACATTAGCGACGGCCATATGCATTTTATGCGGTGCAGGTTGTTTTTGTGGCGGTACGCGGCTGTTTCATTCTGGAATTAGTTCCCACAGGAAACATTTCACAGTTGTTAGCATTTCGTGTGATTTTCATTGGCACAGGAACGGAGCAATTATGGGGTGACCCGTTGTAGTGAAGTTGGAAACGTATGAACTAGGTTCAGTTATGACGTAGTATAGGTCAAGGTTGTGTGACGGTGTGTAATTGTAGTGCGGGAAGGGGTGATGAACAAACGTGATGTAGGACGAGCTAGACAGAACCGGATTAAATAGTAAATATACACAATGCAATAAGTAACTAGCAACTTTTGATTTGTCACTCGGGCTACTTTTATCTTGAACACTCTGTATTTCGTCTACGTACCCGATACTGCAGACTCAACAAACACTTATATAGACTAGGAATAAGTTATACACTCTCTGCCAGTGTCAGCAGGCGGAACAGACATCCGGAGCATATCCTGCAAGGACTGTCCTCTCCTGTGTGAGCTGAGAAGCAACATGTGGCTACACCCAGTTGACCTAACTCTAAGCTTTGGGAAACCTGACAGACCTGAAGCTGACTGCCCAGTTTGTAGTACACAGTAAATTAAGCGCACGACCATAGATCGTTGAAGAAGAAAATTCTTTGCCTCCCCTACAACGCCTGCTTTGTACTCTTTGATAATTTCTTCTCAGAGTATATCAACATATCTCCATCTTCTCTTTCTTATAACAGTTGTTAATAATGGTTGACCAGACATTTCTTTTTCTCCCCACGCCATTTTAGAGGCACAGTCATTCAACCTGTAGTAGATCGTATAAGAATGAAGGGTCGGCTTGTCAGTGTTGCCTCGATAGTCGTGTTATCCCCATCTGCACGAAGTTTCAAGACCTAGTTGTGTGACACGGGTCTGTTGCAACGTTCTGTTCCGAAGGGTTACACCCAGGTCAATGAGAGGTCAGACTAAATGTGGCCTGCCTGTCCTTCATGGTTGAGGTGGGCACAGGCTCAACTGCATGCCTTCATAAAGCAAAACATGGTTTACGAGAACTCAAAGGAAAAAATGCTCTCGAGTCCAGCAGTCTGGACAAGTACCACTGTCAGCAGAACGTCTGGATGTTCAAACTAAGAGGAACTGGCACGATTTGAGTGAGGTCTGCGGAAGGTTGTGCAGACAGAGAAGCATGGAAAGATCCTTTTAAAGAACCATGTACTAGACCATGACGAATAGTAAGTGAGTAAGTGAATTTCTCTGGATTTATCACTCTCTAATCGTCCCATTTGATGTATTATTTAGTAAGCTGTTAGCCGTATTTTTAAAATGACCATCAACATGGTGATTGTCACATCTTAGATCAGTTTCCTCTCAGTGGCTATGTTGTTCTACCATACTCTAGACAGATGAAAGAAATAAGCTTTCGTCTCTGCTGGCAAGTGGTTGCCTTGCACTATTAATCGAAGTCGTGGTTCAGATCTGACCGCCATTCTGTTAGTGCACAGAAGCTAAGATTATTTGGGCTATGGATTCTGCTGTCATCTCTAGCGGTGGAAGCCACTTCGGGAAACGGAACAAGAATGGTTAGAAACCGTGGAAGCTTTGAGAACTGAAATGATAACTCAAAGTTATGAAAAGTACAGAAGGAGGATTCAGACTCCAACACAGTGCAGACTTCAAGAGCACACAACTCCATGGTTTGACGAGCATCCGAAAGAGATCGCAAAGAGAAGAAATCTCGGTATGTTCTGTAGATCAAAGTAAAGCAACAAATCTTTATCGGGTACCATTGGTGATAAAAACGGGAGACCAGGACACTGAGACAAGAAGAAGATATCCAGATATTAAAGAAAAAACATATGACATCGACAAGATGGGTCAACTGCTGAGAACCGTATTTCAATGGTGTCAAAACCTTAACGCCTATAAGGATACCCTTGATGATGGTACAAGGGAAGACATATTAGGTATTTCACTTGACCATCGGCACAATGGATGATTATCAACATCACACGGCAGTTTCTCCATTACTTTTCGTACCGGACGTAAGAAAAGTAACTCCATGTTGCTATGCAGCTAGTCCTTCAACTAATGTGATATCTGGAATCTCAGAGCTTAGTATATCACAAAGTTAATTATTTAGGTCATGTACGTTCTGTACTGACCTCTTCATAAGTTGAAATCAAGCAAGAAAATTGTAGAAACTGAGTTTGAAATAACTGTCTCGAAAGATATTCAGGTTAAAAGCAAAAATGGAGAGATTTGTTTCTTTCCAGTGAAGATAAACTACAAACAACCTGTATCAAATATTTAAGAAAGCAGATCAAGGATGGGAAATTTTAGGTCATGTTCTTGATCAGGATCAATCGAAAGTCACTTGAGTTCACCGTTCGCGAAGGCGATGGAACCAGAACACCTTCGAAGACCATGTCAACGAAAGTAAACTTTGGAGAAACCATGCAAGATCTCCAACTCTGACATTGAACCGACTCACAGGAGCTGCAAACCTTCGTCCGCCTACACCGCTGGTCGAAGGAACAAACTACTATTATAATTGTGTTGAGAGCCCACGTTTGACTAAAAATTCTACAGACGTGTGGAATTGAGGAGTCGTAGGATAGAAAACAGTCGACTGCCTGTTATGCTATCACATCAAGCTCAATGGATTCGTATGCACTAAATATCATCAAATGAAATAGAATCTCATACGTTCCTTCTATCAAATGAATGGAGTTGTGCTTAGGATAACCTTTCAAAGACCTCATTCAGGTTACTCTCAAGTCAAAACAACACGACAGACTTAGTAGTCTTCGACCAACTGTGTTTATAAATGTTAAGAATATTGGTCCATAGGTCGTACAGTCAGAACTTCCACGGAGGGAAAAAATGCCGTTGGCCATTCCCAAACCAGAAATGGAAGACCTAGATTTCGATTCGGCTCTATATATATTTTTGTTCTGTCGATCCAAACACTTATTTCAGCTCTTCGGCTCGTGCCATGGACATCTAACCTTCAGTTCAGGTGTCAGACACCTACAATCTGAAGAACCTGTGGTTTTCTGCAGCCCTCGACATGAACCGCATACGAAGGCTGTGTCACCTGTCGTCAACGCCTACCACACAGCCGGAAGGTGGACTCTATTTAAGTAGAATTGTTTTTATAGTTAGAGAGCAATCCGTTTTATGAAAAATGTTCTTATCCAGAGGAATGGGGAGATAGGGTGGGAAGGAAAAATGACATCTGCTAATACGAACAGTTCTGATATCCTTGCCTTAAATTATATGTCATCAAATGAAAATAAAATGATAAATGTGAGGCAACGCAAGAACTGAATGGACCGTTTTTTTCCTAATTGGCCGTCAGCAAAGGGAAATAACACGATAAATGTGTGGCAACTGAAGACTTTCACGAGTAGTGTTTCCATAATTCTTCTTCACCTTTCAACTTCCAACAGAGCACAGGTCTTTAATAAACTTCTTCCAGCTCTTCCTCTCTCTTGTCATCCCTTTCAACTCTTTCCATGTTTTACCTATCCTTTTAATATCAGTCTCTAGCTCTAATCTCCAGGTCTGTCTAGCCCTTCCTCTCCTTTTTCCCTGCAGGTTCCAAAACAGTGCCTGTCTTGTAATGCTTTCGGCCAGTATTCTCAATGTATGTCCTATCCATCGCCAGCGTCTCTTCCTGAGCTCTTTCTTCACTGGTATCTGCTTAGTTCTTTCTCTGAGTTCCTTGTTCGTAATCTTATCATACCATCTCAGTCCCTCTATTCTACGTAAACATCCATTTATGAAGGTCTGTAGTTTTCTGATGGTTTCTTTTGTTGTCTTCCATGTTTCCAAGCCATAAAACAGCACTGACTTCACATTTGATTGAAAGATTATCAACTTCGTGTTTGTTTTGATCTCCTTTGACCTCCATATCTTATTCAATGCAATAAAGTTTCCACTTGCTTTTTGTATTCTTATCTTGACATCTTTGTTTGTTCCTCCTTCTGTGTCTATTGTTGCTACCAAGGTATGTGTATGATTCTACATCTTGTAGAGCTGTTTCCTCCAGCATAATCTGGTTTACATTTACTGCATTTATTCTCATGACCTTGTCTTTTCCCTGTGTATTTTCAAACCTAGTTGGTGAGACTTATTATTTAGGGTATTCATTTTATCTTTAATCTGTACGTGATTGTGGGACAGCAATGCCAGATCGGCTATAAAATCCAGGTCATCTAGTTGTTTCATAAGTGTCCATTGTATTCCCCATCTGCTATCTGTTGTTGATGATTTCATGATCCCAAACTATGACCAGCAAGAACAGGAATGGTAATAACAGGCATCCCTGTCTCACACCCGTTCTTATCTCAAAGGATTCCATCAATTGGCCCTCACGTATGACTCTGCATTGTTTCCATAATTGAATGGAATTAATTACAATTTCTTGGTTTATAGTATGACAACATTTCTTGCATAGCAACCATCCTCTGGTATGTCCTACTATTTCTTCATAGCAACCATCCTCTGGTAGGTCATACTATTTCTTCATAGCAACCATCTTCTGGTAGGTCATACTATTTCTTCATAGCAACCATCTTCTGGTAGGTCATACTATTTCTTGCATAGCAACCATCTTCTGGTATATCATACTATTTCTCCATAGCAACCATCTTCTGGTAAGTCATACTATTTCTCCATAGCAACCATCTTCTGGTAGGTCATACTATTTCTTGCATAGCAACCATCTTCTGGTAGGTCATACTATTTCTTCATAGCAACCATCTTCTGGTAGGTCATACTATTTCTTGCATAGCAACCATCTTCTGGTATATCATACTATTTCTCCATAGCAACCATCTTCTGGTAAGTCATACTATTTCTCCATAGCAACCATCTTCTGGTAGGTCATACTATTTCTTGCATAGCAACCATCTTCTGGTAGGTCATACTATTTCTTCATAGCAACCATCTTCTGGTAGGTCATACTATTTCTTGCATAGCAACCATCTTCTGGTAGGTCATACTATTTCTTCATGCAACCATCTTCTGGTAGTCATACTATTTCTTGCATAGCAACCATCTTCTGTAGGTCATCTATTCTTCATGAACCATCTTCTGGTGGTCATACTATTTCTTGCAAGCAAACCATCTTCTGGTATATCATACTATTTCTCCAAGCAACCATCTTCTGGAAGTCATCTATTTCTCCTAGCAACCATCTTCTGGTAGGTCATACTATTTCTTGCATAGCAACCATCTTCTGGTATGTCCTACTATTTCTTCATAGAACCATCTTCTGTAGGTCATACTATTTCTTCATAGCAACCATCTTCTGGTAGGTCATACTATTTCTTGCATAGCAACCATCTTCTGGTAGGTCATACTATTTCTTCATAGCAACCATCTTCTGGTAGGTCATACTATTTCTTGCATAGCAACCATCTTCTGGTATAGTCATACTATTTCTCCATAGCAACCATCTTCTGGTAAGTCATACTATTTCTCCATAGCAACCATCTTCTGGTAGGTCATACTATTTCTTGCATAGCAACCATCTTCTGGTAGGTCATACTATTTCTTCATAGCAACCATCTTCTGGTAGGTCATACTATTTCTTGCATAGCAACCATCTTCTGGTAGGTCATACTATTTCTTCATAGCAACCATCTTCTGGTAGGTCATACTATTTCTTGCATAGCAACCATCTTCTGGTAGGTCATACTATTTCTTCATAGCAACCATCTTCTGGTAGGTCATACTATTTCTTGCATAGCAACCATCTTCTGGTATATCATACTATTTCTCCATAGCAACCATCTTCTGGTAAGTCATACTATTTCTCCATAGCAACCATCTTCTGGTAGGTCATACTATTTCTTGCATAGCAACCATCTTCTGTATGTCCTCTATTTCTTCATAGCAACCATCTTCTGGTAGGTCATACTATTTCTCCATAGCAACCATCTTCTGGTTGGTCATCTATTTCTTCATAGCACCATCTTCTGGTATGTCCTACTATTTCTTGCATACAACCATCCTCTGGTAGGTCATATTATTTCTTCATAGCAACCATCTTCTGGTAGGTCATATTATTTCTTGCATAGCAACCATCTTCTGGTAGAGTCATCTATTTCTTCATGCAACCATCTTCTGGTATGTCTCTATTTCTTGATAGAACCATTTCTGGTATTCATACTATTTCTTCATGCAGCCATCTTCTGGTATGCATACTATTTCTTCATACAGCATCTTCTGGTATGTCAGACTAGCTTTTCTGATTTCTTGTGTCACTCTACATTGAATGAAAATCGTGGCATATCTGTCAGCGTGTTCGTAGGCGTTAGACGACGGGTGACAAGCTCCTGAGTACGGTTCACTCCACGGCTGGCAGAAATCATGGTTCTCAGATTTACGGTGTTCTGGCACCGACAAAGTTACGATGTCCATGGCACCGAGCCGAAGAGCTGGAAAGCTCAAGTGCTTCTGGATCGGAAAAAATCAAACAACGATGCATCAAGTGACGAATTTTACACATGCTTTGACAGATATATTACAACTGAACAGTAATGCTACATTTTCGACAAGACGAGATAGACAGAATGAAAGTAATCAATCAATCATGCCATGCCAGCCGGCGTAGCGATCATGTCTCTCACAACTCTCTTTGCTTGGTGCATGTAATCAGTTCTGACGTCGATATTGGAACCATGATGTCAGGCATCCAACTCTCTCTATGTCTTCCACGATCTCTCCTTCCTGAATTTTCTGTAGTCACAAATGTTCTAAACCTTCTCTTCGCATTATATGCCCGAAGAACTTGATTGTCGGATTCTTATTCTTTTGATAAGGTTTCTTTTTGTGCAGGCCTGATTTAAAACCTCATCATTTGTTTTCTTTGCTGTCCATAGAATTTTCAACATTCTTCTGTGAAACCACATCTATTAACGTTTCTTGGGATTTAACTCATTTACCTCTGAAGTTGGGTAAGGTTGCAAAATGGTGAGGACACTAGTGATAAAGAAAGCTTCAGCAAAAATCAGTCAAAGCGTAATATTACGTCATGCTACAACTGAATTTCATAAGGACAGACGGAAAAATGTAATCATCAAGTAGTAACATGTTTCGTGTGGAACTCCTTTCATCATAGCTAACCTGAAAACTCTGTCTCTGCGAGTTCCCTGCCTCCTCAAAGTCATGTTCAAGATTTCTTGATTTCTGCTGTCACCTTCGTCTTGATCGTCCCTTGCTTCGTACTCCAAGAACCATGCCTTCCATTCATGAGGACTGCGGCGTTTTCGAGACAACGACATCGAGCATGACTATGGAGATCACTGCTGCCTCAGGGCTCTGTCATGGGTGGCTGAGCAACAGGTTACCATACGATCATCATATCAGACTCGATGAATATGCTTCAACTGATTGAATCTGGAAGTATGCGTGTGGAATGGGTGGACAGCATTCGGAGATCACATCTCAAGAAAATGACTTGGCTGTACACACCTGGACATGCTGGAGTGCAGGGTAACGAGCGTGCAGACTTTCTTGCAAACAATGCCCCGACTCAAACGGGCAGAAGCATGGACAGAGCCGATATCATCAATGCGGTACGCTCTCAATTGTGTGACATGGGACGTCTCAGATACTGGAACGAGTTCAGAATTAGGCGTTAAGTTTGGACATGCCAGACAGTGTCGTCTTCGTGGTAGAGAGAAGATATAGTAATCAACTTCTCATGGGTACAGTGAGCAAATGGACTTTAGGATGGCTGCTGCAGCGGAGGACAGAGCATGCATGGGAATGCCCAATGTGCCGTGACGTCGATCGCTAACTAACATAACATGCCTTCCATTAAAGTTATCTCCAAACCACTGTCGTGTTTAACATGACCAAAATACTTCAACGGAACACACAAATCAAAAAGAAATAACACTTTATAAACACACTCAGAAGTCAGAGGTCACTATATATTTTTGGGTGAAAAAGTCAGTATGCAAACTCTGTTAGATCTTAGAAGAAGAAATAGAAGAAGAAATAGAAGAAGAAATAGAAAAATAAATAGAAGAAATAGAAAAGATGAGAAATAGAAAGAAATAGAAGAAGAAATAGAATAGAAGAAATAGAATAGAAGAAATAGAAGAAATAGAAGAAATAGAAGAAATAGAAGAAAAAATAGAAGAAGAAATAAAAGAAGAAATAGAAGAAATAGAAGAAATAAAGAAGAAGAAATAGAAGAAAAATAGAAGAAGAAATAAAGAAGAAATAAGAAGAAATAGAAGAAGAAATAGAAGAGAAATAGAAAGAAGAAATAGAAGAAGAAATAGAAGAAGAAATAGAAGAAGAAAAAGAAGAAGAAATAGAAGAAGAAATAGAAGAAGAAATAGAAGAAGAAATAGAAGAAGAAGAAATAGAAGAAGAAATAGAAGAAGAAATAAAAGAAGAAATAGAAGAAGAAATAGAAGAAAAAATAGAAGAAGAAATAGAAGAAAAAATAGAAGAAGAAATAGAAGAAGCAATAGAAGAAAAAATAGAAGAAGAAGAATTTCGACTTACATTTTCTTGGTATGTGTGGTACTGTCTGGATGAGTGAGCTTGCAAGGACTCCT
Source organism: Arion vulgaris (assembly GCA_020796225.1). Classification (NCBI taxonomy): domain Eukaryota; kingdom Metazoa; phylum Mollusca; class Gastropoda; order Stylommatophora; family Arionidae; genus Arion; species Arion vulgaris. The sequence continues at coordinate 6,960,915 of CM036774.1, forward strand.
CAAAGACCTGCTGCTGCTGCTGCTGCTGCTGTGGTACCTGCCGTACCACATGCTGCTGCTGTTGCTGGGACGATTTGATCGACTGAGACGCTGCTTCAAGTTTTCTCAAGTTCATCCAGTCGGGTCGATGAATCTGTTTTGTCTTTGTTCAGATCTGAGTACACACAACAAGGAAAGATCTGAGTACACACAACAAGGAAAGATCTGAGTACACACAACAAGGAAAGGAAGAGGAGAAGGAATAATATACAAAGCAAACAGTTAAGTGTGCCAAAAGGACAAACAATGATAAGTTGTGATATAATGGTAAGTTATGATACAATGATAAGTTGTGATACATTGATAAGTTGTGATATAATAATAAATTGTGATACAATGATAAGTTGTGATACAATGATAAGTTGTGATACATTGATAAGTTGTGATACAATAATAAATTGTGATACAATGATAAGTTGTGATACAATGATAAGTTGTGATACAATGATAAGTTGTGATACAATGATAAGTTGTGATACATTGATAAGTTGTGATACAATAATAAATTGTGATATAATGATAAGTTGTGATACATTGATACAATTATAAGTTGTGATACAATGATAAGTTGTGATACAATGATAAGTTGTGATATAATGATAAGTTGTGATACAATGATATAATGATAAGTTGTGATATAATGATAAGTTGTGATATAATGATAAGTTGTGATATAATGATAAGTTGTGATATAATAAGAGCAACCAACCTGTTCTATGTACGAAGACCTCTGTGATATAGTGATGATTAATCTGTGTGGTAGGTTGCTGTGGGAAGTACCTGCTGTGGGGCGGAGCCTGTTGTTGCTGTGGGCTCTCTTAGCTCTCACCATTTCATCATGTCGTCTCTGTCTGTCTATGGTGCGGTAGGTGGTGTATGTGGTTGTGTTGTGGGGGCCCTGTGGATGGGAAGAAGAGATTTTGGTTAGGGACAGTGTGGCTGTTGTGTGTGGTAGGGACAGTGTAGGTGTTGTGTGTAGTAGGGACAGTGTGGCTGTTGTGTGTGGTAGGGACAGTGTGGCTGTTGTGTGTTGTAGGGACAGTGTGGGTGTTGTGTGTGGTAGGGACAGTGTGGGTGTTGTGTGTGGTAGGGACAGTGTGGGTGTTGTGTGTGGTAGGGACAGTGTGGCTGTTGTGTGTGGTAGGGACAGTGTGGGTGTTGTGTGGTAGGGACAGTGTGGCTGTTGTGTGTGGTAGGGACAGTTGGCTGTTGTGTGTGGTAGGGACAGTGTGGGTGTTGTGTGTGGTAAGGACAGTGTGGGTGTTGTGTGAGACAGAGACAGTGTGGGTATTGTGTGAGAGACAGGGACAGTGTGGGTATTGTGTAAGAGACATGGACAGTGTGGGTGTTGTGTGAGACAGAGACAGTGTGGGTATTGTGTGAGAGACAGGGACAGTGTGGGTATTGTGTTGTAATAGTGTTCGTGGTTGAGCAGGACAAAAGGTATCAAATTCCAATAGGCCACAGAAAAACAAGTCAAAAGTTCAAAAGTTTAATTAAGTAGGGCGACCCACGAAGCTGTTTAAAAATGCAACGGCTAGGTTTCCCAAAAATAAATTAGGCAGACGAAGCCATTATGGAAATACTACATGAATTTCCGAAAGATAAGTAGGATGACCTGATTTGTTAAAGACTGAGATGGGAAATTAAGCAGGGATGCCGGACAGATTTATGGACGATTTCTCAGGAAGATAGACACCGGTAGAGTCAGTAATCATTAGTATGATAATGAAACTAAATGGAGATATTTTGGGGCAAGACAAAGGTGGGTTTTAGTCCCATATAAATAGACGGTGACGGAAATTCAGAGAGAATAGAAGAGACGTGCAGAACGTAGAGAAACTTGCAGAGCTCGAAAAGGGCAGACGGAATGGCCCAGTGTGCTGCGTTGAAGAGACCGAAATTGAGTTGGAATATGTGAGTATGGCTAGACACTCCGACAGCCGATATGACACATAGAGAGAGAAGCAACTTAGGAGTAGCAACTTAGACTGAGAAGAAGAGGAGGCTTAGAGAGGAACCAGACTGAGATGAAGAGGAGACTTATAGAGTAGCAACTTAGACTGAGAAGAAGAGAAGACACCGAGAGAGAGAAGCAACTTAGCAGTAGCAACTTAGCAGAAGAGACTTAGCAGAAAGACTTTTAGAACTCGGATAGAGATTTGCCGAACATGGAGAGAGTCTTGCAAAACTCCCAAAAGGGCAGACGGAATGGCCCAGTGTGCTGAGTTGAAGAGACGACCAACGCTGACTTCGGATATGTGAGTATAACTAGACATGTGTAGTGTGGACAGCAGATTCATAAATAGATCCACACAGCAGAGTAGCCACGATCAGACCTATAGACAAATCTGATAGAGAATAGAAGTAGCATCTTATAGAGACAGACAGCACTAGAGAAAGCCTTACCTGTTCAACTGGAAATATATATCTTCTAAATTGCCATTTGTAGAAAAGTGACCAAGTTATCAGAGCCTCGTTTTACAGATATGATCTTAATGTATAAAAAGCAAACTTTCATCAAGAGACAGAAAATAGACACTTTGAAGAAATATATATCTTTGAAGTCACAAGTAACAGACCCATGGAACACTCAACCGAACAGCTGTTCCACAGAAAACTATTAACATTTTAAAATAGACAGAGGCATTCTAAGGACTTCAGACTAACCTGTACAACACAATTATGTGATGAACTTGTATTAGAGATTCAATAGAGTGTAGGACTTGAATAGTGAAGATTTGTGCTTATATAATCAAGTGGTTATAGTTTAGCATTTTATATTGTAAGGTGATATATCATTTTCAGAGTGAGGTAATCATGTTGGGACTATATTGTATGTTATATATATATGTATGAATATGATATATGTGTTGTAGATGTAAAGGTGCTATATAGGTGAAATATATGCATATAATAAAGATTGAAATACAGAATTGGGTTTCATATATTTATATGAAAGGTTAATTACGACGTGATTAATATTAGCGGCCAGAGTGATCGCCCACACCTACAGTGTGAGAGACAGAGACAGTGTGGGTATTGTGTGAGAGACAGAGACAGTGTGGGTGTTGTGTGAGACAGAGACAGTGTGGGTATTGTGTGAGAGACAGGGACAGTGTGGGTATTGTGTGAGAGACAGGGACAGTGTGGGTATTGTGTGAGAGACAGTGTGGATGCTGTATAAGAGACACTATTGGTTATATTGTAATGCCTAGTCCTTTCGCTGCTACATACTTCCCGAAGGCTGAGCTAAAAATAGCTACTCTTTGTTTCTAAGTCACAAACGTGAATGTACGCCTATTGTAGTGACAGTAGCAATGTATAACGTGTTAACACGTCTTTAGCCCCAGAGGAGAGATAATAACAGACGTGTTAATGCGTCTTTAGAAGTGAATGGGAAAACGTATATACACGTCCTTAGCAGCTAAAGGGCTAGAAAGAGAATGAAGAGATGTAGCTGGTCTTTCATGTTTCTGTGGGAACACATGCGCACTGGGATGCCTGGGAACAAATGCGCAAAATGGGATGACTGGTAATGAGTATGGTCCTAATCCAGAACAACCTCACCGTGGCTAGAAAAGTAAGGCCAATAATGTAAAGATTTTGATTGGTCGTACAAATCCAAAATATGGCGAAGGCTGATACTTTTCGGATGCTATTATCCTACTCGTATAGAGCAACGCCCACATGTCACAGAATGGCTGAGAATGTTCTTAATCCGGAACAACCTCTCCACAGACATAAAACGGTGGGAGATACGATAGAGAAGTCGAGCTTAACTAATTGTCACTGGCCTCACGGTATGTGGTTCGAACTACAAGTTTCCTGACAAGATCACAGTTGGATGATCTAATCTTCAAGTATCTCTGAAGTTGGCAAAGGCTCACCTGCATGGCGGAGTACACCAGTCAATGGTATAAGCAGGTCTTCACGCAAAAATCAGTCAGAAGCGCCATACAAGGAGTCATGGATAACGTCTGAATTCACAGCGGGCGAAAGCAGAAGAAGAAGATGATGATTAGAGTGTTGGGCACTTACTGAGGGTGATATTGCTCTTGGTGAATGTGGTGGCGTACTATGTGTAGATCCATAGCTTTTGGGCAGTATGTGCTCCACGTCACGGTTCCGGTCATACAAGGTATCACTCTGTTGACGCTGCAGCGGCCGCTGCGTTGGTTGCTGTTGTTGTTGCTGTTGCTGCTGCCAGTTGGAGCTACTGCTGTTGGATCTGGTGCGCATGTATTCCTTGCTGCTGGTGCGGGCAGGGACTGGCATAGGTACCGAGGTTACAGGCTGAGACCTCTGCATCGTAGGCGATGGTGGTGGTTTGTTTGATCGCTTGTCTCCGTAGCTGCGGGACTCTGAGAAGGATGATGTACTGTATGCCGTATTGTAGTACTGGTCTTGGGGCCACAGACCATCAACTACAGCTGGACCTTGTGATCTCTGGGGGGCTGCGTAAGATGAAGTCATTCGTTCTGGGGAGGTAGGTCCATTCTGCACTACCTGTCTACTACGGGAGTCTTGTACAACCTGGAACAAAACAATTGATTGATTGATTGACTGATTTATTGACTATCTGATTGATTTATTGACTAACGGATTGAATGACCAATTGACTTCTGCTTTTTCGAACGTTCCATATCGACCACTCTTTGTGACCTGCATGTGATCCGAGCCTAAGAGCGACTGTACTTTGTGTCAGTTATGCGCCTACAAGTAGGCCAGCACATCCGACGCTTTTTATTTACTTAGGTAGCTTCCCTAGGCCCCTACCTCAGTCTACTGGGTCTTTTACTTGATCAAACAATACGGGACCTACGATTTACCGACAGTCTCCGATAGGACTAGGAATTTGATGTCACCTACACTGAAATTAGGGATAACAGGAAAATAGCTGCACATGAGACAAACCGAGCAATTATGGCGATGGACGGAAACATACAAATCTGAGGTGGTCAGACCGGATCAAATCAGATCTAGTGAAAACCGTGGAGAGGCTACGGTAATCCTGGGTAAACGAGCAGTTTCGACGTGGACAGTATTTCACTTTTAAATACACCAAATAAAACTGTCGTTACTGCGTGTGGTACCGCTTTTTAGGGCGGTGTAGGACATGTGGAACGACATCCTGAGGAATTTAATGGCCACATGGTTAGTGCAGTCGCCGCGAATTTGTTCAGAATTTTTTTTTATTTATGCCCACAACAGCATTGGCCTTACCGTGGACTGGACACGGTCTCCCATGGGAGCCGCGCCCTAATCCATTCGGTCTGACGTTCCTTACATAAGGAGAGGTGTACTATTACATAAGAAAGGAAAAATGCAACAGTACATATTTAAAGAATGACAACGCCCTCGTGCCCAGCGTGTTCGTAGCGCGTTGGACTACGGGTGACTAGTCCTCTGTAAGTGCGGGTTCAACTCCGCGGACTGGCAAAAAGCTACAGGTTCCCAGATTTACGGTGTTCGTGGCACCGAGCCGAAGGTTACGATGTCCATGACACCGAGCCGAAGGGTTACGATGTCCATGACACCGAGCCGAAGGGTTACGATGTCCATGACACCGAGCCGAAGGGTTACGATGTCCATGACACCGAGCCGAAGGGTTACGATGTCCATGACACCGAGCCGAAGGGTACGATGTCCATGACACCGTGCCGAAGAGCTTTCAGCTCAAGTGCTTCTGGATCGAAAAAAAAGAAAAAAAGAATGACAATACTCGACGTTTCGACCATAAGTCTTTATCAATATAAATAATACAGACACGGAATACTAAATAAACTAAAACATAGTTCTATATTCTTTTGGAGCGAGGGGTGAGCGCTCTATCCCAACGTCACATATGCTCTTAAACGGAGACACAAGTTCTAGTGGATAATAGGATGCGGCCTAGTCTCGATATATCTTAGTTTGGAAACATATGTATGTTTATCATATGTTTCCAAAAGTGATGATAATTTGGCTTTGAAATTTAAAGCATCATGAACTGAGAATATTCTTCTTTTGTCGAACCATGTTTGGCCTGATAGTCTCAGGATAAGAAGAGAGTTATAGAACGGGCTCTTGTGTAAAAAAAAAAGTAAAAGTAAAGAAACCCTTTCATACCTCGTGGTATATAGGTCAATACAGTGTTAGGCCTGTATTTTTCATTGACCATCGGCACACGATGGGTGATGTAGTCAGCATCACGCCGGCCGCCTTTACTTTCCCAGAGCATGTTTGGTACCCAGTTGAGGCTGGGTCGACCTGAGAGCCGTTGCGGTCGGGAAAATTCCACGCGCACTGCGAGCTGAACCCAGACCACCAGCCTTGAGAAGCGAGTTCACTAACAACTACGCTACCGCGGCTCTCCGGATTCTTGTGTACGATTTCTAAATATTGTTTTTTCCTGAGGACCATCTTATGCTTTGCATCCACCGTATTGCTTTTTTTAACGGACTGTCTGCTGGTAATCTGCTTATGTTACGGAGTAATTTATAAACCGGTCTCTTCTTGATATTCCCAAAATTCTGAGTAGACATTTCATCTCTGGCGTGGTTAGTTTTAAATGAACTGAGCGCCCGTGTGCCCTATGCTCGCAAAGGGAGCAAATAATAGCAACACACGCCCGAGTGGTTACCGGGGCCCAAATTTGGGGTGTAAAGAATAGAACCACTGTTACCTGCCACGCATGTCGTAAGAGGCGACTAAGGAGGTTTGGCTGAAATCGGATGCATGTGTCCTAAACATGTAGAAGTCTATGCGTTAGGGGCCTACCAAACAAGTGTGCAACGTATACACGTTCTTGGCAAAGATCAAACATATCACAAAGAGTGATTAAAATTGGTCGTAAAGAACGAACGCAAAGAATAAGAAGATAGCAACACTGCGACCTACAAAGCATGTCGTAAGAGGCGACTGATGTAGGGCCTAATGAAGCTGCGCTGGTAAATAAAAAGCGTTGTAGAAATCGGATGTGCCCTTACGAAGAACTCGCATCTTACAACATTCATTGTAGGTCACAGTGGTACTATACTTTGCTCCCTTGCGGGCCCCGGCACCGCACGGGCGAAATTCCTTCACTATGAATTCAGACAGTCATGGCGTCTAAAATGCGCTTTCAACTGATTTTTGCGTGAATGCTTGCTTTTCTCATTACCAATGTCCCTCGTCATTCAGGCAAACCTTACACGGACTCAGAAGTATTTGTAATTTAGATTCCAAAAGTAAAGGAACTACGGGAAATACAAATCATAAAAAAGATATATCCGGGTACATAAATAGACATGATACATTGATCAAAACCGTATTAGGTAGGGTGGACGAGAAAGAGAAATACCGAGACATTTTTTTTTCCGATCCAGAAGCATCGTAACCCTTCGATCGTAACCCTTCGGTTCGGTGCCACGAACACGGTAAATCTGGGGAATCTGTGGCTTTTCTGCCATCCCGCGGAATTGAACCCGCACACACAGAGGATAGTCACCCGTAGTCCAACGCGCTACGAACACGCTGGGTAGACGGGCTATACCGAAACATAAGAGGGAGAGAAAAACAAAAAAATAGAACAAACTACAACATGGCGGAGTGTAACATAAAACCAAGAGAGAGAGAGAGATGTTGGCGGTTCATTGCTGATAAACCGTTGTTGTCGAGACGGCAGCTGATGATGATGATGGTGGGTATAGAAGGAAGTAATGTTTACTAAATAAAAGAAAACATAAGCTAAGATCGATATCACCATATTCGAGAACAGAACAAATAGATTGGCTGCATATATTTATAAACAAGAGGTTTAAAGTTTAAATCGTCACGATCTTTGCAAAACTATAGTATTTTAGATAACTCTTGCTTATTTACACGTTGCATTTGTATATTACATGATTGCTTCCCTTGGAATATTGCAGAGTTGTTCGTGATCATTCCCTTAGAAGAATTATAGCTATGTTATCAGTAACATGGCCACTACCCGTTACATGGGCAATACTCGTTACATGATCACTACTGGCTACATGACAACTACTTATTACACGACCCTACTCGTTACATGACCACTACTTATTACACGACCCCTACTCGTTACATGACGACTACTTGCTACATGACCCAGCTTTGCACCAGCTAGTAGATTATTAATGGTTAGTAATGGTTAGTAATTGGCGTCCTGTGGCTTAGGGGATAGTGACTCTGTCTGTTAATCCCGACGTTTTGAGTTCGAATCACGCTGCGGACAGTTTTGTTGCAAATTGTTTCGCGTGGATTTTTACAAAAGCGCGATGGCACCTCCCGTTCAGAAAGCAATGACAAACTACTGAACGTAATAATGCCTAGAAAAATCATAAACAGCGTTAAAAAGCTGGGATTGATTCGCTAAGTCCTGTAAAGGATATGCAATTAGCTTTTTAACTAAATAGATAAGGCACCCAAAAATTTCCCTGACAGTTAAACAACAGATGTTCAACAGCATTTTCATACCTACTTTGTGTTACCAGAGCCAAACATGGACAATGAACAAAACGCAGTCGCATAAAATAACTACATTGAAATGCGGTGCCTGCGAAAAGTTACCAACAACACCAGAAAAGACAATCACCAACATTAGCACAAGAAAGAAAGTTGTACAGAACCTTGGTTTTCTGTTTTTGTCTTAAGCTTCTCTAGTGGCTTGTTTTAGTTATTTTGGCTTTTTGACAGTATTCTACTATGGCATCTAGCCATCTTTTTCGTAGTCTTCTCGCCATCTTTCCCGATGTTCTGTTGTTGAACGCTCTGTATACTATCGAATTTTGTTTCATTCTTATTGTCCGAACCACTTCATTCTTTATTTCTCAATGTAATTCAAGCAAGGTTCTGGACCAACTCCTTTTTATGCTGATGTTGGGGACTGTCTTTTCCGAAGCCGGGTAGTATAGCTCTAAGTATATTGAAGAGTTATGTGTTTCATATGATATTTCTCGTGGAAGCCAGGTAGTATAGCTTTAATCGTACAGTAAGAGTTATGTTCTCATATGATATTTCCGTGCGAAGCCGGTAGTATAGCTCTAAGCATATTGTAAGAGTTCTGTGTTTCATATGATATTTCCCGTGCGAAGCCGGGTAGTATAGCTTTAATCTTACAGTAAGAGGTATGTGTCTCATTTGACATTTCTCGTGCGAAGCCGGGTAGTATAGCTCTAAGCATATTGTAAGAGTTCTGTGTTTCATATGATATTTCCCGTGCGAAGCCGGGTAGTATAACTTTAATCTTACAGTAAGAGGTCTGTGTCTCATATGTAACAATCTGTTAAAACTCTAAAAAAAAAAAAAAAAAAAACGCAAAATAAAGTACATACCCTCTCATCATCCTCACTGTGATCACGATGAGCGTAGTACTTATTCTGGGCAAATCTAAGTTCATTCACAAGCTTCTTCTCCTGTTCTGTGCGTCCAGATGAGTCTCGTCCTTCCTTGAAGTTCTTCAGCTTTTGTTGTTGTTGTGTTAGCCAAGAGTTTGTGTCCTCATCCAGCGAAGAGTAGGTGTAGGTAGAAGGGGCAGGTTCAAATCTTGAATCATATTCCGAGCGGTAGGACACCCCAGAGGATGGAGGCGACTGCAGATTTCTAGCTGGTTGCGTTCGAATTATTTCATGTTCCACAACCTCAGCTCTCTAGAAAAACAGGATAATTAAAAATAGAAATCTCAAGTGTTCCCAAAAAAGTGTCTACGTGTAAGAGCAAAAAAATCGAATAAACGTTACAAGGGTTCCCAAAAACTTTTTTCTGTGTAAATTTTAAAATCTAAATTTACTCTATAAGGGATCTGAAAAATATGACCCGGTGCAGACATAAAGAAGAATAACGAACGACAATATTGAAAGAATAACAGAGAACAGTCAACCTTCTTCTTCTTTGAACTCTCGACCACGTTTTGAACCACTTTTTGTGATTTGTATATGATCTGAGCCTAAGAGCGATTGTACGTTGTGCCATTTATGCGCCTACAAGTAGGTCAGCACATCCGACTTCTGCAGACCTTTAAATTTACTAAGGTAGCTTCGATATGCCCCTACCTCAGTCGCCTCTCACGATTTGCCTTGTAGATGGCAGTGTTACGCCGACAACACGCGGGCGACAGCGAGTCTAAAACTGCATATTCTATAAAAAAAAAAAAAAAAAAAAAAGGACGAGACCACGAGTCAGGCCAAGAAAACGATTAAGAGATAACATTAAGGGGGAGACCTAAAAATACAAGAAACAACAATTCGAAAGAGAATGATAAGAACAGAGATGCATACAGGTGGGAGATATCTACAGCAATGAGCCTCACAAAGCTGACGAAAAAATTTTTTTTTCCAATCCAGAAGCACTTGAGCTTTCAGCTCTTCGGCTCAGTGCCATGGACATCGTAACCCTTTCGGTTCGGTGCCACGAACACCGTGAATCTGGGAACCTGTGGCTTTTCTGCCAGTCCGCGGAATTGAACCCGCAGACACAGAGGACTAGTCACCCGCAGTCCAACGCGCTACGAACACGATGGGCAGACGGGCGACGAGAAGAATAAGGTGCATCACAAGGGTTCTCAGAAATATGCATAAACGCCGATTTAAAGAAGCCTAATCTCCCGTGCGTTGCCCGGGCTCTCAAAGGGAGCAAATAATACTAACACTGCTACCTACAAGGCATGTCGTAAGAGCTGACTGCTGTAGAGGCCTAGGAAAGCTACCATAGTAAATAAAAAAGCGTCGCAGAAATCGGATCTGCTGGCTTACTTACAGCCGCATAACTGGCACAACGTACACTCGCTCTTAGGCTCGGATCACATACAAATCACAAACAGTGGTTAACAAGCGATCGATATGCACCGTTTGAAGAAGAAAAAAACTTAATGAACATCACACGATTTCTAAATATGTGCACAATATGTGGGTTTGCAGAGGCGTATGACAATCGTCAACGGTTCTCAAACGCTTTTCCTTTGTGTAGATCAGAAGAAAAGAATAATTTTGTATTCTCCTGGTAAGTAAATTTCAACAGTGAGAGAGATTCACAAAAGGATGTAACATCAAGAATGAACAAAACAAACTATGCCGTGACTATGTTTAAAAATATATGAAAATCAAAACAACTTGATTTAAAAACCAAATTCAGAAAATATCAAAGTAACATTCTTGGAAAATCTTTACATAACCGCAAATGTTGGAAAATCACCGACAGACAGTACACTTATATTTAAGAAATCACCACAGAGAGTACACGTATTTTATAAAATCACCACAGACTGTATACTTAGAGATCTTTTATCGCCGAGTGGTTACCAGGGCCCAAATTTGGGGTGTAAAGAATAGAACCACTGTTACCTGCCATGCATGTCGTAAGAGGTGACTAATGAGGTTTGGCTGAAATCGGATGCACGTGTCCTAAGCGTTTAGAATTCTATGCGTTTAGGGGCCTACCAAACCAATGTGCAACGTATACACGTTCTTGCAAAGATCAAACATATCACAAAGAGTGATTCAAATTGGTTGTAAAGAACGAACGCAAAGAAGAAGGAGATAAGATCTTTTAAAACAAATATCTTATGATAATCGCACAAATACTTTCGCTCGTGTGTTGCCGGAGTTTGCAAGGGGAACAAAGAATAGTACCACTGTGACTTACAAGGCATGTCGTAAAAGACGACTAAGGTAGGAGGATAGGGAAGCTATCATAGTAAATAACAAGCGTGGTAGAAATCGGATGTGATGCTCTACTTGTAGTAGTACAACTGACACAACGTACAATCGCTCTTAGTCTCAGATCACATACAGATCACAAAGAGTAGTTTAACAAGCGGTCGGTATAGTGCGTTCAAAGTACATGCTTGGGAGGAGATGGGAGTAATTATAGACATGTCCGATGTTCCTCTTTCTCCGATGTTCCTCCTTCTCCGATGTTCCTCCTTCTCCGATGTTCCTCCTTCTCAGATGTTCCTCCTTCTCCAATGTTCCTCCTTCTCCGATGTTCCTCCTTCTCCGATGTTCCTCCTTCTTCGATGTTCCTCCTTCTCCGATGTTCCTCCTTCTCCGATGTTCCTCCTTCTCCGATGTTCCTCCTTCTCCGATGTTCCTCCTTCTCCGATGTTCCTCCTTCTCCGATGTTCCTCCTTCTCCGATGTCCAAATGAACAATGAACCATTTGATCTGCCCCAGACAGAATACGAACAAATTAGGATTTACAGGATTAAAGGCAAATTAAAGAACTAACTTCAGTGCACAGGATTTCCCAATATGGAGTGGTTACTATTCTCCGCAGAAGTTTCCACCACGTGCCGAGTGTATTCCCCAATGCAAAAACTCCTTAACTATTAGTAGACCAGGGCAAAAGCCATGTTTTCAATCCATTTGTCTTTAGAATAAAAAACGGCATTTAGTGTGTCTCTTGGTAACAGGGAGTCCAAATAAATGTAATGTGTCTCTTGGTAAAAGAGTCAAGCAAAGTTATGTATGTGTCTCTTGGTAAAAGAGTCAACAAAGCCATGTAATGTGTCTCTTGGTAAAAAGGAGTCAAAGCAAAGCCATGTAATGTGCTCTTGGTAAAAGAGTCAAAGCAAAGTTATGTAGTGTGTCTCTTGGTAACAAGGAGTCCAACAAAGCCATGTAATGTGCTCTTGGTAAAAGAGTCCAAAGCAAAGCCATGTAATGTGTCTCTTGGTAACAAGGAGTCCAAAGCAAAGCCATGTAATGTGGCTCTTGGTAAAAGGAGTCAAAGCAAAGTCATGTAATGTGCTCTTGGTAAAAGGAGCCCAACGCAAAGCCATGTAATGTGGCTCTTGGTAAAAGGAGTCAAAGCAAAGTCATGTAGTGTGTCTCTTGGTAAAAGGAGTCCAAAGCAAAGTCATGTGAATGTGGCTCTTGGTAAAAGGAGTCCAAGCAAAGCCATGTAATGTGGCTCTTGGTAAAAGGAGTCCAAAGCAAAGTCTGAAAGTGTGGCTCTTGGTAAGGTCAAGCAAAGTTAATGTGCTCTGGTAACAAGTCAAGCAATTCATCTCTTGTTCTCTTAACGGAGTCCTAAAGCTTATGTATGGCATTACAAATGATCACACAATTCTTCTCTATTCTTGGCAGTCAAATCTGCCATTATGTGTTCAGTTATGATTCATTTCTTTCAGTTCCTGTTCTACTGTTCTCCTCCACGTCGTTTTGTGTCGTCCATGTTTTCGTTTACCCACTAGTATCCATCTCAGTGCAGTTTTCGTGTCAGAGTTAGTCTCCATGCATTTCACATTTCCAATCTATCTCAAGCGTCTCTGTTTAATGATGGAGCCATCAACAATTCTAGGGATCTCCGAAACGAAGCACTTGTGAACCGAACAATGGGTTCTAGGTTCGAACAATGGGTTCTAGGTTCGAACAATGGGTTCTAGGTTTGAACAATGGGTTCTAGGTTTGAACAATGGGGTCTAGGTTCGAACAATGGGTTCTAGGTTTGAACCATCAAACAGTAAAAAGTTGCAGGATATAACAAGACAGTACTTACCTGTGAGCTGGACTGTTGCGTACTGGAACTGCCCGCTGTGTATGAAAATGCATTAGTGGGAACTCCTTTAGGGTGGTAGGATTGTGCAGGCCTGCTTGGTGTAGTATCCAGCACATCTGTTGGATCTGCAGCTATTGTGTAATGATCTTTAACCTCTCCCTGTCCAGGTATTTTGTAGGACACTTCTGCTCGCTGGATCAGCAATTTGTCAGGATTTCTGTGTGCTTCTGAGCTGGAATAAGACGTGTAGGTGCGGCTGGAGGTGTTGTATGTCTTTGCATTACTCATGGTTGGGCTTGTTCTTATGTTGCTTCCCGTACCACTGGGAGAGATAGGCGTATGCTGGGACTGGAGTGCTGTCTGGAATGACCTTTGCGAGCGTTGGGTCGGAGATACATATGCCTGATCACTCAACAAATCGCTCAACAGCTCGTCCAGTTGTGTGCGCTCTTCAATGGTCTGTACAGCACGTCTGCTTACGTTGGGGTTGCTCTGGTTTGTTTGATGGGTCTGCGAGGAGTATGACGGACTGATAGTCTCGTTGTTAATGTTGTTATTAATGTTGTTGTTGCTTACAGCAGATGAGGTGTAGTTAGAGTTAAAGCTAGCGTTGCTGTGTCCTGTGTACCCTGAAATAATGACATCCTATGACATTACGTGGATTACAAGACAGTGAAAAACAACAAACAAATGAGCAATATTACATCCAGTGGCGGTTCGTGCTCATTTTTGTTGGTGGGGCCAGATACAAATTTTCGAAAAAATCTTGTTTTTGGGTTAGGTAATATTTTAATTTATAAAGTAATAAGTACACGTTACACTTTATTTTCGGTGGGGCCTGGCCCCAATGGCACTTAATGACGAGCCGCCACTGATTACACCATAATCTGGACGACTGCTGTAAAATATTGATTAAAGAAGGTAGTAATCAGTGTTGTTTAACACTTTCATACATTGGTACGCTTGTTCTTCTTCGAGCGCTCCATATTAGGGAATGCTAACCCGAAACAAATGCTTGCAGAAAACGGATGTACCAGGCAGTAAGGCGCATAACATGGTGCAACGACCCCTCACAATGAGGAATGGGATATCTGATTCTACGGTCGCCAATCTGCCTCGGAGACTTAGCCACCAGTGAGATGTCAGACCTACCATCGCGAGGTGGCAAAACTTACTGCGGGAAGAGGTCGGCACAAACGGGGAAGCAGAAATCATATGAATTATATCCTACAGAATTGCCACCAGTATGCAGACTTGAGAAGAAAGAGATGGTGCACTTACACCAGCGCCCAAGTCAAACTGTATGGTGTGGCTGACAATCTGAGACAGACGACTGCCTTTATTAGAGAATCCGAAATCCCAATCTAGTGAGAACGCAGAAGACAAACTGTATGCGTGGCTGACAATCTGAGACAGACGACTGCCATTAGGAATCGAAATCCCAAACTAGTGAGAACACAGAAGACAAACTGTACGCGTGTGAAATCTGAGGCAGACGCTGCTATTAGTGAATCGAAATCCCAATCTGTGAGAACGCAGAAGACAAACTGTATGCGTGGCTGACAATCTAGCAGAGCTGCCTTTATTATGAATCCGAAATCCCAATCTAGTGAGAACGCAGAAGACAAACTGTATGGCGTGGCTGACAATCTGAGACAGACGACGCCTTTATAGAATCGAAATCCAATCTAGTGAGAACGCAGAAGCAAACTGTATGTGTGGCTGACAATCTGAGCAGACGGCTGCTTATTAGAGAATCCGAAATCCAATCTAGTGAGAACAGAAGACAAACTGTAGCATGGTTGCAATCTGAGGAACGCTGCCTTATTAGAGATCGAAATCCCATCTAGTGAGAACGCAGAAGAAGAAGAACGCTCCATAACGACCACTTGTTAAACCACTCTTTGTGATTTGTATGCGATCTAAGCCTAAGAGCGATTGCACGTTGTAGCAGTTATTCGCCTAAAAATAGGCAAACACATTCGATTTATGTGACTTTTTTTATTTATAGGGTAGCTTCCTAGACCCCTAGTTCAGTGGCCTCTTACGGCATGCCTTGTAGGTCGCAGTGTTGCTATTCCTTTGCTCCCTTGCAAGCTCCGACAACACAGGGCAGGTGAGGATCTGGACAAACGACTGTACAGGAGAAGCAGGTGAATGTAATTGTGATGCTAAAAGTAATGTAAAAGTAATGTAAAAGTAATGTAAAAGTAATGTAAAAGGAGGAACCGTTTCATACCTTGTGGTATATAGGTCAATACAGTTTTAGGCCTGTATTTTTCATTGACCATCGGCACACGATGGGTGATGTAGTCAGCATCACGCCGGCCGTCTTTACTTTCCCAGAGCATGTCTGGTACCCAGTTGAGGCTGGGTCGACCTGAAGCCGTCGCGATCAGGGAAAAATTCCACGCGCATTGCGGAGCTGAACCCAGACCACCAGCCTTGAGAAGCGAGTTCACTAACAACTACGCTACAGTGGCTCTCTAAAAATAATGTAATGACAAAAATGTAAATCGTGATCTATCCTTTACAAGACGTCACCATCAACAATAGTAAACGAGTCGTTGTTTTTCTAGGCAGCTCTTATACTTCAGTAGCTTGTTAATGCTTTCTGAACGGTGATGTCTATTTTCACTGGGTGTAGTGTCCAGCCATAGCCAGGCTTCAGTGCTAGAGCCTGGCTGTGTTCCAGCACATCTGTTGGATCTGTAGCTATTGTGTAGTGATCTTTAACCTTTCCCTGTCCAGGTAGTTTCTTTTTTTTTTTCTTTTTTTCCCGATCCAGAAGCACTTGAGCTTTTCAGCTCTTCGGCTCAGTGCCATGGACATCGTAACCCTTCGGTTCGGTGCCACGAACACCGTAAATCTGGGGAATCTGTGGCTTTTCTGCCATCCCGCGGAATTGAACCCGCACACACAGAGGATAGTCACCGTAGTCCAACGTGCTACGAACACGCTGGGCAGACGGGCGAGGTAGTTTGTAGGGACGCGAATAATTTTGCTTCCAAAATGGCCGCCATGGAGTTTGAACCAGGTACTCTTGGTTGTGAAGAGCTTTCTACCCTAGGCCACGGGGCCCGAAGTAACAATATGTAATATCAGTTGCGGAGCGTGATATTTTTGTTGGTGGGGCCAGACACAAATTTTCAGAAAATCATGGTTTTAGGTTAGGTTATATTTTAATTTATAAAATAATAAATTCTTACATATTATTTGGTGGTCAGCCCACTGGTCCCTAATGACAAGCCGCCACTGAGTAATACTAATAGTAGACAGTCGCCCGAGTGGTTACCGGGGCACAACTTTGGGGTGTAAAGAATAAAACTACTGATATCTGCCATGCATGTCGTAAGAGGCGCTAAGGAGGTTTGGATGAAATCGGATGCACATGTCCTAAACGTGTAGAAGTCTATGCGTTTAGGGCCTACCAAACTAATGTGCAACGTATACACGTTCTTGGCAAAGATCAAACATATCACAAAAGTGATTAAAATTGGTGGTAAAGAACGAACGCAAAGAAGAAGAAGAACAATAGTAGACATTCTGCTATTCAGAAAAACTTTATTTTTTTGAAATAAAAAAATATTTATAATTTATAATATTATAATTTAATATATATATATTGTTTTTTATTTTAAACTAAAAATAACAGTTACTATAATTAGCGTTCAAGCTGGTGGAGTAAAATAGGGCACCACCAGAGGCGTATCACTGGGAAGGGTAAGATTTAGCAAAAGCACTGCAAAGCGAGAAAAAAAAATGAAGCAAAAATATTTTCTGCAAAAATAGTTACTAATAGTAAAATAAAATCATGCTTTTTTACATGCATTAACTCTTTCGGTACCATACTGATGTGTGACTGCAGCTGCTATGGGACACCAGAAATTGTATTACACTGATTTACTTATAAATTAATTATAAACTGCTCATTTATCTATATATGAAGCGATGTCCTTCCAGTATGTGTGTCTGTGTACTTTAATTAGAGACATCTAGTCATGATACGGACTTGGAATTTGAAAAGAGGGTAGAGTTCGTAGTACCGACAATGTAAAATTATAAAACTGGACTATTGTTATGTCTTTACATCTTAAAAACTAATTTAATTACTAGATTTTTATACTTCTAATATAGGACTAGATATTTGTACTTCTAATATTCTTCTTCTTCTTCAACGCTCCACATCGACCACTTGTGACCCTCTTATGATGTGTATGTGATCTGAGCCTAAGAGCGATTGTACGTTGTGCTAGTTATGCGCTTACAAGTAGGCCAGCACATCCGATTTCTGCGATGTTTTTAATTTACTAGGTAACTTTCCTAGATCCTACAACAGTCGCCTCTTACGACATGCTTTGTAGGTAAAAGTGGTACTATTCTTTGCTTCCCTCGTCGGCTCCGGTACCACACGGGTGGTGCTTCTAATATAGGACTTGGTATCTGAACCTCATAAAATTGAACTTCTAATATAGGACTAGGTATCTGAACCTCATACAATTGAACTTCTAATATAGGACTAGGTATCTGAACCTCATAAAATTGAACTTCTAATATAGGACTAGGTATCTGAATCTCATACAATTGAACTTCTAATATAGGACTAGGTATCTGAACCTCATAAAATTGAACTTCTAATATAGGACTAGGTATCTGAATCTCATACAATTGAACTTCTAATATAGGACTAGGTATCTGAATCTCATACAATTGAACTTCTTATATAGGACTAGGTATCTGAATCTCATACAATTGAACTTCTAATATAGGACTTGGTATCTGAATCTCATAAAATTGAACTTCTAATATAGGACTAGGTATCTGAACCTCATACAATTGAACTTCTAATATAGGACTAGGTATCTGAATCTCATACAATTGAACTTCTAATATAGGACTTGGTATCTGAACCTCATAAAATTGAACTTCTAATATAGGACTAGGTATCTGAATCTCATACAATTGAACTTCTAATATAGGACTAGGTATCTGAACTTTTACAATTGAACTTTTAACTACACAAGCTTCTATAACTAGTATTTTCATTTAAACATCTAAAATAGGACTAGATATTTGAACTTCTAAAATAGGACTAGGCATTCATATCTACTAACCAGAGTCTAAATTAGAAGGGATTGAGCCATTTGTTATATAGGCTGGGCCCCTAGTAGCTGTTGGCACTGATGAAGGTTGAGAATCTCTTCTATTGACTGCAACATACAGGCTTCCGTCAGGGGCTTTGTTGTAGTCAACGTTACGTATGTGTTGTGGTGTATAAGTTCTACTTCCTGGACCTTGTGTTGAGGAGATTCCGTTTTTATTGTAGTCAACAGCTGAAAATGAATCTCATTTTAGCATAATCTGTTACAGTGGTTCTCAAAATTTAGTGTCTATGGAGCCCCAATGCTATACGATACACTTGGGAAAACAAAAACCACATGCAGAGTATTTACGTTTAACAACATATTATGAGGGCTAATCCCACAATGTGCATCACCGTGATTACATAAATTATTAATCATGAAAAAGGTACACAGTTACAACGAGTTTGAGAATCATTGATGTAGAGATTAAGAATATTGCATGCACTACTGAAATAATTTATAAATGAGAAAATTCAGGAAATGAAGGATGGAAGGAGAGGCTGCCGTCTTACATCCTGACAGTTTCTTTACTATTGTTCGCTTGAGATATTGTATACATATATTCAATGTTGTCTCTTGTATAGGGGACGGATTAGCGTAATGTATAAGCGTTCGTCTATCGACTCCGACACGGTGGGTTCAATCCCAAAATCGACGTTCCACACGTGAGGAAAGGAATTGGCCCTTCTACCTATTGGCACTTCGCCTTCTTCTTCTTCTCTTCCCCCATTTATTTCTTTATAGAAGTGTTGAGGTGGAGGGAATGGGGGGATGGTGTAGGTGATCTTGGGTGTGATTTCTCTATCGCACTTTGTAATCTGTTCTTCATTTTCGTAAGGCTATTCTTGATGCCATCGGTCCATCTTTTGCGAGGTCTTCCTCTTGCTATGTACTCGTTATACTTTTTCAGTGTGGCTATTTGTGGTAGTCGATACCAGGACATTCTTGTCAGATGTCCAAACCATTTAATCTATGGTTTACTTTTTTTATGAATCGCATGACTGGTTTCATATTCAGTCTGCTTCTGATTTCTTAATTTCTAATTGTGTCCTTTATTCTCACCCCTGCAGCTCTTCTAAGGCACCTAACCTCCTGCATACTAGGGCCTAGAAAGGTAAAGTAAAGTGACTTCATACCCTAAAGTCTGATATGACAAAGGGTAATTTTATTTATGTACGCTCGGATCTTGTATACATTTTCCTGTCCATGGAACCTCTCGAAGAGGTCCATGTAGTGTTTCTTTCCAGTGTTGTTTCACTCGGCCAGTGAGTTTGTCTCAGTATATCCTATTCCGAACATTTTGAAATATATGCTGTGCAGTCTGGGGTGTACGTACATATGGATTAAATGTCACTCCTGGTTATCAGTTACTAAACTTTCATTATTCACTCCGGCAGACCCATAAATGATGTCTCCCTCAAGAGATTTCGAAGCGTATGCATACTGATGGTTCCTGTGGCTCGCTGGTTAAACAAACCCCTCCCTCTGCATCTCAGGTCTCCAGTTTTACTTGTACGGTAACTCTTCTTCTTCTTTTGTCGTCACACTGCTACCGGGTTGTTGCCCAGTGTCGTGGTTTTCTGTTTTTGTCTTTCGCTGTTCTGGTGGATTGTGTGATTGTTATCTTTGCTCTTTCACAGGATTCTGCTACGCCATCTAACCATCTTTTCCGTCGTCTTCCTCTTGCCTTAACTCTTGCCTTACGGTAACTCTAAACTGCTTAAATCCCTGGATCGATTCAATATCTATTTTAGTGTCCTCCTCCAACAGGCAGTCGCGTAGAGACAGAAGAACATCCCACTTATCTATTTTCAATCCGTAACAGACCAAGAAAAAGATGGATTGAAGGAGTTACAAACATCTTAAAACTCCACAATATCACAGCATATCAAGCCCCCGAGCATGCACTATCTCAGAAACAGATCATCAGTTAAACCTGCTACACCTAACGGCAAAAAAAAAGAGAGAATGACAAAAGATTCTTTTATTTGTTAAACTACACTAGAAAGCAGGAAAAAAAAGAAGAAATACATGAATATATTTTAAAAGATAAAACAGCAACAATAATTAGAAAAAAAAAGTTCAACAAATCGAAATATTGCAAAAAAACTAAAAGCTATTAAGGCTTTCTAAATAAAAAGGCAAAGAGCTTAGTAACATATATAAAGCTAGATATAAATGCTATTGATCAACTTGATCGGGTTAATCCTGATAAAATGAATCATTATTCTGTTATTTGTCATGAAATGTAATAGCTGTCCATCGCAAGCGATGATGATAACAACCAGGGCCGTGCGGTATATTTTCTCAGTATAATGCAAGTCTTCGAAATGCCGCCCCTTAAATGATTTTCCTTAAAATAACATTCATTGTAATTTTGAATTTGCTGCTTATATGCCGCCTCCTTTACAGTGCCCCCTGATGCGGCCGCCTCTCTGTATCATATCACGACACTTACTTACTTACTTAATCCCGTCATGCCTAGTGACACATGGGGCTTCAGAAAGGACTTTCCATGCTCTCCTGTCCCGTGCAACCTTCAGCGCAGAGCCCCACGTCAGAGATGCGGTGTCCAGTTCCTCTTCCATCATGCGCCTCCATGTTGTCCGTGGTCTGCCTTTCTTTCTCTTCCTTCTGGTGTCCAAGTGAGGGCTACCCTTGCAGGCATTTCTTGTCTCATTCTCATAACATGTCCGAGCCATTTCCATCTTCTCTTTTGAGTATGTCATTCATTGCCTCTTGTCTTGTATCTTGGAGTAGTTGGTTATTGGATATTTTTACTGGCCAAAAGATTCCCAAGATTCTGCGAAGACAAGAGTGGTGGAAAACTGACATCCTGCTAGTATCTCCTTTGGTCATCCTCCAACATTCCGATCCGTAGAGCAAAACTGGCAAAACAATGCTTTTATAGAGTTTAAGCTTTGTGGTCCTATTGTAGATTTTGGACTTCCATACTGGTTTCATTCTGGCAAAAGCGGTTCTGGCCTTACTTAGACGTGATTTTATATCTTCCTCTGTGCCACCATTTAGTGTCAGTACGCTACCAAGATATGTAAACTGCTCAACCCTTTCCAGTGTTTCATTTTCTAACATTACTGGTTGTTGGATTTCACTGTTTGTCATAATTTTGTTTTTCCTGTGTTTGTTTTGAGGCCTACTGTCTTTGCCGTGCATATCACGACACGGTCCTGACAACAGCATCAGAGGTGTACCCCTACGCCTCTCTGGTGTTTGTGGAGGTGACTGTAGAGTTTAATCCTAGAACACAATCCCCTAACACAGGTGGGGCATACATGGTCAAGGTTAGACATGTGGGTGTTGTGTGTTTTGTTTTATCGTGCAGCTCGTTTTCTTTGTGTCACAACAGCGCGACGATTCTCAACTATGCGAGTTCCTCTTTTGAAACTGTAGCTTGTGCTGTTCTTCTTCTTCTTTGTCGTCACACTTCTACCAGGGTTGCGCTCAGATGTCAGTGGTGTTCTGTTTGTCTTAGGCTGTCTGTGGCTTGTTGATTATCATCTTTGCTCTTCGCAGATTCTGCTATGCCATCTACCCATCTTTTCCGTGAGTCTTCCTCTTGCCTTCTTTCCCCTGATGTTCTTTAGAAGACTCTGCTATACTTATTTGATGCATTCTTATTAAGTGGCCAAACCACTTCATATCTTTGTTATCTATGTAATACATGCACTGGTTTTGTGCCAACTGTCTTTCTTATGTGATGATGGGATTCTGTCTTTTCTGGTGATGTTGGTAACTTTTCGCAGGCAACGCATTTCACATGTAGTTATTTTTGTGACTGCGCTTTGCTCAATGTCCATGTTTGGCTCTGGTAACACAAAGTAGGTATGAAAATGCTGTTGTGCTGTATTTGGACTAAAGTGAGGAAAAGTTACGCTATTCTTCAACCTCACTATCTCGTCCAGGACTATCTGTATCCAGGGGCAAGACAAGTCGAAACGACTGGAAATACCACCAGATGAAGTGGATGACCAAATGTATGTGCTCACTCGGTGTCGATTTGAGAACCGCTCTAGCATCCAACCATCTGCCGTCTCCGCATAGAACATTCATTGTAATGAATCTTCTAGCACTGTCCTTTGCCGTGACGGTACGCTCTGCCAGATTTTTGCCTTTCTACTTTCTGATGATGTTCCCCTATGAGCTCTAGCCCTTACTATCTTGTCTTCTAGCTTTCATTCCAAGATGGTTTTTAATGAAGTTTTATATTTTCACCATCTTCTAAATGACACTGGGGACCTCGCCGTTGCTACGAAGTCCGTGCACCGCAGCTGAAATCTTCGTGTGTATGAAAGAGATCGGAGAACACCTGGTTACTCACCGAAATGCAATGATGTCCTATCAATCAATCAATCACTCAATCAATCAATCAATCAATCAATCACTCAATCAATCAATCAATACAAATATACAAATATGTATATCTCACAATGGTACAAGAGGAATAAGATGAGAACCGCTTCAACCTTTGAACTATGACATGTGTCAGATCAAGTAAACTGATTGTAAATGTGGTCATATAAACAAGTTGATCAGTCTTTTGTTAAACACAGCAACACAATCAATACTTCTGTTAAACAGGACGTCAAGATGAATTAAACCAGGCGAGAAGAGATGAAGAGAATATAACTTTGGAAACTTTACAGGTTGCAACCTTTCTTAAGTTATATAAATTAAGGATTTTACATGTTGCAACCTTTCTTAAGTTACATAAATTAAGGATGTTTACAGGTTGCAACCTTTCTTAAGTTACATAAATTAAGGATTTTTACATGTTGCAACCTTTCTTAAGTTATATAAATTAAGGATTTTTACATGTTGCAACCTTTCTTAAGTTATATAAATTAAGGATTTTTACATGTTGCAACCTTTCTTAAGTTACATAAATTAAGGATGTTTACAGGTTGCAACCTTTCTTAAGTTACATAAATTAAGGATTTTTACATGTTGCAACCTTTCTTAAGTTATATAAATTAAGGATGTTTACAGGTTGCAACCTTTCTTAAGTTATATAAATTAAGGATTTTTACATGTTGCAACCTTTCTTAAGTTACATAAATTAAGGATGTTTACAGGTTGCAACCGTTCTTAAGTTATCACAAATTAAGATGTCTTACAATGATTCAACCATTCTTAAAATACATAAATTAATGATTTACAATATGCAAAATTATATCTCACAATTACAAAATAAGATTTACATGTTGCAACCTTTCTTAAGTTATATAAATTATTGATGTTTACAGTTGCAACCTTTTTTAAAGTAAAAATTAAGATTTTTAAGTTGCAACCTTTCTAGGAGTTATATAAATTAAGGATGTTTACAGGTTGCAACCTTTCTTAAGTTATATAAATTAAGGATTTTTACATGTTGCAACCTTTCTTAAGTTATATAAATTAAGGATGTTTACAGGTTGCAACCTTTCTTAAGTTATATAAATTAAGGATTTTTACATGTTGCAACCTTTCTTAAGTTATATAAATTAAGGATGTTTACAGGTTGCAACCTTTCTTAAGTTACATAAATTAAGGATGTTTACATGTTGCAACCTTTCTTAAGTTACATAAATTAAGGATGTTTACAGGTTGCAACCGTTCTTAAGTTACATAAATTAAGGATTTTACATGTTGCAACCTTTCTTAAGTTACATAAATTAAGGATTTTTACATATTGCAACATTTCTTAAGTTACATAAATTTTACATGTTGCAACCTTTCTTAAGTTACATAAATTAAGGATTTTCACATGTTATACCCTTTCTTAAGGGTCTTTACATGTTGCAACATTTCTTAAGTTACCTACATTTTTATATTTTGCAGCTTTTCTTAAGCCACTTAATTTAAGGATTTTTACATGTTGTAAACGTTCGTAAGTTACATAAATTAAGGATTTTTACATGTTGAAATCTTTCTTAAGTTACCTACCGTCTACAGCTTCCAAAACTTTGTTAAAGTTTTCATAGGAATCTGAACGGGCCAATGACTCTTCATTATCATCCACTGGGACTGTGACATCAGACTTGAAACCTGTCACTGAAAGAGGGAAGATGAGAACACATGTTAATTGTCTAAATAAAAAAAGAAATCTTCCGTAGCCTTTTCAGACAGGTATGAAGTGTCTGCCACTATATATTTCTAGGTCCTAGTATGCAGGAGGTATGATGGCTAATTCCTTTCCTCACGTGTGGAAGGTGGATTTTTTTTCCGATCTAGAAGCACTTGAGCTTTTCAGCTCTTCGGCTCGGTGCCATGGACATCGTAACCTTCGGTTCGGTGCCACGAACACCGTAAATCTGGGGAATCTGTGGCTTTTTCTGCCATCCCGCGGAATTGAACCCGCACACACAGAGGGATAAAGAGCGTGGATCAAATCCCCAACCCTCCTAAGTCCAAGTTAATAGGCGAATGCAAATACTTTACGCTAATCCGTCCCACTCTAGTTGTCAATCGAATCATATTTAGGTACGACGACGACAGATCACGTTCATAGCTGATTGCATACCAAATTCTCATGGAATTACCTGTAAACCTTGGATATCCTATCCGACATGTCACGTTAACACGACCAGACAACAACTACTTCTTGGGGTCTCCCATTCCAGGCTTGGATCTGATGTGTTTTTTTTCGGGCCCTTACCCGATAGCGCCGCAGCGGATAGACCCAGTCAGTGGCGGCGCGTGATCCTTTTTTCTGGTGGGGCCAGAAACACATTTTCAGAAAAACCATGGTTTTGGGTTAGTGTATATTTTAATTTATTAATTAATAAATACACGTTACAGATTATTTTTGGTGGGGCCCGGCCCCACTGGCCCTTAATCACGAGCCGCCACTGGACTCAATTGCTGTTGAAAGTGTAAAAACACCGAGCGTCGTCATTATTTCGAATGAAAGCTGCTCGGGATTTGTTGTAATATATTAAGTTGACTATTGAATCTATGAAGTTCATACCCTGTGGCCACGATCAAGCGAACACTGCACTTTGATATTTGCCGAAAGTCCGAGAAGCATTCTCCCGAATTCGTCACATTTAATATTCGTTATTTTTCGCAGACACATATTTTCGAAAACATTCTTCTTCTTCGATCGCTCCATATCGACCACTTGTAAACCACACGCCCGAGTGGTTACCTGGACCCACATTTGGGATGTAAAAAATAGAACCACTGTTACCCGCCATGCATTTCGTAAGAGGCGAATAAGGAGGTTTAGTTGAAATCGGATGCACATGTCCTAAACGTGTAGAGTCTGTGCGTTTAGGGACCTACCAAACCAATGTGCAACGTATACACGTTTTGGCAAAGATCAAACATATCACAAAGAGTGATTAAAATTGGTCGTAAAGAACGAACGCAAAGAAGAAGAAGAAAGAAGACTTTGTGATTTGTATGTGATCTGAGCCTAAGAACGATTGTACGCTGTGCAAGTTATGCGCCTAAAAGTAGGTCAGCACATCAAATTTCTGCGACGCTTTTTATTTACTAGGGTAGCTTGCTTAGGTCCCTACCTCAGTCTCTCTTACGACATGCCTTGAAGGTCGCAGTGTTACTATGCTTTGCTCCCCTTGCGATCCTGGCAACACTCGGGCGGCAAAAGCGTTTACGTTACATAGTAATGTTCCAACTCTCCCTGGCATATGTTAAGATTGACATAACATTTGAATTGAAAAGTCGTAAGTTAGCTTAAGCGGTAGTGAACTCGACCTACCACCCAAACGTACCTGGTTCGAACTCCACGGCGGGCAGTTTGAAGCAAATCGTTTCTGTTGGATTTTACAAAAGTAAAAATAGACCTCATCGTTCTGAAAGCAATGACAAACTACTGAACGTATAAGTGGTGCCTAGAAAAAGAAACCATCAGCAAACTGCAGACCTTCGTAAATGGATGTTTACGTAGAATAGAAGGATTGAGATGGTATGATAAGATTACAAACGAGGAACTCAGAAAAAGAACAAAGCAGATACCAGTGGAGAAAGAGCTCAGGAAGAGACGCTGGCGATGGATAGGACATACATTGAGAAGACTGATCGGAAGCATTGCAAGACAGGCACTGTTTTGGAACCCGCAGGGAAAGAAGAGAAGAGGAAGGCCTTGACAGACCTGGAGAAGAGAACTGAAGCTGATATTAAAAGGATAGGCAAAACATGGAAAGAATTGGAAGAGATGGCAAGAGAGAGGAAGAGCTGGAAGAAGTTTGTTGAAGACCTGTGCTCCGTTGGGAGTTTAAAGGTGAAGAGAAGAGAGAATCAACAACTCGTTTACTGTGGTCGACAGCTACGTCCTGTAAAGGATATGCCACGATTATCATTCACTAGAGAACTTGGAATAATTCATCTAATATCTCACCTAATATCATTCACAATTTGTGATCGCTACAAGACATTGAAGATAAAGTACCAATTATAAATATACATGGACAAAAATTAGATTCGTTTCTCTTAGTTACTCGAGAAATGTCTTGGAATAACTCGACGAGTTATGACTAATGTTAAGCCTGTGGCATTGCTGACAAATGACGGGAGTGCTATAAAAGAAATTAAAAGAAAGTTAAGCATTTCTTTGCAGAAACTAAAAGAGTTAACTATCCTGTGGAACGGAACTGACATCAAAACAAAAATTAAGTGTTTCTTCTTCTTCTTCTTCTTCCAGTTCCATATCGACCACTTGTTAACCAGTTTGTGGTTAACAAGTGATTAAGAGCCTGCATTTTCCCTTAATGCCTGTTCCAAGCCCGGATGAAAAGGAGGAGGACTTGTGCGTGAGGCCAGCTACCTCATCACAAGATATTTAAAGAGCTACAGAAACTTGCAAGAAAGGACGGGCATTGAAGTGGGATGCAAAGGGTTCAAGAAAGAGAGGTCGACCTAAGGAGACCCTGAAACGAACTTTGCTGAGAGAGGCAGGAAATATCGGTCTCAGTTCCATGGAGGAGATTGAGCGAGTTGCCCAGGATAGAGCGGTATGGAGAAATTACTTGCAGGCCCTATGTAACGTATAACGGTACGAGAGGAATTATTATTATTCTTATTTTTCCTTGGCAACATATGGTTGTGAGACATGGACAATTGACAAAGTGACGGAGTAGTTCATTAATGCATTTAAATGCAAATGCTACAGAAGAGTACTTAGAATATCATGGACAGAGAAACGAACAAATGCTTCTGTTCTGCAACAGCTTGCTATTAAAGAGGCCCGTCTGCCCAGCGTGCTCGTAGCGCGTTGAACTACGGGTGACTATCCCTCTGTGTGTGCGGGTTCAATTCCGCGGGATGGCAGAAAAGCCACAGATTACCCAGATTTACGGTGTTCGTGGCACCGAACAGAAGGGTTACGATGTCCATGGCACCGAGCCGAAGAGCTGAAAACTCAAGTGCTTCTGGATGGGAAAAAAAAAATTAAAATTAAAGAGAGTTGACGATAAAGAGAATAACATCAAGGAAAATTAAATATTTCGGACACATCAAACGATATGAGTGCCTAGAAAAGATAATTTTGGAGGAAATGGTGCGTGGAAGAAGAATGAGAGGAAGACCTAGAAGACGATGCATGCAAGATGTCATTGACGATTTGAGAATTACTGTTGCTGACACGGCCAACTTGCACAGAATAGAGAGTTTTTCAGGACTGCTGTCATGTGAGCCAGGTTTAGGAGGGGACAAGCTACTTGATGATGATGATTAGATGAACTGTCATGTCACACACACACACACATCTCTTACTGGGCACTTAAACACACACACACATCTCTTACTGGGCAACTTAAATAATAATAATATAATAATTCCTCTCGTACCGTTATACGTTACATAGGACCTGCAAGTAATTTCTCCATACCACTCTATCTTGGGCAACTCGCTCAACCTCATCCATGGAACTGAGACCGATATTTCCTGCCTCTCTCAGCAAAGTTCGTTTCAGGGTCTCCTTAGGTCGACCTCTTTCTTGAACCCTTTGCATTCCACTTCAATGCCTGTTTTGATATTCGTTGATCATTTCTCCTCAAGGTGTGTCCAACATATCTCCATCTTCTCTTCTTATAACAGTTGTCACTAGTGATTGACCAGACAAATATCTGATTTCATCACTTCTCCTGAATTCATTCCATTTTATATTCATTATTTTTCGCAGACATCTATTTCAAATGCATTCAACTTGCTTTCTATATCTTTAGTCATTTTCCAACTCTCGCTGGCATATGTTAGGATTGATACAACATTTGAATTGAAAATTTGTAATTTATTTTAATACTATATAACTTGCAGTTCCATATGTTATACTGGGCAACTTACCTGACACTAACACATCAGAAGACGGTCCAAATACAAACTCTACCTTGCCATTGTCCGGAAATCGGGGATCTGAAAATGAAAACCAACACAAATGTAAACAATGCTACATACTTACAATATTGGTTATTGGGTTTACTTCACTGAACTGCCGTCTGGGATCGAGAGAGAGAGAGAGAGAGAGAGAGAGAGAACCGACGTCCCAGCATTCTAGATAGACCCATCAGTCTCCTTTTCTATATGTTAAATTCATTGCTTCCCTGGGGTTCTTGCTCTCATCTTACAATAAATTTGAAGCTACTTTGAATGATGTATGCATGTTTGTTATATGTATATACATGTGTGTATGTATGATACTGTTCTCGTCTCAAATATACAAGCACAATAAGCTTATATCATGTGTTTTTGCAAACACTGATCGATCGAACCTTACCTGATTATTCTGTGTCTAGCAAAAATGAAGCGTTTGTGAAAGACACTTCTCAGTAAAGCCATTGTTTAGAATGACTCGATGGTTGTGTTGGTAAGAACGCTCATATTGCTAGACTAGGCAATGGGGGCCGTAAGAAGTACATGTAAGTGGTTAGAATCCTGTGTTTGGAATTTGTTTTTTAAAGTCAATTACTTGCCCTGTTATTATGTAGATTATCGTGTTGCTTCCTGGGTTATTATTAAATCATGTTGTCTCCCTTTGTTCTCAAGTTAAATACAATAAGATTCCTACCTTTGTCTTCGGCGGATTCTCAGATTGTGATGGTCTGACAGAGTTGCAAACACAGACTTGCGGATAAGACCAGGAAAGGAACCTATGATGACTACGGTTAAGAGGAGAAAATGGCGATGGGTCGGGTATACCCTACGGAAGACACAGGTGAATGTCACTAGACAAGCACTTGAGTGGAACCAACAATGACAACGGAAAAGAGAGCGTCCTAAACATACGTGGAGACGGAGTTTTCTCGAGGAACAGGTGAGTGCTCGACTATCCTGGGAGACTATAAAGAAAACAACCAGATACCGAGAAAGGTGGGGAACAATTGTTGAGGACCTATGCTCCACGAGGAGCGGAGGCGAATAAGTCATGGTGTACTAAAATGTTGCACTATTGTCTGTGAGAATGTTCAACTATTGTCTGTGAGAATGTTGCATATTGTCTGTGAGAATGTTGCATATTGTTGTGAGAATGTTGCACTATTGTCTGTGAGAATGTTGCACTATTGTCTGTGAGAATGTTGCATTATTGTGTGTGAGAATGTTGCATTATTGTGTGTGAGAATGTTGCACTATTGTCTGTGAGAATGTTGCACTATTGTCTGTGAGAATGTTGCACTATTGTCTGTGAGAATGTTGCATTATTGTGTGCTAGAATATTGTATTTCTCCAGGAGATAATGTACTATTTGTGAAAATACTGCACTATTGTCTTTCCCAGGTGGATGATGGAATTGGTTGTCCACTCTTGCCGTTAAGCGTAGGGTGGGAGCTTTAATTTGCGTTCCAGGGCCAGATGAGTCGCTCTTGTTGTGTTATATCCGTGTTTGTGTAGTGTGGTCTTGATATTATCTATCCATCTTTTTCTTGGTCTTTCCTTGGCTCTAGTACCTGATCTCTTTTATTGTATGCTGTTATTGGTGGTTGGATGTATTCAATTCTCATTAAATATCCAAACTACTGAATATATTGTCTTTCAATGTATTGGGTGCATGCCGATGCACTGCATTTGTTGTCTTTCAATGTATTGGGTGCATGCCGCTGCACTGCATTTGTTGTCTTTCAATGTATTGGGTGCATGCCGCTGCACTGCATTTGTTGTCTTTCAATGTATTGGGTGCATGCCGCTGCACTGCATTTGTTGTCTTTCAATGTATTGGGTGCATGCCGCTGCACTGCATTTGTTGTCTTTCAATGTATTGGGTGCATGCCGCTGCACTGCATTTGTTGTCTTTCAATGTATTGGGTGCATGCCGCTGCACTGCATTTGTTGTCTTTCAATGTATTGGGTACTGCGCGCTGCACTGCATTTGTTGTCTTTCAATGTATTGGGTGCATGCCGCTGCACTGTATTTGTTGTCTTTCAATGTATTGGGTGCATGCCGCTGCACTGCATTTGTTCTCTTTCAATGTATTGGGTGCATGCCCCTGCACTGCATTTGTTGTCTTTCAATGTATTGGGTGCATGCCGCTGCACTGCATTTGTTGTCTTTCAATGTATTGGGTGCATGCCGCTGCACTGCATTTGTTGTCTTTCAATGTATTGGGTGCTGGCCGCTGCATTGAATACTGCACTCCGTTCTTTAAATATAAAAATGAGGCCTAGAATTGTCTACACATTCCTTTCAGAATGATATACCTCACAGGTGAGAACACAGGTATTTCAACGTAAACATCCCGTACATCATCGCCTGGTGTACCTTGTCAAAAATTTGGCATCTCCCCTCGACATGTAACGTGCGGATGGAAAAGAATCAACATGGCTGCCGGAGCAATTAACACTTTGTAGTTATAAATATCAGTGGGACGGGTTAACGTAATGCATATGCGTTAGCCTATCGAATTGGATACAAGAGGGGTGTGGGTTCAATCTCACGCTCGATGCTACACAAGCGAGGAAAGGAATTGGCACTCCTAACTTCTGTACGCTTGAGTCCAGAAATGTGAAGTGAAATGACCTCGCACCATAAGGTCTGGAAGGTTTCTGAGACGGAAATTGATTTTTTACAGTTATAAATATGAACTGTCCCGTCGACTTTCTAGACCTTAGGGTTGGAAATATCTGTTACTTTACATTTCTAAGCCCAAATATGCAGGAAACTTGAAGACCAATTCCTTTCCTCACTTATGTGACATTGAGTGTGAGAATGAACCCACACGCCATTGAAAGCGACGGGAAATCACTTGTGAATGTGTTATCTGTCAACTATGATGGTAGGAGCTATGAGGGCCAATTCCTTTCCTCACTTGTGTGACATCGAGTGTGAGAATGAACTAAGAAACCATTTAAAGCGACGGGAAATCACTTGTGAATGTGTTATCTGTCAACGAGGCACCCAGAGGTTATAGTTACATGTCTGTTAGCGCCCTACACACATCTCTGTGTAATTCATATCATAAGATATGTGTTCAAGTATTTTTCTAGTATTATAACCGAGTCAGGTATTTTGCTAATATTATAACCGAGTCAGGTATTTTGCTAGTATTATAACCGAGTCAGGTATTTTTCTAGTATTATAATCGAGTCAGGTATTTTTCTAGTATTATAACCGAGTCAAGTATTTTTCTAGTATTATAACCGAGTCAAGTATTTTTCTAGTATTATAACCGAGTCAGGTATTTTGCTAGTATTATAACCTAGTCAAGTATTTTTCTAGTGTTATAACCGAGTCAAGTATTTTTCTAGTATTATAACCGAGTCAAGTATTTTTCTAGTATTATAACCGAGTCAGGTATTTTGCTAGTATTATAACCGAGTCAAGCATTTTTCAAGTACTATCGCCGAGTCAATTATTTTTTCAAATACTATCGCTGAGTCAATTATTTTTTAAGTACTATCGCTGAGTCAAGTATTTTTCAAATACTATCGCTGAGTCAAGTATTTTTCAAGTGTTATCGTCGCGTAAGGTATTATTTTAGTATTATCGTCGAGTCAACCTTTCTCTTTTGTTATATAATAAATAATGTTGAAAAAGACCTTTATTTTTAGACCTTATCAAACAAGTACCTTCTGATACAAAGCATACGTTGCCATTTTCCCCCCAGGTCTGAACATCTTATAAAGAGCATGGACGCATGCCTGACTTAACTCCTTATGAACCAAACGCCACACTACGTGGCTTTGGGTTGACACCTTTACCAGGAGCCACACTAAAAGGCGTTTTTAAACTAATAGCAAAGGGCTTGTAAAAACATGGCTTTTGCACTGGTCACTACGAGTTAATATAAGACAGATGGTCTAGTTATATATGCAGTATTACTTTATCGCCTTCTACTTGTATAAGGTAACTTCTTCTTCTTCTTCTTCTTTGTCGTCACACTGCTACGGGTTGTTGCCCAGTGTCTGGTTTTCTTCTTCTTTGTCAGTCCACTGCTACCGGTTGTTGCCCAGTGTCGTGGTTTTCTGTTTTATCTTGCGCTGTTCTGGTGGCTTGTGTGATTGTTACTTTGCTCTTTCACAGGATTCTGCTACGCCATCTAACCATCTTTCCGTGGTCTTCCTCTTGCCTTCTTTCCCGATATTCTGTTGTAGAAGACTCTGTATACTGTGGAGTTTTGATGCATTCTTATTAAGTGGCCAAACCACTTCATTCTTTGTTTATCTATGTAATTCAACAGGTAATTCTAACCTCCTTAAATCACTGGATCGATTCAACATATATTTTAGTGTCTTCATTCAATAGACAGTCGCGAAGAAACCGAAGAATATCCCAAATATCCATCTTCAACTCTTCGACAATCAAAGCTGTTGATGCAGGCATGGCCGCTCTCCATTGCCGTAATTCACCGTGTGGTACCAGGAGCGCAAGGAAGCCAATATAGTACCACTTCCGACCGAGTGGTTACCGGGCCCAAATTGGGTGTAACGAATAGAACCACTGCTCCTGCCACGAATGTCGTAGAGGCGACTAAGGAGGTTGGGCGTGAGGCTACTACCCACACCGTAAAGAAACCGCTAGATGGCTACAGAACGGAGTGCGAATCGAGTAAACGCTGGCTGAAATCGGACACATTGCCGAAGGATAAGCACCAGAGCTCCAAATGGTGCTGAAGATGAGACGTAAAACACACCAATGTTATGGCTGCATAAATCAGATTTCCACATGAATAGAATTTATGGGGAGTTCTGGTACATCGGTCTGGGCGGTGATCGCGTGAGAGAGAGTACCACTGCACCCTACAATGCATGTTGTAAGTGGCAACCGATGTAAGGCCTTAGGGATGCTACCCTAGTAAACAAAAAGCAGCGCAGAACTCGGATGTGCATGACCTACTTGTAGGCGCATAACTGGCACAACGTACATTGCTCTTAGGCTCAGATCACATACAAATCACACAAAGTGGTTGATAAGTGGTAGATATGGAGCGTTGGAAGAAGAATTGTAAACACCCCCCTGCCCAGAAGTCCAATAGATGCCCAATAGATGCCCAAACGATGCCCAAACGATGCCCAATAGATGCCCAAATGATGCCAAATAGATGCCCAATAGATGCCCAATAGATATCCAATAGATGCCCAAATGATGCCCAATAAATTTCCAATAGATGCCCAATAAATGCCCAATAAATGACCAATAGATGCCCAACTGATGCCCAATAGATGCCCAATAGATGTCCAAATGATGCCCAATAGATGCCCAACTGATGCCCAATAGATGCCCAATAGATGTCCAATAGATGCCCAATAGATGCCCAATAGATGTCCCAAAAGATGCCCAACAGATGTCCAATAGATGCCCAATAGATGTGGAATGTCAGGTGCGACGAATAAGTCCAAAATAATCCATTTGCGTCGGATTAAAAAAGCGAACGGTCTACGCATTCCGCTAATACGGTCGGTGCAAATACCTTATACGGAGTAGAAACACATAGTAAGTAAAAGTAAAGGAACCCTTTCATACCTCGTGGTATATAGGCAATACAGTGTTAGGCCTGTATTTTTTCATTGACCGTCGGCACACGATGGGGATGTGGTCAGCATCACGCCGGCCGCCTTTACTTTCCCAGAGCATGTCTGGTACCCAGTTGAGGCTGGGTCGACCTGAGAGCCGTCGGGGTCAGGAAAATTCCACGCGCACTGCGGGAGTTGAACCCAGACCACCAACCTTGAGAAGCGAGTTCACTAACAACTACGCTACCGCGGCTCTCAGAAACAAATGTGTTGTTATATAATCGTTGTAATGTAAACTGTCCCGGACTATAGAGAGCGAGCCCAAAGTCAAACGCAAGACGAAAACGGATGTGATGGATAAGTCGAAAGGTGCAAATATCGTTGTTTTTGGTGAGAAATTTGTGAGGAAGTGATTAAACAGTGTCCACTTTCGTTCTGAAGAGCGTGGGTTCGAATACGGATCAGGTTGTATCGAATAGTAGCACTGCAATCTAAAGGCATGTCGTAAGAGGCGACCGATGTAGGGCCTAGGGAGGCTACCCTAGTAAATAAAAAGCATTGCAAAAATCTGATGTGCTGGCCTACTTGTAGGCGCATAACTGGCACAACGCACAATCGCTCTTAGGCTCAGATAACATACAAGTCACACAGAGTGGTTAACCAGTGGTCGATGTGGTGCGCTCGAAAAAGAATTCACAAGTGCATGAGATTATTAGTGTTGCAGGAGTTACGGAGTTTACGCATTGTGGCGTGAATTTTCTGCAGGTGTCGTGCCATTTTCCACAGAGAGTGATAAGTTAATGAACTGACGCCATAGCACTCCGGGCAGCCCCATAGGTGCTCAGTCTCCCCCAACAGATGTCGAAGGGTATGCATACTGTGATACCTGTGGCTCGCTGGTTAAACACACTCCTCTCTCTGTCCCCACATGCATCCAGCTTTACTTGTACAGCGTGTAATTTCAAACTCCTTAAATCGCTAGATTGACTCAACATCAACATGAGGAGTGTCCTCAGCCGCACAGAGGCAGACGAACACCCTCTTATCCATCCAAATAAATAATATAATAATAATTCCTCTCGTACCGTTATACGTTACATAGGGCCTGCAAGTAATTTCTCCATACCGCTCTATCCTGGGCAACTAACTCAATCTCCTCCATGGAACTAAGACCGATATTTCCTGCCTCTCTCAGCAAAGTTAGTTTCAGGGTCTCCTTAGGTCGACCTCTCTTCTTGAACCCTTTGCATCCCACTTCAATGCCTGCTTTGATATTCGTTGATCATTTCTCCTCAAGGTGTGTCCAACATATCTCCATCTTCTCTTTCTTATAACAGTTGTCATTAGTGGTTGACCAGACATATCTCTGATTTCATCACTTCTCCTGAATTCGTTCCATTTTATATTCATTATTTTTCGAAAGACATCTATTTTCAAATGCATTCAATAAATGTATTCATTCAAAACTCCCCAACAATCTATGCTTTCGATACAAGCATATCACGATTCGACACAAGGTCGACGTCAGAACTGATTACACACACCAAGCAGAGAGAGAGAGAGAGTTGTGGAGAGACATGATCGCCTACGCCGGCAGGCATGGCACTTGATTGATTGATATCCACTCTCACATTGTTGCGAACACGGACGGGTGAACGAGCTAAATGGGGAAAGCCGGTACAATAAAGTCACTTCTTTTTAAAATCTACATTTTTATCTCACAGCGTGACTTTTGTAAATGTTTAGCACAGCGTTCATAAGATGTTGGTTTCAAAACTATAAATAGCGGTTTATAATGGTATTGTCAAACCATAGCTTCCGATAACCATGCGGCCAGCGGGCTCATGTAAAATTATTAGGAAATAAGTCCACAATCGTCGCGTGACCTCGCATTCCAGTATTATTGTAAAAGGACGAATTCATTTTAAAATCAACATGCTAAATCAAGGTTATATTATGTTACAAGTTAAGTTTAACAATAAGGAATATCAGTATTATTAACATTTTCTTATCTTCTTCTTCTTTTGTCGTCACACTGCTTGCTACCGGGTTGTTGCCCAGTGTCGTGGTTTTCTGTTTT
The DNA here is from genome assembly GCA_020796225.1 of Arion vulgaris. Classification (NCBI taxonomy): domain Eukaryota; kingdom Metazoa; phylum Mollusca; class Gastropoda; order Stylommatophora; family Arionidae; genus Arion; species Arion vulgaris. The sequence goes on from CM036774.1 coordinate 6,997,560, forward strand.
TGTCTTGCGCTGTTCTGGTGGCTTGTGTGATTGTTATCTTTGCTCTTTCACAGGATTCTGCTATGCCATCTAACCATATTTTCCGTGGTCTTCCTCTTGCCTTCTTTCCCGATGTTCTGTTGTAGAAGACCCTGTATACTGTGGAGTTTGGATGCATTCTTATTAAGTGGCCAAACCACTTCATTCTTTGTTTCTCAATGTAATTCAAGCAAGGTTCTGTGCCAACTTTCTTTCTGATGCTGATGTTGGTGATTCTGTCTTTCTTGTGTTGTTGGTAACTTTTCGCAGGCAACGCATTTCACATGTAGTTATTTTTGTGACTGCGCTTTGCTCAATGTCCATGTTTGGCTCTGGTAATACAAAGTAGTTATAAAAATGTTGTTGATCATCTGTTGCTTAGCTGCCTGTGAAATGTTTGGGTACCTTAACAATGGGGATAGCTGGTAGGTTACAGCATTTGCTTTTTGTACTCTAGCCTCTATCTCTATCCAGTTTTCCGTCTTCTGTGAATATGCTTCCTAAGTATTTGAATTCTTTCACTTGGTTTATCAACAATCAGTTATCAGTTAAATGAGGACTATCATCATAGCACTCCGGACATGTCCATAGGTGCTCCGATCTCCGCCTCAGCAAATCAAGCAGCGTTCAGCAACCCAACACGCCAGTTCGATATTCATTAATCAATCTCTTTGCATATTTAGTCTGTCGTTCTTTTCGGGCCGCACCAATATTGACACCCATCTCTCTCAATTTGGTCATCGAGTGGTATTCACAACCCAGAAACTCCTCTGTTCGGAAAGACTCTCTCCATGCGTTAAGAATGTCATTTCGATCCATGGCAGCTCCTCTGATATTGTAGCCAAGCCAGTCAATCTATCAGCTCGTTCATTACCCCTAACTACTGCGTTCTCAGGGACAAAAATGAAGGTGATTTCTCTGATCATTGTCTGTTCCAGTACCTCCACCCAGCTGCGTCTCACCATTCCTGATTTGACTTTACGAATCATGCTCATGGAGTCACTGAGTATGAAAACACGAGAGTAGTTGTGAGATGCCAATATAACCATAGGCTCATAGAATTTAGTAACATTGCAAAAAAGCATGCAGTGTTCTATCAAACATATACAAAAACCAGCTCCTATGTGGGTCAGTTATATGGCCCAATATTAGAGTTGGCTGTGGTCAAACGAACAAGGAAGAAGTAGAAGTTGTATGTAGTTAGATGAGACTGCAGTAAAACTATTTGATTGTAAACACGTAATCCAAAGACGTGTTTACAAATTCAAACATGACAAAACACGTTTCGACCAACAGGCCTTTATCAACAAACGAACAACAGGAGTGACAAATAAAAAACACCAATGGACGACCAAATACAATCATTAGAAACGTTTGTATTTGGTTGTCCATTTGTTTTTTTTAAATTTGTCACTCCTATTGTTCGTTTGCTTGATAAAGGCCTTGTTGGTCGAAACGTTGGTGTATTTTGTCATTGCTTTTGTAATTTGTAAAACTACAGTACTTTGTGATTACGTGTTATGTAGATTAGCAACAGTGAATTCATTTACGCACCAAGAGACGGTGTTCGGTGCGCACTGAACCACTACAAGCGTCAACAATTTGCAAAATTACACATAGCTTAGTTCCGAGGCACATGGGTGTCGATGACAATGAGAGGGTGGCCCTGCTACCTTGCCAGGGGGGTCAACCAATTGATAGAACTGACATTTCGATCGCCCTCACAGAATGTGTCCGCAAAGAGGACTTCCATCTAAACCAAGCTACATCAACTGCTAAATTGCAAGGGCTGGGATTGAAGATTGTAATGGCCAGAAAAAGAACCAGCACAACAGGTATATGAATAGAGTCATCAGTCAACATCAAACTGGTATGGTTAGTTGCTAGACATGTTTGAGATATGATGAAGAAGATCGGGGCATCTATGGAAATGTCCGAAGTGCAATGAAGATATTTAACCCTTTAGCTGCTAAGGACGTATATATAGTTTTCCCATTCGCTTCTAAAGACGCATTTACACGTCTGTTATTATCTCTCCTTTGTGGGCTAAAGACGTGTTAACACGTTATACATTGCTACTGTCACTGCTATTAGCGTACATTCACGTTTGTGACCTAGAAACAAAGAGTAGCTATTGTTAGCTCAGCCTTCTGAACGTATGTAGCAGGAAGGGTTAAAACTGAAACTGAAATGCTGTTCATTTTCCGGTACTGATAAATTTCTAGAAATCGTCGCCGGATTAACTGTTAAAGTGCTATAACGCTGACACTTTTAGTCAGCTGAAAGGTACTGCGCTTATATAGGATGTCCTGGATGTATATAAGTCGATTCTGTTCGACTCTATCTAAAAAAAGGTTTAAAGACGAGTGATTGATGATTCATACGACCAACTCCATTGACTTTGGTGAACAACTATGTATGCTACGATCTCTTTATTACACTGGAAAATCATAGCAAGTGCACATACTCTGTAGTAGCGGCGAGGACCCCAATGTAATTTTGAACATAGTAAGATTTTTAAACAATTTTTATTTCAACTCTAGAGTTTTACCTGTTCTTCGCACGGGAAATTTAGTTTAAATCTATTTGTAAAGTCCCTTAAGAACATGCCCCATTGTCTCAAAATCTGGTTTCTTTCCCATTAAAAACAATACATTTTCTCCATGCTGGTTTGAAACTTGCTGGTTGACCACACAAGATTAAAATGTCCCTCATTCCGTTGCCAGTAAAACCTTATAAACAGAGTTCCATTCCCATGAAAGTTGACAACATAAATTAAAATTCCCTATTCCGATTGCTAGTAAAACCTGATACAGAGATTCCCATTCCCATGAAAGTTGACAAATAACAATTTGCAAATATAATTTATTCAGAGTCAGTTCTATCGATGCAAATGAAGTTCTGTAGTTCTCATAATCAAATGTGTTAATAAAATGTTTTAAAAGGTGTTGACCTTCCCGTGAATTGAACAGGTTGTCTCCAGCATAGCAGCCGAGAACGTTATGCATTGGCCAATAACAGACATGCTAATACCATAAATATGTTAGTATTCGTGCGACTGATGTGCGTAAGACGTCACCGGAATACAACAACATGATCCTGGGATCACGTGACCCTGATCATGAAACATTGATAGGCATATCCGATTTATTTAATGACCTGTCGTTAAGTTGAAATATGGTTATGAAGAACAATGTTCAGTTTTATAATTTATATCTTGCTCATGTATGAAAGCACCTCTTGCCAAATTTCAAGTCCGTAGTATATCGAGCTTTTCTTTCAAACAATTGGGACATCCATACAATGTAATTCATCTCTATCTTATATTTAGATTAGATTTTAAAATGAGTTGTCCATGAAGCCGATTTGTAGGGGAGCGTCTTGCCGAAATAATTAGAGCGCAGAGACAGGGTTCAATCCTGGTAGAGTCAATTAGTATTTTCTGTCGGGCAAAGAAAATCATAACCTAAAAAGTTTCCTACGACTTGCACTAGTCATGCAGCCATTCAATTCCTCAGGTTCACGTCCTTCTGTCTCATACCGCCCTAAAAACGGTGTTATAGACAGGAAAGACATACAAGAAAGCGGAGATCTAGTCATCGAATTTTAGCTGCTGCGAGCTCTATTAGTGCTCAACTTGAAAACGGGACTGAAGTTTTAGCGTTCGTCTCCGCTAGGACTAGAAACTAGATTTCACCTACACTGAGACGAGGGATCTGGATAAAAACATTTCCCGATCGCTCCAAGCGGGAACGAACCAAGTGCATTTGGAGTGAGTCATGAGCGCTTTACCTCTACACCACTCAGACTCTGTTATTGATATCGTTGCAGGGGCATACCCTCTATAACTCGGACCCTCTGTCGAAATGGCTCTCCGCTGTTAATAGTATTGATTAATGCATGAACTCCGTAGCTCCAGCAACACTACTAAGTGATCTCCTGACAAATATGAACATGCGAACCGAACGACGTGGTCCAGATTTGAACCTGCAACCTTCAGAACGTCGTTAAACAAACTACCTAACCACTTCGCAACAAAACAAAGTCTAACACCAAAGGATTGACTTCATTGCATCTGGTTTTACCCCATATGGCTCAGTCCCTCTACGCAGAAATAGCCGCAACCTGCCGAGAGTATTACACAAAATACGAACTCTTCAGCTCCAGAAACAATCCTTGCCCAGCGTGTTCGTAGCGCGTTGGACTACGGGTGATTAGTCCTCTGTATGTGCGGGTTCAACTCCGCGGACTGGCAGAAAACTACAGGTTCCCCAGATTTACGGTGTTCGTGACACCGAGCCGAAGGGTTACTATGTCCATAACACCGAGCCGAAGGGTCACGATGTCCATGACACCGAGCCGAAGAGCTTTCAGCTCAAGTGCTTCTGGATAGGAAAAAAAAAAAAAAATCCTAGGGGTCCCTGGAAAAAATTGCATTCGCAAACAGAATGGTGAGGTCCAGACTCGAACACACGGCCTTTCGAACGCAAGGCATAGGCGTAACACCTTCCACCTTACCCCATTTTGAGCAAGATTCTCAAATATTTAACTGTGCAAATTCTCTCAACACACGCTGACCTCATTGGGTGAACAGTCGGAGTACACACAATAAACGTAGTGTTACCTGGTCCCTCTTCACAAACCGAAATTTATTATAAGATTTTTCACTCAACACTTAAACACTTTCCTTATCAGAAGATGGGCTGAGGGGAATGTACTCACGTTGGAAATGTGTGCATATGTTGTACGACAGAGGTTCTCAAAGGGTGGGCCCAGGCGCATGAGTGTGCCCGGTGAATAGCTGCCCTTTGAAATCCCAGATCAGAGTCGCAAGCGGTGTCAGTAGGCACCAGGGTAACAAAAATCGCCAAGACACATCAGGCCCATATTTTTCATAGGCAGAAATTAAATTTTTGGTTATTGGTTATTGGTTACTAAACTGACGTCATTGCACTCCGGGCAGACACATAGGTGCTCAGCCCCCCAAAGCACTCCCTCACCCCCAACAGATATCGAAGCGTATGCATACTGATGGTTCTCGTGGCTCGCTGATTAAACACACCTCTCACTCTGCCTCTCAGGCATCCAGTTCGACTTGTACAACGGGTAACTCCAAACTGCCTAAATCGCTTGATCGATTCAACATCGATTTTAGTGTCCCCATCCAACAGACAGTCGCGAAGAGACCGAAGAACATCCATCTTCAACTCCCCAACAATCGATGCTGTTGATGCAAGCCTGTCCACTCTCTCATTACCGTAAACACCCGCATGTCCAGAGTAGTATAGAAATTAAATTATGAATAAACTTACGTAGCATTTTCCACTGATTCTTGTATGTCTTTGCTTTATGCATCTTATGTATTAAGTTTTTGTGTATTGTGCGCCTCGTTCCTGTGTTGCCGGGGCTCGCAAGAGGAGCAAAGAATAGTAACACTGCAACCTATAAGACATGCCGTAAGAGGCGACTGAAGAATGGGCCTACGGAAGCTACCTTAGTAAATAAAAGCGTTGCAGGACCGAAATTTGTAGGCGCATAACTTGCACAACGTGCAATCGCTCTTATGCTCAGATCACATAGAAATCACAAAGAGTGGTTTAACAAGTGGTCGATACGGAGCGTTCGAAGAAGTATAATGTCCCTACGAAAAAAAATTTGAGAACCACTGTTGTAGGATATTAGTTCAAGGACGGAGTAATCTCCATAATTTCTACTGCACAGCGCGTGCACACACTCTGTGGTTATTTTAAGCAGCCGGTACCTCCTTGGTGTGCAATCTAATAGAGAATGGAGTCTTGGAGTCCTGAACAATTTGTCGAATTGTGTAAGTAAAGTCTAACCGTTGCAGCAGCGACATGTATTCTAGGGGTCTCTGTGGCTGAGTGGTTAAGCCCTTTGCCTTGTGAGTCGAAGGTCGTGGGTTCGAATCCGGATCGCGCCGTTCTGTTCACGAGTGCAGTTTTTCCAGAGACCCCTAGGATTGTTGTTGAGGAGCTACGGAGTTCGTGCTTTGTGCAATACTCTCGGCAGGTGGCTTGCCATTTCTGCGGAGAGGACCGAGCCATATGGGGTAAAACCCGGTGCAATGAAGTCAATCCTTCGGCTTTTAAAAAAAAAAAAAAAAATGTATTCTCAGTGTTTATGTAAAGGAAATCGGTGTGATATTCTGTGGGGTGGTGACGATCCTCACAATGAAATACTGGCGTCACATATCAATCAAACAAGTACAAGTTCTCCATGGTCTGTGATATGTTTGGCCTTAACACCATGAAAACTGAGACCATGTTTCAGCCTGCTCCTAGAAAACAATACTATGATACATCATCATTAAGGTGCGTATCCTTTATAGGACGTTACTCTCTTTACAGCACATCTGAAATTCACTCTGTCTCTAGTCAGTTCACCCACTTGGTCATATTCATGGTTTCTTTAATATCTTGTAGCCATCTTCTTCTTGGTCTGCCTCTGCGTCCTGGGACAATGCCCTCTAATATTGTTCTTTCCAGGCCGTTTGATACGATCAAAGTCTATGATACAGTCATCAATATTAAACACCAACGTCTCCTGTCAACGGACAACTTTGCCTATCTTGGCAGCATCCTATCCAGATCCGCAAACGGTGTCAAAGGTGCAATTCGAGGAACAAAGGAGCGCCAGGATTAGTGAGCTGACACTTATCATGATCCTACCCCACCTACACGTGGTGACCCTGGAAACAGAGAGAGGATCATGTCTGGCTAAGCGGGTAGGGATCGAGGGAAAGCTAATCTGGTATAAATAGTGATGCAAGCAGTTATGTTATACGAGATCTACTCGCAAGATAGACGAGAAGAAAACCCCGAGTTGACTGTCTCTGCACATCTCTCCAGGCCGACTTCCGAGTGACTGTCTCTGCACATCTCTCCAGGCCGACTGCCGAGTGACAGTCTCTGCACATCTCTCCGGGCCGACGGGAAAAGCGAAATACATTTTAAAAAAGGAATCGTATAAATTTAACAAGGTACGAGTCATCAATAGGAAAATATTCACGTCCCCTCGAAGTAACGGTGGCAGCGCCTTTGCCAGTTCTCGGCAAGGATCATCGGAAAAGATGAGGGAAGATTGCAGTTAACTCCGTACAAGAGGCCAAGCATAGATATATATTGAGTAAAGTTGGCCGAGAGCAAATCCTAAAGTTGCGTTTTAGCGCCTAGCGAAACTGCCTTCCCTGAAACAACCGGGCACGGTACTGTTGTTCTTACAACTAGCATCGCCGGAGAAATCGGGGCGGGTGATGTTTGGCGAGCGCAAAATCTAAGTTGTGCTGATAGCGCCTAATGAAACGACCCTCTAGATTATTTGTGTGCAGCACCAGTCTAGTGTTTCACGGGCCAGGGAAAATGCAGAGTAGAAACTGCAAATTGCCAAGTGCCGACAACGTGCCTCGAAAAAGCTGAGAATGTTTCTATTCTGGAATAAACTCAACGTGGTCAGAAAAGTAAGGCCGACATTATTAAAATTTGACAGGCTGTCCAACTCCGAACAATGGCGAAAGCCGACACTTTTAACGGTGTGTAGCACGAGAAAGATGCCGTCCCAGGACAAGCTTATGTGCCCCAAAAGACTGAGAAATGTTCCTAATCCGGAACTACCTCACATAGTCAGAAAGGCTGCACAGCTCTTTGACGTAGATCATAAAGTCCAAATATACGGCGAAAGATGATGGTAAAAGAGAAATTCTAGGACAAGCTACCCTAGTAAATAAAATGCTGGCAATACGTCGGATGTGCTGACCTAGTCACCATAGGTGCATAACTTGGCGCAACGCACAATTCGATCTTTGGCTCAGATCACATACCAACCACAAAAAGTGGTTTAATAAGTGGTCGAAAAGGAGCGTTCACGGATGAAGATGATCCTCAAACATAGACTCTAAGGTCAACAATAGGATATCCAAAGCCAGTGCTGCGTTCGGAAGGCTGCGTGTGACTATGTGTGAGCGGAAGGGGATAAGACTAGCCACAAAACTGAAAGTTTACCAGGCCATAGTGCCAACCATGCTGCTGTACGCCAGCGAGACATGGACATTGTATAGCAGACACGCAAGAAAACAAAACCACTGTCACACAAGCTGTCTACCCAGACTACTAAAAATAAACTGGCAGGACAAAATTCCAGATACTGAAGTCCTCACAAGAGCAAAGTTCCCAAGCGTCAACACCCTGTTGCAGAAGGCCCAACTGAGATAAACCGGTCACGTTGCTCGGATGCCTGATAAACGCATCGCAAAACAGTTGATGTATGGCGAGCTTGAAGGGGGCAGACGTTCTGCTGGTGGACAGAAAAACACTTAAAGACACTCTTAAAGTGTTTCTAAATTGCTTCGATTTTTTTTTTCTCCGATCCAGAAGCACTTGAGCTTTCTGCTCTTCGGCTCGGTGCCATGGACATCGTAACCTTCGGTTCGGTGCCACGAACACCGTGAATCTGGGGAACATGTTGCTTTTCTGCCAGTCCGCGGAATTGAACCCGCACACATAGAGGACTAGTCACCTGTAGTCCAACGAGCTACGAACACGTTGGGCAGACGAACAAATTGCTTCGATATAAACACAACGTACTGGGAATTCCTGGCGCAAGATCACCAAATGTGGCGATATAACGACACAAGAGGAAACACCGATTTCTGCGATGCTTTTTATTAACTAGGTAGCTTCCCTAGGTCCTACATCAGTCATCTCTTATGACATGACTTGTAGGTCGCAGTGGTACTATTCTTTGCTGGGTGGCTCCGGAACCATATGGATGAATTTACTTTGCGATAGTGCTAACCACGCTGCTATACACAAGCGAGACATGGACCGTGTGTTGCAGACACGCAAGAAAACTAAACCACTTCCACACAAGTTGTCTACGCAGACTTCTAAAAATAAACTGGAGGGAGAAAGTTCCAGATACCAAGGTACTCATAAAAGCCAAGATCCCTAGCGTCAACATCATGTTGCAAAAGGCTAAGGTGAGAAAAGGTTACGTTGCTCGGATGCCTGATAAACGCATCCCAAAACAGTTGATATATGGCAAACGTAAAGACACTTTTAAAGCGTCTCTAAAATGTTTCAATTTAGACACCACATGCTGGGAATCCCTTGCCAATATCGTGAAATGTGGCGCTGTAACAACACAAGAAGAACCCTCATAGCTGACAATCGTCGGGCCATTGAGGCACAGAGAAAGCGATCTGCGCGAAAACACAAAACACACAACACGCACATGTCTAACCTTGATCATGTAGGGAGTTTTAATCGAGGACTGGACTCCACAGTCACCTCCTCACACACCAGAGAGGTGCAACAGCCCACATGAGGCTGTTGTGGTCGCTTGCGATGAACGGTTGTTACTATTATTATTATTATTATTATCATTATCATTATTATTATCATTATCATTAGTATTATCATTATTATTATTATTATTATTATTATTATTATTATTATTATCATTATTATTATTATTATTATTATTATTATTATTGTTATTATTATCCTTATTATTATTATTATCATTATTATGATTATTATCATTATTATCATTATTATTATTATTATCATTATTATTATCATTATCATTATTATTATCATTATTATTATCATTATGATTATTATCATTATTATTATTATTATCATTATTATTATTATCGAAATATTTATACAGGTTCACTTGTCTTCAATAGTTCTCGTTGTGCCCACTGGCAATTAATTTCACTTTGATTTTGTGCCCTTCTTTTTAACTCAAACCAAGTCATATGCATGCTTCCAAGTCATTGATAACTCAAACCAAGTCATATGCATGCTTCCAAGTCATTGATAACTCAAACCAAGTCATATGCATGCTTCCAAGTCATTGATAACTCAAACCAAGTCATATGCATGTTTCCAAGTCATTGATAACTCAAACCGAGTCATATGCATGCTTCCAAGTCATTGAATCTGCTTCTTCTTCTTCGAACGGTTCATATCGACCACGTGTTAACCACTCTGTGTGATTTGTATGTGATCCGAGCCTACGAGCAATTGTACGTTGTGCCAGTTATGCACCTACAAGTAGGCCAGCCCATCCGATTTCTGCAAAGCATTTTATTTACCATGGTAGCTTCCCTAGGCTCCTACATCAATCGCCTCTTACGACATGCCTTGTAGGTCGCAGTGGTAATATTCTTTGCTTCTCTTGCGGGTCCCAGAACCACACAAGCAACAATGTGTTCTAAACCTCCCTTTCTCATCACATGCTCGGAAAATGATGACTGCCTCTTTCTTATATTGACAATACCGCCCGAGTGGTTACCGGGACCCAAATTTGGGGTGTAAAGAATAGAACCACTGTTACCCTACCACGCATGTCGTACGAGGCGACTAAGTAGGTTTGGCTGAAATCGGACGCACGTGTCCGTTACGGAATGCTAACCCGAAACAAATGCTTGCAGAAAACGGATGCACCAGCCCGTAAGGCGCATAACATGGTGCAACGACCCTCACAATGAGGAATGGGATAACGGATTCTACGGTCACCAATCTGTCTCGGAGATTTAGCCATGCAGTAAGAATCTCAGACCTACCATCAAGAGGGTGGCCAAAACTTACTGCGGGAAGAGGTCGGTACAAACGGGGAAGCAGAAATCATAGGAATTATATCCTACAGAACTGTCCCAGTATGCAGACTTGAGAAGAAAGAGGTGACCCACTTACACTAGCGTCCAAGACAAACTGTATGGCATGGCTGATAATCTGAGACAGACGGCTGCCTTTATTAGAGAATCCGAAATCCCAATCTAGTGAGAATGCAGAAGAAGAAGATATTGACAATACGTTTTCTCTGTATCTTGGCTTTATATACCGACATGTTGAAACGGATTCATTTGTTATCGGCAGTCTTCATTACGCCTACGGACACATACAACACAGATCATCATCTGGTGCCCCCTCCGCATTGAAGGTTGGCTGCAATGAATCTCCAGCATCCTCTGTCTTTCGCCTTGGTGTTGCACACCGCCAGACTACATCCTGTCCTTTTCTTTAAATTTCCTCCCACTTATCTCTCGGTCTTCCTCTTGCTCTTCCCCCTCAACTTTCCCCTCTAGTAAAGATGTTATCAATGTGTCATTTCTGTTTATGTGTCCAAAATACTTTATTTGTCTGAATTTTATTTCTCTTAATAATTGTTTCTTCATATAAATAATAATAATAATAATAATTCCTCTCGTACCGTTATACGTTACATAGGGCCTGCAAGTAATTTCTCCATACCGCTCTATCCTGGGCAACTCGCTCAATCTCCTCCATGGAACTGAGACCGATATTTCCTGCTTCTCTCAGCAAAGTTCGTTTCAGGGTCTCTTTAGGTCGACCTCTCTTTCTTGAACCCTTTGCATCCCCTTCAATGCCTGCTTTGATATTCTTTGATCATTTCTCCTCAAGGTGTGCCCAACATATTTCCATCTTCTCTTTCTTATAACAGTTGTCACTAGTGGTTGATCAGACATGTCTCTGATTTCATCACTTCTCCTGAATTCGTTCCATTTTATATTCATTATTTTTCGCAGACATCTATTTTCAAATGCATTCAACTTTCTTTCTATATCTTTAGTCATTTTCCAACTCTCGCTGGCTGAATTCGTTCCATTTCTTCATGCATAATTTTCCTAAAACTTGATTATTTGTCTGTTTTTCTGTCCATGAAACCCTGTCGATTCTTCTATATATCCACATCTCAAATGCATCATTTCTGTTTGACAACACAGATACAAAATGTCAAATCAATTTAATCTTGCGTCTTTTATACTACCTCAAACCTAGTTCTATACATGTCTTTGAATCTGCTTCAAAACTTCTTCTCAATGAGCACGTACGACCTCCCCCTTTTTTACTGTCCCTGCTGTGTCTACTCAATTGTATGTCTTTGCTGCTTTTCTTTTCTCGTCACGAGGACGTGTCGAATACATCGACAAGTGCTTTTTCTCAAGAGACAACTAACCTAAGCCGAAGGATTGACTTCATTGCACCGGGTCTTACCCCATATGGCTCGAGTCCTCTCTGCAGAAATGGCAGGCCACCTGCCGAGAGTATTGCACAAAGCAAGAACTCCGTAGCTCCAGCAACAATTCTAGGGTCTCTGGAAAAAAACTGCACTTGTGAACAGAATGGAGCGATCCGGATTCGAACCCACGACCTTCGACTCACAAGGCAAAGGGCGTAACCATTTAGCCACATAGACCCCCACCGGAACAACTGAGTTCGTGCTTTGAGCAATTCTCTCGGCAGGTGGCGTGTGCTATTTCGGGGAGAGGGACATAGCCATATATGGTAAAACACGATGCAATAAAGTCAATGCATCGGTCTTGGACCTCATAGACACCGCCATCATCTCTTCTGTATCTTTGACGTTTCAGCAGGCAAGTTCGGTCATGGTCAGGGGTGCCAAGAGGCAGGCCGACGGGGCTAGAATCTCCCGTACGTTTTCACTCTGTCTCTTATTACAAGGCCTTTATACAAACATCTGAGGGGAATATAACAAGAAGGGGCCTTTCCTGGAACCCACATGGACAGCGAAAGAAGGGGACGACGAGAAATACACGGAGACGAGATTTGGAGACAGAGATCAAAAATATAAAGAAGAGTTGGAGGGAACTGCAGGAGATAGGAAGACTTGGCATGAGTTTTTTGAGGGCCTATGTCCCAATCCGGGATAAAAAGACGGAGAGAGTGAGTGTGAGAGAGAGAGAGAGAGTGAGAGAGAGAGAGTGAGAGAGAGAGTAGAGAGAGAGGGAGAGAAGGAGGAGAGAAGAGGAGAGAAGGGAGAGAGAGAGAAAGAGAGAGAGTGAGAGAGAGAGAGAGAGAGAGTGAGAGAGGTGGGGAGAGGAGAGTGAGAGTGAGAGAGATAGAGTGAGAGAGAGGGAGAGTGAGAGAGAGAGGGAAAGAGAGAGAGTGAGAGAGAGGGATAGAGAGAGAGAGAAAGAGAGAGAGTGGACGATTACAGCGTAGAAATGTGGAAATAAGAAAGTTTAAAAAAAAAAGTTGATGTAAAATTATATAAAAATAATATTGCAAAAAAAAGTTATGGCTGAGATGACTAGAAACCAATTTAAAACACCCTTAAGGGGATCTCGAGCAACAGGTTGGGAACCACTGCTCTAGAACAGCAGTTCCCAAACTTTGCATTACTTCAGACCCCCTCTCAAATAAATGTTGCTGCCGTGGACCCTCAAAAGTTTCTATATATGAAAATCTTCTAGCGATGGAGTTATTATTACACCACACCAACAGTCAAGCTGGCTCCAAATATTCAGAATGCGGGAAACTTCAAATTATCTTTCATTTTACCATGTCAGACACTTAGACTCCGGTCTAGTACGGGTCCTTTATTTCGCAGCAGAACTAGTTTACCACTATTTTTATAGATATTAATTTTTTTTTTTTTTTAAATTGAAATGTCCTAATATCATAATGGTGGCGTCTGTGGCATAGGGAATAGTGACTCGGTCTATTAACCCCGACGTTCTGAGCTCGAATCACGCTGCGGACAATTTGGTCGCAAATTGTTTCGCGTGGATTTTTACAAAAGGACGATGGCACCACCCGTTCAGAAATCAATGGCAAACTACGGAACGTAATAATGCCTAGAAAAATCACAGTTGATTCGCAAATTCTTGTAAGGGATATGCAATTAACTTAACTTTTTTTTTCTTTTTTCGATCCAGAAGCACTTGAGCTTTTCAGCTCTTCGGCTCGGTGCCATGGACATCGTAACCCTTCGGTTCGGTGCCACGAACACCGTAAATCTGGGGAATCTGTGACTTTTTCTGCCATCCCGCGGAATTGAACCCGCACACACAGAGTCACCCGTAGTCCAACGCGCTACGAACACGCTGGGCAGACGGGCATTAACTTAACTTAATATCATAACATTTTTTCAAGCTCTTGAAGACCCGCTGTGAGTACCTCGTGGACTTTCGGGGTTCTGAGGACCCCAGTTTAGGAACCACTGCTCTTGAACGGTAGGCAGGCATTTTAAAACAAAGCTGTCTTTATCTTCGTGCATAAATGGCAGACACGGGCTTCCGTATACCTGTGCTGTGAGCGAAAATGCCGAAGCACACACACACACAGTAAACACGTTTTGGGAGGTGGTTGGGGGAAATATATGACAAGGTCGTTGTCTTAGTTGCTAGAAATAGATGCACCACGTTCCCGTACCTCGCTACCTATAGGTGTGCGCGCAACACATGATGAACACAGACACCCTACACATGAATTATGCGACAAACAAGGGTATCGTAAAATGTTGAAAAGGGAACGGAAATTCTCTCTGTGTTGTTTACAATGTCATTGTCGGTTGGTGCGATGTAATGAAGTAGTCTCTTAGGCTAAGTGGTTATGCCTTTGCCTTGCTAGTCGAAGAACGTGTGTTCAAATCCAGAACGCGCCGTTCTGTTCCCGAGTGCATTTTTTTCCAGAGACCCCCATGATTGTTGCCGGAGCTACGGAGTTCGTGCTTTCTGCAATACTTTCGGCATTTTCGAAAATATTGCTGAGAGGGACTGAGCCATATGTGGTAAAACCCTGTGCAATGTAGTCAATCCTTCGGCCTTGAAACCGCTTTAAATGTAGTAGTTAGTGGTCTCAGAGGCGAAGTGGCGTAGTGGCTAAGTCGTTTGCATGTCGTACTGAAGGTTGTGGGCTCGAATCCGGACCGAGACACGTGCAGTTTCTTCATGAAATACCTAGGATTGTTGCCGGAGCCACGGAGATGCTTTGTTTAGTGCTCTCGACAAATGGAAAGCTATCTCTGCAGACAGGGACGGAGACGTATGGGGAAACCCAGGTGTAATTAAGTCAATCCTTCGCCTATGGACTCTTCTTTTTCGATCCAGAAGCACTTGAGCTTTCAGCTCTTCGGTTCGGTGCCATGGACATCGTAACCCGTCGGTTCGGTGCCACGAACACCGTAAATCTGGGGAAGCTGTAGCTTTTCTGCCAGTCCGCGGAGTTGAACCCGCACTTACAGAGGACTTGTCATCCGTAGTCCAACGCGCTACGAACAAGCTGGGTACGCGGGCATGGACTCTGTAAAAACCACATCTCTGTGGGCTCTAGAGATTTTACTGTCTGTTTCTTTATTGTCCATGTTTCGCAGCAATATCTTCTTTTCCTTCTTTGAACGCTCCATATCGACCACTTGTCAACCACTCTGTGTGATTTGTATGTGATCTGAGCCTAAAAGCGATTGTACGTTGTGCCAGTATGCACCTACAAGTAGGCCAGCACATCCGATTTTTGCGCTGCTTTTTATTTCCTAGAAAGGAATGCTGGCCCTACAACACAACATGGCACCAGAGATGAGCTCCAGACAACTCGACTTCATCACAAGAACAGCTCTAACGGTATAATCATCAAAACTACATGGCACCAGAGATGAGCTCCAGACAACAGTTGACTTCATCACAAGAACACCTCTAACGGTATAATCATCAAAACTACATGGCACTAGAGATGAGCTCTAGACACCAGTTGACTTCATCATAAGAACGCGTCTGACGGAATAATCATCAAAACTACATGGCACCAGAGATGAGCTCCAGACAACAGTTGACTTCATCACAAGAACACCTCTAACGGTATAATCATCAAAACTACATGGCACTAGAGATGAGCTCCAGACAACAGTTGACTTCATCACAAGAACCTCTAACGGTATAATCATCAAAACTAAAATGGCACTAGAGATGACGCTCAGACAACAGTTGACTTCATCACAAGAACCTCTAACGGATAATCATCAAAACTACATGGCACTAGAGATGCGCTCTAGACAACAGTTGACTTCATCACAAGAACACCTCTAACGGTATAATCATCAAAACTACATGGCACTAGAGATGGCTCTAGACAACAGTTGACTTCATCACAAGAACCTCTAACGGATAATCATCACAATAGATATCGCAAAAACGAAGAAGTAGAATTAGTAAAAACCTATCACAAACAATAACTCTGACAGGAAAACCTCACTACAAGCACTCATAAATTATTCAATGTTGCCTTCTAAAAAGACAACTATGATGGTCATCATCATCATCATCAAGTAGCTTGTCGCTTCCAGAACTTGCCTCCGACGACAGCAGTCCTGAAAAACTCGATTCTGTGCAAGATGCCCAGCGTCAGCAGCAATTCTCAGATCGTGAACTACATCTTCCTCTCATTATTCTTCCAGGCACCATTCCCTCCAAAATTATCCTCTCTAGGCACTCATGTCGTTTGATGCGTGCGAAATTTTTAATTTTCCTTGATTTCATTCTCTTTAATAGCCAACTCCTTTGATATCAAGCTGTTGCAGAACAGAAGCATTTGTTTTTTTCTCTGTCCATAATCGTAACTGTTCTAAATACCTCCTTCTGCAAGGAAGTACGAAAACATTCCTGCGCCAAAGCTTCCCCTTTGTGACCCCACTCCCGCCCATATTCTCAGGTCAACATTAGTGACAATGTACTTACTGTATCTGCTTGTGAAAGGTCAGGAGTCGTAAGGTTAAAGTTCACATGTTCTATAGTTCGTAAATATTAGAGGTTAACTAGAACGTGACAACGCCTAAAGTACATTTGTTTATGTGATTACATACAGCTGTACTCCTATTCTCCAAGTGCTGCTTAAGAATGATGGTTAATTTCCTTATTGAGATGTAAACATTGTTATATATTCTATGCACGCGTCTACCGTACACGTTTGCAGAGATCTTCACCAACGTCGTCGAGGACGCACTAATCAATCCACCTTACCCATAATACGGTAACGTTCAAGTCACTATTTCAGTTAGAAGAGAACAATGAAGTTTATTGGGTAAGAACCCCAGGGAAAGCTACGGAAGCAAAGAATGTGATCAATAACCATTTCGCTGCTACATACTTTCTGGAGGCTGAGCTAAAAATAGCTACTCTTTGTTTCTAGGTCACAAACGTGAATGTACGCCTATAGCAGTGACAGTAGCAGTGTATAACGTGTTAACACGTCTTTAGCCCACAGAGGAGAGATCATAACAGACGTTTTAATGCGTCTTTAGAAGTGAATGGGAAAAACGTATATATACGTCCTTAGCAGCTAAAATGATTAATAAATAGTGTACAAGTATTAGGAACGTCCGGAAAAAAAAAAACTATTACCAAACACAGGATTCGAACCACTTACTCTTATTTCTTACAGCACCATTTGCCTAGCTTAGCAATACGAGTGTTCTTACGAATAAAACCAGCGAAACGTTAGGGGTGTGTTTAACGCAATTTCTCTTTTCGAAAGCTCTCGAATTGGGACGCGTTAGCGTAATGTATAAGCGTTAGCCTATCGACTGGAGGATTCGAGAGGTATGTGGGTTTGACACCACACTTGATGTTTCCCATGAGAGGAAAGGAATTGACCGTCCTACCTCATGCACACTATGGACTAGAAATATGAACTGACAGACACTCTATACCATAGATTCCCAAACGTTTTCTGCCCACGCCCACTTTGCACAACAAAACTTTGTAACGCTCTCCCCTCTACATTATAACAGTTTGCCAACGCCCCCACCCTATACATACTTGCTCTATGTTCTATTTGACATAGAAAATGTATATATACTTCTGTCATACATAATCAATTTTGAAATGATTATATGCATGAAAATTGATGAAAAATTGATCATGTAAGACGGACATAAGATGAATTTAAATGCAGAATTGCCCGTCTGCCCAGCGTGTTCGTAGCGCGTTGGACCACGGGTGACTATCCTCTGTGTGTGCGGGTTCAATTCCGCGGGATGGCAGAAAAGCCACAGATTCCCAGATTTACGGTGTTCGTGGCACCGAACCGAAGGGTTACGATGTCCATGGCACCGAGCCGAAGAGCTGAAAAGCTCAAGTGCTTCTGGATCGGAAAAAAAAAATGTAGAATTAAATTTTTAATGATTGCTCAATCGCAAATTCACGAAAATGTATGCTAAAATATTTATTATTAATTTCTTCTTTAAGGAGCCACCGACCCCTAATTGCATGAACCCACTATCCCAACTTTTGACCTCAAATTCTTCTGAACCTACTATCGCCCCCCACCTCCCTAGAACGCTTCAGCGCCCACTGGGGGCGGTACCACCCACTTTGGGAAACGCTGTTTTATACCATAATGTCTGAAAAGGCTACACGGGAAATTGAAGAAAAAGTAAGACTATCCATGGAAACTATAAAAGTGAATCTACCCAGTCAGTTGTAGATTCTTCTTCTTCTTCAAACGCTCCATATCGACCACTTGTTAACCACTCTGTGTGATTTGTATGTGATCAGAGCCTAAGAGCGAATGTACGTTGTGCCAGTTATGCGTCTACAAGTAGGCCAGCACATGGTCAGCTCTAGATTACGTCCCTTGTTTATTGTATCTTGCAAAAATAGAACGGAGAGCCGTCATAGTGTAGTGGTTAGAATATTTACATGGTAAGTGGGGAATTCAAATTCACAGTGGGCGTGCACTCGTGTCTTGCCTGGGCCACAGCCAACTCTAGATAACTAGGCCAGACAACTGACCGGGGATTCCTTGACCTAGATCAGAAAAGGGGCTGGAAATTACAGATGTTTGATAGAACACTGCACGCATTTTTGCAATTTTACTCAATTCTGTGAGTCTATGGTTATTTATTGGTGAAAAATATTTATAATATTGATATTCCTTATTGTTAAACTTAACTTGTTGCATAATATGACTTCGAGTTAGCATTTTGTGTTGATTTTAAAATGAATTCGTCTATATACACCAATACTGGAATGCGAGGTCACGTGGTGTAGTTGTGGTCTGATTTCCCGTAATTCTTACCTGAGTTTATAGTTGGCTCTCCAGGGTCTACAAAGGGAGCAAAGAATAGTAACACTGCGACATAAAAGGCATGTCGTAAGAGGCGTCTAAGGTAGGGACAAAGGAAGCTACCCTTTAGCCCTTTAGCTGCTAAGGACGTATATATACGTTTCCCCCACTCACTTCTAAAAACACATTTGTTATTATCTCTCCTCTGTGGGCTAAAGACGTATTAACACGTTATACATTACTACTGTCACTGCTATAGGCGTACATTCACGTTTGTGACCTAGAAACAAGGAGTAGCTATTTTTAGCTCAGCTTTCAGAAAGTATGTATCAGTGAAAAGGTTAAATAAAAAGCATCGCATAAATCTGATGTGCTGGCCTACTTGTAGGTGCTGCCCTTGTTTGCCCCGGCATGACACGGACGCTTACAGATGTTAAAATAGTTGCTAGCTGACATATCTCATTTAATTATACTCCTGACAGACCTGTAACTAACTTACCATATATCGCTAGATGTTGAAAGATTTGCTTGTTAAATGGTTCACCTGACTCGCTGACGGCAAACACACTTGTCTTCTCATATTTCCCTTATTATTTGACACACAACAGATTACAAATTCCTGAGATGTACGGATCGCTGGTTAAATATTCTTCACAACTGTATTGCTTTTGTTCCTTTTGTTCCTTTTGTTGCTTTTTGTTCTTTTGTGGGAACATTTTGGTAACTTGATATCTTTTTGTGAAAAGGTTAAGACTGTTCAAAACGGAAGAAAAAAACCAAAAAAACCACAAAACACCACCAACTACATGTACATTCCTTTCGAGAATAGTAATTTTCTAAGTCAATTGACGCGGATGAGCGTTCTTCTTCAAAGAAACCAGCAACGATTCGGCCCTATAATAATAATTCCTCTCGTACCGTTTTACGTTACATAGGGCCTGCAAGTAATTTCTCCATACCGCTCTATACTGGGCAACTCGCTCAATCTCCTCCATAGATTCGGCCCTATGTTAATAATAATAATTCCTCTCGTACTGTTAGACGTTATATAGGGCCTGAAGCAATTCTCTATACTACGTGTTCACCTGCCCAATATACCTGCCCAGCGTGTTCGTAGCGCTTTGGACTTCGGGTGACTAGCCCTCTGTGAGTGCGGCTTCAATTTCGCGGGCTAGCAGAAAAGCCACAGGTTTCCCAGATTCATGGTGTTCGTGACACCGAACCGAAGGGTTACGATGTCCATGGCACCAGCCGAAGAGCTGAAAGCTCAAGTGCTTCTGGAACGGAAAAAAAAAATACCGCTCTATCCGGGGCAACTCGCTCAATCTCCTTCCATGAACTGAGACCCTCATTTCTTGCCTCTGTCAGCAAAGTTCGTTTCAGGGTCTTCCTAGGTCGTCATGTCTTTCTTGAATCCTTTGCATCGCACTTCAATGTCTACTTTGATATTCTTTAATCATTTCTTCTTAAGGTGTGTCTAACATATCTTCATCTCCTTCTCGCCTGAGTGGTTACCGGGGCCCAATTGGGGTGTAAAGAATAGAACCACTGTTATCTGCCACTCATGTCGTAAGAGGCGACTAAGGATGTTTGGCTGAAATCGTATGCACATGTCCTAAACGTGTAGAAGTATATGCGTTTAGGGCCTACCAAACCAATATGCAACTTATACACGTTCTTGGCAAAGATCAAACATATCACAAAGAGTGATTAAAATTGGTCGTAAAGAACGAACGCAAAGAAGACGTTCTCCTTCTTCTTCTTATAACAGTTGTTGACCAGACATTTCTCTGATTTCATCACTTCTGAAATCGTTCCATCTTTTGTTTATTATTTTTCATTATGTTGCCAGGGTCCATAAAGAAAGCAAAAAATATTTGTACTGCTACCTACAAGGATGCTGTAAGAGGCAACCTCGGTAGGGTTCGTAAGAGGCGTCTGATGTCGGGGCCTAGGAAGCTACCCTAGTAAATAAAAGCGTCGCATAAATAGTGATGCTTACTGTAAACACTACAAACAAAGTACTGTTAAAAAAGTGAGATAACAGCACGTTTCGACAAAAAGGCTTATCAGCAACGAACAAACAGGAGTGACAAATTAACGAACACAAATGACGACAAATACAAAGTATCTAAGGAAAAGCTGGACTAAAACGAATAACGAATAAATGTAAAAAACATAACTAGAATAGAACGGAAAAGAAACAATGAAACATCTAGTAAATATATAACTTGAATACATGCAACATATACCCATATAGAGTACAAAGCATAGGAAGAGAAAGTACTAAGAAGCATAAGAATGTAATACGTTGAGCCGCGTGGTCGCAAGGTACCATACAAAGAAATCAACCGATTCTCCAGAGCAAATCGACTACGATCATCAGAGGAACATGATCGGATGGCTGTGACCTGGCTTACTTGTAGGAACATAACTGGCACAACGTACAATCGCATTTAGGCTCAGATCACATACATGACAAAGAGTGGTTTAACATATGGAACATTCGAAGAAGAAGAAGTATGTTGTAGGCGTTTTGGTAGTTGTAGGAGGAGGTTATAATAATGGTAAGGGTTTGATTCTTGTCTTACATGTAGTTGTAGAAGATTATATAAAGAGAATTAATGAGTTAATTAATCGGAAGTTTGGCTGGGTGGTCACTATACCTTCGGTCAGAACGTGCCTTAGGATGGGTGATCATTATACCTTCGGCCAGAATCGCATACTTCGCCGAATGTCTTAGATGGGTGGTCATATACCTTCGGCCAGACGTCCGTCACTATACCTTCGGCCAGAACGTCCGTGACTATACCTTCCGCCAGAACGTCCGTCAACATACCTTCGGCCAGAACGTCCCTTAGGATTGGTGGTCATATACCTTCGGCCAAACGTCCTAGATGGGTGGTCATTATACCTTCGGCCAGAACGTCCGTCACTATACCTTCGGCAGAACGTCCTTAGGGGGTGTCTATGGTGACGACCTGTGTTTAAAATGCATTTAAGCTAAATACTAACCCACAATAAATCTAAATGATTTACGGAAATCGAAAGCCACAAAAATCATGGACGAATCACGAGAAAACGAGGAGAATCGAAGACAGGTGAAGAAGAGGATGATTTACAAAATACAGCACGATCATTGTCATAGTTTCTGTCTGAAATACTAAGAGGAAATTAGTGATACAAACAGGAACTTCCTAAAAGGAAATTGTTTCAACGATTTCAAAGAAGTCAGAGGAACAGAGATAGATAACTGAAAAGATAAACAGTGAAAGAGAGAGAGAGAGAGAGAGAGAGAGCGAGCGAGAGAGGCTAAAGGTTAACATTCCTACTTCAGAAGAAAATCACATGTGAGTGGTTCTCAACTGATTGTTCATGATCTCTTTGTTTAAATTCATCTCCCGGGTGAACCCAGAGCCAACTATAAACTTATGGTCCTTCGGACTCAGGTAAAAATTATGGGAAATCAGTCCCCAACTACACCACGTGACCTCGCATTCCAGTATTGGTGTATATAAACGAATTCATTTTAAAATCAACACAAAATGTTAACTCGAAGTTATATTATCCAACAAGTTAAGTTTAACATCAAGGAATATCAATATTATGAATATTTTTCATCAATAAGTAACCATAGACTCACAGAATTGAGTAAAATTGTAAAAAAGCTTGCAGTGTTAAATCAAACATATATATTTTCCGGCCCCCTGTTCTGATTTAGGTCAGGGAACCCCCAGCCAGTTGTCTGGCCTAGTTATCTAGAGTTGGATTTGGATGTGTATAAGTTTATAGTTAGCTCTGGGTGAACTGAGAAGTAACATGTGGCCACACACCTAATCAACCTGAAAACTATGCTTTGAGAAACCTGACAAAACTCAAACTGACTGCACATTTTGTGATCAAGTGGATACCATTTGAAGAGACTATCTACAGCGAACACACGGGCCCGTTTGAAATCTTTCTTGACCTACGCATGTGAGGCAAACAGATTCCGTAAAGAAATTATTTATTTGTCTATGATACAGTGGCGCTCGGATATTTTGTTGTGAAAGGATGCACGTGTTCGGAGAAATTATGGTTTTGGATAACTGTCATAAATTTTGGTTCTATATTTGATGGTTGCTGAAACAGCCACTGTGTATACTGTTATCTAAGAATTTTTCGCTCTCTCCAGGTTACAATTGGTGAATACCGTTACCCTCTGAGACAAGATTGAAACGATGTCAAGTGAAATTAGTTTGGTCTACAAACCAATTGCAACAGACAGTTCTGGCAATAAAATTGTCTAAAAAAGATGATTAAAATTGGTAAGAAAACCTGTCCAAAAGATAAACTCTTCGTTTCCTCCTCTCTCTCTCGATCCCGTCTAGATTGATGAACCCAATTTTATCATGAATTTTACTGTTGTTTTTAGGGCCTCCGTCCCTCCGTACAGATTTTCAAAACTCTGTGTTATCGGGCCAAGTTTCTTTTCTCAGGGCTGCTAACAGCTGGCCGTCTTGCAGTATGTGCTCTGCTGTCATGTCCGCCTTTTCACAATGGCACAGGCTTTCTTTCTTTCTTTCTTTCTCGAATCCTGTATGCCTCACAGCGTCAGGTCAGGAAGAGATTTCTAAAACGGGCCTAGTATGCGCTTCGTAGATAGTCTCTTTCGTCGCCTCTGTTATCTCTGAGGTCCATCTTTCGTGTGGCCGGCACTCTGTGTGTATCGGAGCAGATTGCTTTTGGGGCTGCTAACAGCTGGGTCTTGCTAGTGACTCTGCTTCATGTTGTTTCTAAAGCACAGGCTAGTTGTGCCAATTTTAAATTTGTTGAACATGTGGGTTCGGAGTCTGTTATGGCCGGTACGGAGACGGAATATGGCAACTTGTTCACTACGGCCTCCAGATCTGATCTGTTCCGCTCTAACCAGACCAGATTTGTAGGTTTCCGACGTCATCTTTGTTTATTAATAATAATTTGATACTTGGATTCCCGAAATGAGTTAATTTTTTCATGTTTGTCGACCTACACGCTCTGATATAACCAATAAAAGGCTCGTCCTTAGGTTGAAAAGTGTGTGTCTCTAAATGTAGATGAGATCGAGTTCCTAGTCCTATCGGAGACGGAAAATAAAACGGAGGTACCGTGTTCAAATTGAGCACGTAACAGAACCTTTGGCAGTTGTACATAGATAAGAGCGCTTCTCAAGGCTGGTGGTCCGGGTTCAACTCCCGCAGTGTACGTGGAATTTTTCCCGACCGCGACGACTCTCAGGTCGACCCAGCCTCAACTGGGTACCAGACATGCTCTGGGAAAGTAAAGGCGGCCGGCGTATGCTGACCACATCACCCATCGTGTGCCGACGGTCAATGAATAATACAGGCCTAACACTGTATTGCCTTATATATCACGAGGTATGAATGGGTTCCTTTACTTTTTACTTTTTTTTTTACATAGATAAGAGTCTATGCTGCAAAGCGGCTATTCTTCTGCTTTTGTCAGCACACTGTTACCGGGTTGTTAACCCAGTGTCTGACCGCGTGCCCAGCGTGTTCGTAGCGCGTTGGACTACGGGTGACTAGACCTCTGTAAGTGCGGGTTCAACTCCGCGGACTGGCAGAAAAGCTACAGGTTCTCCAGATTTACGGTGTTCGTGGACCGAGCCGAAGGGTTACGATGTCCATGACACCAGCCGAAGAGCTTTCAGCTCAAGTGCTTCTGGAAAAAAAAAAAAAAAAACCAGTGTCGTGGTTTTATATATTTGTCTTGCGCTTCTCTGCTTTTGTCAGCACACTGTTACCGGGTTGTTAAACCAGTGTCGTGGTTTTATGTATTTGTCTTGCAGCTTCTCTGGTGACTTGTGTTGCAGCCACTGTTACCAGGTTGTTAAACCAGTGCGTGGTTTTATGTATTTGTCTTCGCTTCCTGGTGACTTCGTGTGATGGTTTACATCCTCCGGCAGAATTCAACTTTTGTCAGCACACGTTACTGGGTGTTAACCAGTGTCGTGGTTTTATGTATTTGTCTTGCGCTTCTCTGCTTTTGTCAGCACACTGTTACCGGGTTGTTAGCCCAGTGTCGTGGTTTTATGTATTTGTCTTCCGCTTCTCTTGCTTGTTTTTCAGCCACTGATTACCGGTTGTTAACCTAGTGTCGTGGTTTTATGTATTTGTCTTGGCACTTCTGGGGACTTGTCAGCACACTGTTATCGGGTTTAACCCAGTGTCGTGGTTTTATGTATTTGTCTTGCGCTTCTCTGTTTTGTCAGCACACTGTTACTGGGTTGTTAACCCAGTGTCGTGGTTTTATGTATTTGTCTTGTGCTCTCTGGTGACTTCACTGTGTGATGGTTTTCTTCTTCTCTGGCAGAATTCAATCTTTTGTCAGCACACTGTTACCGGGTTGTTAACCCATGTCGTGGTTTGATGTATTTGTCTTGTGCTTCTCTGGTGACTTGTGTGATGCGGCTCTCGAGGCAAAATTAATTTAAAAAAACAAAATATTAAAATAAAGTTTCTTCAAAAATTCCAAATCTTCAAAATTACACTGGGACTCGTCGGTACTACGGAGTTCATGCACTGTCGTCGTTTTTTATGTAAAGAAAGAGATCGGAGTGCATATGGCTATTCACCAAAGTGCAATGATAATGGTCCTAGCAATCAATCAATCAAAACCAAGACCACGGACAGCATAGGTATTTTTACCTGCTTCCTACCTGTACCATCGATAAATAAATCAAGTGCCATGCCTGCCGACATAGGCGATCATGTTTCTCCACATCTATCTCTGCTTGGTACATGTAATCAGTTCTGATGTCGATCTGTGTCGAACCATGATGTCAGGCCATCCAACATATTCTCCCTCTGTCTTCCACGATCTCTCCTTCCCTGAATTTTACCTGTTGTCACCAAATGTTCTAAATCTTCTCTTCGCATTATATGTTCGAAGAACCTTGATTGTCTGATTCTTATTCTTTTGATAAGATTACTTTTTGTGCAGGCCCGACTTAACACCTCCCATTTGTTTTCCCCGCTATTGAAGGCATTTTCAGCATTCTTCTGTAAAACCACATCTCTGTGGCTTCCAACAATCTTTGTACCATCAATAGGCATGGCACTGTACCATCATCATTGCACTTCGGTGAATAACCAAGTGCTATCAGATCTCTTTGTTACACAAGAATATCTCAACGGCAGTGCACGAATTCCATAGCACCGGCGAGTGTCATCGATATAATATTGAAAATTACGAAAATTTTGTAGGAAGTATGTTTTAACTGTTTAAATACTTTTTGACATGATAGCGGCCAAATTCAGATAATGATGAAATAAATGAACTGCTTTGGTAGATGATCAGTCCCTGATACACCAAAATGAACAAGATCTACAACATCATATTGACACCTTGAACAAAAATTGTATAAATCATGACATGAAAATCAACAACACTAAAACAGAAATAATGAATATGGGAAGACAACATAATAATCTAGACATCCATGTCAATGGCTCTAAAATAAACCAAGTGAAAGAATTCAAATACTTAGGAACCATATTCACAGAAGACGGAAGACTAGATAGAGAGATAGAGGCTAGAGTGAAAAAGCAAATGCTGTAACCTACCAGCTAGCCCCATTGTTAAAGAAACCAACAATTTCACAGGCAGCTAAGCAACAGATGATCAACAGCATTTTTATACCTACTTTGTGTTACCAGAGCCAAACATGGACAATGAGCAAAGCGCAGTGGCAATAAATAACTACATTTGAAATGCGTTGCCTGCGAAAAGTTACCAACAGCACCAGAAAAGACAGTGTCCAACATCAGCATAAGAAAGAAAGTTGGCACAGAACCTTGCTTGAATTACATAGAGAAACAAAGAATGAAGTGGATTGGCCACTTAATAAGAATGCATCCAAACTCCACAGTATACATAGTCTTCTACAACAGAACATCAGGAAAGAAGGCAAGAGGAAGACCACGTAAAAGATGGTTAGATGGCATAGCATAAAACCTGTCAAAGAGAAAAATAACAATCACCCAAGCCACCAGAACAGCGCAAGAGAAAAACAGAAAACCACGACACAGGGCAACAACCTGGTAGCAGTGTGACGACTAAAGAAGAAGAAGCGGCCTTGCATCATATTCTTATTTGAAACTATCAGGGGTTCGTTTACGTGCTTAACTTGAACACAGGACCTACGTTTTATCGTCCGTCTCCGATAGGACAAAGAACTCAATCTCACGTACATTGAGACCAGGGTTTTATGGAAAAATACCTCAATCGCTCCTCGTCGGGAACAAACCGAGTACCTTTGTAGAGAGAGACGAGCACTTTAACTCCCCGCCACATTGACCCACTGCATTCATCCAATATACTTCTCTGTGCTCCTTACATGTACACTCTCTTCAACAGAATATTACAGGTATGCACAGGTAAAAGTGCAATGTACACATTCTCAAAGACTTCCTGCAGAATTTCATTTCATTTTCTGTTTCCGGATTTTTTCGGAATTCCCTGTTTAGCCTTGTTCAAACACTACTTTTCTATCCCTAGTCATGTCTTAAGTATCGCTCATTAACTTAACTATCCACGCTCATGTATCAAAGGAAAATTGAACCGATAAACTGGAACAAATTAAATTAAAGAAAATTATGTAGAAGCATGTGGCGGCTCGTGAAAATTTTTGTTGAAGGGGCCAGACATTTTTTCCGGATAAATCATGGTTTTTGTTTGCTATATTTTAATTTATCAAATAATAAATACACGTTATACATTATTTTTAGTGGGGCCCGATCCCATTGGCCCTTAATGACGAGCCGCCACTGTGTAGAAGCATATACTGGTTCCTGTAGCAAAATGGGTAAACAGTTTGCATCACTTTCTGAAAGTCATTGGTTCGAATACGGACAACGTCATTCGGTTAACGAGTGCATTTTTTCCGGAAATTCTTTAGGATTGGATTTTTGGCTGAACCACGGAGTTGGTGCCTTTTTAATGCTTTTTGCAGTTGGTGCACCATTTATGTTGAAAGGGGCTGAGAAAGATGAAGAAACCCGGTGCAATATCTTCGCCTTTAGATCCTTTTTGTAGATGAGTGTGTTCTACTTCTTCTGCTATCAATTTCATTTCTTCCTCTGTTTTCGTTTCAGTTTGAAGTATCTTTACTTCTTGTTCTTCTCTTCCAGGATTTACTTTTTTTATAGAAGTGTTGGGGGTGAAACGTAGTGTTCTTGTTTGTGCTTGTTCTTCTGTTCCAACATTTACTTTATAGAAGTGTTGGGGTGAAACGTAGTGATCTTGCGTGTGCTTGTTCTTCTCTTCCACCATTGACTTCTTTATAAAAGTGTTGGGGTGAAACGTAGTGATCTTGCGTGTGCTTGTTCTTCTCTTCCACCATTGACTTCTTTATAGAAGTGTTGGGGTGAAACGTAGTGATCTTGCGTGTGCTTGTTCTTCTCTTCCACCATTTACTTCTTTATAGAAGTGTTTGGGGTGAAACGTAGTGATCTTGTGTGCTTGTTCTTCTCTTCCACCATTTACTTTATAGAAGTGTTGGGGGTGAAACGTAGTGATCTTGTGTGTGCTTGTTCTTCTCTTCCACCATTTACTTTATAGAAGTGTTGGGGGTGAAACGTAGTGATCTTGTGTGTGCTTGTTTTAAAGCACTTTGTAAGCTGATATTCATGTTCGTAAGGCTGTTCTTGATGCAGTCGCTCCATCTTTTGCGTGGTCTTCCTCTTGCTTTGTACTCATTATACTTTTTCTGTGTGGCTCTCTGTGGTAGGCGATACCAGGCATTCTGGTCAGGTGTCCAAACCATTTAATCTGTTGTTCTTTTATGAATTGCATAACTGGTTTCACATCCAGTCTCCTTCTGATTTCTTCATTTCTAATTTTGTCTCTTATTGTCACACCTGCAGCTCTTCTAAGACAACTCATCTCTGTCGTTATGATTTTCCGCTCATTAACTGATGTTATTGGCCATGTTTGACACTGGTAACATAGTGTTAGCCAGACTTATTGTCACACCTGTAGCTCTTCTAAGACACCTCATCTCTGTTGTTATCTTTACTGCACTCCGAATGTCCATATATACCTCGATCTCCTTCGCAACATCTTCAACCAGTGGCGGCTCGTCATTAAGGGATTGTTGTCTGGCCCCACCAATAAAAATGATAAGGAGCCGCCAATATCTTCAACTAACTGTATTAACGACTAACTGCACCAGTTCGATGGTGATAGATGAGCCTACTCATATACCTGTTGTGTTGTTACTTTCGGCTACTGAATTCTTCAATCCAAGGTCTTGCAATCTAGCAGTAGGCGTGGTTTAGTTTAGATGGAAATCCGCCCTTGTGGTGCTGGGGCCTGTAACGGAAGCAACGAATAGTACCACTGCGACCTACAAGACATGTCGTAAGAGACGACTGATGTAGAGCCTAGGGAAGATACCCTAGTAAATCTTATTCCTCTTTGCGTTCGTTCTTTACGACCAATTTCAATCACTGTTTGTGATATGTTTGATCTTTGCCAAGAACGTGTATACGTTGCACATTGGTTTGGTAGGCATCTAAACGCATAGACTTGTACATGTTTAGGACATGTGCATCCGATTTCAGCCAAACCTCCTTAGTCGCCTCTTACGACATGATTGGCAGGTAACAGCGGTTCTATTCTTTACACACCAAATTTGGACCCCGGTAACAACTCGGGCGACCCTAGTAAATAAAAAGCATCGCAGAAATCGAATGTGTCGGCCTATTTATAGGTGCATAACTGGCACAACGTACAATCGCTCTTAGGCTCAGATCACATACAAATCACACCGAGTGATTAACAAGTGGTCAATATGAAGCTTTCGAAGAAGAAGAAGGAAATCATCTTTGTGGCTACACTCTATGAGGTCGTTTAGAACGACAGCTATATCCATGAACTGAAGCCCCCTGCGAGGACGGTTCAATTCCGAGGCTTGGCAGAAAAGCCACAGGTTCTTCAGATTTACGGTGTTCGTGGCACCGAACCGAAGGGTTACGATGTCCATGGCACCGAGCCGAAGAGCTCAAGTGCTTCTGGATCGGAAAAAAAAAATTCCTGGACTAACTCCCAGATATGGTGACCGAGTCAGCCATGTCTGCTTTCTCCTTGTTATCAACACACACATGTGGGCCAGAAAGAAAATTAATGTAATTCTGTTAATTATTAACCTTTGTAGTGATTCAGAACATTGTCAGCGCCCTGAACCTGCCTCCACCTTTATGATCATACTCAATGAATCACTCAGACTGTACTCTTGCACAGCCAACTCTAGATAACTAGGCCAGTCAACTGGATGGGGTTCCTGACCTAGATCAGAAACGGGGCCTCAAAATATAGATGTTTGATAGAACACTGCACGCTTTTGCAATTTTACTCAATTCTATGAGTCTATGGTTATTTATTGGTGAAAAATATTCGTAATATTGATATTCCTTATTATTAAACTTAACTTGTTGCATAATATAACTTCGATTTAGCATTTTGTGTTGATTTTAAAATGAATTCGTCTATACACACCAATACTGGCATGCGAAGTCACGTGGTGTAGTTGGGGACTGATTTCCCATAATTCTTACCTGAGTCCGAAGGCCCATATAGTTGGCTCTGACTCATGAGTGTAATTTTGTGACTCATACAGTTCGTGCTTCTATTCTGACATGACCTGTAAGCAGGAAGAGAAGCTTGATATCTTGGCTGGTCCACAAAAATTAATCTCGAAGGATGTCTCCGTTAGGACTGGTGAGCCTATCTTTCTCTAATCTTGTTTTGCCTTTCAGTGTCAGGTCAAAGAAGGAGACACCTGGAGCGAGCCTCTCTATGCACCTTGTCTTTCTTTCTCTTCTCCAGTCCTGATTTTCCTAACAGCTTCAGGGTAAGAAGAGATTTCTAGAACCGGATTTTGTGTGCGCTTCATAAATAGTGTCTTTGTCGCCTCCGTTATCTCTGAGGTCCACCTCAGATCTTTTGCTTTGTATCTACTGTTATGGAGTAACATTGCTCTTTGAGGTGCACTGTCTGTTGGTAATATGCTTATGTGGTCGAGCCATTTAATTTGTTGTTTCTTGATGAAGTTCAGTACTGATGTTGTACCCACTTTTTCCTGACGTCTTCATTTCTCAACCGATCTCTTCTTGATACTTCCAACATTCTGTGTAGACACTTCATCTCTGTTGTGACTAGTTTTCTTCTATCATTTGATGTCAGCGTCCATCTTTGATACTGATAGCATAATGTGGGGATAAAAATTGTGTTGAACAATGATCTTTTGTATCATATATCAACAGTTAAATAGAAAAGATGATAGGGACATACTGACAAGCGGTGTCAAGATATAAAAAAAATACAAGACAAGAATGTAGGAATATATATAGATACTATTGGTTATTGGTTATTATTGGTTATTGGTTACTAAACTGACGTCATTGCACTCCGGGCAGACCCATAGGTGCTCAGTCTCCCTAACAGATATCGAAGAGTATGCATACTGATGGTTTCCGTGGCTTGCTGATTAAACACACCTCTCACTCTGCCTCTCAGGCATCCAGTTCGACTTGTACAACGGGTAACTGCTTAAATCGCTTGATCGATTCAACATCGATTCAACATCGATATAGATACACTCAGAGGCGCCCGCAGAAAATTTTCTAGGGGGAGGCAAAATATTTTAGTAATGTTTTAATGTAGTTTTAATTTACTGTAGCGTATTTGTATGGTGAACGAACGGACAGGACATTGTAGTAATGAAGGGCATACTGTAGCAACAAAATTTTTATGAACACAATATATGTATATAACCAAAAATATTACAACATAAATTTAAAATAAAATGTATTCTTTAAACAAGAACTGGAGTCGTCTGTTATCGCTACCAAACATATCTACAATTTTGTCCATAAAGTCTTTTTGTTGCAGTTCACTTTGTCTCTGTGTACGCTTAACATGCACAATCCAGACAGACGTTCATCTGACATTGTAGATCTAAAAGCGTACATGTTGTTGCTGGTAATGTTAGCAAAACTAGTAAAGCATACCTGACACTCGGATAAAACTTTGTAAAAGGTAACAAGTCGATGAAATCTTGGCTACTTTTGTATTCTCGCGTTTTCCCAAAAACAAACCAACAAAGGCTTCAGTTTCAAAATTACCAATGTGGTATACCTGATTAATAAAAGTAAAAGGAACCCTTTCATACCTTGTGGTATATAGGTCAATACAGTGTTAGACCTGTATTTTTCATTGACCGTCAGCACACGATGGGTGATGTGGTCAGCATCACGCCGGCCGTCTTTACTTTCCCAGAGCATGTCTGGTACCCAGTTGAGGCTGGGTCGACCTGAGAGCCGTCGCGGTCGGGAAAAATTCCACGCACATTGCGGGAGCTGAACCCAGACCACCATCCTTGCGAAGCGAGTTCACTAACAACTACGCTACAGCGGCTCTCATACCTGATTAATAGTAGACATTATATCCTTAAACTGTTTGACGATTCAGTTTGCACAATTTCGAAGGATGTAGCAACGCTAAGTTAAATTGTGCACTGTTGGCTTCACAAAATCGACTCTCCATTGAGTTAATTAGAGAATCTAAGTATGGAATGTAAACTGTTTGTCTGAAGTACTCTTCAACACTTATGGTTCCCGGATTATTTCGATGCTTTTGTCTTCCACAATGTCTTGGGATAATCAGTTCAATATCCACTTTCTGTGCGAGTTGTACTGTTTTCTCAAAAATATCCCTGAAATAGTTATCGGAATCACCTCGGTGAAGTTTTACTACACTGAGCAGGTTTTGAACTTGCAGTTGGACCTGGAAGATCAACTTGAACAGCTCTTGTTGAGACCCACGATGCCATGCTGAGATGGTATGGTTTCTGGCACATTCATTAAATTCTTTGTACTTTGTACAAGGAGTAGTAATGAAAGTAACATTATTTGACTATTTTCAAGCAATCCAGGGGAAGTGCCCTTTCCCCCTCGGGCGCCATGGATACACTGACAAGATATATTATGAGAGAAGACAAGATGAGAAGGTAGAGGCAGAAAGACAAACAGTGCCAAGACAGACATATATATATATATATATAAAACAAGACTATTACGTAGGGATAGACAGACAAACACTGATAACTTATGTAGAGAAAGAAGACAATGTAAGATGGTAGGGACAGACAGACATTGACAAACAATGTTGAGAGAGAGGAGAGAACAAAATGGTAGAGACAGAAACGGACGATACATATAGACAGTCAAAACTGTAGGAGCAGATATACAGATACTCATTAGAGATACAGACAGACAAGACAGATAATACAAGTAGGTAGGAACAAGTTTAGATATATGCACAAAACGAGTAGCACGCTCAGGAGTAAAGACAATAAGAGAGGCAAGTGGGGACTACGCGACAAGCACAGTTAGTTTGACAATGGAGGTAGAGTGGTTGCAATGGTGGTGAAATGGTTGGCATCTCAAAACTTCTTTCGTGTTTTTTATACTCAGTGACTCCATCAGCATGGTTTGTAAAGTCGAAATAGGAATGGTGAGACGAAACAGGAATGGTGAGACGAAACAGGAATGGTGAGTTAAAAGAGGAATGGTGAGAAGAAACAGGAATGGTGAGACGAAAGAGGAATGGTGAGTCGAAACACGAATGGTGAGACGAAACAGGAATGGGGAGTCGAAACAGGAATGGTGAGACGAAATAGGAATGGTGAGACGAAACAGGAATGGGGAGTCGAAACAGGAATGGTGAGTCGAAAGAGGAATGGTGAGACGAAACTTGGTGGAAGTACGCAGAAGTCAGGGTTAATGTTCGAGCTGATAGATTGGCTGGCATGGATACGATAACAGAGGGAGCTACCATGGACCGAAATGACATTCTTAACGCCTTGAGTGAGTCTTTCCGAACGGAAGAATTTCAGGGCTGTGAATCCCACTCGCTGACCAGATTGAGAGAGAATGATATCGATATTGGTACAGCCCAAAAAGAACAGCATACCAAATAAGCAAAGAGATTGATTAATCAACATCGAACTGGCGTGTTGAGCCGCTGGACGCTGCTGGATTTATTGAGGTGAAGACCGGAGCACATATGGACATGTCCGGAGTGCAGTGATGATAGTCCTCTGATAACTGATAACTGGAATTGCAAATTCTTAATTTAATTTAAAAACTATATAACTTGCAGTTTCATATTTTGTTACACATCTGCCCGTATGTTCCCAGGGCTCTGCAAGGGGAGCAAAGAATAGTAACAATGCAACCTACAAGACATGTTATAAGAAACGATAGAGGTAGGGGGCCTAGAGAAGTTCATCATTATAATCAAGTAACTTGTTCCTTCCAAAACCTGGCTCCCATGACCCTTCCAAAACCTGGCTCCCATGACCCTTTCCAAAACCTGGCTCCCATGACCCTTTCCAAAACCTGACTCCCATGACCCTTCCAAAACCTGGCTCCCATGACCCTTCCAAAACCTGGCTCCCATGACCCTTTCCAAAACCTGGCTCCCATGACAGTGACAATGAAAATCGTGGCATATCGTTTACAGGACGTAGCCATCAACCACAGTAAACGAGTCGTTGATTTTCAAGGCACCACTTATACGTTCAGTAGTTTGTCATTGCTTTCTGAACGGTGAAGTCTAATTTTACCTTTTGTAAAAATCCCACGGAAACGAATTTGCTTCCAAACTTGCCCACCGTGGGTTTGAACCAGGTACGCTTGGGTTTGTGATCGAGCTCACTACCGCTTAAGCTACAGACTGAAACAAAAACTCTCTATTCTGTGCAAGTTGACCAGTGTTAGCAGCAGTCATTCTCAGATCGTCAATAACTTCCTGCATCCATCGTCTTCTAGGTCTTCCTCTCATTCTTCTTCCATGCACCATTCCCTTCAAAACTATCTTCTCAAAGGCATTCATATCGTTTTATGTGTCCGAAATGCCCGCGTGCCCAGCGTGTTCGTAGCGCGTTGGACTACGGGTGACTATTCCTCTGTAAGTGCGGGTTCAACTTCGCGGACTGGCAGAAAAGCTACAGGTTCCCCAGATTTACGGTGTTCTTGGCACCGAGCCGAAGGGTTACGATGTCCATGACACCGAGCTGAAGAGCTTTCAGCTCAAGTGCTTCTGGATCGGAAAAAAAATGTGTCCGAAATAGTTAATTTTCCTTGTTCATATACTCTTTTATAGCCAACTCTCTTTAATATCAAGCTGTTGCGGAACAGAAGCATTTGTTCTTTTCTCAGCTTGGGAAGATACCCTAGTAAATACCCTAGTAAATACCCAAGTAAATACCCTAGTAAATACCCAATACCCAAGTAAATACCCTAGTAAATACCCTAGTAAATACCCAAGTAAATACCCTAGTAAATACCCAAGTAAATACCCTAGTAAATACCCAATACCCTAGTAAATACCCAAGTAAATACTCTAGTAAATACCCTAGTAAATACCCAAGTAAATACTCTAGTAAATACCCTAGTAAATACCCAAGTAAATACCCTAGTAAATACCCTAGTAAATACCTAGTAAATACCTAGTAAATACCCTAGTAAATACCCTAGTAAATACCCTAGTAAATACCCAAGTAAATACTCTAGTAAATACCCAAATAAATACCCTAGTAAATACCCTAGTAAATACCCTAGTAAATACCCTAGTAAATCCCAAGTAAATACCTAGTAAATACCCAAGTAAATACCCAAGTAAATACCCAAGTAAATACCCAATACCCTAGTAAATACCCTAGTAAATACCCTAGTAAATACCCTAGTAAATACCCTAGTAAATACCCTAGTAAATACCCAAGTAAATACCCAAGTAAATACCCAATACCCTAGTAAATACCCTAGTAAATACCCTAGTAAATACCCAAGTAAATACTCTAGTAAATACCCAATTAAATACTCTAGTAAATACCCTAGTAAATACCCAAGTAAATACTAGTAAATACCTAGTAAATAAAAACATCGCAGAAATCGGATGTGTTGGCCTACTTGTAGGCGCATAACTGGCACAACGTACAATCGCTAGACACATACAACCACAAAAAGTGGTTTAACAAGGGCTCAATATGGAGCGTTCAAAGAAGAAGAAGTAGAAGCTACATACCTGAGTAGAATTATATTTTAAGTCCACACTGAAATCGAATTGTTAAAAAACATGAAAATAGATAATGTCCTAGTGTTAATTTCACGAAAAAAGACCTAGTAATCCAATCACATTTACACTTGACAGAGACGAAAGGACACAATGCGCGCACAAACGGTGCTCTCTCGCCTCCTCAGCTACACATAACTGTTGCTACCGACAGAATTTCTCTCCGCTAGCTCTGGAAAAGGTAGGAAATAAATTCAGAAACGGGGAAGGGTGTATAATGTGTAAGAGGTAAGCTAAGGTAGGTCTCGAGCGTACACATTCAACAGCTCTTGTTCTCTGTAGCAGCGCCTTTCAAATTGTGTTGCTTCTGCACGTGTTGTTAGTGTATACAAATAGTATATTTGCAGGTGGGAATAAAAATAGTGTAGCGTGTAGAGCGTTTGCTTCTTAAATGCAACATATGAGGGTCGTGAGTTCGGATCATGCAAACGACGATCCACAAGTAAGGAAATGAATCAGTCAGCATATCGCCCGTATATTGTCGGGGCTCGCAAGGAAGCAAAGAATAGTAACACTGCGACCTACAAGGCATGTCGTAAGAGGCGACTAATGTATAGGCCTAGTGAAGCTACTTTAGTAAATTAAAAGCGTCGATGAAATCGGATGTGCTGGCTTACTTATAGGCACATAACTCGCACAACGTACAATCGTTCTTAGGCTCGGATCACATACAAAGAGTGGTTAACAAGTCGTCGATATGAAACGTTTGAAGAAAAAGTCAGCCCACCTTCCATATGCATAGAATACAACAAATATGGATCGTGGGTTGAGTTCATGCAAACGACGACCCACAAATAAGAAAAAAATCGGTCAACATATATTCCACATGCATATAATGCAACAACCGCGGGTTCATAGTTCATACAAACGACGATCCACAAATGAGAAAAGGAATCGGTCATACTATCTTCCACATACTTGGGTGTAGAAATTGAAGTGACGTGTATTAACCCTATCAGTCTTCAAAAGTTACTGGTCCATTTTATGTTTTCATATCTGATTGTTAAGTGACCGAACCGCTTCATTCTTTGTTTCTCAATGTAATTCAAGCAAGGTTCTGTGCCAACTTTCTTCTAGTATAATATGCGACCGTTACATTATGACTGACTCTTCCACCAGAAGGTCACTAGCCTTACAATTTCCTGTCCATTCTCTCATGTGATGCGACTCCGCCTTTGAGATAACACGTGTTTGGAGACAGGTTCGTATGCTAGTATCATTTTATTGTCATCCGTAGGTAGAATTCTGTTTTAGTATATTCTGTGTATGTATTTGTTATCTTGATAAAAGCCTACGATCGAAATGCCGAGTGCTGTTTATTTTCAAATTTAATCATTAATTTTTCATTACTTTTGTAATACCGCATATCCATGTCTTTATTCATAACGCATAGAATGTAGCTCAAGCGGTAGTGAGCTTGATCACAAACCCAAGCGTACCTGGTTCAAACCCACGGTGGGCAAGTTTGGAAACAAATTCGTTTCCGTGGGAATTTTACAAAGGTAAAAATAGACCTCACCGTTCAGAAAGCAATGGCAAACTACTGAACGTATAAGTGGTGCCTAGAAAATCAACGACTCTTTTACTGTGGTTGATGGCTACGTCCT
Source organism: Arion vulgaris (assembly GCA_020796225.1). NCBI lineage: Eukaryota > Metazoa > Mollusca > Gastropoda > Stylommatophora > Arionidae > Arion > Arion vulgaris. The sequence continues at coordinate 7,035,214 of CM036774.1, forward strand.
TTGGGATATGCCACGATTTTCATATAAAAGTAACGACAACGTTATTTTACTAGGTCACACTAGTTACATTCGGATCCAGACAATACTAGATATCTGAGGAACGAGTTGCTCATTCTCTGGATTTGGAGGAGAGGGGTAAAGGGGAGGGCGAGTGTATAGGAGCACACACATCCAGTTTTGAGTGTAAACCAGTAGGCTATGCCTGAGCCTTTTTTTCCACCTGGAGTCATACCGATGACCTTTGAGTAGAACGTAGGCGTAGAAACGGAAGCAGGTCGGTATGAAAAGGTACACATATTTGACGCATGCAGGTCTGTTAGTCTACCTATCTACCTGGTGAGTTGATCCGCACATGCAATACCTTTAGTTGTACAGGTAACTTCAGGTAATACCTCTTCTTCTTCTTTGAGCGTTACATATCGACCACTTTTTAACCACTCTTTGTGATTTGTATGTGATCGGAGTGATGGGTGATTTAATTTACGTTCCAGGGCTAGATGAGTCGCTCTTGTTGTGTTATATCCGTGTTTATTTAGTGTGGTCTTGATATTTCTATCCATCTTTTACTTGGTCTTCCCTTAGTTCTAGTACCTGATCTCTTTTTATTGTTTCTGTTATTGTTGTTGGTTGTATTTATTCTATTAAATGTCCAAACCACTGCATTTGCTGTCTTTCAATGTATTCGGTGCATGGAGCAAGAACCTTGCTTGAATTACATCGAGAAACCAAGAATGAAATGGGTTTGCCACTTAATAAGAATGCATCCAAACTCCACAGTATACAAGTCTTCAACAACAGAACACCAGGAAAGAAGGTAGAGGCAGACCACGAAAGAAGATGGCTAGCAGAATCCTGTTAAAGAGTAAAAATAACAATCACCAAGCCACCAGAACAGCGCAAGACAAAAACAGAAAACCATGAACTTTGCAACAACCCGGTAGCAATGTGACGACACTGGCAACAACCCGGTAGCAATGTGACGACACTGAGCAAAACTCGTAGCAATGTGACGAACTGAGCAACAACCGGTAGCAATGTGACGACACTGGGCAACAACCCGGTAGCAATGTGACGACACTGAGCAACAACCCGGTAGCATTGTGACGACACTGAGCAACAACCCGGTAGCAATGTGACGACACTGAGCAACAACCCGGTAGCAATGTGACGGCAAGCAAAAGGAGAAGGAGCACTGCACAACCCGTCATGTGACACACTGAGACAACCCGGTAGCAACAGAGATGAAACTAATACAATACGAATAGCAACAACCTAGCTGGACGACACTGAGCGGAGCTGTAACACGGTAGCAATGTGACACGAGCAAAACTCGCAATGCGACACTGGCAACAACCGCATGACGAACGAGCAACAACCGGCATTGGCGCACGGCACAACCCGCAAGTGAGAGAAGGAAGAGTACACTGCTCGTGTCAATTATCTATCTTCCGAAGCAACAAGATAAACGTAATAACAAACACAGAACAGGCGGGTTGTTACTCAACATTGTGTAGTTTGTAATAAGTCGTCCTTCTAACACAGCGTTTCTCAAAGTGGGCGGTACCGCCCCCAGTGGGCGTTGAAGCAGTCTAGGGGGGGCGGTAGTAGGTTCAGAAGAATTTGGGTGGTGTTCAGGCGATTAGGGTTCGGTGGCTCCCAAAAGAAGAAATTAATAATAAATATTTTAAATTAAATTATTTTCGTGATTTTGCGATTAAATAATCATTTAAGATTTGAATTCTGCATTTAAATTCATCTTATGCCCGTCTTACACGATCCTATTTTTCATCAATTTTCTATTTCATGCATATAATCATTTGAAAATTGACCATGTATTACAGAAACTTGTATACATCAATTCTCTATGTTAAAGAGAAAATAGAGCATGTATATATATGTGGGGGACGTTAGCAAACTGTTATAATGTGGGGCGGAGGGGGCGGCGTTACTACAGTTTATGTTGTGCAAAGTGGGCGGCGGGCCGAAAAAGTTTGGGAAACACTGTTCTAACGCAACAAACTACACACAACACATACACTTGCCCTTGCTTAATCCAACGTGAGCACACACACACATACAGAATAGGTGGAGGCAGTGATCTTTATCACGAGTTACTTTAACGTATCTGAATCGCCTAGACGTGAGTATGTTTGTGTGTGGGTGAGTGAGTGTGAGTGAGTGTGTACGGGGTGTAGTGAGACTCGGATTAACTGCATTCCAGAGGTAAGACTCAGAGCCTAGTAATGCCCAACTGGAGAAAAAATTAAACAGGTGATAAGTGGCACCAAGCCACGCCACGCTCGCTAGCTGAAGTATACAGGTGAACCATGCAGCACACAAGCTGGAGAGACCACCATTCGTAGATATATAGAAATAAAATAGCTTGACATACTTGAAGAGAGTAACATGACCAACTTCTTCTTCTTCTTTTGTAGTCACACTTCTACTGGGGTCTATGTGGCATAAAGGCTGGCCACTCAAAAGGAGGGGGGACCTCAGAGATAACAGAGTCGACTAAAGACACTATGAATCGCACACAAAACCTCATTTCTAGAAATCTCTTGTTTCTGACGCTGTGAGGCAAAACAGGTTTATAGAAAGAAATATTCATTTTCTCTGGATTCAAGAGTTTTAAAGCCGAAGGATTGACTTCATTGCACCGGGTTTTACCCCATACGGCTTGGTCCCTCTCCGCAGAAATGGCACGCGACCTACCGAGAGTATTGTACAAAGCACGAACTCCGTAGCTCCAGCAACAATCATAGGGTCTCTGGAAAAAACTCCCCTCGTGAAACAGAACGGCGTGGTCCGGACTGGAACCCACGACCTTCGACTCACAAGGCAGGGGCGTAACCACTTAGCCACCGAGACCCCCGTTTTCTCTGGATAGAACTATCTAATCACACATCTCTCATGCCTTTTAACCCCGATTGGGGCATATGCCCTCAGCCAACTCATACCAAGAGTTCCTACATCTAGAGTCTTGCTATCTCTAGAGTCTCTGTGACGTAGAGGTTAAGTACTTGTCTTTCCTGCCAAAGGTATAAGGTTCGCTCCATCGTGGAGTAATCTGGATATTTTCCCAGAGATCCCTGATCTCAGTGTAGGTTTCGCCCGAGTGGTTACCGGGGCCCAAATTTGGGGTGTAAAGAATAGAACCACTGTTACCTGCCATGCATGTCGTAAGAGGCGATTAAGGAGGTTTGGTGAAATTCGGATGCAGTGTCCTAAACGTGTAGAAGTCTATGCGTTTAGGGGCCTACCAAACCAATGTGCAACGTATACACGTTCTTGACAAAGATCAAACATTTCACAAAGAGTGATTAAAATTGATCGTAAAGAACGAACGCAAAGAAGAAGTGTAGGTTAGATCGAGTTCCTAGTCCTATCGAAGACGGACGGTAAAATGTAGGCCCCATGTTCAAGTTGAGCATGTAAAGAACCCTTGGCAGTTCAAAATCGAGAAGAGCAGGCTGGAATGATGCTGCCCGGACAAAATTCATTAGAAAAGATTAAAAATAAAAATCCCTAAAAATATCTTTACCTTCCAAATTACATCGGGACCCTCGCCGGTATTATGGAGTTCGTGTTCTGATGTTTAGTTCCCTTGTGTAAGAAAGAGATCGGAGCACACATGGTTACTCAATTAAGTGCAATGATGATGGTCCTATCAATCAATAAATAAAATAAAATCAATCAATCAATCAATCAAAATATTGGTAAAGTGCTCGCTTCGGATACAAAGCAGAAGAAAAGATGGTTAGAACATTTTAAAGAAATTCTAAATAGACCTGACCCACCAATACTACTCAAGTTTGACGAAGAGGCACAAAACAACTTTACAATTAACGAAGAATTGTTTTTACCACTGAGATCACGAGTCAATCCGTTCCGAGATAAACAATAAGGCAGCGGGTGATGACAACATAACTGCAGAAATTCTCAAAGCGACAGATGATACAGCAATTAGCCAGGTGCAAGAACTATTTAATAAAGTATGGGAAGAAGAAACTGTTCCAGATCAATGGAAAACAGGGAATAACCGCTAAGATCCTACAAAAATATGATCTCAAAGATTGCAACAACTGGAGAGGGATCACTCTATTATCAGTAATGACCAAGACTTTTTGGTAAGTTATTCTTAATAGAATCAAAGGAGCAGTAGATACACCCCTGAGAGAAGAACAAGCTGGTTTTAGACTTTGGACAAGCTGCTTAAAATTAATTGCATATCCTTTACAGGACTTTGCGAATCAACCCCAGCTTTTTAACACTGTTTGTGATTTTTGTAGGCATTATTACGTTCAGTAGTTTGCCATTGCTTTCTGAACGGGTGGTGCCATCGTCCTTTTGCAAAAATCCACGCCAAACAATTTGCAACCAATATGTCCCAGCGTGATTCGAACCCAGAGTCCCTATCCCCTAAGCCACAGACGCCACCACAAGTTGCTTAGACCAGATAGTTACACTAAGACTAATCTTGGAAGAACATATTGAGAAGCAACAACCACTTAACTTAAATTTCATCGATTAAAAAAAATGTCTTTGAAACGTCAACACAGAATTTCACTGTGGAATACTTCGAGATGCTATGGAATACCAGACGAAAAAATAAAGTGGTTGAACACGCCAGCAGTTGGACGACGGGTGGCAAGCCATCTGTGAGTGCGGGTTCAATTCCGCGGGCTGGCAGAAAAAGCCACATGTTTTCCAGATTTACGGTGTTCGTGGCACCGAACCGAAGGGTTACGATGTCCATGGCATCGAGCCGAAGTGCTGAAAGCTCAAGTGCTTCTGGATCGGAAAAAACAAACAAACCACGTCAGCTTTATGTTGATTGGCCAATCTGTTCAAAGATTGAAGATAAGAATACAAAAAGCAAGGGAAACTTTATTGCATTGAGTAAGATATGGAAGTCAAAGGAGATCAAAACAAACACAAAGTTGAGAATCTTTAAATCAAATGTGAAGTCAGTGCTGTTCTATGGCTTGGAAACATGGAAGACAACAAGAGAAACCACTAGGAAACTACAGGTCCTCATAAATGAATGTTTACGTTGAATAGAGGGACTGAGATGGTATGATAAGATTACAAACGAGGAACTCAGAGAAAGAATTAAGCAGATACCATTGGATAAAGAGCTAAGAAAGAGACGCTGGCGATGGATAGGATACACATTAAGAGAACCGACCGGAAGCAATTCAAAAAAGGCAATGTTTTAGAACCCGCAGGGAAAGAGGAGTAGGGGTAGGCCTAGACATACCTGAAGAAGAGAACTGGAGACTGATATTAAAAGGATAGGTAAAACATGGAAAGAATTGGAAGGGATGGCAAGAGAGAGGAAGAGCTGGAAGAAGTTTGTTGAAGACCTGTGCTCCGTTGGGGGGAGTTGAGAGGCGAGGAAGAAGTCGGTCTGTATGTATATTTTGTATGTCATTCTTTTCGGTCTGTACCAATATCAACATCAATCTCTCTCAATCTGGCCAGCGCTTGGGATTCACAACTCTGAAACTCTTCTGTTCGGATAGACTCACTAAACGCGTTCAAAATGTTACTTCGGTCTATTGCATTGTTCTCTAACAGTGTAGCGTACCAGTCAATCTACCAGCTCATCCGGCGTGCCCTGTGACAAAAATGAAGGTGAATTCTCTAATTCAAGTCTGTCCCTGTACTTTCATCTAACCTCGTCTCGTCTCTCCATTTACGTTTCAACTTTACGAATTATACACATTGATTTGAGGTATTAAATGAGATCAAGACACAGAAAAGACCTATCAATATAAGAAAGAGGCAGTCATCATTTTTCGGGTATATGATGAGGAGGGAGGTTTAGAACACATTGCGACAACTGGTAAAATCGAGGGTAGACGAGACAGAGAGAGACAATTTGAGATAGCCTGACTTCATGGCACGGTAGAACGTCACCATCTGAGTGATAGCAAATACCAACGACAGAGATTTGTGGAGATTCATGATCTCCCTACGCCAGCCGACACCCAACCTGATGATGGTGATACATTGAGTGTGGGCGTCTGTAGCGGTAGTGAGCTCGATCACATCCCAAGCGTAACCTAGTTCAAACCCGCGGGCTGTTTTGGAAGAAATTTTATTCTCTTGGATTTTTAACCCTTTCGCTGCTACACACTTTCTGAAGGTTGAGCTAAAAATAGCTACTCTTTATTTCTAGGTCACAAACGTGAATGTACGCCTATAGCAGTGACAGTAGCAACGTATAACGTGTTATACACGTTTTTAGCCCACAGAGGAGAGATAATAACAGACGTGTTAATGCGTCTTTAGAAGTGAATGGTAAAAACGTATATATACGTCCTTAGCAGCTAAAGGGTTAAGAACGGTCAAAATAGACCTCACCGTTCAGATAAAGCAATGACAAACTACTGAACGTATAAGTGGTGCCTAGAAAATCAACGACTCGTTTACTGTGGTTGATGGCTACGTCCTGTAAATGATCTGCCACGATTTTCATTTTCTCATAAACGTCTCCGCTCAATTCCAAACGTCTCCGCCTCTGTAACTTCCCGCACCTCTATTGTCAAATTGTTGGTGGTTGTCGCGTAAACCCCACTGACCTCTCTTTTTGTGTTTCCTTCTGAACGTGCCGAAAAAGACCACGCACTAGTTGCTGGGGAATGACTGAAACGTCGGTGTAAATAACGATAACTCTTCTTACAAAATGCAACATAAGCTGAAGATTAAACTGTCAATTCCCGCTTAGCAGACAGGCACGGGTCTTCAACATGCTTCCACGAAGGAGATACAACTCTGTACAAGCCGATTGCCATAATTGCACCGGGTTTTATCCCATATGGCCGCCCGCGTGCCCAGCGTGTTCGTAGCGCGTTGGACTACGGGTGACTAGTCCTCTGTAAGTGCGGGTTCAACTCCGCGGACTGGCAGAAAAGCTACAGGTTCCCAGATTTACGGTGTTCGTGGCACCGAGCCGAAGGGTTACGATGTCCATGACATCGAGCCGAAGAGCTTTCAGCTCAAGTGCTTCTGGATCGGAAAAAAAAAATCCCATATGGCTCGGTCCCTTTCCGCAGAAATGGAATGCCTCGTTCTCAGCCCCTCTCCGCAGAAATGGAACACCATCTGCAGATATTATTGCACAAAACTCGAGCTCCGTACCTCCGGCAACAATCCTAGGGGGTCTTTGGAAACTAAGTCACAAAGACCCCACAAATATGACAACAACATCGACTAACAACAACCAATACCACGTACATGAAACATATGTCTCCGCAATACTAAGTCATATACGTCTAGAGTTGTTGGAGATTTCTGGAACGGCTAGAACGCCTGCTACTCTACCCCAGCGCACAAATAGAAAAAAAAGGTGAAAACTCATAATTCCTGAGGGTTCGATAAAGCAGCAACAATATATATAGTATAGGCCTTTTCATCTTTACAGACGGTCAATTGGCAAGTGTTTTACTGTGACAACTTCTGAGTTTTCACTTTTCTCTCTTGTCGTTCAGCTCGTATATAAGTCTCTTCTCAAAGACTCTGCGCCCTTTCGTAATTTGGCTTTCCACACAACTCTGTCATCAGCTAGTCCCTCCCATGTGCTGGGACCTATAGAAAAGTTTTTCATTGAGGCTTTGCAGACATCTTTATATCTGAGCAGTGGTCTGCCCTGGTGCCTCTTCCTCCGAAAGTTCACAGAACAACATTTGGTTTGGTATGCGGCAAGTTTCCATTCTTCTCACATGTCCCAACCATCTTAGTCGTCTACTGTTGAGCATGCCCATGATGGAAGGCAGGTTTGCACGTTGCAACAACAGTAAAAATATGGAAAAAATCAAATCTTCTCACGCGCATTAATATGAAAACAAAGAACGCCAAACGGAAACAGGTAAAAACCACTGGTTACTCAGGGAGGACATGACGAGTTCTAGAAATCCTGCCCCGGTTCGTAAATTTTCTACTGACCTAAATAGGCAAAAAATAATGAGGCCAAATGTGTGTTAATCTTCGCTGAATGACGTCAGTGAAATGAGATTTCCGGAACATGCTACATATTTCATCTCAGTGTGTCATGAAAGCACACACACGAATAGTGGCTGGTGTTAAAAATAGTGTCCCTTATTGTGCAAGTCGACATTTAAAAGTGTGTACCACGTCGGGATTGTTGTCTTGCCATAGATCAGCGCTTCCCAAACTGGAGTTCCCCGGGGTTCCCGAGACACTCACAGTGAGTCCTCAAGCGCTTGAAGAAATATTATGATCTTTGACATTTCACACAGAAAAATACATTTTTAAAACATGTATAAAAACAGTGGTAAGCTAGTCTTCTTTCTTTTGTTGTCACACTGCTACCAGGTTGTTGCCCAGTGTCGTGGTTTTCTGTTTTTGTCTTTCGCTGTTCTGGTGGCTTGTGTGATTGTTATCTTTCTCTTTCACAGGATTCTGCTATGCCATCTAACCATCTTTACCGTGGTCTTCCTCTTGCCTTCTTTCCCGATGTTCTGTTGTAGAAGACTCTGTATACTGTGGAGTTTGGATGCATTCTTATTAAGTGGTCAAACCACTTCATTCTTTGTTTATCTATGTAATTCAAGCACGGTTTTGTGCCAACTTTCTTTTTTATGCTGATGTTGGTGATTCTGTCTTTTCTGGTGTTGTTGGTAACTTTTCGCAGGCAAAGCATTTCAATGTAGTTATTTTTGTGACTGCGCTTTGCTCAATGTCCATGTTTGGCTCTGGTAACACAAAGTAGGTATAAAATGCTGTTGATCATCTGTTGCTTAGCTGCCTGTGAAATTTTTGGGTGCCTTAACAATGGGGCTAGCTGGTAGGTTACAGCATTTGCTTTTTGTACTCTAGCCTCTATCTCTCTATCCAGTTTTCCATCTTCTGTGAATATGCTTCCTAAGTATTTGAATTCTTTCACTTGGTTTATTTTAGTGCCATTGACATGGATGTCTAAATTATTATGTTTTCTTCCCATATTCATTATTTCTGTTTTAGTGTTGTTGATTTTCATGTCATGTTGTACACAATTTTTGTTCAAGGTATATGATGTTGTAGATCTTGTTCATTTTGATGGTAAACTAGTTCTGCTGCGAAATCAAAGGACCCGGACTAGAGCGGAATCTAAATGTCTGACAGGATAAATTGAAAGATCATTTGAGTTTCCGTAGTTTGAGAATATTGTTTACTATTGTAATACACAGATAATTCGTCCCTGTTCATTTTCATATTTATAAACTTTTGGAGGTCCGACGTATCGAGATGTATTTGTCCGCGGTAAAGCAAGAACGAAAATCCAGTCCTTCGAAACGAAATGCTACAGAAAGATCCTACGAATACCATGGACAGAAAAAGAAAGAACACTGGACCCATATGTCCTGAAAGAACTAAATGTTAAAGAGAATTGGCTGATAAACAACATACTATACAAAAAAAAATTACATACTTTGGTCACATCAAGCGTCACGATAGCCTGGAAAGAACAATATTAGAGGCAGGGTCCCAGGACGCAGAGGCAGACCAAGAAGAAGATGGCTACAAGATATTAAAGAAACCATGAATATTACCATCGACGAAGTGGGTGAACTGGCTAGAGATAGAGTGAATTTCAGATGCGCTGCAAAAAGAGCAACGTCCTATAAAAGATTCGCACCTTGATGATGATGATGATGAATGAAAAGTTTGGGAACCGCTGCCACAGACAATACCTGAGCAATGTACCTGTCAATTGATGCAATATCTATATTTCTTGTTGGTTCTTGTTCATTGATCAATTCTATATTTTTTGTTGGCTCTTGTCCATTACTCACATTCTTACCTATGTTGCAAAACACAATATTAATAATATGGAAAACGGTACCCCTTCTTCTACTTTGACGACGATCTCTAGTCATGCGCTTAATACAGTGTGACCACAAACTCATAAGCTTCAGGCCTGTCATGTTCCTCTAAAACTTAGTTTACTGTGGACCACAGACTGGACAGTCAGCTTCAGGTCTGTCATGTTCATCTAAAGCTTAGTTTACTGTGGACCACAGACTGGACAGTCAGCTTCAGGTCTGTCATGTTCCTCTAAAACTTAGTTTACTGTGGACCACAGACTGGGCAGTCAGCTTCAGGTCTGTCATGTATCTCTAAAATTTAGTTTACTGTGGACCACAGACTGGGCAGTCAGCTTCAGGTCTGTCATGTTCTCTAAAATTAGTTTACTGTGGACCACAGACTGGACAGTCAGTTTCAGGCCTGTCATGTTCCTCTAAAACTTAGTTTACTGTGGACCACAGACTGGACAGTCAGCTTCAGGCCTGTCATGTTCCTCTAAAACTTAGTTTACTGTGGACCACAGACTGGGCAGTCAGCTTCAGGTCTGTCATGTTCCTCTAAAACTTAGTTTACTGTGGACCACAGACTGGGACAGTCAGCTTCAGGTCTGTCATGTTCTCTAAAATTTAGTTTACTGTGGACCACAGACTGGGCAGTCAGCTTCAGGCCTGTCATGTCCTCTAAAATTTAGTTTACTGTGGACCACAGACTGGACAGTCAGTTTCAGGCCTGTCATGTTCCTCTAAAACTTAGTTTACTGTGGACCACAGACTGGACAGTCAGTTTCAGGCCTGTCATGTTCCTCTAAAACTTAGTTTACTGTGGACCACAGACTGGACAGTCAGCTTCAGGCCTGTCATGTTCCTCTAAAACTTAGTTTACTGTGGACCACAGACTGGGCAGTCAGCTTCAGGTCTGTCATGTTCCTCTAAAACTTAGTTTACTGTGGACCACAGACTGGACAGTCAGCTTCAGGCCTGTCATGTTCCTCTAAAACTTAGTTTACTGTGGACCACAGACTGGGCAGTCAGCTTCAGGTCTGTCATGTTCCTCTAAAACTTAGTTTACTGTGGACCACAGACTGGGCAGTCAGCTTCAGGTCTGTTATGTTCATCTAAAGCTTAGTTTACTGTGGACCACAGACTGGACAGTCAGCTTCAAGTCTGTCATGTTCCTCTAAAACTTAGTTTACTGTGGACCACAGACTGGGCAGTCAGCTTCAGGTCTGTCATGTATCTCTAAAATTTAGTTTACTTTGGACCACAGACTGGGCAGTCAGCTTCAGGTCTGTCATGTATCTCTAAAATTTAGTTTACTTTGGACCACAGACTGGACAGTCAGCTTCAGGCCTGTCATGTTCCTCTAAAACTTAGTTTACTGTGGACCACAGACTGGACTGTCAGCTTCAGTTCTGTCAGGTTTCCCTAAAGCTTAATTTTCAGGTTGACTTGGTGTGGTCACATGTTGCTCACACAGGAGTGGACAGTCTTGCAGGACATGATCTGGTATCTATACCGCCAACGACAGAGAGCTGTTTGACTTATTCCATGTCTGTGCAGGAGTGGACAGTCCTGCAGAACATGCTCTGGTGTCTGCACCGTCTGTTAGAGCGGTTTGACTTATTCCTAGGCCATGTAAGTGTCTGTTCCGCCTGTTGACACTGGCAGAGAGATGTTTTACTTATTCCATGTCTGTGCAGGAGTGGACAGTCCTGCAGAACATTCTCTGTGTCTAGCTCCGCCTGTTATAACAGGTTTGACTTATTCTAGTCTATGTAGTGTCTTTCCGCCTGTTGACACTGGCAGAGAGATGTTTGACTTATTCCATGTCTGTGCAGGAGTGGACAGTCCTGCAGAACATTCTCTGGTGTCTGCTCCGCCTGTTAGAACGGTTTGACTTATTCCTAGTCCATGTAAGTGTCTGTTCCGCCTGTTGACACTGGTAGAGAGATGTTTACTTATTCCATGTCTGTGCAGGAGTGGACAGTCCTGCAGAACATTCTTTGGTGTCTGCTCCGCCTGTTAGAACGGTTTGACTTATTCCTAGTCTATGTAAGTGTCTGTTCCGCCTGTTAGAGCGGTTTGACTTATCCCTAGTCTATGTAAGTGTTTGTTGAATCTGCAGTGTTCATGAATAACAAAATGTATGTTCCATTGTTAACTTTGAGGAAGTCCCTTTGAAAGTTAAACCACCCGTGTGTTGCCGGGACTCAGTGAATAGTAGAACTGCGACCCACAAGGCATGTCGTACGAGCCGACTGAGGTAGGGGCCTAGGAAACTACCTGGTAAATGAAAAACGTCGCAGAAATCGGATATACTGGCCTATTTCTATGTTTCGCTATTTTTAAGTTCTCTATAATTCGTCCTCCTGTTGTGTCGTTTGCTTGATAAAGGCCTTTTGGTCGAAACGTTGCTGTTTATTGTCACTGTTTCTGTATTTTGTAAAACTATAGTACTTTGTTTGTACGTGTTTCGCTATTTCTATGTGCATAACTGGCACAATGTACAATCACTCTTAGGCTCAGATCCCATACAGAAGAGTGGTTTTCGATATGAAGGCTTAGAAGAAGAAAGTTAAACTGATATTTACACATATTTCAGTCATTATTTTCATCCTTCTTCTTCTTCTTCGTCGATCCAGCATCATTTTGGCTCTTGCCCTTCAGCCCTTTTCGTATTGTAAGAGTGTTGTACACATCATTAAAGAGAAAATATAACGATGATGTCAACTCTCCTCACGGTTTCTAAACTCACCGATATGTATAGACAGATGGAAAAGTGAATCAATGATGGGGAGATAGACAGAAAGGTGAATCAAGGATGAGAAGATAGATAGAAAAGTGAATCAATGATGGGAGATAGACAGATGGAAAAGTGAATCAATGATGGGGAGATAGACAGATGGAAAAGTGAATCAATGAAGGGGAGATAGATGAAAAAGTGAATCAATGATGGGGAGATAGACAGATGGAAAAGTGAATCAATGATGGGAGATAGATGGAAAAGTGAATCAATGATGGGAGATAGATGGATGGAAAAGTGAATCAATGATGGGGAGATAGACAGATGGAAAAGTGAATCAATGATGGGGAGATAGACAGATGGAAAAGTGAATCAATGATGGGGAGATAGACAGATGGAAAAGTGAATCAATGATGGGGAGATAGACAGATGAAAAGTGAATCAATGATGGGGAGATAGACAGATGGAAAAGTGAATCAATGAAGGGGAGATAGATGAAAAAGTGAATCAATGATGGGGAGATAGACAGATGGAAAAGTGAATCAATGATGGGAGATAGATGGAAAAGTGAATCAATGATGGGAGATAGATGGATGGAAAAGTGAATCAATGATGGGGAGATAGACAGATGGAAAAGTGAATCAATGATGGGAGATAGACAGATGGAAAAGTGAATCAATGATGGGGAGATAGACAGATGGAAAAGTGAATCAATGATGGGGAGATAGACAGATGGAAAAGTGAATCAATGATGGGGAGATAGACAGATGAAAAGTGAATCAATGATGGGGAGATAGACAGATGGAAAAGTGAATCAATGATGGGGAGATAGACAGATGTAAAAGTGAATCAATGATGGGGAGATAGACAGATGGAAAAGTGAATCAATGATGAGAAGATAGACAGATAGAAAAGTGAATCAATGATGAGAAGATAGATAGAAAAGTGAATCAATGATGGGGAGATAGACAGATAGAAAGGTGAATCAATGATGGGGAGATAGACAGATAGAAAGGTGAATCAATGATGGGGAGATAGACAGATAGAAAAGTGAATCAATGATGAGAAGATAGATAGAAAAGTGAATCAATGATGGGGAGATAGATAGACGCTCGAATGGTTACCGGGGGCCCAAATTTGTGGTATGAAGAATAGAACCACTGTTACCTGCTACGCATGTCGTAAGAGGCGACGAAGGAGGTTTGACTGAAATCGGATGCACGTGTCCTAAACGTGTAGAAGTCTATGCGTTTAGGGGCCTACCAAGACAATGTGCAGCGTATACACGTTCTTGACAAAGATCAAACATATCACAAACAGTTATTAAAATTGGTCATAAGGAACAAACGCAAAGAAGAAGATGGAACGATGGCAAGATATAGAAAGATACAAACACACACGGCCACTGACAGACATACAAATATCTCCTGGCGCTCATTTTTCCGTGGGCGAAGGTGAAATATCCCATGAGCTCACGTAACAAGGAAGTGTGGTGACTCACTCCAGAAATGGGAAACCAGGTAGGGACTCAAGACATTTTTTTTTTCTTAGGAATTTTAAATCATGTTTCTTGCCATTTTCTTTAACGGTATATTACAACGTTTCCCAAACTGGGGTATGTGGACCCCCGGCGGTGGTCCCACGAGGAACTCACAGGGGGACTTCAAGCGCTTGAAGATATATTATGATCTGCAACATTTCAAACAGACAAATACATTTTAAAAAGTGGTAAACTAGTTTCCTTGTGAAATTAAAGGACTCGGATCAGACCGGAGTCGAAATGTCTGACAGGACAAAATTAAAGATCCTTTGAAGTTTAAAGGATCCAGCAGTCTGAGAATTAGGGTCAATTTTACTGTTGGTGTGGTGTAATAATAACTCCATCGCTAGAAGAATGAAATTTAAGTAAGTAATTGATAGAAACGATCTTGGGAAAGATCGGATAAATAACGCTGGTGTGCATTGGATGTTGCTACAATATATTTTGGCTGAGCTTCAGAATGGATCGCTGGCAGAAATTGAAACGCAAATGTACTGATGATGCTAATGATGGCGCGTCTTGTTCAAGGCAAAATGCACAACTAGCCTGTGTTCCTGCAAAATGGCAGACATGACGGCAGAACATGTCTTGCAAGACTGTCAACGTTTAGCAGGTATAAGGAAAAAGTCGTGGCCACAACACACAGAGCTTCGCGAAAAGCTGTACGGAGGAACGGAGTCCCTAAAAACAACAGTAAAATTCATGATAAAAGTTGGTCCATCAGTCTAGGCTGGGAACGCAAGAGAGAGAAACCTCTTCCTGTTTATTAAAATGTAAAATTGCAGACATTGTTTACTATTGTTACACACAGATAATTGTTTACTATTGTAACACACAGATAATTGTTTACTATTGTAACACACAGATAATTGTTTACTATTGTAACACACAGATAATTGTTTACTATTGTAACACACGGATAATTGTTTACTATTGTTACACACAGATAATTGTTTACTATTGTAACACACAGATAATTGTTTACTATTGTAACACACAGATCATTGTTTACTATTGTAACAAACAGATATTTGTTTACTATTGTAACACACAGATAATTGTTTACTATTGTAACACACAGATAATTGTTTACTATTGTAACACACAGATATTTGTTTACTATTGTAACACACAGATAATTCATTCCTGTCCATTTTCATACATAGAAACTTTTGGGGTCTGTGGCAGCTTCTTCTTCATCGAAAGGCTTCATATCGACCACTGTTAAACACCTCTTTGTGATTTATATGTGCTTTGAGCCTAAGTGCGATTGTACGTTGTGCGAGTTATGCGCTACAAGTAGGCAAGCACATCTGATTTCTTCGTCGCTTTTTATTTACTAGGGTAGCTTCCCTAGGCCCCTACCTCAGTCGCCTCTTACAACATGCCTTGTAGGTTGCAGTATTACTATTTTTGCTCCTTTGTGGCCCCACAAGATACGTGTGTCGGTGGCAGCAAAATGTATTTTTTTTTCCGATCCTGAAGCACTTGAGCTATTCAGCTCTTCGGCTCGGTGCCATGGACATCGTAACCCTTCGGTTCGGTGCCACGAACACCGTAAATCTGGGGAATCTGTGGCTTTTTCTGCCATCCCTCGGAATTGAACCCGCACACACAGAGGATAGTCACCCGTAGTCCAACGCGCTACGAACACGCTGGGCAGACGGGCATGTATTTAATTAAAAGAGGGTTCACATAACGCAAAGTTTGAGAACCGCTGGAATATCACCAACCCTATCACACTTCCTCTACGTTCTTCCGCGTGTTAAAATAACACTAGAGAGACTAATGTTGTGATTTTAAAAATATCGTATGCTCAGGTGATACTAGTGTGAAACAGGATATATTCCTTCTGACCTGGTACTTCCTTCATTTGTCGTTCGTTCTTTCTCACACGCGGTAAACTTCTGTTTTTAAGTCTGTTATTTATTTTCTATGTCTGTCATGTTTTCTTTGTTATATTATTTATTTTCTATGTCTGTCATGTTTTCTTTGTTATATTATTTATTTTCTATGTCTGTCATGTTTTCTTTGTTATATTATTTATTTTCTATGTCTGTCATGTTTTCTTTGTTATATTATTTATTTTCTATGTCTGTCATGTTTTCTTTGTTATATTATTTATTTTCTATGTCTGTCATGTTTTCTTTGTTATATTATTTATTTTCTATGTCTGTCATGTTTTCTTTGTTATATTATTTATTTTCTATGTCTGTCATGTTTTCTTTGTTATATTATTTATTATTTTCCATGTCACTTTCTGTAAGTCATTTATTTCTATGTTGTTTCTCCACATTCTCTTACACATTTTTTCTGTCATTCATTCACTCTCTCTCTTTCCCTCAATCCTTCGTTGTTTTTCTCTCTCTCTCTCTCTGTGTGTCATGTATTCACTCTCTTATCTTCTCTGCCATTCATTCTCTCTCTCTTTCTCTCTGCAACTCACTTTCTTTGTCTGTAACTAGCTCATTCTCTATCTGCAACTCATTCTCTCTCTCTGCCACTCATTTATTCTCGTTCTGCAAATAGCTCTCTCTCTCTCTCTCTCTCTCTCGCCATTCAACCCCACCTTCCAACATCAATTACTCCTCTATTTACCCCCTTCCCACCAATGATGTTGGTGTGGGTGTAACAACTGACACAGGAGACCACACAAATAACAACATGACCTACATACACAAACACACACACATCATCTTATACCCAGACATTTCCCTAATTTCTTGACCCTACATATTCATTTACAGATGTCTCAACCGAAGCTCAGATAGTACCTGTCTGCGATCAGTCTACGTTTGGATTAAGTTGCTATCTGGCTACTCGCTGGTCTGCCCAGCGTGTTCGTAGCGCGTTGGACTACCGATGTCTATCCCTCTGTGTGCGGGTTCGATTCCGCGGGATGGCAGAAAAAGCCACAGATTCCCCAGATTTACGGTGTTCGTGGCACCGAACCGAAGGGTTACGATGTCCATGACACCGAGCCGAAGAGCTGAAAAGCTCAAGTGCTTCTGGATCGGAAAAAAAAAAAAATCTGGCTACTCGCTTAGCGACTTCGATACTATTGTAAGGGTACAGGTGTGAGAGAGCTACCCAGTGAGCAATCGCCGCACCTGCCTCCGAATTTTCTTTCTGATTGCAACCGAGGCACAACACGATGATTTTCACAGGGAGAGTGGCATGGGGGAAGGAGGGGGTGGTCTATGTGGCAAAGAAGTTAAGACGTCTGCCTTGCGTTCTCATGGTTGTCAGCTCGAATCCCAGTCACATCGTTCAGTTAACATGTGCATTTATTTCCGGGGAGAAACTTAAAAGTGTTGCTGGAACTACGGAGCTCGTGCTTTGCACAACACTCTCTGCAGGTAGCTTTCCGATAGAGACGGAGTCATATGCGGAAATCCTATGCTCGCCTTTAGACTGGTATACGCTCGTGTGTTGCCTGGACTCGCAAGGGGAGCAAAGAATAGCAACACTGCGACCCACAGGGCATGTCGTAAGAGGCGAATGATGTAAGGATCGAGGGAAGCTACCATATTAAATAAAAAGTGTCGCAGAAATCGGACGATTTAGTCTACTTGTAGGCGCATAACTGGCACAACATATACTCGCTCTTAGGCTCAGATCACATACAAATCACAAAGAGTGGTTAAACATGTGGTCGATATGGAGCGTTCGAAGAAGAAGAAGAAGAAGAAAACGTTTATGGAGCTTGTGCATTGTCGGTGAGATCTTAATGTGCAAGAAAAAGATTAGAATCCACATGATTATTCCACGAAGTGCAATGTTCATGGCTATATCAATCAATCAATAAAGAGAAATGTTGAAAAATAGCTTTAAAGCTGACAGATAAGAGAGAAAAGCTGATAAGGAATAGAGAAAGTCTGAAAGATAAAAGAAAAAGGCTGATAAATAATGGAGAAAGGCTAACAGATAAAAGAAAAAGGCTGATAAATAATGGAGAAAGGCTGACAGATAAAGAAAAGGCTGATAAATAATGGAGAAAGGCTGACAGATAAAAGAAAAAGGCTGATAAATAATGGAGAGAGGCTGACAGATAAAAGAGAACGACTGATAAGGAATAGAGAAAGGCTGACAGATACAATAGAAAGACTGATGAAGTACAGGGAAAAGCTGACAGATAAAAGAGAAGGCTGATAAGTAGCAGGGAAAAGTTGACAGATAAAGAATACGGCTGAGAAAAAACAGGGAAAGGCTGATAAAGTAACAGGGAAAAGCTGACCGAAAGAAGAAATGGAAGAGACAGACAGACAACAATGTACATACCTAAGACAGCATCGTCTAGCTCGTGCTTGGAGAAGATCAGGCTATTGTCAGATATAGCACAGGTATGAAACTGGCACTGCCACATGACCTCCCTCTGTCCTGACCTCGTTTTCTTGTGGTAGCACTTGATAAGTATGTCACCACGTAGGGGAATACCAGGAGAGATGGAGATGCAGACCTTCTGCATGTTGTCTGTTACGTTACTGTGGTAAGAAATGGGAGAGTTTACGGTACTTTTTGTAAGATACGGTAATATTTGTAAGACAAGGGTACTTTTGTAAGGAAATTTAGGGTACTTTTGTGTGCACTATTTGTAAGTTAGAGTACTTTTGTATGCAACTATGTGTGAGTTGGTGTACTTTTGTGTGCACTATTTGTAAGTTATGGTACTTTTGTGAGCACTATTTGTAAGTTAGGGTACTTTTGTGAGCATTATTTGTAAGTTAGGGTACTTTTGTGAGCACTATTTGTAAGTTAGGGTACTTTTGTGTGCACTATTTGTAAGTTAGGGTACTTTTGTGTGCACTTATGTGTAAGTTGGGGTACTTTTGTGTGGAACTATGTCGAAACAGGTCAAAATAAAGTACTTTAGTTAATATGTTCTGTGACGTTTAAGAAGTGAATATCTTCACTTCAGCTGTATCCTTTGCTTGATAAAGTCCTTTTGGTCGAGACGTTGCAGTGTATCGTTATTGCTTTTGTACAACCACAGTACTTTGTTTTTACGTGTTTCGCCATTACTGCATAGTTTTACTGCATTCTTCCCTTATATCCATAATACTATGTGCACTTATGTGTAAGTTATGGTAATTTTGTGAGGAAAATTATGGTACTTTTGTCTGCAACTATATGTAAGTTATTAACTTATGGATGCGAGAGTTGGAAAGCAACAAAAGCTCTAGAAAGAAAATTAGATAACTTTGAGAATAAATGTCTTAGAAGAATATTGAACCTCAAATGGTCAGATTTCAGACCCAATACACAAATAAGACAAGAGACCAAGCAAGAAAATGTATCAAATTTTATAAGAAAGCGCCGCTGGAACTACATCCGCCACACACTTAGAATGGATGAGAGAAGACTCCTTACCAATCCCTCAATGGACACAGAGGAAAAAAAACGAGGAAGACCAAGGAGACTGCTAGAACCATCACCAGAGAAAGGCTCAACGATGGGCCTAGTAAACATTAAAGACCTAAAACAGATAGCAACGAACCATCGAGACATGGTAACTATGACCTCTGCCCTATGCGCCGCCCACAGGCCCAAGAGGAAAGACTAACTAATATGTAAGTTATGGTACTTTTGTCTGCAACTATATGTAAGTTAGGGCACTTTTGTGAAAAAATATATGTAAGTTATGGTACTGTTTTTTTTTGAAAAACTATATGTAAGTTATGGCACTTTTGTCTGCAACTATATGTAAGTTATGGTACTTTTGTCTGCAACTATATGTAAGTTATGGCACTTTTGTCTGCAACTATATGTAAGTTATGGCACTTTTGTCTGCAACTATATGTAAGTTATGGTACTTTTGTGAAGTATTATATGCAAGTTAAGAGGAAGTCTGGATAAAGCGTAGAAAGGAGATATTCCCTTCTTATTATCTATTATGTAGAATACAAAATAACAATATTATTCGATAATATTTCATGTCACATAAAGAAGGGGAAACAACCAAGTTACTTACTAAACTCCAGATGTGAAGATCGGTTGCATCCCCTGGTAAACTTTTATAAATGGACGACAACCACCGCTTTCAAAGTTGGGTCTCCTGGATCAAGATGTGGTGGAAGTACAGTGAGTTGCTGTTGATTTTAATGGCACCGGACAGTAGTCAAGGAAATAGCGAACATATCTGAAATTTAAATAAGGCAATATATGTACATGGTTCCATTATATATATCATTTCATCGTCATTAAATAGTTTGTCTTGAGCAGAACTTTGCCACATTAACTCATTGTGGAACAAGCGTCACACTACCTGGCTTTGGTTGGACGCCTTTTTTTACCAGGAGTCACAGTAGAGGGAGTTTTTATATCTAAAATCAAATGGCTTGTTTAAACATGTCTTATGCCCTGGTCCACTAAGGGTTAACAATCCTTCGGAATTTCTCTCTAGTAGGACTCTTCTGTAACACTTATATTCAAAAGCACTTATATGATAAGTTTCCACTGCTTTATTAAATGTCCATGCTTCACACCCATACGTTGCCACTGGGAATATGCATGCTCTTAGTATTCTGATCTTTGTTTTCATATAAGTTCCATTCAATACTGTTTTTAGTAGTAACATTTTTGTAAAGCCATGTTTGTTCTTTTTAAATTTCCTTCATCCCATTTCCATCTGTTGTTAGCATTCAGTACAAACAATTCAGAATAGTATTCGTAATTTTGTTATGAATTGTCAAAGAAACAGCAGCTTTTAAAATTCTAAACAAAACACGGAATTGCAAGTTATACTGTTTGCAAGTTATGAACTAAATTCAGAATTTTCAATTCCAATGGCAGAAAAGACAGTCACCAACATCAGCATAAGAACGAAAGTTGGGACAGAACCTTGCTTGAATTACATAGATAAACAAAGAATGAAGTGGTCTGGAATAATAATGAGAATTCATCCCCACTTCACAGTATACAGAGTCTTCTACAACAGAACATCAGGAAAGAAGGCGAGAGGAAGACCACGAAAAGATGGTTAGATGACATAGCAGAATCCTGTCAAAGAGCAAAAATAACAATCACACAAGCCACCAGAACAGAGCAAGACAAAACAGAAACCACGACACTGGGCAACAATCCGGTAGCAGTGTGACGACAAAAGAAGTAGAAGAATTCCAATCTTGTATCAATCCTAACATATGCCAGTGAGAGTTGTATCAATCCTAACATATGCCAGTGAGAGTTGTATCAATCCTAACATATGCCAGTGAGAGTTGTATCAATCCTAACATATGCCAGTGAGAGTTGTATCAATCCTAACATATGCCAGTGAGAGTTGTATCAATCCTAACATATGCCAGTGAGAGTTGTATCAATCCTAACATATGCCAGTGAGAGTTGTATCAATCCTAACATATGCCAGTGAGAGTTGTATCAATCCTAACATATGCCACTGAGAGTTGGAAAATGACTAAAGATATACGAGAAAGCAAATTGAATGCATTTGAAAATAGATATCTGCGTAAAATAATGAACATAAAATGGGGGGACGAATTCAGAAGTGATGTCGCCTGAGTGGTTACCGGGCCCAAATTTGGGGTGTAAAGAATAGAACCACTGTTACATGCCATGGATGTCGTAAGAGGCGACTGAGGAGGTTTGGCTGAAATCGGATACATGTGTCCTAAACGTGTAGAAGTCTATGCGTTTAGGGCCCAAACCAATGTGCAACGTATACACGTTCTTGGCAAAGCTCAAACATATCACAAAAAGTGATTTAAATTGGTGGTAAAGAACGAACGCAAAGAAGAAGAAGAAGAAGAGAAGTGATGTATCAGAGAAATGTCTGGGCAACCCCTAGTACTGTTATAAGAAGTAAAAGATGGAGATATGTTGAGCATATTCCGAGACAAAATCAAAGAATTCCAAAGCAGGCATTGAAGTGTGAGGCAAAAGGTTTAACACAGAGACGAACTTTGCTGAGAGAGGCAAGAAATATCAGACTCAATTCATTGGCACAACTAGCCTGTGCTACTTTTAAAAGGCGGACATGACGGCAGAGCACCTACTGCAAGACTGCCAACTGGTAGTAGGCCTGAGAAACGAAACCTGGCCCGAAAATAACGAGTTTAATGAGAAGCTGTACGGAGGAACAGCAGAATTCATGAGAAAATCTGGTACATCAGTCTAAGCGGGGATCAAGAGAGAGACTCACTCAATTCCATGGAAGAGATTGAGCGAATTTCCCAGGACATAGCGGTATGTATAAATTACTTGCAGAGTGTATGTAATGTATAACTGTACAAGATGAATATATATTTTTATATCTTCATACACCGCATTAAAATTGTGGCACTACGGGCAGTAACGATAGTTTCTTTTTAAACAAAGCGCATGTGTAGGCTCCAGATCGCCCGAGTGGTTACTGAGGCACAAATTTGGGATGTAAAAAATAGAACCACTGTTATCTGCCCCGCATGTCGTAAGAGGCGACTAAGGAGGTTTGGCTGAAATTGGATGCATGTGTCCTAAACGTGTAGAAGTCTATGCGTTTAGGAGCCTACCAAACCAATGTGCAACGTATACAAGTTCTTGGCAAGATCAAACATATCACAAAGAGTGATTGAAGGTTGGTCGTCAAGAACGAATGCAAAGAAGAAGAAGAAGGCTCCAGATGCTTCTTTTTTCGAGCTGGCGCTGAAAGGCAAAACAGGGATAGAGAATAGATAGATGGATGGATGAATGGATAGATGGATGGATGAATGGATAGATGGATGGATGAATGGATAGATGGATGGATGGATAGATAGACTGAGAACATTTGGGTCTTCAGTTCTTTACAGTTATATATTTACCTTCGCTGTGATGGTAATGGCAGACCACCCAACTTGTCGTCATAGAAAAGCTTCATGGCAAACCGATCTAAAGCTTGATCAGCGCTGCGAAGATATAAGCACAGGTAAGCTATAGGTAATAATGCAGGTAACAATCATCATCATCATCATGTTGCATGTCATATGTAGAGAGTCGATCTCATCACATCCCGCTTAAAGAACTCAAGGTCTTTAGCAATTTCTCCTGTATTCTACAGTGCGATGCTTAATGTTTCTTTCTGCTTCTTCTTCTTCGAATGCTCCATATCGACCACTTGTTAACCACTCTGTGTGATTTGTATGTGATTTGAGCCTAAGAGCGATTGTACGTTGTGCAAGTTATGCGCCTACAAGTAGGCCAGCACATCCGATTTCTGCGGTGCTTTTTATTTACTAGGGTAGCTTCCCTAGGTCTAACAGCAGTCGCCTCTTACGACATGCCTTGTAGGTCGCAGTGGTACTATTTTGCTTCCTTGTGGGCCCGGCACTACACGGGCGCAATGTTTCTTTAATGTCATGTTGTCACCTGGTCGTCCCTTCATCTTCCAGAAACCATATCATATATTACTCTCTCTCTCTCTCTCTCCAAACCATTGTGACGTTTCCTCTTAGTCTTAACCTTTCAACTCTTAACGGAGCACAAGTCTTCAAAAAATTGTGATCCAGCTCTTTCTCCCTCCGGCCATCCCTTCCAATTCTTTCCATGTTTTGCCTATCCTTTTAATATCAGCCTTCAGCTTTCTTCTCCGTGTATGTCTAGGCCTTCCCTTACTCCTCTTTCCCTGCGGGTTCCAAAACAGTGCATGTCTTGCAACGCTTAAACGCTTATGCATTGCGCTAATCCGTCCCACAACGTCTTCAATCTTGATTGTAATTTTTGTTTCCTCAGTGGACATAGTCTATGGAGAAGATGGATTCAGGATGGGTTGATGGTTTTAACATGGCGGCTGCAGAGGCGGAGCATCTGGTCTATGAGAGAGATAAGTTCAGAAGAACTGGTGGCGTGGCAAAATTCTGCTCAATACAAGCTAATTTATGATGACACATGATGACACATGATGATACAAAAACCCGTTTTAGAAATCTCTTCGTATCCTAGCACTGTGAGGCAAAGTAGAAATAAAGAAAAGAATGAAAGCCTTTTCCAGCCCAAAGTAAAAAAAGTAAAGGAACCCTTTCATACCTCGTGGTATATAGGCCAATACAGTGTTAGGCCTGTATTTTCATTGACCATCGGCACACGATGGGTGATGTGGTCAGCATCGCGCCTGCCGCCTTTACTTTCCCAGAGCATGTCTGGTACCCAATTGAGGCTGGGTCGACCTGAGAGCCGTCGCGGTCGGAAAAATTCCACGCGCATTGCGGAGCTGAACCCAGACCACCAGCCTTGAGAAGCGAGTTCACTAACAACTACGCTACAGCGGCTCTCTTTCCAGCCTAAAGATGTCTATATTCTTCTCCATATGTAGCGAAGTAAGAACATCTACAGAACTGAGGGGGTCAGACCGGATCAGATCAGATATGGAGAAAATCGTTTTGGTGGCAAATTCCATGTAACAGTGAGGAAAACAAATGAGGTTTTAAATCAGGCCTGCATACAAAGAAACCTTATCAAAAGAATAAGAAACAGGTAATCAAGGTTCTTCGGGCACATAATGCGTAGAGATGGTTTAGAACATTTGGTGACAACAGGTAAAATTCAAGGAAGGAGAGATCATGGAAGACAGAGGAAGAAGATGTTGGATGGCCTGACATCGTGGTTTGGCAAAATGTTGACATCAGAACTGATTACCTGTACCAAGGAGAGATAGTTGTGGAAAGACATGATCGCATACGCCGCCAGGCATGGCGACTGATTGATTGGTTGAATGATATAAACAAAGACGTTTAATATCTCTTACCTTGCACAAATGTTGCTGTAATGCATATAAGCTGCAATGACGCTGGCGATGCGGCTGCGTCCACCTTTACAGTGAAGAACCACCACGTTTCTGATATCAGCATTCAACCACGAATCAATGGCTTTACAGAGGGAGCAAAGACGTTCTAGCGGAGGTGCCAAATGGTCTGGCCATCCATAATCTTTGACCTACAAGAAGAGATACATGTTGTAATTTCTGTGATACCTTCTTCTGCAATCAACTTCTGCTACGTGACTATTCCGATATATGCATGTGTCCTAAACGTGTAGAAGTCTATACGTTTAGGGGCCTATGAAACCAATGTGCAACGTATACACGTTCTTGGCAAAGATCAAACATCACAAAGCGTGATTAAAATTGGTCGTAAAGAACGAACGCAAAGAAGAAGACTATTCCGATATGTGTCATAAACAGAGTGATGAGCTTGAGGTCTTCACCGGTTCCCCCATAATTCGTTCTGAAGGGTTGCTTCTTTTGGCTAGATTTACATTCTCACGCTGCTCAGGCTGGGGCAATCTTGCATAATATGCTATGGAGACTGCTTTGGTGCTTCACAGGTGCAGGCAGCTGAGTACTTGAGACCCATTCTATGGGGGTGTTCTCTGAGACCGTAGTGTTCCGTTCTGTGATACCGATATAAGGAAAGACTGCAGTAAAACTATGTAGCAATGGCGAAAGACGTAAATACACAGTACTGTAGTTTTATAATAATAATTCCTCTCGTATCGTTATACGTTACATAGAACCTGCAAGCAATTTCTCCATACCGTTCTATCCCGGCCAACTAGCCCAATCTCCTCCATGGAACCGAGACCGATATTTATTGCCTCTCTCAGCAAAATTCGTTTCAGGGTCTCCTTAGGTCGTCCTCTCTTTCTTGAACCCTTTGCATCCCACTTCAATGCCTGCTTTAATATTCCTTGATCATTTCTTCTCAAAGTGTGTCCAACATATCTCCATCTTCTCTTTCTTATAACAGTTGTTACTAGTGGTTGACCAGACATTTCTCTGATTTCATCACTTCTTCTGAATTCTACTGTAGTTTTACAAAGTACAAACGAAGTACTGTGATTGTTTCTGTATTTTGTAAAACTGCAGTACTATGTTTTTACATGTTTCGTTCTGTGAAACCAGAATTTCAGATCTCGAGAGGATTTTCTTTTACTTCTTCTGCGTTATCACTAGATTGGACTCCTGATTTTCTAATAAAAAACGTTGTCTTAAAGAAGATCCTGGAGTCGCATAACACAATAGAAGCTGCACTGTATATCTTCTTCTTCTCTGTTTTTTTTTCTCCTCCTTTTTCTTCCTTTCTTCCTTTCTTCTTCCTCATTATCCACTTCTTCTTCTTTCGATTATTACCCTAAGAGGTCTAAAAGTGAAGGATTGACTTCATTGCACCGGGTTTTTCCATATGGTCCCGTCCTTGTCGACAGAAATGGCACGCAATCAGTCGAGATTATTGCACAAATCATGAACTCCGTAGCCCCAGCAAATCGTATTATTACTGACTTCTTCATCTTCTGCGTTGGCCCGCAATGAATTCAGGCGTAGTCAGAACGCTTGGGATTTCGCCTCAGACTGATTTTTGCGTGAAGACCTGCTTTCCTTATTAGCAGTGTCCTCCGAAATACAAGCATTCCCTCTCCGACTTCAGAGGTATTACTTACTTATTCCTCTCCGCTCCTGCCGCTGTAGCGTAGTTGTTAGTGAACTCGCTTCGCAAGGCTGGTGGTCGGGGGTTCAGCTCCGCAATGCGCGTGGAATTTTTCCCGACCGCGACGGTCCTCAGGTCGACACAGCCTCAACTGGTACCAGATATGCCTGGGAAAGCAAACGGCCAGCGGATGCTGACCACATCACCCATTGCGTGCCGAATCAATCAAAAATCATGGCCTAAACTGTATTGGACCTATATACCATGAGGTCTGAAAGGTTCCTTACTTCATCTTACTCCCTCCTCGTGGAGCATAGGGCCTCAACAGTTGTTCGCCACTTTTCTCAGTCTCTGGCTGTTTTCACTATGGTCTCCCAGGATAGACGAGCACTCTTCAGTTCCTCAAGAAGTCTTCATCACCTCCAGGTCTTACTAAAAGTATTATTACTCATTATTTATTAACCATCCTATTCTTCTTCTTCTTCGCTTTGTGCCGCCGCTGCTTATAGCTGGACTGTTATATATCTGCATCTTTCAGTCCAACATCCGTTTTAAAAATAACCTTTTTGGAACCGGGTGGGGGTATCTGTGGCTAAGTGGTTAAACCCTTTGCCTGGTGAGTCGGAGGTCGTGGGTTCGAATCCGGCCCGCGTCGTTCTGTTCACGAGTGCCATTTTTTCCAGAGACCCTAGGATTGTTGCTGGTGCTACGGAGTTCGTGCTTTGTGCAATGCTCTCGGCAGGTGACGTGCCATTTCTGTGGAGAGGGACTGAGCCATATGGGGTAAAACTCGGTGCAATGAAGTCAATCCTTCGGCTTAAAAACCCTTTGGAACCGGGTCTTCTTTTTTCTTCGATCCTTACTAGCTTAGCTAGACTGCACCCGTGGACAGTGGTCAATCATGTAACAGTATAATTGAGTGATAGTCAGCAAAGTACATGCACACATGGACAGTGGTCAATTCTGTAACAATGTAGTGAGTTACAGTCAGCAAAGTACATGCACCAGTGGACAGTGGTCAATTCTGTAACAGTGTAGTTAGAGTCACAGCAGAAAGTACATGCACCAGTGGACAGTGGTCAATTCTGTAACAGTGTAATAGGATAGATAGAGGTACAGACACATACCCAAGTCCGATATTTTACCTGAGAATTATCGAATATATTTACCTGAAAGATTGATATATATATTTACCTGAGGATTATGAGATTTATTTACCTGAATTATCTTGCTTACCTGAGGTTGAAGTTTACAGTCTTGTCGTTTTCGACAAATTCAAAATCTGAACACATTGAGAATACAATATCACTAATACTAATACGATGATAACAAATAAATTATTGATATAAATATTAAAGATAAAAATATGATGGCATACTATAGAAGATACATTATGACTGACCTGAACAGGCCTGCAGTATATCAGTATGATCAAGTTGTCGAAATGCTGTCCCTTAAATGTTTTTCTTTAAAATAACCATGCTATTTTGCTACTTATCTGCTCCAAAGTCCAGCCTGATGCGCCCTTTCTATCATACAGGCAAGGTCTGGCTAGAATTAATTGGAGACATGACTGTTTTAAATTCAGAAGAAAAACTGGGTGCGCTAAAACCCACTTAAAATCTGAGCGCACTAAACAAACCCATAAAAATCTGAGCGCACTAAAAATCCACTTAAAATCTTAGCTCAAAAACCCACTTTAAAATCTGATATAAAAAGTAATTAAATATAATATTAAAAGATATAAATATTAATAACGTAAAGGGAATAAATAGTATAACTATGAAACCAATTTGATAAATATAAATAATAAAATTGGATTTCTATAAATTAAGAAGATGAAACATGATTACCATAATATAATAGGATCAAATATAATTGCTATAAATAAATGATGACGCATCTACACAACAATTGATTACGAAGTATGCAGCAATTGATGACCCATCTATACACCAATTGATGACGTAACTATGCCGCAAATTATGAGGCATATCAGGAAGCATCGGGTGTTAGTCTCTATTTTTTCTGACCAACGACACCGTTCTGACCGTATTTAGTTACTAATGTTTCTCGTGTACCCAACTGAGACAGGACCAACGTGAGAGCTGCTCATCATCAAGGTGAGTATCCTTTATAGGACGTTGCTCTCTTTTGCAGCACATCTGAAATTCACTCTGTCTCTTGCCAGTTCACCCACTTCGTCGATGGTCATGTTCATGGTTTC
Source organism: Arion vulgaris (assembly GCA_020796225.1). Lineage (NCBI taxonomy): Eukaryota > Metazoa > Mollusca > Gastropoda > Stylommatophora > Arionidae > Arion > Arion vulgaris. The sequence continues at coordinate 7,063,934 of CM036774.1, forward strand.
TTTAATATCGTGTAGCCTTCTTCTTCTTGGTCTGCCTCTGCGTCCCGGGACACTGCCCTCTAGAATACAGAGCTGCTACGTTTGTAAAAAAAAATCCTGCTCCAACTCGAAAATCTGATGCTGAGATTCCTGAGCCTACTAAGCAAGGATTATCGATATAAAGGAAGACTGCAGTAAAACTATGTAGCAATGGCGAAACATGTAATAACAAAGTACTGTCTTTCTTTCTTTCTTTCTTTTGTCCTTCTCTGCTTTTTGCCGCTAGGCGTAGCAGGTTTAACTGATGATCGGTTTCCGAGATAATGCACGCTCGGTCGCTTGATATATTGTGGTATTGTGGAGTTTTAAAATGTCTGTAACTCCATCAACCCATCTTTTTCTTGTCTGCCCTTTCCTCTTGATGATTCCATTTTCAGGTTGTACGCTCTTGCAACTGGTGTATTCGGGTTCATTCTGACCAAGTGGCCAAACCATTTGAGTCTCTGTTTTTCAATAAATCTAATAGCAGGTGTTGTTCCGACTGTTCTTCTAATTTTCTCATTTCTTATATGGTCTCTTCTTGTTTTATTTACTGCTTTCCTCAGGCATCTCATAAAGTACTGTAGTTTTACAAAATACAAAATTTTAGGGTCGTTAGGAGTTTATTGTCTGATTCTATATGTTGTCTGCCCTGTAAGAAGTAAATTTCTTCACTTCTGTTGTATCCTTTGCTTGATAAAGACCTTTTGGTCGATACGTTGCTGTGTGTTATTATTGTTTTTGTATTTTGTAATGTAGAAGAATGGAAACTTATCGCATACCAAAACAAATGTTGTTCTGTGAACTATCGGAGTGGAAGAGGCACCAGGGCAGACCACTGCTCCGATATAAAGATGTCTGCAAAGCCTCAATGAAAAACTTTCTATAGGTCCCAGCACATGGGAAGGACTAGCTGATGACAGAGTTGTGTGGAAAGCCAAATTACGAAGGGCGCAGAGTCTTTGAGAAGAGACTTATGTATGAGCTGAACGACAAGAGAAAAGAGAAAACTCAGAAGTTGTCACAGTAAAACACTTGACTGTCTGACCGTCTGTAAAGACGAAAAAGTCCCTATGTTTTGTAAAAGTACAGTGCTTTGTTTTTACATGTTTCCCATTGCTAAGCAAATACACTACCACTGCGCTTACAGGCTCTCATTGAAATGAAAATCTGGCATATCCTTTACATGACGTAGCCATTAACAACAGTAAATGAGTCATTGATTTTCTAGGCACCACTTTTACGTTCAGTAGTTTGCCATACTGAAATATGAAAGAGAAAATTGAAATATTTTAGACATATAAAAAGAAACGAATGGCTGGAGAATACCATCATGGATGGAGGCATACCGGCAAAGATAATAAGAGGAAGACCCCGGAGAAGATGGATTCAGAATGTAACATGGTCTGAACATGACGGCTGCAGAGGCAGGATATCTGGCCTATGAGAAATTTCGGAGGACTGTTGGGGTGGCAAAGTTCTGCTCCGTACAAGCTATTTGATGATGATGAGTTTGCCATTGCTTTCTGAACGGTATAGTCTATTTCTACCTTTCATAAAAAACCCAAGGAAACGAATTTGCTCCTAAACTGCCTGCCGCGGTGCTTGAACCAAGTACGCTTGGATTGTGGTCGAGCCCCGTACCGCTTAAGCTACAGACGCCCACCGGCTCTTCATTAACAAACAGAAAATACAAGTTACCAAATAGTTGTCTCCATGGTTAGTTTTCAAAGTCTGGACAACATCTTTCAGATTGAAGGAGTAGCTCGTCTCATGACCCTCAGAGGGAAAGGTCATAGCTGAAAAATGTAACAACATACATCATTAGGCAACATTATGCAACATTATGCAACATTGCTAGATATAACATTAGGCAATATTAGGCAACATTACTAAATACATCATTGGGCAACATTAGACAACATTAATAAATACAACATTAGGCAACATTAGACAACATTAGGCAACATTACTAAATACATCATTGGGCAACATTAGACAACATTAATAAATACAACATTAGGCAACATTAGACAACATTAGGCAATATTAGGCGACATTACTAAATACAACATTGGGCAACATTAGACAACATTAGGCAACATCACTAAATACAGCATTATGCAACATTACACAACATTACTAAATATAACATTGGGCAACATTAGGCAATATTACTAAATATAACATTAGGCAATATTAGGCAACATTACTAAATACATCAATTGGGCAACATTAGACAACATTATGCAACATTACTAAATACAGCATTAGGCAACATTACACAACATTACTAAATACAACATTGGGCAGCATTACTAAATATAACATTAGGCAATATTAGGACATTACTAAATACGCATTGGGCAACATTAGGAAACATTACTAATATAACATTAGGCAATATTATGCAACATTCTAAATACAGCATTGGGCAAATTAGGACAACATTATAAATACACATTGGCAACATTAGACAACATTAATAAATATACATTAGGCAAATTATGCAACATTACTAAATACAACATTAGACAACATTACTAAATAATGGACAACAAAATTAGGTGTATCAATAGCAAAGTGGTCAAGACGTTTGCCTGTCTTTCTAAAGGCTGTGGATTCGAATCCGGATAGAGACACATGCGCAATTGTTTCATGAGATCCTGGAGATACGGAGTTTGTGCTTTGATCAACACTTTCGGCCGATGGCGTGCCATATGTGCCGACAGGACGGAGCCATATGGGGGTGGGGAGGGTGGGATGGGGGTCAGGTGGTGGGGGCCCAGTGCAATAAGTCAATCCTTCACCGTCAGACCCGTTAGCCTGAAATATGTGCACGTCAATGCGAATTTAGGCACTTTGTAAAAACTTGTTTAGCCTGATGTCCATACTATGTAACAACAAGTTTTAGCCTTAGTCATATTTTGCAATATTATGTAGCCATGTCATACTATGCAACAACAAGTTTAGTATATATTTTGCAATTATGTCAGCTATGTCCATACTATGCAACAACAAGTTTTAGCCTTAGTCATATTTTGCAATATTATGTCTTAGCCTGATGTCTATGAGTCACTTATAAGCCCCTTAATCTGATGTATGTATTAGGCTTGACAGGTGCGACTGTGAGCAGTAATAGATATTGAGAGTATTATGTGTCCAGGTATGCCAAACAGACAGTCATACCTATAAAATGTCGGCAACAGGTGTACTTTAATAAGTATAAACCAGGCCCACGCAGGTGAATGTGATATATTGTGTGATAAGTTATATTTTTAAAATTAGATATTATCAGTGGCGGCTCGTGATCATTTTTGTTGGTGGGGCCAGACATAAATTTTCGGAAAAATCATGATTTCAGTTAGGTTATATTTTAATGTATAAAATAATAAATACACGTTACACCTTATTTTGGTGGGCCCGGCCCCACTGGCCCTTATTGACGAGCCGCTACTGGATATCATACTAATCATCATCATGTGTTAACTCTTTCACTGTCATATTTGTTGTATACATCTGGGCACTTTATTTTGCAATGCATCTAAGTGGAATTGAGAAATCTTCTTCTTCTTCTTTGCGTTCGTTCTTTACAACCAATTTTAATCATCTTTGTGATATGTTTGATCTTTGCCAAGAACTTGTATACGTTGCACATTGGTTTGTAGGCCCCTAAACGCATAGACTTCTACACGTTTAGGACACATGCATCCGATTTCAGTCAAATCTCCTTAGTCGCCTCTTACGACATGCGTGGCAGGTAACAGTGGTTCTATTCTTTACACCCCAAATTTGGGCCCCGGTAACCACTCGGGCGGAATTGAGAAACAAAGAATGAAGTAAGTGGTTTGACCACTTAATAAGAATGCATCCAAACTTCACAGTATACAGTCTTCTACAATATAACATCAGGAAAGAAGGAGAGAGGAAGCCCACAAAAAAGATGGTTAGAGAGCATAGCAGAGTCTTCCACAGTAAACAGAGTCTTCTACAACAGAAATTCAGGGAAAAAGGCGAGAGGAAGCCTACAAAAAGATGGTTAGAGAGCATAGCATAGTTCTCCACAGTAAACAAAGTCGTCTGCAACAGAAATTCAGGGAAAAAGGCGAGAGGAAGTCCACAAAAAAGATGGTTAGAGAGCATAGCAGAGTCCTCCACAGTATACAAAGTCTTCTACAACATAATATCAGGAAAAAAGGAGAGAGGAAGCCTACAAAAAGATGGTTAGAGAGCAAAGCAGAGTCCTGTCAAAGATCACCCAAGCCACCAGAACAGCGCAATACAAAAACAGAAAAACACGACACTGGACAACAGCCCGGTAGCAGTGTAACGACAAAAGAAGAAGAAGAGGCCAGTATAATGATTTTACGTCATCTTAAACGGAACTGAAAAAATGAAAATCGTGGCATATCCTAAAGAACGAGCCATCAACCACAGTAAACAAGTCGTTGATTTTCTAGGCACCGCTTATACGTTCAGTAGTTTACCATTGCTTTCTGAACTGTGAGGTCTATTTTTACATTGTGTAAAAATCACAAGGAAACGAATTTGCTTCCAAACTTGTCCACTGTGGGATTTGAACCAGGTACGTTTGGGTTTGTGAAACCCAAAGGAACTGCTAGCCTATATATCGGTTCAGAAGGGTGAAAGGGTTAAAGGAAACACTCAACAAAGTCTGTCAGCCGGCAACAGCGATGATTAATCTTCATAAATGTTTGATTTGATTACTGGCTAATCAGATCGGAATTTGACATTATTCCGTGCCATGAAGTCAGGGGTTTATAATATTTTCTTTCCTCACTGATCATGTAGTTTGATGTTCAGATTGCTACCAATATATGTAGATGAGAGAGAGATAGAAAAATAGGAGAAGACATTAAAGAGTGATGGAAGTAAGAGACGAGAGAATGATTATGAGAACTGTAGAGAGATGGAACGAGTGTTAGTAAGATGAAGAAATATAAGAGAGAGGAGAGAAGAGAGAGTAGAGTGAGAAAGAGAAATGAAGTAGAGAGAGAGAGAGATAGAGAGAGTGAGAGAGAGAGAGAGTGGGGAGAGTGAGAGAGAGAGAGTGAGAGAGAGATGTGAGAGAGAGAGAGAGTGGAGAGATGAGAGAGGTGAGAGAGAGAGAGAGAGGGAGTGAGAGAGAGAGTGAGAGAGAGAGAGAGAGAGAGAGGGGGAGAGAGAGAGAGTGAGAGAGAGAGAGAGAAAGAGAGAGAGTGAGAGAGAGAGTGAGAGAGAGAGAGAGTGAGAGAGAGAGAGAGAGAGAGAGAGAGTGAGAGAGAGAGAATGAGAAGTGAGTGAGAGAGAGGCAGAATAGAGAGAGAGAAGATGAAAAAAGACAGTATACGACTAAAGGCGAAGGATTGACTACATTGGACCGGGTTTCCGAAATGTGAGCGTCTGTAGCTCAAGCGATAGTGAGCTCGATCACAAACCCAAGCGTACCTGGTTCAAACCCCACAGTGGGAAAGTTTGGAAGCAAATTCGTTTCCGTGGGATTTTTACCAGGGGTAAAAATAGAAATCAATGGCAAACTACTGAACGTATAAGTGGTGCCTATAAAATCAACGACTCGTTTACTGTGGTTGATGGCTACGTCCTTTAAGATATGCCACGAATTACATTTTCATTTTCCATATGGGAAATGAAACGTCACCTGTCGAGAGTGTTGAGCAAAGCACGAACTCCGTTGCTATAGTAACAATATTAGAGGCCTCCTGCCTAGAGTAGTTGATAGTAGCTCGGCCTGCTAGCTGTGAGACGCCTCATAGCTCGGGTTCGAACCTACTGTCCGGCATTTGTTCGAGTCCCCTGGTCTTACTCAGGACGATAACGTGAGTACATCTGAAGTCGGAGAAAATCTGCCTGTATGCGAGGGAATACTAATTACGAGTACATTGAGCACACGGCTGCCAGTGTAAAGTAATTTACAATGTTCACGCTGCTGCCATTGTAAGAAATTGGAAAAACGGATTTTCACGAAAAATCAGTTTCAGAGATGAAACTTCGTCTGAGTTGAAAGTGGACGAAAGAAAAGAAAAAAAGAAAAAAGAGGCCTCCTGAAAAAATTGCACATGTAACTCGGACCGGATTCGAATCTACAACTTTCAGAACACCTAGCAAACGTCTTAACCCCTTCCGGATAGAGATCCCCAAACCAGTTTGTAACAAAATTGAATACGATATGGAGAGAGAGAAAGATAAAGAATTGAGAGAGAGAAAACATTTTATGCCCACTAAGAAATGAACCGGACCACTGGCGTGTAACAGGAAGAGACCGGTTGAGAAATGAAGACATCAGGAAAAAGTGGGTACAACATCAGTACTAGACTTCATCAAGAAACAACAAATTAAATGGTTCGGCCACGTAAGCAGATTACCATCAGACAGTGCACCCCAAAGAGCAATGCTGCTCTGATACAATGGGTACAAAGCAAAAGGCCGGCCACGCAAAGATGGACCTCAGAGATAACAGAGGCGACGAAAGAGACTCTCTACGAAGCGCATACTAGGGCCAGTTTTAGAAATCTCTTCCTGACCTGACGCTGTGAGGAATACATGATTCGAGAAAGAAAGAAAGAAAGACCACTGGCGTGAGAAGCGAGCTCACTGACAACTACGCTAATGCGGCTCTCACACGTGCTTCGCACATAAATGAAATATCCAACCTATAACTACCATGACAGCGCATATGATTGATTGATTGATTGATGGATTGATTGATTGATTGATAGGACCATTATCATTGCCCTACGGTGAGTAACCATGTGTGCTCCGATCTCTTTCTTACACAAGAAGATCTCAGCGGCAGTGCACGAAATCGGTAGCAACGGCGAGAGTCCCCAATGTAATTATGAACATCTTCTTCTTCTTCACCTTTCAACTCCCATCGGAGCACAGAGTCTTCACCAAACTTTTTCCATCTCTTCCTCTCTCTTGCCATCCTTCCAATTCTTTCCATGTTTTACCTATCCTTTTAATATCATCCTCCAGCTCTCTTCTCCAGGTCTGTCTACGTCTTCCCCTGCTCCTCTTTCCCTGCGGGTTCCAAAACAGTGCCTGTCTTGCAATACTTCCGGTTGGTTTTCTCAATGTATGTCCTATCCATCTCCAGCGTCTCTTCCTGAGCTCGTTCTCCACTGGTATCTGCTTTTTCTCCTGAGTTCCCCGTTCGTAATCTTATCATACCATAATTATGAATATAAATAATAATAATAATTCCTCTCGTACCGTTATACGTTACATAGGGCCTGCAAGTCATTTATCCATACCGCTCTATCCTGGCAACTCGCTCAATCTCCTCCATGGAACTGAGACCGATATTTCCTGCCTCTCTCAGCAAAGTTCGTTTCAGGGTCTCCTTAGGTCGACCAATTATGAATATACTGAAGATATTTTGTAGACATTTTATTTTAAATCTTTTTTAATGAATTGTGCCCGGGCAGCGGTTTTCCAGCCTGTTCTTCTCGATTTTGAATTGTCAATGGTTCTTGTACGTGCTCAAATTGAACACGGAACCTACGTTTTATCGTCCGTCTCCGATCGGACTAGGAACTCGATCTGACCTACACTGATAGATCAGGGTTCTCCGGAAAAATATCCAGATGGCTCCACGAAGGAGCGAACCTGACACCTTTGACACGAGAGACGAGTACCTAACTTCTACGCCACAGAGACCCTGTATCTTTCCTGGTGATCCCCACTGTCTTCCTCAGTCATTTCCTTACACACTCTGTCTATGGTGTGTTGCTGTCAGGGACCAAGTTCGGCAACATATGTTCACAAACTATAACACAGTCACATAGAACCAATACTGACATACGGATGCGAGTCATGGACAATAAACAAACAGATCCTAAAATCTCTAAGGGCCTCAGAGATATGGTTTTACAGAAGAATGATGTGAATCCCATAGACTGCTAAAATGACTAATATTGAGGTGTTGAATGAGGTCAAGACAGATGCCCGAGTGGTGACCGGGGCCCCAATTTGGGGTGTAAAGAATAGAACCACTGTTTCCTGCCACGCCTGTCGTCTAAAGAGGCGTCTAAAGGGTTTGGCTGAAATCAGATGTCCGTGTTCTAAACGTGTAGAAGCCTATGCGTTTAGAGGCCTACCAAACCAATGTGCAACGTATACACGTTTTTGGCACAGATCAAACATATCACAAAGAGTGATTGAAATTTGTCGTAAAGAACGAACGCGAAGAAGAAGAAGAAGAAGGTCAAGACACAGAGAAAGCTTATCATGAATATAAGAAAGATGCTGTCATTATTTTTCGGAAATGTGATGAGAAGGGGAGGTTTAGAACACATTGGTCCGAAATGATCCTAGAGAGAATAGGCACCGCTCGTATCAAGGTCGTGATATTCACCGATGCTCTATAGGTCATCACGACACTCAAAAGTGTTTGCAAAACAGAGCTGAATGAGCTCAAAATGGCCCTCGATGAACTAACGCGCTCACTCAAACGCACCGTCATTCGGTGGATACCATCACACTGTAACGTAAGGGGTAACGAAGCAGCCGAAAAATTAGCCAAAGAAGGCGGGCGACTACCTCAGACTGATCTCGAGATCAGTTATGAGGAAGCCAAAACAACCATCGACTCGCACTATAGAAACAAATGGACAAAAGACCATCCTCAGTATACCAACAGCGATGGATACTATGGTCTCTCTCGTAGTGAACAAGTTGCCATACTTCGCCTCCGTACCGGACACAACAAGCTCAGAGCCCACATGTTCTACAAATTTAAGATTGGCACAACTATCCTGTGCCCCTGCAAAAAGGCGGACATGACGGCAGAACACGTTCTGTAAGACCGTCAACGGTTAGCAGGTATAAGAAAAAAACATGGCCCCAAAACACAGAGCTTCGCAAGAAGCTGTACGGAGGAACAGAGTCCCTTAAAACCACGGTCAAATTAATGATAAAAGTTGGTCCATCAGTCTAGGCCGGGAACGCAAGAGAGAGAGAGAGAGAGAGAGAGAGAGAGAACACATTGTAACTACTGGTAAACTCGAGGGGAGACGAGACAGAGGAAGACAGAGAGACAATTTTGGACAGCCTGACTTCATGGCACGGAAGAACATCAACATCTGAGATTATAGCAAACACCAGAGACAGAGATTTGTAGAGATCCATGACCGCCTACGCTAACCGGGACGGCACCTGATGATGATGATAATATATTCCCACATATAAATCAAATATACATCCCATAATTAGACTGGTAGAACATATGGTACTTACATATAATCCTTTCTGTGATGTACACAAGATCTAACGTCCTGCTCCCATCTGTAGGCGATTGTTCTTGGCTTCTGTGGAATTACGGGAATAAATTATTTACAGAAATCAGGCTATGATGTACTCGTTGCAAATTATCAAATACATCAATCTATGATGTACTAGTTGCGAATGATCAAATACATCAATCTATGATGTACTCGTTGCAAATTATCAAATACATCAATCTATGATGTACTAGTTGCGAATGATCAAATACATCAATCTATGATGTACTAGTTGAATTATCAAAACATCAATCTATGATGTACTCGTTGTGAATCATCAAATACATCAATCTATGATGTACTAGTTGCAAATCATCAAATACATCAATCTATGATGTACTCGTTGCGAATCATCAAATACATCAATCTATGATGTACTAGTTGCAAATCATCAAATACATCAATCTATGATGTACTAGTTGCAAATCATCAAAATAAAGGGATGACTGATTTTAAATGTTTAAACTACTACAAAACCGTGCTTGAATTACATAGATAAACAAAGAATGAAGTGGTTTGGCCACTTAATAAGAATGCATCCAAACTCCACAGTATACAGAGTCTTCTACAACAGAACACCGGGAAAGAAGGCAAGAGGAAGACCACGGAAAAGATGGTTAGATGGCGTAGCAGAATCCTGTGAAAGAGCAAAGATAACAATCACACAAGCCACCAGAACAGCGCAAGACAAAAACAGAAAACCACGACACTGGGCAACAACCCGGTAGTAATGTGACGACACAAGAATAAGAAGAAACTACTAGAGGAGGGTTCACTGTGGCGTAGAGATTAAGCCCTCGCCTCTCGCTCCAAAAGTACAGGGTTCGCTGACTCGTGACGCCTTCGGAATATTATTTAAGAGATTCCTAATCGCAGTGTAGGTGAGCTCCAGTTTCTAGTCCTATAAGAGAAATACGTTAAAACGTCGGTCTCGTGTTCCTGTTGAGCACCTAAAAGAACCCTTGGCAGTTCAAAATCGAGAAGAGCAGGCTGGAAAGCCGCCTTCGGGGAATGTTGATTTTGAGGTAGTGAGCTGTGTATCTTTGGAAGAAGAACAGAGCACCTGATGATTATTTTATGAGTGACATAAATTTCCAGGTGAAGAATGTAATTTTGCAGGTGAAGAATGTAATTTTGCAGGTGAAGAATGTAATTTTGCAGGTGAAGAATGTAATTTTCCAGGTGAAGAATGTAATTTTCCAGGTGAAGAATGTAATTTTGCAGGTGAAAAATGTAGTTTTCCAGATGAAGAATGTAATTTTGCAGGTGAAGAATGTAATTGTGCAGGTGAAGAATGTAATTTTCCAGGTGATAAATGTAATTTTCCAAGTGAATAATGTAATTTTGCAGCTGAAAAATATTATTTTCCAGGTGAAGAATGTAATCTTGCAGGTGAAGAATGTAATTTTTCAGTAACTCCAGCCAAGTAATTGATTTAGTTATTGTTATGATTTCCATAGTCAGATTACATGTATTTTTGGGGATTAAGCTCTGAAATGATATATCAGCTCAGCTCATAATCTTTCTAATAAAATGAGTTGATAATGGAAGAGAACCACACCCAGATCTACACAAAAGCCTTTATCATGGTCGCACCCAGATCTACATTAAGCCCTTATCAGGGCCGCATCCAGATCTACACAAAGCCCTTATCAGGGCCGCATCCGATCTCACTAAGCCCTTATCAGAGCCGCACCTAGATCTACACTAAAGCCCTTATCAGGCCGCACCCATATCTACACTAAAGCCCTTATCAGGGCCGTATCCAGATCTACACAAAAGCCTTTATCAGGGCCGCATCCAGATCTACACTAAATCCCTTATCAGGGCCGCAGCCAGATCTACACAAAAGTCCTTATCAGGGCCGCATCCAGATCTACACAAAAGCCCTTATCAGGGCCGCATCCAGATCTACACAAAGGCCCTTATCAGGGCCGCACCCAGATCTACACAAATGCCTTTATCAGGGCCGCACCCAGATCTACACAAAAGCCCTTATCAGGGTCGCACCCAGAGTCTACACAAAGCCCTTATCAGGGCCACACTCAGATCAACACAAAAGCCCTTATCAGGGCCGCATCCAGACACAAATCAAGACCAAATGTCCTTATCATGACTAATCGCCCGCGTGCCCAGCGTGTTCGTAGCGCGTTGGACTGCGGGTGACTAGCTCTCTGTGTGTGCGGGTTCAATTCTGCGGGCTGGCAGAAAAGCCACAGGTTCTCCAGATTCACGGTGTTCGTGGCACCGAACCGAAGGGTTACGATGTCCATGGCACCGAGCCGAAGAGCTGAAAGCTCAAGTGCTTCTGGATCGGAAAAAGAAAAATCATGGCTAATCAGACACGCACAAGAAAAAAGGCCAATACGCTCTGATATTACCAAAAAAGACATGTGTCTTAGGTTGAAAGGGGCGTGCCTCGGCTATATAGAGGCTTAATCCCCTATCAAACAAACAAACAAAGAAACAAACAATAGAACTTACTTGTTTAGTATGTCTCTCATTGTTGTTGACATAGTGTTTTGAGTCTGGGGAGAAGCACCAATCTGCAGAAGAAAATGTGCATGATAAATTAACCCATTCAGTCCTAACTCCGGACGCATTTTTTGTGTGTGTGCACAACCACATCCAACTCTAAATACTGGGCCTGATAACTGACAGGAAAATCCTTGACCTAGTTTAAATTGGGGGCTGGAATATATATATATATGTTTGATAGAACACTGCAATTTTTTTGCAATTTTACTAATTTCTGTGAGTCTATGTTTATTTATTGGTGAAAAATATTCATAATATTGATATTCCTTATTGTTAAACTTAACTTGTTGGATAATATAACCAAGAACAGACACATTGAACACATTATAAGAAACAAAAGAACAACTTACAAACAATACAGATACCACTACATAACAGTGGGCAGAAGGACAAGAGCTCAAGTGGCAAGCATGATGATGCCAGGATGATCCTTCTTCCTCCAAGGCCAGATAAAAGGAACACATTTTACGAAACAAAAGAACAACTTAGACAGACATACAGATACCACTACATAACAGTGGGGTAGAAGGACAAGTCATGCAATCATAATATGATATGATCCTTTTCTAAACTAAGTGGCCAGATAGAATGAACACATTATAGAAACAAAAGAACAACTTAGACAGACATACAGATACCACTACATAACAGTGGGTAGAAGGACAAGAGCTCAAGTGGCAATCACTAGATGATGCCAGGATGATCCTTCTTCCTCCAAGGCCAGATAAAAGGAACACATTTTACGAAACAAAAGAACAACTTAGACAGACATACAGATACCACTACATAACAGTGGGCAGAAGGACAAGAGCTTAAGTGGCAAGACTAGATCATCGTTTCCCACAGTGGGCGGTACCGACCCCAGTGGGCGTTGAGCGTTCTAGGGGGCGTTGAAGCGTTCTAGGGAGGCGATAGTGGATTCAGAAGCATTTGGAGAGTGTTCAGGCGATTAAGGGTCGGTGGCTCCTTAAATGAGAAATTAATAATAAATATTTTTAAATAAATTATTTTCGTGATTTTGCGATTGAATAATCATTTAAAATTTGAATTCAGCATTTTAATTCATCTTATGCCCGTCTTACACATGTCAGTTTTCATCAATTTTCTATTTCATGCATATAATCATTTGAAAATTGACCATGTATGACAGAATATATATTAATTTTCTATGTCAAAGAAAATAGAGCATGTATATGTGGAAGGGGACGTTGGCAAACTTTTATAATGTGGAGGGGGCGTTACAAAGTTTATGTTGTGCAAAGTTGGAGGTGGGTCGAAAAAGTTTGGGAATCTATGCACTAGATGATGCCAGGAAGATCTTTCTTCCTCCAAGGCCAGATAAATGGAACACATTTTACGAAACAAAAGAACAAATTAAACAGACATACAGATACCACTACATAGCAGTGGGCCGGAGGACAAGAGCTCAAGTGCCGCTGGATCATTGAAGAAAAATATGCTTCCCATAATCTTGAATATGCTCCATATCCCTTACTCATATCTAACTCTCGGTTAGATCCTCAGTATGTTCTCTGGCTAGTATGGCTCTATCTATGGCATTCTTCATTGTATACTGAATTAGGAGGAGGTCTCTGGGGCTAAGGTAGTAGGTTATGTGCATTTGTCTTGCGTCCCAAACGTTCTGGGTTCGAATCTGGACCACGCCGTTCTGTTCACAAGTAAATGTTTTCTAGAAATCCCTAGAATTGTTGCCGGAACTACGGAGATCGTGCTTTGTGCAATACTCTCGGCAGGGTTGTGACATTTCTGAGGAGAGGGACCAAGCCATATAGAATAAAATTCGGTGCATTGTAGTCAGTGCCGGATTAGGCTAGCGCAGGGCCGTAGCAAATTTTAGCGCGGGGCCCTAGGTTTTGTATGATAATAAAATAAAACACAACTTTTACAAACAAACTTGTCTCGATTTAATGTGAGCAAATCTAGAGATAGCACTAGACAAATCAATTTCTCTAAGTAAATTACATTCAATGTTCATTAAGTGAGGTTATTTAGACGATCTTGTCCCATCATGTTTCTTAACTCACTTTTTATGCCTTTAATGTTGAAAAGAACGTTCTCTAAATTGGGAGAACTTTCTGTACATTCGATTTCAGTTTGTCTTGTGAAAAATGTGGCTAAATCGTGAAGAGTTGTTGATCTTAATGGTAATATTGGTAATGATGATGTTTCTATAGCACTGCCTTCATCTATTACACAGTGGGACACGTCTTCTGTATTTTCTGCTTCGATTTCGTTGGATTCAGCACCATCACACACGACATTTAAAAATTCAGACAGCGTGCGTGTTTTTGATATAACATCTGGTTATTTATTTCCATTTTCATCTGTCACATAGGCGCGGGCCCCCTAGAAGCGCGGGGCCCGTAGCATTTGCTACTTCTGCTACTAGGCTAATCCGGCGCTGATTGTAGTCGATCCTTCGGTTTTAGACCATTGGTAATCCTTTTTAGACAGTGCACTAGCGTTGTGTCACATTTAAATATACGGCGAGCATGTATAGCGTACAGGAAGGGTGAACGAGTTAATACTAGATAATCAAATAACAGATACAAATAGATATGAGTAACTTACAGATCTAGTGGAAGAGTGGTTTGTTGTCAGTACATCATTGCTCTGTAACAACAGAAACATATACAAGTTAACAATTTGTTAGTACATCATTACTTTGTAACAACAAAGATCATCATCATCAAGTAGCCTGTGCCCCAGAACTTGGCTCCCATGACAGCTGTCCTGAAAAACTCTCTGTTATATGCAAGTTGACAGGCGTCAGCAGAAGTCATTCTCAGATCGTCAATGACATCTTTCACCCATCGTCTTCTAGGTCTTCCTCTCATTCTTCTTCCAGGTATCATTCCATCCAAAATTATCTTCTCTAGGCACTCACGTCGTTTGATGTCTACGAAATATTTAATTTTGTTTGGATTGTATACTCTTTAATAGTCAACTCTCTTTAATATCAAGCTGTTGCAGAACAGAAGCATTTGTTCTTTTCTCTGTCCATGATATTCTCTCTCTTTTGCGTTCCTGGCCTTAACTGATGGACCAACTTTTATCATAAATTTTACCGTGGTTTTAGGGACTCTGTTTCTCCATGATATTCTAAGTACTTCTTCTGTAGCATTTGTTCTTACTCTGTCCATGATATTCTAAGTACTCTCTCAGCATTTGCATTCAAAGACATTAATGATCTTCTCCGCCGCTTTGTCAATGATTCATGTATAGACAAACAACACAAATAGACAAGTTAAACGTCCGAGTGGTTACCGAGGCCTAAATTTGGGTGTAAAGAATAGAACAAATGTTACCTGCCACGCATGTCGTAAGAGGCGACTAAGGAGATTTGCTTAAAATCCGATGCACATGTCTTAAACGCGTAGAAGTCTATGCGTTTAGGGCCTACCAAACCAATGTGCAAAGTATACACGTTCTTGGCAAAGATCAAACATATCACAAAGAGTGATTAAAATTGGTTGTAAAGAACGAACACAAAGAAGAAGAAGAAGAAAAGTTAAAAAAAACACATTACCAATTCACTGTGAGAAATAACAATGGGCATGGTAGAATGCTGATACAGAATGCTAAGAGATTGGTTTTTCTATAGATGGATAGATACTTTTGGAATGTAATGTCAATTGTTGGTTACAAGAAATATATATCTGAAGATCTTCGAGATAATAATAAGCAGTGGCGGCTCGTCATTAAGGGCCAAAGGGGCCGGGCCCGACAAAATAATATGTAACGTGTATTTATTATTTAATAAATTAAAATATAGCCTAACTCAAAGCCATGATTTTCCGAAAATGTGTGTCTGGCCCCACCAACAAAAACGATCACGAGCCGCCACTGATAATAGGTAAGAGAACTGCTAACAGTTTTGTAACGGATTCATTGTGTGTCTAAGTGTGAAGACATGCGAGGTATGCAGGGTCTGCCACACGTGGGTTCGATGTGTGTGTATGTGTGTAGACATGAGAGATATGCAGGGTCTGCCACATATGGATTCGTTGTGTGTGTATGTGTGTAGACATGCGAGATATGCAGGGTCTGCCACATATGGATTCGTTGTGTGTGTATGTGTGTAGACATGCGAGATATGCAGGGTCTGCCACATATGGATTCGTTGTGTGTGTATGTGTGTAGACATGCGAGATATGCAGGGTCTGCCACATATGGATTCGTTGTGTGTGTATGTGTGTAGACATGCGAGATATGCAGGGTCTGCCACATATGGATTCGTTGTGTGTGTATGTGTGTAGACATGCGAGATATGCAGGGTCTGCCACATATGGATGATTCGTTGTGTGTGTATGTGTGTAGACATGCGAGATATGCAGGGTCTGCCACATATGGATTCGTTGTGTGTGTATGTGTGTAGACATGCGAGATATGCAGGGTCTGCCACATATGGGTTCGTTGTGTGTGTATGTGTGTAGACATGGAGAAATGCAGGGTCTGCCACATATGGATTCGTTGTGTGTGTATGTGTGTAGACATGCGAGATATGCAGGGTCTGCCACATATGGATTCGTTGTGTGTGTATGTGTGTAGACATGCGAGATATGCAGGGTCTGCCACATATGGATTCGTCGTATGTGAGGCCGAAAGAGAGATATAGAGTCAAGCATACATGGATTTGTCTTGTGTGTGTAGCCGAAAGAGATATGTAGGGTCTGCTGTGTAGCTAAAAAAGTTATGTAGTGTCTGCAGTGTAGGTAGAGCGAGTTATGTAGCGGTAGCTGTTATGTAGTCGAGCGAGTTATGTAGCGTATGTTATGTAGTCGAGCGAGTTATGTAGCGTATGTTATGTAGCCGAGCGAGTTATGTAACGTATGTTATGTAGTCGAGCGAGTTATGTAGCGTATGTTATGTAGTCGAGCGAGTTATGTAGAGTATGTTATGTAGTCAGGCGAGTTATGTTGGATAGTCTAAGTAAGTGTCTGTTCCGCCTGATGACACCGGCAGAGAACTGTTTGACTTATTCCTAGTCTAAGTAAGTGTCTGTTCCGCCTGTTAACACTGGCAGAGAACTGTTTGACTTATTGCTAGTCTATGTAAGTGTCTGTTCCGCCTGTTGACACCGGCAGAGAACTGTTTGACTTATTCCTAGTCTACGTAAGTGTTTGTTCCACCTGCTGACACTGGCAATACTCTAAAAAAAACAACAACATATACACTGAAGATTTCAACAAAGAAGATAAAGGGTATTCTCTATCTCGGTTGCGCGCCCACCTGCCCAGCGTGTTCGTAGCGCGTTGGACGACGGGTAACAAGCCCTCTGTGTGTGCGGGTTCAATTTCGCTGGAAAAAAGCCACAGATTCTCCAGATTTACGGTGTTCGAGGCACCGAATCGAAGGGTTACGATGTCCATGGCACCGAGCCAAAGAACTGAAAGCTCAAGTGCTTCTGGACATTAAAAAAATATTTAAAAAATCTCGGTTCCGCAATTTATGCATACCGATTTTTTTTTTTCGGAAGCTCCTAATACTTGTACACTTTCTATTCATTGACTCCGTTGCTTCACCTGGGGTTCTTACAAAACAAACTTCTTATTCTCAGCACACGATATGTGCGGCAAGACAGGAAAACCATGAGAGAAACCCCAGTAGATACATCAATCAACACAGAATGGGCGTTTTTTTTTATTGATTGATTGATTGATTGATTGATAGGACTATCATCATTGCACTTAGGTAAGTAACCATGTGTGCTCCGATCTCTTTCTTACACAGGAAGATCTCAGCTGCAGTGAACAAACTCCGTAGCACCGGCGAGGGTCCACGATGTAATTTTGAAGATGGTGAAGATATTTATGTAGTAATTTTAGTTTTAATCTTTTCTAATGAATCTTTGCCCGGGCAGAAATCTTCCAACAGTCTCTTCTCGATTAGGAACTGCCAATGGTTCTTTTACGTGCTCAACTTGAACACGAGACCTATGTTTGATCGTCCGTCTCCGATAGGACTAGGAATTCGAGCTAACCTACACTGAGATCTGGAATCTCTGGGAAAATATCCAGATGGCTCCACGAGGGAGCGAACCTGGTACCTTTTGCACGAGAGACGAGCACCTAAACTCTACGCCACAGAGACCCCTAACATACTAAAATGCATGCTTGGGTGGAGATTAGAGAAGTTATGGACATGTCCGATGAAGATGATCCTCTAGTGAATAATAAACTTACAGAACGCACCAGTTTGAGAATCATTGTTGCTAAGGACTAGTTTATTCATTTCTCTTGCTTCTGATAGCACTGTTACAGAACGCACTAGTTTGAGAATCATTGTTGCTAAGGACTAGTTTATTCATTTCTCTTGCTTCTGATAGCACAGTTACATAACGCACTAGTTTGAGAATCATTGTTGCTAAGGACTAGTTTATTCATTCCCATTGCTTCTGGTAGCACTGTTACAGAACGCACCCGTTTGAGAACTATTATTGCTAAGGACGAGTTTATTCATTCACCTTGCTTCTGGTAGCACTGTTACAGAACGCACCCGTTTGAGAACTATTATTGCTAAGGACGAGTTTATTCATTCACCTTGCTTCTGGTAGCACTGTTACAGAACGCACCCGTTTGAGAACTATTATTGCTAAGGACGAGTTTATTCATTCACCTTGCTTCTGGTAGCACTGTTACAGAACGCACCCGTTTGAGAACTATTATTGCTAAGGACGAGTTTATTCATTCTCTTGCTTCTGATAGCATGTTAAAAGCATTAAATTATGCTAAGAAATTTTTTTCATGTCACTCTACATTTTGAGATAATTGTCCTGCTATACAATTTATGGTGGCGTCTGTGGCCTAGGGTTAGTGACTTGTCTATTAACCCCGACGTTCTGAGTTCGAATCACGCTGCGGACAGTTTGCTGGCAAATTGTTTCCGTTGATTTTAACAAAGGACGATGGCGCCATCCGTTCGAAAGCAATGGCAAACTACTGAACTATATCCTGAAAATCAACGACTTGTTTACTGTGGTTGATGGCTACGTCCTTTGGGATATGCACGATTTTCATACAATTTATGAACCGACAAGGGAGGTCCCAACAGTTAAAGTTTTTATGCTTTAGATCGGCGTTTCCCAAAGTGGAATTTACCGCCCTCAGTGGGCGCTGAAGCATTCTAGGGGGACGATAGTGGGTTTAGAAGAATCTGGGGGTGTTCAGGCGATTAAGGCTTGGTGGCTCCTTAAAGAAGAATGTAAAAATAAATATTTTAAAATAAATTATTTCGAATATTGCGATTGAATAATTATTTAAAATTTGAATTATGCATTTTATTTCATCTTATGCCCGTCTTACACGATCCATTTTTTCAGCAATTTTCTGTTTCATGTATATAATCATTTGAAAATTGACCATGTATGACAGAAATATATATCAATTTTTTAGGTCAAAGTGAAAATAGAGCATGTATATTTATGTGAGCGTCTGTAGCTCAAGCGGTAGTGAGCTGATCAAAATCAAGCGTACCTTGTTCAAACCCCACGGCGGGCAAGTTTGGAAGCAAATTCGTTTCCGTGATTTTACAAAAAGGTAAAATAGACATCACCGTTCAGAAAGCAATGGCAAACTACTGAACGTATGAAGTGGTGCTAGAAAAATCAACGACAGTTTACTGTGGTTGATGGCTACGTCCTTTAGGATATGTCACGATTTTCATTTTTCCATATTTATGTGGGGGCGTTGGCAAACTGTTATAATGGGGAGGGCGTTACAAAGTTTATGTCGTGCAAAGTGGGCCGTGGGTCGATACAGTTTGAATCTATGCCTAGATGTTATTATAATCATTTGAATAATGTGTTTGTAAGCAATGCGACACTAGAACCCAGAAACAGGGAGACCGGATGATATATTAAATAACAGACGGACACAGATATAAAAGCAGATGAAATAGGTCGTCACTCATATAAAGTGTACAGATGGTAGTATAGAATATGTACTTCTATGTTATGTGGAAAAGTGTGCAGAAGTTGAATGCGTGGAAAAGTGTACAGAAGTTGAATGTGTAGAAAAGTGGACAGAAGTTGAATGCGTGGGAAAGTGGACAGATATTGATTGCGTGGAAAAGTGAGACAGAAGTTGAATGCGTGGAAAAGTGGACAGAAGTTGAATGTGTAGAAAAGTGTACAGAAGTTGAATGTGTGGAAAAGTGGACAGAAGTTGAATGCGGGGGAAAGTGGACAGAAGTTGAATGCGTGGAAAAGTGAGCAGAAGTTGAATGCGTGGAAAAGTGGACAGAAGTTGAATACGTGGAAAAGTGGACAGAAGTTGAATACGTGGAAAAGTGGGACAGAAGTTGAATGTGTAGAAAAGTGGGCAGATATTGATTGCGTGGAAAAGTGAGACAGAAGTTGAATGCGTGGAAAAGTGGACAGAAGTTGAATGTGTAGAAAAGTGTACAGAAGTTGAATGTGTGGAAAAGTGGACAGAAGTTGAATGCGGGGGAAAGTGGACAGAAGTTGAATGTGTGGAAAAGTGGACAGAAGTTGAATACGTGGAAAAGTGGACAGAAGTTGAATGCGTGGAAAAGTGAGCAGAAGTTGAATGCGTGGAAAAGTGAGCAGAAGTTGAATACGTGGAAAAGTGGACAGATGTTGAATGTGTAGAAAAGTGGACAGAAGTTGAATACGTGGAAAAGTGGACAGAAGTTGAATGTGTGGAAAAGTGGACAGAAGTTGAATGTGTGGAAAAGTGGACAGAAGTTGAATGCGTGGAAAAGTGTACAGATGGAACATTCTGCACTACTGACCACGTACCGTGAAAATTCCGGGGTCCGAAGCCAGCTTGGGTTCAAAATTATCGGTGTGCGCACGGTACGCGGAATAACTACCGGAGTCCCAGATTCCTTACTTGCGATCTAATTTATAAGTAGCTATGAAGTCGGAGTAAAGCTTGTCTAAATGGCGAGGGACACTAGTGATAGGGAAATCAAGTATCCACGCAAATATCAGTCAGATATTACTGGTTTCATATTATATGACAGGGGATAGGATTGCATCAACAGCATTGATTAAATCAAATTTTTTTCAGGTCTGTAATATACAGTCATCAACACTCTCTCTTTTTATTTCTCTCTCTCTCCGTCTCTCTCATGCCTTTTTAAACCAGGATTGGGGCATAGGCCCTCAACCAATTCATACCAAGTCTTCCTATCTCTAGCTATCTCCTGCAGTTCCCTCCAGCTCTTATTTATATTGTTGATCTCCGCCTCCAAATTCCGTCTCCGTGTATTTATCGGCCTCCCCTTCTTTCGCTATCCCTTCGGGTTCCAGGAAAGGGACCTTCTTGTTATATTCCCTTGGGTTTCAAAGTATGCCTTATCCAGAGCTAGCGTATTTTTAACCTCTTGGTTCACTGGAATCTGTCTTGTTCTCTCCATAAGTTCCTCATTTGTAACCCTATCATACCATCTCAGTCCCTTAATTTTGTGCAGACACCAGTTGATGAATGTTGACAATTTATGCGTTATTATTTTAGTCGTTCTTAACTATGTCTAATATACCCCTTCTCCAACCTGGCTAGAAAATATCGAGCTAAATGAGAAGCTGTACGGAGGGACGGAGTCCCTAAAAACAACAGCAGAATTTATGAGGAAA
Source organism: Arion vulgaris (assembly GCA_020796225.1). NCBI lineage: Eukaryota > Metazoa > Mollusca > Gastropoda > Stylommatophora > Arionidae > Arion > Arion vulgaris. Next base: position 7,085,414 of record CM036774.1, read on the forward strand.
ATTGGTACATCAGTCTAACCGGGGATAGCGATATATATATATATATATTGCCCCTTCTCCAAAGGAGTTTATAATTAGGGCGTTTCCCATTTGTTATATCATATATAGAAGTTGATCAAAAATAGTAGTGGGAAACTATCACTAATGTTAGAGACCAAATGGAAAGATGGATGGAATACTTCAAGGAACTCCTGAACAACCATCACCTACAAACCCTCCAGATATCCAACCAGCAGAAATTGACTTGGACATCAACTGTGAGAAACCATCCAAGGAGGAGATTAGTAAAGCCATTAAACTTTTAAAAGATGGGAAAGCGGCCGGTTCAGATGGTATTCCAGCGGAGGCGGTTAAAGCCAACATAAACACATCCACAGAAATACTGTATAAATTATTTAGCAGAATCTGGGAAACCAAAGAAATACCAGCAAACTGGAGAGAAGGATACCTGGTGAAGCTACCAAAGAAAGGGGACCTTCAGAAGTGTGAAAACTATAGGGGAATAATGCTGTTATCATAACCTGGGAAAATACTAAGCAGAATCATCCTGGAGAGACTGAGAGATGCCATCGATATAAAGCTAAGAGATGAACAGGCAGGCTTCCGACCAAATAGATCCTGTGCTGATCAGACAGCCACATTACGTATAATAATAGAGAAAAGTATTGAATGGAAATCCCCACTTTATATCGGATTTGTGGATTATGAGAAGGTTTTTGACAGTATTGATATGGAAACCCTTTGGAAATTAATGAGGTATTATGGAATCCCACAGAAAATTATTAACCTAATAAAAGCAACATATACAGATATGAAATTTAGAGTTCTTCATGAAGGTAAACTAACAGATACTTTTGGAATAGAAACAGGAGTGCGTCAGGGATGTCTTCTATCAACTTTGTTGTTCTTACTGACAATAGACTGGATTATGAAGACCACAGTAACTAACACCAGAAATGGAATCCAATGGACTCTGATAGAGCAACTAGATGATCTGGACTTCGCTGATGATATAGCCCTTCTCTCACATACACGAAATCAGATGCAGGATAAGCTAAACACATTGAATCAAAGGTCCCAGCAACTAGGGCTGAACATTCATAAGGGAAAAACAAAGATATTGAGAATTAACCAAGCAAACGACAACTCGATCTCCCTGTGGGAAATCCCACTTCAAGAGGTAGAATCATACACATATTTGGGCAGCAACGTAGACAAGAGGGTGGAACAGATAGAGATGTTAAAATAAGAATACAGAAGGCAAGAGGAGCTTTTATTGCACTGGGAAACATTTGGAAGTCCAAAGAAATCAAATCTAGAACAAAAATTCGGATATTTAACTCTAATGTTAAAGCAGTTCTACTGTATGGGTCAGAAACATGGAGAACAACTAAAACAATAGCGCATAAATTGCAAACATTCATCAACTGGTGTCTGCGCAGAATAGAGGAATAAGATGGTATGATAGGGTCACAAATGAGGAACTTATGGAGAGAACAAGACAGACTCCAGTGAACGAACAGGTTAAAAAGACGCTGGCGCTGGATAGGACACACTTTGCGAAAACCGGAGAGGAATATAACAAGAAGGGTCCTTGCCTGGAACCCGCAGGGACAGCGAAAGAAGGGAGGCCGAGAAATACATGGAGACGAGATTTGGAGACAGAGATCAACAATATAAAGAAGAGTTGGAAGGAGCTGCAGGAGATAGCTAGAGATAGGAAGACTTGACATGAGTTGGTTGAGGGCCTATGCCACAACCCGGGGTAAAGGCAAAGAGAAGAGAGATAGATGTAGAAGTTGAGGTTATATATGGCGCCTATAAAACACAGGCATGTTAGCACAGGTAAAACTTCAAAGGGAATGTCTATTTCCTGTTGCAACACCTTTACCGGAATCAATGGAGCATTGCACACGTATTAAATTTGAAAAGAAAATGAAGTCTTTAGAAACATAGCTTGACATGCAAAAACATTGAAGCACTGGTTTAAAAAGGAGAAAAAATATGAACATCATACAAGACATTGAATATAGACGAGAAATTGGTTCATTAACACAACGTAATAAATACGTCCATGTCAATGGCACTAAAATAAACCAAGTGAAGGAATTCAAATACTTAGGAACAGTGGCGGATCGTGATCATTTTTGTTGGTGGGGCCAGACATTTTTCCGGATAAATCATGGTTTTTGGTTGCTATATTTTAATTTATAAAATATTAAATACACGTTATACATTATTTTGGTGGGGCCCGGCCCCACTGGCCCGTAATGACGAGCCGTCACTGCTTAGGAAGCATATTCACAGAAGATGGAAAACTAGATGAGAGATAGAGGCTAGAGTGCAAAAAGCAAATGCTGTAATCTATCAGCTAGCCCCATTGTTAAGGCAACCACAAATTTCACTGACAGCTAAGCAACAGATGATCAACAGCATTTTCATATCTACGTTGTGTTACAAGGGCAGAACATGGGTAATGAGCAAAGCGCAGTCGCAATAAATAACTACATGTGAAATGCTCAGCTCAGAGAGAGAGCTCAGGAAGAGACGCTGGCGATGGATAGGACATACATTGAGAAGACCGACCGGAAGCATCACAAGACAGGCATTGTTTTGGAACCCGCAGGGAAAGAGGAGTAGGGAAGGCCTAGGCAGACCTGGAGAAGAGAGCTGGAGGCGGATATAAAGAGGATAGGCAAAACATGGAAAGAATTGGAAGGGATGGCAAGAGAGAGGAAGAGATGGAAGAAGTTTGTTGAAGACCTGTGCTCCGATGGGAGTTGAAAGGTGATGATGATGATGAAATGCTTAACTACATTTGGTGACAACAGGTAAAATTCAGGGAAGAAGAGATCGTGGAAGACAGAGAGAGAAGATATCTGATGGTCTGACATCGTTGTTCGACACAAGATCGACGTCAGAACTGATTAACTGTACCAAAGAGATAGATAGAGAGAGAGGATTTGTGGAGAGACATGATCGCCTACGCCGGCAAACATGTCACTTGATTGATTGGTTGATACACATACATAATAATAATAATTCCTCTCGTACCATTATACGTTACATAGGGCCTGCAAGTAATTTCTCCATACCGCTCTATCCTGGGCAACTCGCTCAATCTCATCCATGGACCGATATGGATGAACTGAACTGAGACCGATATTTCTTGCCTCTCTCAGCAAAGTTCGTTTCAGGTCTCCTTAGGTCGACCTCTCTTTCTTGAACTCTTTGCATCCCACTTTAATGCCTGCTTTGATATTCTTTGATCATTTCTCCTCAAGGTGTGCCCAACATATCTCCATCTTCTCTTTCTTATAACAGTTGTCACTAGTGGTTGACCAGACATGTCTCTGACTTCATCACTTCTTCTGAATTCGTTCCATTTTATAATCATTATTTTTCGCAGACATCTATTTTCAAATGCATTCAACTTGCTTTCTATATCTTTAGTCATTTTACAACTCTCGCTGGCATATGTTAGGATTAATACAACATTTTAATTGAAAATTCGTAATTTAGTTTTAATACTATATAACTTGCAGTTCCATATTTTATTTAGACTTTTAAATGCTGATGTTGCTTTGCCAATTCGTATCATAATTTATTTTTTAACATTTAATGTGCAATCAAAATTGCTACCTAAATAGGTGAACTGCTCTGTTATTTTTATCATTTTAGATTCCAGTGTGATCTCATAAATAGACAGACTAGAAATAGTCTGTTAAAAATAATCAGCATTATCGATTGAAACGACATACTGGTTCGCATCGATGTACACAGAGAAGTGGAAGAGAAGAAGAAGAAGAAGAAGAATGTAGCATGGTGTTTGTGATGGGAATGTCTTAGCAAAGTGATGTGGTTGGTTATGTGGTAAACTTTAAGAATGAATGTGAATCGTAGACCATAGCACAAACCAGTGGCGGCTCGTCATTAAGGGCCGGTGGAGCCGGGCCTCACCATAAATAAGGTGTAACGTGTATTTATTATTTTATACATTAAAATATATCCTAACCGAAACCATGATTTTTTCGAAAATATCTGTCTGACCCAACCAACAAAAATGATCACGAGCCGCCACTGGCAGAAACATTAAATTACAAAAATTGGAGATTTTGAAACAAGGTGTTACACAAATGTTCTTATAACATCCTGGACAGAGAAGCGAAACAAAAACTAAAGACATTCTACAAGACCTGCGTATCGCCCGAGTGGTTACCGGCGCCAAAATTTGGGGTGTAAAGAATAGAACCACTGTTACCTGCCATGCATGTCGTAAGAGGCGGCTAAGGAGGTTTGGCTAAAATCGGATGCATGTGTCCGCTAGGGCTAACCCGAAACAAATGCTTGCAGAAAACGGATGCACCAGGCCGTAAGGCGCATAGCGACCCCTCACAATGAGGAATCGGATAACGGATTCTACGGTCGCCAATCTGCCTCAGAGATTTAGTCACGGAGTAAGAATGTCAGACCTACCATGACGAAGGTGACCAAAACTTACTGCGGTAGAGGTCAGCACAAACGGAAAGCAGAAATCATAGGAATTATATCCTACAGAGCTGCCCTCAGTATACAGACTTGAGAAGAAAGAGGTGGCCCAATTACACTAGCGTCAAGACACGCTGGACACGCGGGCAAATCTTACGGTTGAACTCATCATCATCATCAGGTGCCGTGCCGACTGGCGTAGACGTTCATGGATGTCCACAAATCTCTGTCTGCGATGTTTGCTATCATCACAGATGTTGACGCTCTTCCGTGCTATGAAGTAAGACTACCCATAATTTTCTCTCCCTGTCTTCCTCTGCCTCGTCTCTATTTTACCGGTTGTTGCAATGTGTTCTATACCTCCCTTCCTTATCACATGTCCGAGCCGCGTTCCCAGCGTGTTCGTAGCGCGTTGGACTACGGGTGACTAGTTCTCTGTAAGTGCGGGTTCAACTCCGCGGACTGACAGAAAAAGCCACAGATTCCCCAGATTTACGGTGTTCGTGGCACCTAGCCGAAGGGTTACGATGTCCTTGACACCGAGCCGAAGAGCTTTCAGCTCAAGTGCTTCTGGATAAAAAAAAAAAAAAAATCACATGTCCGAAAAATGATGACCGCTTCTTATTTCTATTGATGATAAGCTTTCTCTGTGTCTTGACCTCATTCAACCTCCAGCGTCTTACTGTCCTGGGCATGCGGGTATTTACGCTAATGGGAGAGCGGACAGGCTTGCATCAACAGCATCGATTGTTGGGGAGTTGAAGATGGATAAGGAGATATTCTTCGGTCTCTTCGAGACTCTCTGTTGGATGAGGACACTAAAATCGATGTTGAATCAATCAAGCGATTTAATCAGTTTGGAGTTACCCGTTGTTCAAGTCGAACTGGATGCATGAGAGGCAGAGTGAGAGGTGTGTTTAATCAGCGAGCCACAGGAGCCACCAGTATGCATACTCTTCGATATCTGTTGGGGAGACTGAGCACCTATGGGTCTGCCGGAGTGCAATGACGTCAGTTTAGTAACCAATAACCAATGACCTCATTCAACATCCCAACATTAGTCATTGTAGCAATCCATGGATTCTCATCATTCTTCTATAAAACCAAATCGCCTGAGTGGTTACCGGGGCCCAAATTTGGGGTGTAAAGAATAGAACCACTGTTACCTGCCACACATGTCGTAAGGGGCGACTTAGGAGGTTTGGATGAAATCGGATGCACATGTCCTAAACGTGTAGAAGTATATGCGTTTATGGACCTACCAAACCAATGTGCAACATATACACGTTCTTGACAAAGATCAAACATGTCACAAAGAGTGATTAAAATTGGTCGCAAAGAACGAACGCAAAGAAAAAGAAGAAACCAAGTGGATTTAACTAGGTTTAACCGTGGCCGCTAGCAACATAAGGCTGACTAGCTCAGAGGGGAAAATAAACAATTCATACTTAATGGGGGATTAATATTTGATTTGGGGGATTTATAAGTGTTTGATAGAACACTGCGATGTGCGAAAGCCTACAAATCTAGTCTGTTCCGAGCGGATCAGATCAGATCAGGGGGTAACTGTAATTTTAGAAAATTCTACCAGTCTATGGTTATTTATAGATAAAAAATGTTAATAGTATTTATATTCCTTATTGTTACACTTAACTTGTAACATAATATAACCTTGATTTAGCATGTTGATGTTGTGTTGTTTTTAAAATAAATTTCTCTAACAATACTGGAATGATAGGTCACGCGACAGTTAGGGTCTGATTTCCTAGAATGTTTACCTGAGCCCGCAGGCCTTATGCTATGGGAGGCTACGGTTTAACTACTGTAATATTGTCTGGGTCTCAGTGACAGTTTATCCTGACAATATTATTGTTTGTTTCCTGTCTCTATTTATAACAAGTATAAGTTTTGTTTAAGCAGCAGGGGTGTGTGATTGAGCTTGATCATCTCACACAATGCCCCACTCCTCTCTGCAGGATAGTATACTTGGACTGGTTAGATCAGCCCACACAATATCCCACGCCCTCTCTCTGCAGGATAGTATACTTGGACTGGTTAGATCGGCCCACACAATGCCCTCACCTTCGTTCCTACTTAAGATAATTCATTCAGCACTCTGTGGGAAAATGTAGTGTTAGTGTGGGTGACCTGAAGAGTCGGGTAGCTATTGATGCCTGGGTGAACAAGAGGGTAGGGATATGGAAACCTGTCAATCAACCAATCAACCAATCAGACATGTATGCGTGTTATTTAAATCTAGCTTAAGACTACTGGGTCACTCAGATCCTCTCTGGTTAAAGAACTAATATAATTTTTTGGGGTTTTGGAACCCTTTCATACCTCGTGGTATATAGGTCAATACAGTGTTAGGCCTGTATTTTTCATTGAACATCGGAACACGATGGGTAATGTGGTCAGCATCACGCCGGCCGCCTTTACTTTCCCAGAGCATGTCTGGTAACAAGTTGAGGCTGGGTCGACCTGAGAGCCGTCGCGGTCGGGAAAAATTCCACGCGCACTGCGGAACTGAACCCAGACCCCAGCCTTGAGAAGCGAGTTCACTAACAACTACGCTACCACGGCAACTAATAGAATACTATCAATAAATAAACAGTGTACAAGTAATTAGGAGCTTCCAAAAAAAAAAAAAATTACCAAACAGAGGATTCCAACCACTCACCCTTATTTCTTACGGCACCCATTGCCTAGCCTAGCCTAGCCTAGCCTAGCAATACGAACGTTCTTTTGAGCACAACAAGTGAGCCATTCTTTAAAAAATGGCTTTACTGAGGAGTGTTTTTCACAAACGATTCATTAAGCTAGACACAGAATAATCAGGTAAGGTTCGATCGAACAGTGTTTGTACAAACACATGCTATAAGCTTATTATTCTTGTATATTATTGTACATGATACGTCGACCCACTTGGATTAAATAACTTCTAGGATACATCGACCCACTCGGTTTCAAAAACATATGGGATAAGTCGACCCACTTGAAGTTGATAACTTCTTATATGTACCGACCCACTCTAGCTAAAAGAAATTACGGCAATAAGCCGACCCACTTGGATTCAATAACTTCTGGGATAAATCGACCCACTCGGTTTCAAAAACTTCCAAAATAACTCGACCCCCTTGGATTAAATATCTTCTGAAATGCACCAGCCCACTCTGCTAAAAACTACTACAATAAGCCGACCCACACATGTTCAAAAACTTCAGAAATAAGTTGTCCCCTTGAATTCAATAACTTTTGAGATAGGTCGATCCACTTGAATTCAATAACGTCTGGGATACGTCGATCCACTTGATATCAATAACTTTTGAGATAGGTCGATCCACTTGATATCAATAACTTTTGAGATAGGTCGATCCACTTGATATCAATAACTTTTGAGATAGGTCGATCCACTTGATATCAATAACTTTTGAGATAGGTCGATCTACTTGATATCAATAACTTTTGAGATAGGTCGATCCATGTGAATTCAATAACTTTTGAGATAGGTCGATCTACTTGATATCAATAACTTTTGAGATAGGTCGATCCACTTGATATCAATAACTTTTGAGATAGGTCGATCTACTTGATATCAATAACTTTTGAGATAGGTCGATCCACTTGATATCAATAACTTTTGAGATAGGTCGATCTACTTGATATCAATAACTTTTGAGATAGGTCGATCCACTTGATATCAATAACTTTTGAGATAGGTCGATCCACTTGATATCAATAACTTTTGAGATAGGTCGATCTACTTGATATCAATAACTTTTGAGATAGGTCGATCCACTTGATATCAATAACTTTTGAGATAGGTCGATCCACTTGATATCAATAACTTTTAAGATAGGTCGATCCACTTGATATCAATAACTTTTGAGATAGGTCGATCTACTTGATATCAATAACTTTTAAGATAGGTCGATCCACTTGATATCAATAACTTTTGAGATAGGTCGATCTACTTGATATCAATAACTTTTGAGATAGATCGTAATACTTGATATCAATAACTTTTGAGATAGGTCGATCTACTTGATATCAATAACTTTTGAGATAGGTCGATCCACTTGATATCAATAACTTTTAAGATAGGTCGATCCATGTGAATTCGATAACATCTGGGATACGACCTAGTGTAATTAAAGAAATTGATGCGTTGCCCCGAACCCTCTAGTTAAATAGAAAGAAGTTACTGGAATACTTCGAACACGTGATGAGATAGTGAGGTTAAGAACACATTGTAACAACCAGTAAAATAGAGGGAAGATGAGACAGAGGAAGACAGAGAGAGAACATTTTGGATAGCCTGACTTCATGGCAGGGAAGACCGTCAACACCTGAGATTATAGCAAACAGCAAAGACAGAGATTTGTGGAGATTCATGATCGCCTACGCCAGCCGGCACTGCAACTGATGATAATGATGATGACGTTGATACCCTCTAGCTCAGAAGTTTGAAGACCGCTGGACAAGTCCACGTATTTCGTGTTTAACTATACAATAAAATATAGAGACACATATGTTGCTTGTAGATACGAACACACAGTGGCGGTTCGTCATTAAGGGCCAGTGGGGGCCGGGCCTCACCAAAAATAATGTATAACGTGTATTTATTATTTTATAAATAAAAATATAGCAACCAAAAACCATGGTTTATCCGGAAAAAATGTCTGGCCCCACCAACAAAACTTAACACGAGCCTCCACTGCGTACACATAAACATACACACACGCGAGTGTATATGTGCAATCATCACGTGAGCATACTAGCGACAGAGAAAATCGATAGGATTAAAACATACACATGTGGTAGTACTGTATAAAAATGCATACATAAACAAATGTCGAATCAACAAATATGAACAATAGGAAATACAATAGAAATGTGTTTAATGTCTACACCAGTGGTTCTCAAACGGTGTGCATAGGCGAATCAGTATGCCCAGTGACATTCATAGATCATCATCATCATCAAGTAGCTTGTCCCTTCCAGAACTTGGCTCCCATGACAGCAGTCCTGAAAAACTCTGTTCTGTGCAAGTTGACCGGCGTCAGGAGCAGGCATTCTCAGATCGTTAATGACATCTTGCACCCATTGTCTTCTAGGTCTTCCTCTCATTCTTCTTCCAGGCACCATTCCATCCAAAATTATCTTCTCTAGGCACTCATATCGTTTGGTTTGTCCGAGATATTTAATTTTCCTTGATTGTATACTCTTTAATAGTCAACTCTCTTTAATATCAAGCTGTTGCAGAACAGAAGCATTTGTTCCTTTCTCTGTCCATAACACACTAAGTACTCTTCTGTAGCATTTGCATTCAAAGGCATTTATGATCTGTTCCGCCGCTTTGTCAATGTTCCATGTCTCACAACCATATGTTGCTAAGGGAAAAAACACAGACTCTTAAACACTTAATTTTTGTTCTTATGTCAGTTCCATTCCATGGGTTAGTTAGTTCCTTAACTTTTTGCAAAGCAATGCTCAGTCTTCTTTTAATTTTTTTTTTGGATAGCATTTCAGTCATTTGTCAGCAATGCGCCAAGGTATTCAAAGATGTCGACTTTTTCGACTTTGTGGCCTTTGTCACATATATTAGCCATCTTAGATATACCTAGGTGCACCCTAGGAAATTCCAGATCAGGGTCGGCAACGCGGTGCCAGCGGATATCAGGGTAAAAATAAATCGCCAAGACACATCAGGTCCATGTTTCTCATAGACAGAAATTAAATAATTAATAAAGGTACGTAATTTATCAACTGGTGTCTGCGCAGAATAGAGGGACTGAGATGGTGGTGTCTGCGCAGAATAGAGGGACTGAGATGGTGGTGTCTGCGCAGAATAGAGGGACTAATATGGTATGATAGGGTCACAAATGTGGAACTTATGGAGAGAACAAGATAGAATAGAGGGACTAATATGGTATGATAGGGTCACAAATGAGGAACTTATGGAGGGAACAAGACAGATTCCAGTGAACGAACAGGTTAAAAAAAAAGACGCTGGCGCTGGATAGGACACACTTTGCGAAAACCTGAGGGAATATAACAAGAAGGGTCCTTGCCTTGAACCAACAAGGACAGCGAAAGAAGGGGAGGCCGAGAAATACATGAAGACGGGATTTGGAGGCAGAGATGAACAATATAAAGAAGAGCTGGAGGGAGCTGCAGGAGAAAGCTAGAGATATTAAGACTTGGCATGAGTTTGTTGAGGATATATGCCCCAATCCGGGTTTAAAAATAAAGAGAGCAAGAGAGGAAGAGAGAGAGAGAGAGAGAGAAGTACGTAGCATTTTTCAATTATTTCTTTGCTTTCTTCATTTTATTTATTACGTTTTTGTATATAGCGCGCCCACGATTTTATTTGTAGGACTTCAAGTGTTCTACGAAGTCAAAAATTTGAGAACCACTAGTCTACACCATGCACGAGCACACCTAGATATATGTGCAATCAATACAAGGACACAGTACGAGGGACAGTCGAGGAGCTTAAAGTCCACCAAGTGCTGAGTGCTCACTGCGCTAGAATTAATCAATTAACAGACGAGATTCTATGTATGGTTCACGCGCACTTGTCCCATGATGCATGTAATCAAACCAGAGCGTGAGTAGTATCGGGAGCTTGTTTTTGTAGATTTAAAACTGTGAGACGGAGTCAGGGGACCTGTTTTCTTGCGTGTACCCGAGTAGTTTCACATTTGCAATGTGATATAAGAAAACAAACACATACACAAAAACACACGTATATAAACACACACAGAGGTACATACACAAGAATTCACGTATATAACCACACACACACACGGGGACATGCACAAGCACTAGTGTACATATATATATCTTATTTATTAGAATTGGTTATTGGTTACAGAACCGACAACATAGACTAAGGCTGACCCATAAGTGCTCAGTCTCTCCCCCCCAACAGATATCGAAGAGTACGCATTTGAGATGTGGATATATAGAAGAATAGGCAGAGTTTCATGGACAGTGAACAAGCAGTTATAAGACAGAATTGATGCATTTGAGATGGGGATATATAGAAGAATAGGCAGAGTTTCATGGACAGTGAACAAGCAGTTAGAAGACAGAATTGATACATTTGAGATGGGATATATAGAAGAATAGGCAGAGTTTCATGGACAGATGAACAAGCAGTTAGAAGACCAGAATTGATACATTTGAGATGTGATATATAGAAGAATAGGCAGAGTTTCATGGACATGAAAAGCAGTACTAATAAAAATTGATACTAGATGGGGAATATGAAGAAAGAGCAAGAGTATCAGAGATAATGAGGGACATTAAAGCAGTTGAAGACAAATTGATACATTTGAGATGTGGATATATGAAGAATAGGTAGAGTTTCATGGACAGAAAACAGACAAATAAACGTTTTAGGAAACTAGGCATGAAAAACAATTATTAAGAGAAATAAAATTCAGACAAGTAAAGTATTTTGGGGACATAAAAAGGCATGACACCTTAATAAAATATTTACTAGAGGGGAAAGTTGAAGGAGGAAGAGCAAGAGGAAGGTCGAGAGATAAGTGGGAGGGACATTTAAAGAAATGGACAGGATACAATCTGGCAGAGAGTGGTGCCAAGGCGAAAGACAGAGGATGCTGAAGATTCGTTGCAGCCAACCTCTAATGTGGAGACGGCACCTGATGATGATGCATACTAATGGTTTCCATGGTTCACTGGTTAAGCAGACACGTCTACAGCATTCAGTTCTACTTGCATAACATGTAATTCCAAACTCCTTCATCTTCTTCTTCTTCTTCGAACGCTCCATATCGACCACTTGTTAAACCACTCTTTGTGATCTGTATGTGATCTGAGCCTAAGATCAATCGTACGTTGTGCCAGTTTTCCGCCTACGAGTAGGCGAGCACATCCGATGTCTGCGACGCTTTTTATTTACTAGAGTAGCTTCCCTAGGCCCTTACCTCAGTCGCCTATTACGACATGTCGTATAGGTCGCAGTGTTACTATTCTCTGCTCCCCTTACGAGCCCTGGCAACACACGGGCGCCAAACTCCTTAAATCACTGAATAGTTTCAATATGACGTTGAGATTATTCCTACAACAGGCAATCACCGAGGAGTGCTCTGACGTCGGATTTATCATCAAATATCTTGTCCTGAGCAGAACTTTGCCACCCCAACAGTCCTCCAGAATTTCTCTTTCTCATAGGTCAGATGTCTTGTCTCTGCAGTTGTCATGTTCAAACCATCAGTTACATCCTGAATCCATCTTCTCCGTGGTCTTCCTCTTCTTCTCTTTGCCGGTATGCCTCCTTCCATGATGGTCTTCTCCTTCGTGTCTTTTATATGTCCAAAATATCTCAATTTTCTCTTTCTTATTTGTAGCATCAGCCAGTTTTTTTGATTTTGAGTTCTTTCTGGATAGATCTATTTGTTCTCTTCTCTGTCCAAGATATACGAAGGACTCTTCTGTAACACTTATATTCAAAAGCACATATATGACGTCGGATTAGTAAAAGGAAAAAGGAACCCTTTCATACCTCGTGGTATATAGGTCAATACAGTGTTAGGCCTGTATTTTCCATTGAATGTCGGCACACAATGGGTGATGGGGTCAGCATCACGCCGGCCGCCTTTACTTTCCCAGAGCATGTCTGGTACCCAGTTGAGGCTGGGTCGACTTGAGCCTCCTTTCCTTTCCTCCATTTACATATATGACGTCGGATTAGTAGCCAATAATAATTCATTAATTCTATTAATGATTGATTGATTGATTGAATGATTGATTGATTGAATGATTGGTTGATTGATTGAATGATTGAATGAATGATTGATAGAATGATAGAATGATTAATTGATTGAAAGATTCATTGATTGATTGAAAGATTGATTGATTGAGTGATTGATTGATTGATAGGGCCATCATCCGTGAGTAACCATGTGTGCCCCGGTCTCTTTCTTGCACAGGAAGATCTCAGCTGCAGTGCAACAACTCCGTAGCACCGGCGATGGTCCCCATTGTAATTTAGAAGATGGTGAAGATATTTTGTAGGAATTTTATTTTTAACCTTTTCTAATAAATTTTGTCCAGGCAGCGGCTTTCCAGCCTGCTCTTCTCTATATAATGGTTATGTTAATGGTTATTTTATGCTCTCAACTTGAAAAAGGGACGTAAGTTTTATCGTCCGTCTCCGATAGGACTAGGAACTCGATCTCACTTACGCAGAAATAAGGGATCTCTGAAAAAATATATCGATGGCTTCACGAGGGAGCTTCTTATTGTTCTTTGAACGCTCCATATGAATCACTTGTTAACGACTCTGTATGATTTGTATGTGATCTGAGCCTAAGAACGATTGTACGTTGTGCCAGTTATGCGCCTATAAGTAGGCCAGCACATCCGATTTATGTGATGCTTTTTATTTACTAGGTTAGCTTCCCTATGTCCTACATCTGTCGCCTCTTACGACATGCCTTGTAGGCCGCAGTGGTACTATTCCTTTCTTCCCTTGCGGACCCCGGCACCACGCGGGTGGAAGAGGGAGCGAACTAAGTACCATGGAACGAGAGGCAAGAACCTTACCTCTATGCCACGAGATTACCTAATTATACAGGGTGTTCAACTTAACAGCAGCCTATGAATGGAGCTATTCTGGCATATATGTATGGAAATGAGAAGGTTCAGTTATGACGTAGTATAGGTCAAGGTTGTGTGACGGTATGTAATTGTAGTGCGGGAAGGGGCGATGAACAAATGTGACGTAGGACGAGCTAGTCAGAACCGGTTTACATAGTAAATATACACCACGCAATAGGTTATCTGGCAACTTTCGATTTGTCAATGGGGCTGCAATTATCTTGAACACCCTACATTATGGCATTCCTAACTATTAAAGCGATTTCGAACTCGATTACTCATGGCAATTCCAGCTATTTATTCATCAAGTACGAGTGCGTATATCCCCGATTACGAATACCAGTCCCCGATCTGACAAGTTGAATGCTTTCCATCGATCACGATCAACGTGGGCTCTGTTATACTTCTGGTTATTAAAGAGTTAATGATGCAGGACAGCTGGTTCAACGAGTTCTCTATCTAGTGACATGATGGTGAGGTCTGAATCATCATTATCATCATCATGTGCCTGCTGGAGTATGCGATCATGGATCTCTACAAATCTCTATCCCTGGCGTTTGCTATCAACTCAGATGTTGACGCTCTACTGTGCCATGAAGTCAGGCTGTCCAAATGTTTCTCTCTCTGTCTTCCTCTGTCTCGTCAGACTAGAGCTGTGTTTTCTGAACTTTGTTTAATATTCCAACTTTTCTCACTCTCATGAACTCTTTCTCATTGTCTCTCGTTTTCCTCTAATTAATCTCTCTATATCGCTTTCTCTCTCTCTCCATATATATATATATATATATATATATATTATATATATATATATATATATATACATGGTGTTCAACTTAAAAGCAGCCCGTGAATGGAGCTAATCTGTCATATATGTATGGAAATGAGAAGGTTTAGTTATGACGTAGTATAGGTCAGGTTGTGTGACGGTGTGTAATTGTAGTGCGGAAGGGGCGATGAACAAATGTGACGTAGGATGAGCTAGTCAGAACCGGTTTAACTGATTCAGTACCAGGTTTTTTCACCTCTGGACGGAATTATTTTTAGCTTCAAAATATTGCACACATACTTTAGTTAAATTAAAATATTGTTTCTAAATATGATTTAAAGTTGAACTTATTATATATCAAATTAAAGATAAATGATTGTACTTTCATAAAATATGTATTGTATGCGAAAATATAATGTTGTGTTGACTGTGCATGACAAATATTAGCATGTAATAAAAAAATTAATTGAAATTGTGAGAACAAAAATCCAACTTACCAAGGGCCTTGAGGAACAATATGGTGAATAAGTCAGTGTAACTGCTCTCTTTATATAAGTAATCCATTTATGAATACACAAAAATTAAGAAAATATTGACGGAATATATGGTTTACCATAACTGTTGCAAGATTAGCAACACCATCTTGAAGAATTTACTAAAAATTGTCAAATTGAAGATTTCACCTATAAACATTCTGCTATAATATAAGTTCAATGCATACGTGAAGGTCAAGTATGTTACGGAATGTAAAGAGCAAAGTGCGATGAACAATGGACGTAGGACAGCTAGCAGAACCTATATAACTATACTTCCAGCGAATAGGTCTATCTGAACTTTCGATTTGTCAATCTGCTGAATTATCTTGAACACCCTCTTAGGCATCCCAACTATTAAAGCACACTCGATTAGGCAATTCATATTTATTATAATCGATCGTATATCCCCGATTACAAATACCAGCCCCATCAAAGGAATCTTTCCATCGTCACATCAGTATCTGTATCTTCATTAAAGTTAATGATGCGGACAGCTGTCAAGAAGCAGTGCAGATGAGGCTGAATAACATTACTCATCTGTGCCTCTGAATTGATTAAAACTTATCTTTTCTAATCACAGAGTAGCTTATGCAAATCAGAAATGTTACTTGTTCGCTTCTGTCTCAGTCAGACCTAGCTGATGTTTGACTTTGTTTTCATCATCTCATAACTTTCCTTTTCTCAATACTTAGTTTCCCTTTCTCATATAAACTACTAATATAAAATATATATAAAATAACATATATTAGCATGTTTCAACTTAAAAGAGCCTTGATGGAGCTAACGTCAGATGAAATGAGAATTAGTAGACTATAGTCAATTACAGTGTTCACGGGACCGAGATCAATGCTAAATAGCTAAATAAAAACACAACTCAATGCTGTACCTGTCAACTTTCGAATTGTCAATGGGACTGCAATTATCTTGAACACCCTGTATATTTATATATATATACATAAATAAACTCTCCTATTGCTATAGCAGCTTGTGTCTTCACTAAATTAACGAATATCTGGCAATCTCAAGACTTAGTATATGCACAAAAGTTAAATTATTTAGGTCATGTGTGATTCTGTACTGACCTACGGTTGTGAAAGTTGGAAATCAACAAAGAAGATTGATAAGAAACTGGACAGCTTTGAGAATAAATGTCTCCGAAAATTATTAAAAGTAAAATGGAGTGATTTCGTTTCTAACAACACAGTGAGAGATAGAACACACCAACAACCCGTATCAAATATTATAAGGAAACGAAGGTGGAAATATTTAGGTCATGTTCTTAGACCAGACGAACAGAGACTAAATCGACAAGTCCTTATGTGGTCACCAGTTGGGAAAATAAAACGTGGAAGACCACTTTTCGAAGAACCATCCAACAAGAAAGTAAACTATTGGGATGTAAAACCATACAAGATCTCCAACTGCTAGCAAAGAACAGCATCACATGGAGATCTAAAACCTCTGCCCTATGTGCCGCCTTTGGTACGAAAGGAACAAACTAACTATATATATATATATATATAAATATATATACACACACATGTTATTATTACAGAAAAGTCGTCCGCTTGTTGCCGTGGCCCGCAAGGGAAGCAGAGAATAGTACCACTGCCACCTACAAGGCATGTCGTAAGAAGCGACTCATGTAAGACGTAAGAAAGTTACCCTATTAAACAAAAAAGCGTAGAAGAAATCGGATGTGCTCGCCAACTTGCAGGCGCATAACTGGCACAACGTACAATCGCTCTTAGGCTTAGATCACATACAAATCACACAGAGTGGTTTAACAAGTGGCCGACATGGAGCGTTCGAACAAGATGAAATGTTTAAGTCAAGAAATTAACCTGTTCGATACCTCCTGTTTCATTCTCTTCTCCTATTTTTTCCCTATCCGGTCCTATTTTTCCCCGTCGGATTTGCCTGTATAAGATACATAAAGAGCATAAAAATAAATGGTAAACTACTGAACGTATAAGTGGTGCCTAGAAAAATCGACGACTCATTTACTGTTATTGATAGGTAAGACCTGTAAAGGATATGACACGATTGTCATTTTCATAATGAACTTTACCCATAACAACATAGACATAACAAACTTCAAACAAATGTCTATTATCTCTTCGCACGTAAAACAAAGTACTTTGTTATTACTTGCTTCGGCATTATATATAGTTTTACTGCAGTCTCATCTAATTTGTGAATACATAGTTTTACTGCAGTCTCATCTATTTTGTGAATACATAGTTTTACTGCAGTCTCATCTATTTTGTGAATACATAGTTTTACTGCAGTCTCATCTATTTTGTGAATACATAGTTTTACTGCAGTCTCATCTAATTTGTGAATACATAATTTTACTGCAGTCTCATCTATTTTGTGAATGCATAGTTTTACTGTAGTCTCATCTATTTTGTGAATGCATAGTTTTACTGCAGTCTCATCTATTTTGTTAATACATAGTTTTACTGCAGTCTCGTCTATTTTGTGAATGCATAGTTTTACTGCAGTCTCATCTAATTTGTGAATACATAGTTTTACTGCAGTCTCATCTAATTTGTGAATACATAGTTTTACTGCAGTCTCATCTATTTTGTGAATACATAGTTTTACTGCAGTCTCGTCTATTTTGTGAATGCATAGTTTTACTGCAGTCTCATCTAATTTGTGAATACATAGTTTTACTGCAGTCTCATCTAATTTGTGAATACATAATTTTACTGCAGTCTCATCTATTTTGTGAATGCATAGTTTTACTGTAGTCTCATCTATTTTGTGAATGCATAGTTTACTGCAGTCTCGTCTATTTTGTGAATACATGTTTACTGCAGTCTCATCTATTTTGTGAATACATAGTTTTACTGCAGTCTATATTGATATTATTTCACTCATTTTACTGCAACTCTTCGTGTGACATATTAGGTCAGATTTAGTAGTTATATTTGGGGTATATGTATCTTTCCCGTAACTATTGTTTTTGTGTATATGTTAAATGTATCTTCTTATCTTATCTTATCTTAACCACATTTGCCGTGAAGCGTCGTGGGAGAGTTAGTTTCCTATCTTGTGCCAGGTGTGTTGCGCTTGACGTTGTCAGTCCATGCTTTCGCAGGGACTCTGAGATGTTATCTATCCATCGTCTTCTTGGACTGTCTCGTGCTCTGCGCCCTGAGTGTCGATTATTATAGGCACGTGATGGTAGTAAATGTGGTTCCATTCTCATTAAATGGCCGAACCACTTGAATCTTTGCTTCTCGATGTACTGTATGCATGGTATAGTACCAACGATGCTTCTGATATTCTCGTTTCTCACTCTATCGAGAATATCAGAAGCATATATGTCATATATTTACTTGATTTTTCTATTGTTTTTCTTATTTTTTCACTTACAGTTTTTCTGAATTTATTTCGTTATTCGTTTTAGTCACATATTTTCATTCGTATTTAACCGTTGCTATATCTTAGTTAATGTCTATATGTAATGTTCTGAGTTATTCGTTAGGTTTGTTGTATCGTTTTGCTTGATAAAGGCCTTTTTGGTCGAAACGTTACTGTGTATTGTCATTGTATTTATATTGTTTAAAACTACAGTACTTTTGTTATTACGTGCTTCGCCATTCTACTTAGTTTTACTACAGTCTACATCTATATTGAGATTATTATCTCTTTCACTAGTATAGTGGCTCTCAACCTGTGGGTCGCGACTCCTTTGGGGGTCGAACGACCATCTCACAGACGACCCGCCTAAGACCACCGGAAAACACATATTTATCATTAATTAGAAATAAATATCTCACAATATATAATTACATATTGTTTTTGTGATTAATCACTCTTCTCTCTTATCTTAACCACATTTGGCGTGAAGCGTCGTGGGAGAGTTAGTTTCCTATCTTGTGCCAGGTGTGTTGCGCTTGACGTTGTCAGTCCATGCTTTCGCAGGGACTCTGAGATGTTTTCTATCCATCGTGTTCTTGGCCTGCCTCGTGCTCTGCGCCCTGAGTGTCGATTATTATAGGCACGTGATGGTAGTAAATGTGGTTCCATTCTCATTAGATGGCCGTTAATTACTATGCTTTAATTATGTTCAATTTGTAACAATGAAAATACATCCTGTATATCAGATATTTATATTACGATTCATAACAGTAGGAAAATTACAGTTATGAAGTAGCAACGAAAATAATTTTATGGTTGGGGGTCACCACGAGGAACTATATTAAAGTGTCGTGACACTAGGAAGGTTGAGAACCCCTGCATTAGTATGTTTAATATGTGGCCTTTAAAAAAACCATGAAACTCGCCCGCGCACAATATTAGCAAGCTGTCAAAAGTTTACTGCTGTATGTTACATTATAAACAACCTGCTGCCTTGTGGGTTTTGGCTGGGGACAGCAAAAGGCTAACGGAGAGCGAACCCAGTAAACGCTGGTTGAAATCGAACACACCACCGAAGGATAAGCACCTGAGCTCCAATAGGTACTGAAGGCTGTGCACGTACATCCGTTCTTGATGTGTGGCTGCTTATATATCACAATAGAATGATAAAAACGGCTTAAGAGCGATCGAGGGAGAGAGAGAGAGAGAGAGTGAGAGAGAGAGATTATAAGCAGGTTAAATGTAACAAACATATGATAGCATACACGTGTAACATATTGAATTAGTTATACTAACATATGGATCATGTGAATCGTGGACCATAACGCAAACATTAACGAACACAATTTAAACTTTTGAAACAAAGTGTTACAGAAAAGTTCTTTGAACATGCTGGATAGAGAAGAGAAAATAACAAAGACATCCTTCAAGACTGTGCACTAAAGATAGGAAGACTTGAGTTGGTTGAGGGCCTATGCCCCAATCGGGGTTAAAATGACATATGAGAGAGAGAGAGAGAGGGAGAGAGATAGAGAGAGATGGAGAGATAGAGATGGAGATAGCGAGAAAGAGATAGATAGATGGATGGGTGGATGGATGGATGGATGGGTGGGTGGGTGGATGGAGGAGGGAGGGATGGATGGATGGATGGATGGATGGATGGATGGATGGATGGATGGATGGATGGATGGATGGATGGATGGATGGATGGATGGATGGATGGATAGATAGATAGATAGATAGATAGATAGATAGATAGATAGATATGATAGATAGATAGATAGATAGATAGATAGATAGATAGATAGATAGATAGATAGATAGATAGATAGATAGGATAGATAGATAGATAGATAGATAGATAGATAGATAGGTAGAGAGAATGAGATGATACTTATAAGTTGAAAATTTGACTTTTTTTAATGCCATTAAGTTGGGCTTTTCATAATTGTTTTTATTTCCAGTGTCATGTAACACAATACCTCGTTCTAATAGAAATCGGAGACTGTACAAATATTTTCTAAATATATACTGAAATGTGTCTAAGTATGTGTAGGTGGATTGACAAGAATGTTATGAGAAAGGAGGTTTATAACAAGCAGTGACACCTGGAGAAATCTTCTTCTTCTTCTTCTTCATAAGTTTGCAGACATCGATTTGAATACTTCTAATGTAGTTAGTGGTCAACCGGAGTCTATGTATATCTCCGTATAGCTTGTCTTTGACTGATATGGGGATTGGCCATGTGTTTTCTCTCTGTTCCCTGTATGTTGGACATTCTTGCAGTATGTGTGTCTCTGTCATCTTGCTGGTGCCACATGTACATATGTCAGATGGACCTATTTTATACTTGTTAAACAGATGGTACCTCAGTCTATTGTGCCCTGTTCGTAGGCGAAAAACGGCAACGTGCTCTTTTCTGCTTAATTGGTGGTATGTTTCATACTTTTCGTGCCCTAGGTGATCTCTCAGCCATTTGTTCTTGTAGGTTATTTTTATCCGTACTTTTGCTTCCTCATGTGTCTTTCTTTCTTTCTCGAATCCTGGTTTGCATCACACCGTCAGGTCAGGAAGAGATTTCTAAAACGGGCCCTAGTATGCGCTTCGTAGATAGTCTCTTTCGTCGCCTTTGTTATCTCTGAGGTCCATCTTTTGCGTGGCCGGCCTTTTGCTTTGGACCCATTGTATCGGAGCAGCATTGCTCTTTGAGGTGCACTGTCTGATGATAATCTGCTTATGTGGCCAAACCATTTAATTTGTTGTTTCTTGATGAAGTCTAGTACTGATGTTGTACCCACTTTTTCCTGATGTCTTCATTTCTCAACCGGTCTCTTCTTGTTACACCCAGCATTCTGCGTAGACACTTCATCTCTGTCGTGACTAGTTTTCTTCTATCATTTGTTGTCAGTGTCCATGTTTGGCACAGGTAACATAATGTGGAGAGAAATATTGTGTTGTCCTCATGTGTCATACTGGTGTTTGCCTGTGGTAAACTGTCATTATGGATCGTCCGAAGCATCAACTGAGAGTCAGAAGCAAACAGAAGCAAACCTGGAGCGAACACATCCATCCGAGCCATCGAGATATTTTCCAGAGATCTCTGATCTCTGTGTAGGTGAGATCGAGTTCCTAGTCCTATCGGAGACGGACGATAAGACGTAGGTCCCGTGTTCAATTTGAACACGTAAAAGAACCCTTGGCAGTTCAAAATCGAGAAGAACAGGCTGGAAAGATACTGCCCTGGCAAAATTCATTAAAAAGTGTTTTTTTTAAAAATCCCTAACAAATATCTTACCATCTTCTAAATTACATCGGGATCCTCGCTGGGCTACGGGTTCGCGCACTACCGCTGAGATCTTCATGTGTAAGAAAGAGATCGGAGCCCATATGATAACTCACTTAATTGCAATGATGATGATCCTATCAATCAATCAATCAATCAATCAAACACATATACACTCAACCAGTTAATAAAAACATTTTTTTAAAGTGTTAGCTAATAAAGTTGAATTTTAAAAAAGACACCCACATTGAAGGAAGGTAAGCATTGAAGCAAAAACCTGACATATGTACAGGTAAGCATAAATAGTTATATAAAGCGGAAGAAAAATCTTACCGTTGATCGAACTGTCTGAGCCCTGACTGGGTAACTGCTAATCCCTGGCCCAAATGAACGGGATTGTGTCATGCCACGAGGTTCAAAATGTACTTCAGCTTTCTTCCATGTCTCCTCATTCTGTCGCTTGTCATAATTCCGTTCAAAGTTAGTTCCAGAGTGTAGAGTCGGTCTTTGAGTAGTATGAAAGCTGGAGCTTAGACCACTTCTTTGGAATGCACGGATTGGAACTTCATCATCAATCTCCTGATTTCTGTCAGATAAACTGTTGTCTCGACTATGTCTTTCAGGACTACGGTCAATCATTCTGCCGCTACGTGACGTCGTGGTACGGGGGTTATCAGGACTACGATCAAAATTCCTTCTCTGGAAACTTCTATCCAGGCGTCTAGCTTCACGTGATGAATATCCACCTGCCACGTCAAAGCTTCTATCTAAGTCAAGGACACGTCTTGACCTGACATCAGAAGACGCATCAAAACTGCGATCCATAACCCGAGAACCGTTGGAGATCTTGTGCCGATTTTGTTCATAATATCGAGGCGATTCGGAAAGATCGAAACTCCGATTCATTTTATTTTGCATAGATCTATCTCCGGCTTCATTTTTGTTGTAAATTCGGTATCGAAACGAATGCGATTGTTGAGGCATTGTTGGAACCGGTTCATAAATTCCCTACCGAAATAAACACAGAAATTGGTCGAAATATCTGAAATTCTCGAAATTGAAGAAAACAAATTAGATCAGATCTGGCGGAACATTCTGAAAGTCACAGCGTAGAACATCTTGAAACACAAATCATGAACACGATCTTTATGTTCACTGTCCATGCAATCTACAAAACACACATACAATTGATTACTCACTAGCGTGAGATTTAAATCAATAACTTACTTAGTTGTGATTGATTGATTGATTGATTGATAGGACCATCATCATTGAACTTCGGTGAGTAACCATGATGACGGTCTTATCAATCAATCAATCAATTAATAAATCAATCAACACTCCCTCTCCTTGATTACATGTGTACATAGGAAGTAACGATTGTGTAAGGTAGTCAACACCTAAATCCCAGAACCTAAACCCCACACACCTAAACCCCACACACCTAACCCTACACACCTAAACCTCACACACCTAAACCCCACACATCTAACTACCTGTGAACAACAATATGTGCAAGCAACATAAGTCACAAAATGTTGTGTACACCTGACAACAATATGCTGCAAATAACATAACAAACAGAGTATGACACGGTCATCTGCTCGGCGCAACATCCTGCAACAGATGAATCATCGGTATCTGGCAAGCTATCAAAACGTTACACTTTGTTCTAGACACACAATCTTGAGAAAATGCAGGGAAAGAGGGAGAGAGAGCCTGTAAGCTTCCCTACTGCATTGTTCTCCGCGACACATTCACTTAATCTTCTAATGTGCTCTTTTTATTTTTGTCATTACCCGACAGTGCCACAGTGGGAGGGTCAAGGTACGCTTGTAACGTGTTAAAACTCACGAGCGTCATCATTCTTTCGAATGACAGCTGCTCTGATTTATTTTAATTTAGTAGTCTATTGACTCTATGAAGGCTGCCTCGTTCCTGAGCACATGTGTGTCTATGGCAATGAGAGAGCAGGCAGGTTGGCTGGTGGCTCTGCCATCATATCAAGGGGCCAGCCAATGGATGGAGATGACATTCTGAATGCTTTCATAGAGTGTGGCATCAAAGAGGATTTTCATTTAAACAAATTCAGGTCAACTGCTAGATTGCAGGAGCTGAGATTGAAGATTGGAGCAGCAAGAAAAGAACAGCATAACAGGTACGTGAGTAGGGTCATCAATCAAAATCGAACTGGTACGGTCAGTCGCTGGACGCTGTTGAAGATATTACGAAGGAGATCGGAGCACCTATGGAGATGTCAGGAGTACAATAAAGATAATTCCAAACTGAACTTGAACGTCAACACAAGTATCTGGCACAGACAATTGACCGAAATCGACGGAGAAACATGATTGAGCACATCTTGGGCCAGTAATATGATATTTCGATGATCCATCTTTTATAACATATACACGTATGTTATGTTATGCGATCGACGTCATTGCACATTCGGCATTCCTATACATGCTCTGTCCTCCACTGAGCAGCCGTCCTAAAGTCCATATTGCTTACCGTACCCATGAAAAGTTGTTATATATTTCTATATCTACCACGAAGACAACACTGTCTGGCATGTCCAAACTTAACTCCTAATTCTCGGACTCGTTCCAGTGTCTGAGACTCACCTATATCACATAAATGAGAGTGTACCGCATTGATGACATCGGCTCTGTCCATTCTTCTGCCCGCTTGAGTCGGGACATTGTTTGCAAGAAAGTCAGCACTCTCGTTATCCTATGCACACTATGCATGAATTCACTGCCAATAACACTTGAGTAACGAATTCTCTAGTGCTATATTGAACCAATACTTATGTATGGCAGCGAATCATGGACAATGAACAAGCAATCACTAAGATAATTGGAAGCCATAGAGATGTGGTTTTACATAAAAAATGCTGAAAATTCCATGGACAGCAAAGTAAACAAATGTGGAGGTTTTAAATCAGGCCTGCACACAAAGAAACCTTCTCAAAAGAATACGAATCAGACAATCAAGGTTCTTCGGGCATATAATGCGAAGAGACGGTTTAGAACATTTGGTGACTACAGGTAAAATTCAGGGAAGGAGATATCGTGAAAGACAGAGAGGAGATGGCGGATGTTCTGACATCGTGTTTGAGCAAAAGATCGACGTCAGAACTAATTACCTGCACCAAAGAGAGAGAGAGAGAGAGAGAGAGTTATGGAGAGACATGATCGCCTGCTCCAGCAGGTATGTCACTTAATTGATTGATACACATACATAGACAAACTAGAAATAGTCTATTAAAAATAATCAGCATTATCGATTGCACGCCCTTCTGGTTCGCATCGATATACACAGACGGATTAAGCTGTTACGCATGACATAGTTGCGCGAACTGCACGTTGCAACGTTAAATATCACTAGCATACAGAATAATAATATTAGCGCGACAGGTCTAGGCACTTGTGTATTTAACTCTGAGAATGTAGAACCTATTCTTCAAGAACAACATAGGCTACTGAGACGGTGATATCTTAGAACCTGGGAGGCTATACGGTTGACCTGAATCAAAACATGTAACTAAGTGAAGCGTGGTTGTGAGAATTTCAGGTTTCTTTCATCTTGTAATTTTTGGTAATGTGTAGTGATCCAAGCGGCGGAGAAGATCATGAATGCCTTTGAATGCAAATGCTACAGAAGAGTACTTAGAATATCATGGACAGAGAAAAGAACAAATGCTTCTGTTCTGCAACAGCGTGATATTAAAGAGAGTTGGCTATTAAAGAGCATAACATTAAGGAAAATTAAATATTTCGAACAAATCAAACGACATGAGTGCCTAGAGAAGATAATTTTGGAGGGAATGGTGTCTGGAAGAAGAATGAGAGGAAGACCTAGAAGAAGATAGGTGCAAGATGTTATTGGCGATCTCTCTCTCTCTCTTTCTCTCGCGATCACCTAAAAGACCGATGCACCAGATTTCCCCATAAATTCATTCATGAGGAAATCTGATCCATGTAGCCTTAGCATGTGTGGGCTTCGTCACATCTTCAGCGCCATTTGGAGCTCTGGTGCTTATCCGTCGGTGATGTGTCCGGATTCAGCCAGCGTTTACTGGGTTCGCTCTCCGTTAGCCTTTGGCTGTCCTGCAAGGAGATTGATTAATCAACATCGAACTGGCGTGTTGTGCCGCTGGACGCTGCTGGATTTGCTGAGGCGGAGATCGGAGCACCTATGGACATGTCTGGAGTGCTATGATGATAGTCCTCATATAACTGATAATTGATCTTCTTCTTCTGCGTTCTCACTAGATTGGGATTTCGATTCTCTAATAAAGGCAGCCGTCTGCCTCAGATTATCAGCCACGCCATACAGTTTGTCTTGGACGCTAGTGTAAGTGGGCCACCTCTTTCTTCTCAAGTCTGTATACTTGGGGCAGTTCTGTAGGATATAATTCCTATGATTTCTGCTTCCCGTTTGTGCCGACCTCTTCCCGCAGTAAGTTTTGGTCTTACTGATTGGCTAAGTCTCCGAGGCAGATTGGCGACCGTAGAATCCATTATCCCATTCCTCATTGTGAGGGGTCGTTGCACCGTGTTATGCACCTTACGTCCTGGTGCATCCGTTTTCTGCAAGCATTTATTCCGGGTTAGCATTCCCTAGCGGACACATGCATCCAATTTCAGCCAAACCTCCTTAGCCGCCTCTTACGACATGCGTGGCAGGTAACACTGGTTCTATTCTTTACACCCCAAATTTGGGAACCCTGTAACCACTTGGGCGTTATATCATTTAAACATCTATTGTGTTTTGACACACTGCAGATCGTATGAACACAAATGTATTACTTCGCTAAGGTCAAATATATATCACGAATTACAACCAAAACAACACACTAGAGATTAAAACATATTCAACACACACCACACACAGTTCCGTAAATATGCACACATTATCCAACATGAAAGAAACACATGTCGCGAAACACTCTAAAAGTCAAATACGAAGCGTATAACATCTGCTGGCAACACGACTAACAACTTTCAGAAGTGTGGAACCCACTAACAACACACTATAACTAAGCTTAAACTAGTCCTCACAGATTCAATAACGCAAATACACACATTTGAAATGTTGTTTACTTGTTCACATCCTCTCGTTAAATATTATTTATAACCATAACCATAAAACGGATTCCTAATCGGATGTTAAAATGACTCGCAGAATCGGCGACACGTTGTAAATATAAAGTTACTGCTAAAAATAGACAGCCAACGGTGAAAAACACACAGGTGTGTCCCCCCCTTTTTAAAAGAATACACCGACTGTGTAACCAGTTACGTTACGCAAGGAGTATCGATCCGCTAGCTACTTGTGGTTACGAGCTTTTTCATCTGCTGCATGGTTACTGCAAACTACAAGAAAGAGATAATATAAAAAAGTAAAACTGGACCAAGAACAAGGTTGGACAGAGAAGACGGAACGAGCAAGATAAAAATGGGCGTGGCAACATATGCAGGTCACCGTTATATACTTATATATATATATATATATATATATATATATATATATCCTCTTAGCCTGTTACGCCCTTGGCGTTTAGGGCAGCAACAAACCTACACCATTCTTCCCTGTTCATGGCCTTCCTCTGTATTGTGTTCCAGCTATGATTCATTTCCTTCAGCTCTTGCTCTATCGTTCTCCTCTAGGTCGTCTTGGGTCTTCCACGCTTTCGCCTACCCTCTGGAGTCCATCTCAGTGCAGTTTTCGTGTCGGAGCCAGTCTCCATGCGCATCACATGTCCAATCCATCTCCAGCGTCGTCTTCGGATGATAGTGCCCATATTCTCTTGTTGGCATCGTGCAAGCAATTCTTGATTCGAGATAGTAGTCGGCCAGTACACGCGTAAGATTTTTCGCAGACAAGTTGTATGAAAGGCGGAGAGTCTTGACATATCCTGTTCTGTCATTCTCCAGCATTCCGATCCGTACATCAATGTTGACAGCACACAGCTGTTATAGATACTAGTCTTGGTTCTGATGCTGTATTGGGCAGATTTCCA
The DNA here is from genome assembly GCA_020796225.1 of Arion vulgaris. Classification (NCBI taxonomy): domain Eukaryota; kingdom Metazoa; phylum Mollusca; class Gastropoda; order Stylommatophora; family Arionidae; genus Arion; species Arion vulgaris. The sequence goes on from CM036774.1 coordinate 7,113,526, forward strand.
GGCGGTCTGAAGGGTCATGAATGCACTCGTGCCTTACTCAGTCTGTTTTTAATGTCAGATCCAGCGCCTCCTTCATTGCTAATAACACTTCCAAGGTATGTGAAAGCGGTTGTATCTCGGAGGGTTTTACCTTCTAGTTTGACTGGTGCTGGGGTTGCTATGTTCAGAGTCATTACTTCAGTTTTCTTCTGATTTATTTTCAGCCCAACCATCTCACTATATTGGTTAAGGCGGCAGGTCTTATGCAGGTCACCGTTATATACTTATATATATATACAGTGGCGGCTCGTGATCATTTTTGTTGGTGGGGCCAGACACAAATTTGCGGAAAAACCATGATTTTGGATTAGTTTATATTTTAATTCATAAAACAAATACACGTTACACATTTTTTTTGAGTGGTTCCCAGCCCTACTTGCCCTTAATGACGAGCCGCCACTGTGTGTATATATATACTCCATTCATTTCTGCTGTTACTTTTACTACGTGGAAATAAAACAAACAATTGAGGACAAATACTTAGGAGCAATTTTCACAGGAGATGGAAGTATTGATATCGAAATCAGCAATCGTTGCACAAAAGCTAAGCAGGCACAGGGACAGTTAACACCACTGTTGTCACATAAAGAGATACCAATAAAAACTAAAGCAAATCTCATAAGAACGATTTTCTGGCCAACACTATGTTACCAGTGTCAAACATGGCCAATAATAGCCGTCCATCGCAAGCGATGATGACAACAATCTCAGACGTGTGCTGTTGCACCTCTCTGGTGTGTGTGTGGAGGTGACTGTAGAGTCCAATCCTAGAACAGAATCCCTGACCACAGGTAGGGCATACATGATCAAGGTTAGACATGTGCGTGTTGTGTGCTCTGTCTTTTCGCGCAATTCGTTTTCTCTGTGACTCAACAATACGATGATTCTCAGATATTCGGGTTCCTCTTTGTTGTTACAGCGCCACATTTGGCGATCTTGCGCAAGGATTCCCAGCACGTATTGTCTATATCAAAGCATTTCAGAGACACTTTAATTAAGAGTGTCTTTAAAGCGTTTTTCTGTCCACCAGCTAAACGTCTGCCCCTTCAAGCTCGCCATACATCAATTGTTTTGGTTAATAACATGGCCAATAACAGCAGCTAATGAGCGGAAAGTCATAACGACAGAGATGAGGTGCATTAGAAGAGCTGCAGGTGTAACAATAAGAGACACAATTAGAAATGAAGAAATCAGAAGAAGACTGGATGTGAAAGCGAGCGGTGAGCTATGGATGTCCCTGCTTGTGGTTTCTGTATCTATCTAGTGTTTTTTACGGGGTGGGGTAGCTAGCCCCACATTCCAACCTCATCACTCGCCTCTTGCGAAATGCGTAGTAGGTAACAGTGGTTCTATTCTTTACACCCCTAATCTGGGCCCAGGTAACCACTCGAGCTGTGGAAGATGTTTGGTCTTTACAACGGTTTTTCTTTGCGTCATTTTCCCTATCTTTACCTTTTTTTGTGAACAAGAAGCAGGTTAAGGGTGCTTATACCTGGGTTTACGTGACAGAGTAAATTTGGAGACCTCTTTATCAAAAGGTAACTTAAGTTGAATCAACAATGTTGAGTAAATGTGTGGGGGATTAATGTACCTTTGTATTGCGATGTAATGACCTGGTATTTTACTGACAGTTGAAAATCAAGTTGTCTACATTCGTTATGTTTACTGCAGATCTTTAAGATGTATTGTATCCCCCTCCCCGAGAACATTTAAAGTTAAATAGGGCCTGCTAGCAATTTTGCAACACCGCTTTATCCCAGGCAAGATGAGAACAAGGAGTTTTTTTGTAAGAACCCCAGAAGCAATGACTATGATGAATAAATAGCTACCGAAAAAAAAATAATACCAAATACAGGATTCGAACCACTTACCCTTGTTTCTTACGGCCCTCATTGTCTAGTCTAGCAATATGAGCGTTCTTACGGCCACCATTTGTCTAGTCTAGCAATATGAGCGTTCTTACGGCCCCATTTGTCCTAGTCTAGCAATATGAGCGTTCTTACGGCCACCATTTGTCTAGTCTAGCAATATGAGCGTTCTTACGGCCCTCATTGCCTAGTCTAGCAATATGAGCGTTCTTACGGCCCCCATTGCCTAGTCTAGCAATATGAGCGTTCTTACGGCCCTCATTGCCTAGTCTAGCTATATGAGCGTTCTTACAGCCTCATTGCCTAGTCAGCAAAAGCTTCTACGGCCCCATTGCCTAGTCTAGCAATATGAGCGTTCTTACGGCCCTCATTGCCTAGTCTAGCAATATGAGCGTTCTTACGGCCCTCATTGCCTAGTCTAGCTATATGAGCGTTCTTACAGCCCTCATTGCCTAGTCTAGCAATATGAGCGTTCTTACGGCCCTCATTGCCTAGTCTAGCAATATGAGCGTTCTTACGGCCCTCATTGCCTAGTCTAGCAATATGAGCGTTCTTACGGCCCTCATTGCCTAGTCTAGCAATATGAGCGTTCTTACGGCCCTCATTGCCTTGTCTAGCAATATGAGCGTTCTTACGAACACAAACAGCAAGACATTCAAAACAATGGCTTTACTGAGAAATGTCTTTCACAAACGCTTCATTTCTTAACTAGACACAGACTAATCAGGTAAGGTTCGATCAAACAGTGTTTGCACAAACACATGCTAACAAGGCTTATTATGCACGGGCAGCGGCTTTCCAGCCTGTTATTCTCCGTTTTTAATTATTAAGTGTTCATTTACGTGCTCAATTTGAACAAGGGACCTACGTTTTATCGTGCATCCCCGATAGGACTAGGAACTCGATCTCATCTACACTGAGATAAGGGACTTCTGAAACAATATCCCGATGTCTCCACGAGGGAACGAACCGAGAACTTTTGGAACGAGAAGCGAGCGTCTAGTCTCTACGCCACAGAGATCCAATGTTTAAGGTTTTAAAGCCGAAGGATTGCCCGTCTGCCCAGCGTGTTCGTAGCACGTTGGACTACGGGTGACTATCCCTCTGTGCGTGGGGTTCAATTCCGCGGGCTGGCAGAAAAGCCACAGATTCCCCAGATTTACCGTGTTCGTGGCACCGAACCGAAGAGCTGAAAAGCTCAAGTGCTTCTGGATCGGGGAAAAAAGCCGAAGGATTGACTTCATTGCACCGGGTTTTACCCCATATGGTTCGGTCCCTCTACGCAGAAATAACAAGCCACCTGCCGAGAACCTTGCGCAAAGCCCGAACTCCGTACCTCCGGAAAAAACATTTCTTTTTCATTAGAAACGTTTGTTTTTGGTCGTCCATTTGTTTTTTAAATTTGTCACTCCTGTTGTTCGTTTGCTTGTTAAAGGCCTTGTTGGTCGAAACGTTGTGTATTTTGTCATTGTTTTTGTAATTTGTAAAACTACAGTACTTTGTGATTATGTGTTATACCTCCGGTAACAATCCTAGGGGTTTCTGAAAAAAAATGCACTCGTGAACAGAAAGACACGGTCCGGATTGGAACCCACGACCTTCAACTCGCAAAGCAAGAGCTTAACCACTTATCCACAGAGTCCCAGTGTGAATACTATTAACCTGCAATGAAGAACCACCTGTACTGTAACTGAAATCTTGGAGAAGTGAAGGTATTTTAAGTTTGTCAGGTATTTCAGCCCACATGCCTTCTCCCAACGATGTGAACTTTGCTCAAATACATAGATCAAATACCAGCTTCGTCTAAGAGACACTACTTGGAATGTCCGCGTTTAAATGTAGTAAAATAAAACTGGAGGATTTTGCATGCATTTTTGTGCATCGTTTAAGTCCTATCTTCATGTACCAATGATTCTCAAAATAGTGTGTTCGGGGGCCGTGGAAGTGCATGGGTAGATTTCAAGCGGATCTCGTTCTGCATCCAGCAGAGTTTGGGTTGGATAATCTGTCTTAGGAAGGATGAGAGAAGAAAACAGATTCCAGTAAACGAAGAAGTTATAAAAAGACGCTTGAGCTGGATAGGACACACTTTGCGAAAACCTGAGGGGAATATGATAAGAAGGGTTCTTTCCTGGAGCACGCAGGGATAGCGAAAGCAGGGGAAGCCGAGAAATACAAGGAGACGGAATTTGGAGGCAGATATCAACAATATACAGAAGAGCTGGAGGGAGCTGCAGGAGATAGCTAGAGATAGGAATACTTGGTTTGAGTTTGTTGAGGGCATATGCCCCAATCCGGGTTAAAAATGCAGTGAGAGAGAGTCTGTACACAACTAAGTATTTTTATTTATTTTTCCTGTCCAGAAGCACTTGAGCTTTTAGCTCTTCGGCTCGGTCCCATGGACATCGTAACCCTTTGGTTCGGTGTCACGAACACCGTAAATTTGGAGAACTTGTGTCTTTTCTGCCAGCCCGAAGAATTGAACTGCACTCACAGAGGGCTTGCCACCCGTGGTTAAACGCGCTACAAACACGCTGGGCAGACGGGCATAGATAACTAAGTATAAGAACCGCCTAGTCTGTATATAACTAGGACCAGTGGCGGCTCGTCGTTAAGATCCAATGGGGCTGGGCCCCACTAAAAATAATGTGTAACGTGTATTTATTATTTTATTAATTAAAGTATAGCAATAAAAAACCATGATTTATCAGGGGAAAAAATGTCTGGCCCCATCAACAAAAGTGATCACGAGCCGCCACTGACTAGGACGCTAACTAAAACTGTAGGTTACTTTGTAAACTCTAAACATGGAGGTTGAGACGAGTATTGTGAGACAAGTTACAAAGGGCCTCTTCTTCTTCTTTGCGTTCGTTCTTTACGACCAATTTTAATCACTCTTTCTGATATGTTTGATCTTTGCCAAGAACGTGTATACGTTGCACATTGGTTTGGTAGGTCCATAAACGCATAGACTTCTACACGTTTAGGATATATGCATCCGATTTCAGCCAAATCTCCTTAGTCGTCTCTTACGACATGCGTGGCAGGTAACAGTGGTTCTATTCTTTACACCCCAACTTTGGACCCCTGTAACCACTCGGACGACACAAAGGGCCTAAAACTCGAAATATTGACTTAATTTCACCGTGATTTACCTAATATGGCTCGGTTTCTCTCTGCAAAAATTGATAGTCACCTGCTGAGAGTATTGCACAAATCACAAAATCCGTAGCTCCAGCTACAATCCTAGGGATCTCTGGAAAAAATAATTGTAAACAGAACTGTGTTGTCCGGAATCCAACACACTATCTTTGGAATGCGAGGGCTTAACAACTTAACTAGAAAGACGCCCGAAAATGTTTACACAGGAAAAATACAAGTCCTCCAAAGTTTTGTTTTATTGCTTGTGTTGTGCCATAGTTTCTTCAGACTAGCCTCTCTCCGAAATATCATGACTAGTCTTCTTCTAATTTCTTTTGTACTGTCATTATAGCTCAGTGTTCTCATTTCTCAGAGAACATGGGAAGATTGTATGTATCAGATGAATTAAGGATCATTGCCCGAAGCTGTTACCACGCGTGTGCATGTCATCATTTTTATTTTCTCTACCACAGAAAGCCTTTCGAGTTTACAAAGACTCGAAACCGGGACGTTTGCATCAGGAAACACCACCGTATAACCCTTCGAAGTTATTGAGGATATACAAAATGACATATACAGAAATTGAAATATGTTGGGCATACTCTGAGATGAAATGATCAAAGAATCACGAAGCAGACTATGAAGTGGGAGACAAAGGGTTTCAGAAAAAAGGCGACCCTAGGAAAACCTTTAAACAAACTTTGGAGAGGAATGGAAAAAATATTGACCTCATTATCTTAGACAAAAATAGAACGAGTCGCCCAGCATAGACGGATGGTTAAATTGCATGTATATCCTATGTAACTTATAACGGTACTGGAGGACTAGATATATATAGTAATAAAATATTCCAAAGCCTTGTCAGATCTTATGGTATGAAGTTAATTCACTTTTCTACTTCTTCTGGGTTCTCACTAGATTAGGATTTCGGATTCTCTAATAAAGGCAGCCGTCTGTCTCAGATTATCAGTCCCGCCATACAAAGAATGTCAGCTACGCCATACAGTTTGTCTTCTGCGTTCTCACTAGATTGTGATTTCAGATTCTCTAATAAAGGCAGCCGTCTGCTTCAGATTATCAGCCACGCTATGCAGCTTGTCTTGGACGCTGGTGTAAGTGGGCCACCTCTTTCTTCTCAGTTTTGGCCACCTTCGTGATGGTTGGTCCGACATTTTTACTGTATGACCAAATCTCCGAGGCAGATCGGCGACCCAAGAGTCCGTTATCAAATTCCTCATTGTGAGGGGTCGTTGCACCATGGTATGCGCCGTACGGCCTGATACATCCGCTTTCTGCAAGCATTTGTTTCGGTTAGAATTTCCTAAATTCACTTCAGTTTTCTAAAACCTAGTGTGCAGGAGGTAGGAGGGCCATAACTTTCTTCACGTGTGGAACGTCGAGTCTGGGATTGAATCCACAACTCTCTTGTGTCCGACTCGACAGGCGAACGTTTACGTATTACGCTAATCCGTTCCACGGGATATTTAAATATATATATATATATATATACCTCTCGTGCCGTTATACGTTACATAGGGCCTGCAAGTAATTTCTCCATACCACTCTGTTATGGGCAACTCGCTCAATCTCTTCCATAGAATTGAGCCCGATAGTTTTTGCCTCTCTCAGCAAAGTTCGTTTCAGGGTTTCACTATGGCATCCTCTCTTTCTTGAACCCTTTGCATCCCACTTCAATGCATGCTTTAGTATTCTTTGATTATTTCTCCTCAAGGTGTCCAACATATCTCCATCTTCTCTTTCTTATAACAATTGTTACTAGTGGTTAACCAGACATTTCTTCTCAAGGTATGTCCAACATATCTTCATCTTCTACCTCTTATAACAGTTGTTACTAGTGGTTGACTAGACATTTCCCTAATTCCATAAATTCTCCTGAATTCGTCAAATTTTATATTCATTATTTTCACAGACATCTGTTTTCAAATGCGTTCAACTTGCTTTCTATATCTTTAGTAACTTTCCAACTCTCACTGGCACACAACATTGGGTTTCATTGGTTTCTCATTGACAAATAACTCTCGATTGATGAAACATTGGAGTTGAAAATTACTATATATATATTGTTAATTATGGGGGGGGCAAGGTTTTAAAATGTTTAATGTTTTCAATATCTTCATTTTTGATGGTAGTTTTCAGCTTACTATGTTATCCTTGCCATCTTTTGGTATCTCCTGCAAACCCTGCTTGATTCCAAACGTATAGACTTTGTCTTTCCTTTGAATGAAACAGTAGGGTAGAGAGGTGGTTTGTGCAAAATGGGCAAGGCACATTCTCCATGTCAGCTGTCCATGCTAGGCACAAAGAGAGACGATTATGAACATCAGGTGGTACGACAAGATAACCAGCTCTGAAGTACCGCAAAGAGCAATCCTGCCTTCCATTATGGGCATGCTCAGCAGTTGACGACAAAGATGGTTGAGGCATGTGAGAAGAATGGAAACTTGTCAAATACCACAACAAATGTTGTTCTGTGAACTATCGGAGGGGAAGAGACACCACGGCAGACCACTACTCAGATATAAAGATGTCTGCAAATCCTCATTGAAAAACTTTTCTATAGGTCACAGCACATGGGAAAAACTAGCTGATGACAGAGTTGTGTGGAAAGCAAAATTGCGAAAGGGCGCAGAGTCTTTTGAGAAGAGACTTATGTATGAGCTGAAAGACAAGAGAGAAAGCGAAAACTCAGAAGTTGTCACAGTAAAACACTTGCCAATTGACCGCCTGTAATAACGAAAAAGGCCATATATATGTTATCCAAACAAACATATTACTGCATCCCCTGCTACTATGTAAGTGCTCTTATTTACTCATATTTGACAACTGAATACACTTAGCGTTTACTGTTGTTCCGAATGTTCACTCGAATGAAACAAGTCTGCCATTTCCTGCCAGACCGGGGCTTGTTAAGGGTTACGATATGTTACCTTAATGAGGCGTGTCAAGTCGTATCTCCTTTAATTCATAACACACCTGTCAGGTTTACAGAGGTGTAACCTGTGAAGGTGTAACAAACAAGGGGGCCAACCATCATGGTATCATCACATGATACATTCTAGTAGATTCAAAAACCATAAAAAGGGTTTAAAAGCCGAAGGATTGAATCCATTGCATCGGGTTTTACCCCATACGGCTCGGTCCCTCTCCGCAGAAATGCACGCCACCTGCCGAGAGTATTGCACAAAGCACGAACTCCGTAGCTCCAGCAACAATCCTAGGGTCTCTGGAAAAAATGCACTCGTGAACAGAATGGCGCGGCCGGACTCGAACCAACGACCATATTCTTTCGTGGGCATTAATATTTAAAAAAACTTTAATCTAGGACTTTCTGTGGCGTACAGGTTAGATGTTCATCTCTCATGCCAAAAGTACCAGGTTCGCTCCCTCATAAAGCCATCTGGATATTTTCCAGAGATCCTGATTTTAATGTAGGTGAGATTGAGTTCCTAGTCGTGTCGGAGACGGACGATATTACGTAGGTCCCGTGTTCAATTTGAGCACGTAAAAGAACCATTGACAGTTCAAAATCGAGAAGAACAGGCTGGAAAGCCGCTGCCCAGACAAAATTCATTAGAAAATATTAAAAATAAAATTCCATAAAAATATTTCCATTATCTTCAAAATTATATCAGGGACCCTCGGCGTGCTACGGAGTTCGTGCACTGCAGCCGAGATATTCCTGTGTAAGAAAGAGATCGGAACACACATGGCTACTCACCGAAGTGTAATCATGATAACCTATCAAATCAATCAATCAATCAATCAATCAAATCAAAACGTTCAGTCTAAATCATAGATTTCAACTTTTCGACCCACCGTCTGCATTGCACAACATAAACTTTGTAACCCTCCTCTACATTATAAGCTTGTCAACGCCCACCCCACACACCCATATACATGCTCTATTTTCTCTTTGACATAAAAAATAGATATATATTTCTGTAATACATGATCAATTTTCAAATGGTTATATGCATGAAATAAAAATTGATGAAAAATGGATCGTGTAAAACGGGCATAAGATGAATTAAAATGCAGAATTCAAATTTTAAATGATTATTCAATCGCAAAATCACGAAAATAATTTATTTTATAAATTTATATTATTAGTTTCTTCTTTAAGGAACCACCGACCTGTAATCACCTGAACACCCCCCAAATTCTTCTGAACCTACTATCGCCCCTAGAACACTTAGCGTCCCACTGGGTGTGGTACCGCCCACTTTGGCAAACGCTGGTCTAAACGGTCACAATGACAGATTACCAACAGACAGTGTGCCTCGAAGAGCAATGTTACTCCGTTACAGAGGATACAAAACAAAAAGACGCCAACGCAATAGGTATTCCACAGATACTATAGAGGTGGCGTAAAACACTGTTTACGAAGCGCACACAAAAACCCGTTCACGAAATCTCTTCTTATCTTGACTATGTAAGGCAAAACAGGACCAGAGAAAAGAAGAAGAAAAAGTATAAAAGTATAAAAGTATAAAAGTATAAAAGTATAAAAGTATAAAAGACAAAGGAATTACTTCATTGCGTCGGGTTTTACCCCATATAGCTCAGCCCCTCTCTGCAGAAATTGCTCGCCAGCTGTCGAGAGTATTGCATAGAGCACGAACACAGTAGCTCTGATAACAATACTAGTGATCTCTAGACAAAATTGCACTCATGAACAGAAAGATGTTGTCAAGATTCGAACCTACGACCGGTAATAGAAAAAAAAACTCTCGTGTGCTGTCAGGGCTCGCAAGGGGAGCAAAGAATAGTAACAATGCGACTTATAATGCATGTCGTAAGAGGCGACTGATGTAGGGGCCTAGGTAAACTACCCTAGAAAAGCGTCGCAGAAATCGGATGTGCTGGCCTACTTGTAGGCTCATAACTGGGACAACGTATAATCGCTCTTAGGCTCGGATAACATACAAATAACAAAGAGTGGTTAACAAGTGGTAGATATGGAGCGTTGAAAAGAAGGAAAAATAGTAATAGTAGTAGTAGTAGTGAGTAGTAGTAGCAGTAGTAGTAAGTAGCAGCAGTAGTAGCAGTGTGTGTAGCAGTAGTAGTAGCAGCAGTAGTAGTAGTAGTGAGTAGTAGCAGTAGCAGTAGTAGTAGTAGTGCAGTAGTAGCAGTGGTGTGGCAGAGCAGCAGAGTAGTAGCAGCAGTAGTAGCAGCAGTAGTGGTAGTAGTAGATAGTAGCAGTGCGTGCAGCAGCAGAGCAGCAGTGTGGTAGCGTAGCAGTAGGGTAGTAGTAGCAGTAGCAGTAGTAGTAGTATGAGTAGAGTAGCAGATGCAGTAGTAGTAGTGCAGCAGTAGTAGTAGAAGTAGTATGTAGAGTAGTAGCAGCAGTAGTAGATAGTAGTAGCGAGTAGTAGTAATAGTAGTAGCAGTAAGTATGTAGTAGTAGTATAGTAGTAGTAGTAGCAGTGTAGTAATAGTAGAAGTAGTAGTGAGCAGTAGTATAGAGCGAGCAGTGTAGCAGCAGTAGTAGTAGCATAGTAGTAGTAGTAGCAGTAGTAGTAGTAGTAGAAGCAGCAGTAGTAGTAAGCAGCTATTAGCAGTTGTAGTAGTTAACTAACGTCTCTCATGATGATGTACTATTACACTATGTACAAGTGAATACCATCACTAATGATACGCATACCTTTTGAACGAAAGATTACGCACAAACGATGTACATCACAAGACTCCAAGAATGAAACAAACCACTATCACAACCAACTACAACTACAACTACAACAACGAGTACCAAGTACGCAACTTGGTTCGTTAACAACTAAAGTTGTAACTTAAATTTAGCTCAACAGCCGTTGCTAAATGTGCGTTTGTTGTTGGCCCCAGTTTTTTGGTTTGAGAGCATTACTTTGCGTAACTATACTTATTATAAGTACGGTCTAATGGATCAGTGTTTCTAAAACTGTGTTCAATGTACCCCTGTAATGATCTTTAATTGTCTTTACAAATGCCCGCCTACCCAGCGTGTTCGTATCGCGTTGGACGACGGGTGACAAGCCTTCTGTGAGTGCGGTTCAATTCCACTGGCTGGCAGAAAAGCCAACGTTTCTCCAGATTTACGGTGTTCGTGACACCGAACCGAAGGGTTACGATGTCTATGGCACCGAGCCAAAAGCTGAAAGCTCAAGTGCTTCTGGATTGAACCCCCTCCCCACCGCCCCCAAAAAAACTGTCTTTCAATCAATCAAGTGCCGTTCCTGCCGGCGTAGGCTATCATGTCTCTCCACAACTCTCTTTGTTTGGTGCATGTAATCAATTGTGACGTCGATCTTTTGTCGAACCATGATGTCAGGCCACCCAACATCTTCTCCCTCTGTCTTCCACGATCTCTCCTTCCCTGAATTTTACCTGTAGTCACCAAATGTTTTAAACCTTCTCTTCGCATTATATGCCCGAAGAATCTTTACTGCAAGTAATCCCGCGTTTTAGGAGGGTCTGGAGGACATGAGCCTGTGCGTGGAATGTAATGGTTTAAAGGTTTTTGAGTCAAAGGATTGACTTCATTGAGCCGGCTTTTACCCAATATGGCTAGGTCCCTCTCCGAAGAAATGGCATGCCCCCTGCCAAGAGCATTGCACAAATGCATGAACTCCGTAGCTCCAGAAACACTCCTATGGGTCTCTAGGAAACAAATGAACTCATGAACTGAACATCACTGTAGGATTCGAGCCCACGACCTTCGACACGCAAGGCAAGGGCTTAACCATATTAACCACGCAGACACCTCCCGGAATTTAAAGGCCGCATGGCTAGTGCAGTTGCCACGAACCAGTTCAGACAATATTTTTTTTCTTTATGTCTCCGACCGAAAAAAATCATTGACCTTACCGGGGATTGAACCTGGGTCTGGGCTCGCAAGGGGAGCAAAGAGTAGTAACATTACAATCTACAAGGCATGTCGTAAGAGGCGACTGAGATAGGGGCCTAGAGAAGCAGAAATCGGATGTGCTGGCCTACGTGTAGTCGCATAGCTGGCACAACGTACAATCGCTCTTAGGCTCAGATCACAAGAGTGGTTTAACAAGTGGTCGATATACAGCGTTTCAAGAAGAAGACTAAACTGTATATATTACAGCTCGAGGAGCATTGGCTCATAAATAACACTATGTTCCGGGAGATGAAATATTTTGGTCACGTTAAATATCATAGTGGTTTGGATAGATCAGTAATGGTTCCTGTAGTACGAGGCAAGGAACGAACAAGAGGAAGGTGGAAGCAGGACGTCAAAGAAACATTGAACACGATGCTGGACGAGGCGAAAGAACTTACTAGAAACAAAGAATTGTTCTGGTGGGATGTAATGAAAGAAACGTTCCGTAAAATTTTTTTTTTCTTCTTTCGTCCGCTTTCAACTCAGACGAAGTTCCATCTCGAAACTGATTTTGCGTGAAAATCCGTTTGTTTTCAATTTCTTACAATGGCAGCAGCGTGCACATTGTAAATACTTTACACTGGCAGCCGTGTGCTCAATGTACTAGTAATTAGTATTCCCTCGCCATACAGGCAGATTTTCTCGACTTCAGAGGTACTCACGTTATCGTCCTGAGTAAGACCAGGGACTCGAACAAATGCCGGACAGTAGGTTCGAACCGAGCTATGAGGCGTCTCACCGCTAGCAGGCCGAGCTACTATCAACTACTCTAGGCAGTCCCCGTTCCGTAAAATGAAATGCTACTACTTGTGCGCCTATGTTGTGTGGGATATGGGAATATATTTCTTCTTCTTTTTCTTTGTGTTCAGTTTCGTATGCTCGTCTAAACCATGAAATGGGTTGCCTCTATGAAGCTGTATGTCAGTTGGAGTTCCTTGAGAGTTCCCCATAGCTTGCTCTGTAAGCTTCATTCATGAGGCCATGTTTTATGAAGTCATGGGCTACCTGTTCTTCTTCTTTGTGTTTAGTTTCTTATGCGCGTCTAAACCATGAGATGGGTTGCCTCTATGAAGCTGCATGTCAGTTGGAGTTCCCCATAGCTTGCTCTGTCAGCTTCGTTCATGAGGCCATGTTTCGTTTCGTTGGTATATATATGATGGACATGACTGCAGGATGTGCTCTGGAGTCTGTGTTTCTGTATGACATACACACTGTGCAGTCTGAGCAGGCTTTATTCTTTGCATGTGGTGGTTGAGCCTGCAGTGTCCTGTTCTTAGACGAAAGATTGTTGTGTGTTGTTTTCTGTTTAATCTGCTGATGGGATCTCGTGGGTGTTTGCTGTGAGTTTGTTGCCTCCACAACTCTTTGTATTTTCGCTTGATATGATAAATTTATTCAAAAGTGGTCCCTTTTCTTGAAATACTGAGAATCACTGGACAATAACTTGTATAGAAGGTGGGAGCTTCGGAGATATGTTATGATTCTTAACAAGGTTAAAAAGCAAAATGAATGCCCTCAAAATATTCAACCATTCAGCGGTAATGCGAGCTTGAAAATAAAGTCCATTATGCTATACGAATCCTCGCGGATCGAATTTCCAAAGCTTTAGTTCATAATTAGATGCAAAAAATAGGATAGCTATTTAAGAAAACTAAAAGACTGGTCATAACCTACTTTTCTACAAGCTAGGTGTCCCTATAGGTGCACAGTAGGTTGTAGCAGTGGCGGCTCGTCATTAATGGCCAGTGGGGCCAGGTCCCGCCATAAATAAGGTGTAACGTGTATTTATTATTTTATACATTAAAATATAACTTAACCGAAACCATGATTTTTCCGAAAATTTATGTCTGGCCCCACCAACAAAACTGATCACGAGCCGCCACTTGGTTGTAGCAAATTGAATGTGTCAGCGATACCGGACAGACAAGTTTAGTCGTCCGAGTTGTTACCGGGTCCCAAATTTGGGGTGTAAGAGCAGAACCACTGTTACATGCCACGCATGTCGTAAGAGGCGGCTAAGGAGGTTTGGCTGAAATTGGATGCATGTGTCCTAAATGTGTAGAAGTCAACCTGCTGTCAGCCAAAGGCTAAAGGAGAGCGAACCAAGTAAACGCTGACTGAATCCGGACACATCACCGAGGGATAAGCACCAGGGCTCTAAATGGCGCTGAAGATGTTACGAAACCCTCTCATACTAAGGCTGCATGAATCAGATTTTCACACGAATGAATTTATGGGAGATCTGGTACATCGGTCTTTTAGGTGATCGCGAGAGAGAAAGACATGTTTAGTGTCGACTACATTAAAAGATAGCGTGGTACAGATTAATAGTTGGGTAGATTAGAACGGATAACTAGATAGAGAAATAGAGACAAGGTGTCAAAAAGCAAATGCAGTGACCTACCAGCTGGCATCATTACTACAACACCCAAAGATCAAGATGGAAGTGAAAAGACAGATGATAAAAAATATTTTCCTACCAACACTTTGTTACCAGTGCCAAACTTGGTCTCTTACAGCAACACACCACAGAAAGCATACCATGTGTGAAATGAAATGTTTGAGAAAGGCAGTGGGAGTCACCAGGAAAGCAGACTACGAAATGAGGACATCAGAAGCAGAGTGGGCATAATTTCATGCACTGAATACATCAAAAGACAACAAATGCAGTGGTTTGGATATTTAATGAGAATGAAATACAACCAACCACCAATAACAGCATACAATAAAAAAGAGATCGGGTGCTAGAGCTAAGGGAAGACCAAGAAAAAGATGGATAGACAATATCAAGACCACACTACATAAACACGGATATAACACAACAAGGGCAACTCATCTAGCCCTAGAACGCAAATTAAAGCTCCCATCCCTACGCTTTCAGTATATATATATATATGGAATTGCAGTAAAACTATTTGATTGGCAAAACACGTATTACAAAGTACTGTAGTTTTACAAATTACAAAAACAATGACAAAATACAGCAACGTTTCGACCAACAAGGCCTTTATCAAGCTTTATCATCCCTACGCTTAACGGCAAGAGTGGACATCCAACTACATCTTCCACCTGGGAATAGACAATAGACTAGAAATTTTATCGCATAGGCAAATTGAACTCCACATCCAGAGAACTAGAAGTATGTCAATATACCAAAATACATCTACAAAGTATTTTTCTCTCAATTTATCTCAACCAAAAACATGACTACATCTCTGAAGTTATCCTAATTGTTTTTTTCTAAAGTTATTCAAAGTTGGTCTCCCATCTGAATATATTCGATATACATGTATTCTTGTTCTCTCTGAATTTATCCTAACTTTGAATTTATCCTAACTCTAAATTTACAGGGTGTTCAACTTAAAAGCAGTCCATGATTGGAGCTAATCTGGCATATATGTATGGAAATGAGAAGGTACAGTTATGACTGTAGTATAGGTCAAGGTTGTGTGATGGTGTGTAATTGTAGTGTGGGTAGGGGTGATGAACAAATGTGACGTAGGACAAGCTAGTCATAACCGGTTTAAATAGTAAATAGACGGAGATGTAATGCGTACCTGGCAAATTTCTATTTATCACTGGGCTGCTTTTAAGTTGAACACCCTGTATAATATTTCTAAATGTATGATAGCCTTATCTGAATTTATCATAGCCTTCTTTTTGTTCTTCACTCTTCGACCTAGGGAGCATATGTCCTCAACCAAGGCCTTCAAAGCCCGCCTATCCAAGGCCATCTTTTCCAGATCTCTCCACTCTCTCCCCATTTTCTTGCATTCCGTCTCCAACTCCCGTCTCCAGGTGCTATTTAACAGGGTCACTTCATGAGTTCCTCCTTGCGGTGTCCTTTTTCTTCCTCGGGTGGCGATCTTTGAATTTTCCTGGTTGTGGTTTCTGTAGATATCTAGTGTTTTTTTTTTAACGGGGTGGGTTAGCTAGCCCCACACCCAAACCTCCTTAGCCGCCTCTTACGACATGCGTGGCAGGTAATAGTGGTTCTATTCCTTATACCCCAATTTGGGCCCCGGTAACCACTCTGGCGATAGCCCTGTCTGAAGTCAGTGGCGGCTCGTGATCATTTTTGTTGGTGGGGCCAGACAGAGATTTTCGGAAAAATCATGGTTCGGTTAGGTTATATTATATTATATGTATAAAATAATAAATACACGTTACACCTTACTTTTGGTGGAGCCCGGCCCCACTGGCCCTTAATGACGAGCCGCCACTGTCTGAAGTTATCATAATTCTGAATTTATCATGACCAATTATCCTAACCTGTCTCATTTCTCCTAGCTCTGATTTTCTCTTAGCCTTTTCTAAATTTATCAGATCCCTGTCTGAACTTATCCTAGCTCTGAATTTAGCTTAGCCTTTTCTAAATTAATCATAAACCTGTGTGAATTTATCTTAGCCATGTTTAAATTGTGGCCACTAGTGACAACTGTTATAAGTAGGAGAAGATGGAGATATGTTGGACACACCTTGCGGAGAAATGATCAACGAAAATCAAAGCAGGCATTGAAGTGGGATGCAAAGGGTTCAAGAAAGAGAGGACGACCTAAGGAGACCCTGAAACGAACTTTGCTGAGAGAGGCAAGAAATATCGGTCGCCGTTCCATGGAGGAGATTGAGCGAGTTGACCAGGATAGAGCGGTATGGAGAAATTACTTGCAGGCCCTATGTAACGTATAACGGTACTGGAGGAATTATTATTATGTTTAAATTTATCGTAACTGTGAATGCAAGATAGCTATATCCGTATGTAATCAAATTAAAATATTAGTAGCCTTTCTCAGACCTTAGCGTATTTGTCTTTTCCGATCCAGAAGCACTTGAGCTTTTAGGTCTTCGGCTCGGTGCCATGGACATCGTAACCCTTCGGTTCGGTGCCACGAACACCGTAAATCTGGGGAACCTGTGGCTTTTCTGCCAGCCCGCGGAAATGAACCCGCACTTATAGAGGGCTAGTCACCCGTAGTCCAACGCGCTTCGAACACGCTGAGCAGGCGGGCGACCTTAGGGTATAAAGTCCTTTTACTTCACACTTCTAGGTCCTAGTATGCAGGAGGTAGGTAGGTCTATTCCTTTCCTTACGTGTAGAACGTTCAGTGTGGGATTGAACCCACGACACTCTTGTGCCCTAGTCGACAGGCGAACGCTTACACGGATCCGTCCCACATTGGCTGTATGTACTAATATTAATTACTCATCGTCAGAACCTGTCCAGCGTGTTCGTAGCGCGTTGGACGCACTCTGTGAGTGCGGGTTAAATTCCGCGGGCTGGAAGAAAAGCCACAGGCTCTCCAGATTTACGGTGTTCGTGGCACCGAACCGAAGGGTTACGATGTCCATGGCACCAAGCCGAAGATCTGAAAGTTCAAATACTTCTGAATAAAAATTAAAAAACCGTGCACGTCAGGCTTGATACATCTTGACTATCTACCAGACCTGCTCCCTCCCTGCACGCTCCTGAATACGTAACTGCTAATCATAATACAAGAATATATCAACATTATTAGAACATAACCTCGCGCAGGATAGCATGACTGTGCCTGGGAACAACATGTTTACAAGATACGAACAGCTGCCATTGGTCAAATCTTCGCGGATAACAGGCCGTGGTTAACTCGGCGTTTGTCTGAGCGTGACTCCCGGCTACATAAGGCCGCCTAGCTCCGACAGGGAAACGAAAATTTATGTTTAATGGGGGCTGGTATTTATATACAGCATTTTCATGCATACTTTGTGTTACAAGTATCAAACATGGACAATAAGCAAAGCGCAGTTACAAAAAATAACTACATGTGAAATGTGCTGCCTACGAAAAGTTACCAACAACACAAGAAAAAACAAAAGTCACCAACATCAGCAAAAGAAAGAAAGTTGGCACAGAACCTTGCTTGAATTACATTGAGAAACAAAGAATGAAGTGGTTTGGCCACTTAATAAGAATGCATCCAAACTCCACAGTATACAGAGTCTTCTACAACAGAACATCAAGAAAGAAGGCGAGAGGAAGACCATGAAAAAGATAGATGGCATAGCAGAATCCTGTGAAAGAGCAAAAATAACAATCACCCAAGCCATCAGAACAACGCAAGACAAAAACAGAAAACCACAACACTGGGCAACAACCGGTAGCAGTGTGACAATGCACCCGGACAACAACCTGGCAGCAGTGTGACGACAACAGAAGAAGAAGAAGAAATAACCCTATAGGTTTTTCTGCAATTTTACACAACTCTACGAGTCCGTGGTTATGTATTAATGAAAAATGTTATTAAAACTGATATTTCTTAATGTTAAATTTAACTTATGCTAATACAGGGTGTTCAACTTAAAAGCAGCCCGTGAATGGAGCTAATCTGGCATATATGTTGGAAATGAAAGGTTCAGTTATGACGTAGTATAGGTCAGGTTGTGTGACGGTGTGTAATTGTAGTGCGGGAATAGGCGATGAACAAATGTGACGTAGGACAAGCTAGTCAGAACCAGTTTAAATAGTAAATAAACACAACTCAATGTGTACCTGGCAACTTTCGAATTATCAATGGGGCTGCAATTATCTTGAACACCCTGTATAACCTTGATTTAACCTGTTGTGTTGTTATAAAATGAATTTATCTTTATCTACCAATACAATATCTAACAGACAGTGAAAAATACCGTTATGAAGCACACAAAAACCCGTTCTAGAAAACTCTTTTTACCCTGACGCTGTAAGGCAAAACAAGATTAGAGAAAGAACATAACAGTGCTCTCAAGTGATATACAAGTGCTCTCTCAATCGCGTTCTTAAGTACTATATACGGGCTCTCTCAAGTACTATATAAGTGCTCTCTCAAGTACTAAGTAAGTGCTCAGTTCTTTCAGTAGGTGAATTTGTCAACGATAGAGCACTTACTTTGTTGCTTTGAAGTCGATTTTATGAGATTTGACATTGGTGAGATTTGAACCATTTCTCCCTCCATTGGTATGCGCATTTATTTCACTGCTGACGATTGATGTCGACGGAGTTGTTTATACAACGGTTCTGAGAGTGAATGGATGATTTTATTGCACTAGGCTTCCCATATCACTGAGCCTCTGGAAGAAGACTGGATTGAAACCAGTCATGCAATTCATAAAAGAACAACAGATTAAATAGTTTGGACATCTGACAAGAATGATCTGGTATCGCCTAGCACAGAGAGCCACACATAAAAAGTATAATGAGTACAAAGCAAGAGGAAGACCACGTAAAATATGGAGCGACGGCATCAAGAACAGCCTTATGAAAATGAATATCAGCTTACAAAGTGCCTTAAAACAAGCACACACAAGATCACTACTCCCCTCCTTACTTCTATGAAGAAGTAAATGGTGGAAGAGAAGAAGAAGAAGAGACTCAGCCTCTCTCGGTAAAAATGGTCTGTCTCATGACGAGAGCGTGGATCAAAATGCTAACTCCGTAGCTCCAACAACAATCTAAAGAATTTTCAGGGGAAAATGCCCATGGGAAGTGAATGACAAGAAAACACTAAGGACAACATCTCAACCACTTCACGCCACCGATCCTCACAACCTCCACACACCCCTCCCTACCCCTTCCCGTCCGGAACAAATAAACAATAGTAACGTGTAAATCCACGGTCGGATCCAGACCCATATCGCTTAGAGCACAGGGCTGGAGGGATGTTCCCAAACTTTGAGAATTACTCCATATAATTGTAGACTATTGAAATCGGAAATAATTAAGACAAATTGCAAAAGGGAGACAACCAACGAAATAATTATTATAAAATTACTAACAGTTAGCAGATTACTAGTTTCCCCTTATGTAAGGATATAGTGTTGCATTTTACTGTCAGACTCTTTCGTCTTTAGTAATATCGATATATGGGGTAGCCTGCAGTAAAACTAGATAAATAGCGAAACACGTAATAATAAAGTACTGTAGTTTTACAAAATACAAAAACAATGACAATACAAAGCAACGTTGCGACCAAAATGCCTTTATCAAGGAAACGATTCAACAGGAGTAACGAATTTCACAGAACCAAAAAGACATATGTCTTAGGGTTGAAATTGGCATTCCTCGGCCACATAGAGGCTTAATCCACCACATAAAAACAGTACACTACATGTAGGCTGACTACGACAGAGATATTCCAACGGTAATAAATGAATTACTAACAGTAATAGCTGCCTCCAAATCTCCACAGACTTCCCAGTGCGATGAAAACTTTATTTATTACCGTTGAAATACCTTTGTTGTAGTCTATATGTGTATTTTTGTTTCTTGGTATCGTATGAAAGCTTGTCTTTCGTGGATAGAAGAGTTAGTTTTGCTTGATTCCTTTCTTGAATTTTTTTCCAGGTGTTATCGCTTAGCCACTTTTTCTTTTGTCTTTGGACATACCCTACTGTGTTTGTTGCAGCATTTATCAGCGTGTTTTTGAGAAAGTCCCAATCTTCTTCTATGTTGTTCTTAGTGTTCACATTTACCGTTTATGTAGTGTGCTGTGAAATTCGTCACTCCTGTTCTATCGTTTCCTTGAGAAAGGCCTTTTGGTCGAAACGTTGCTGTGTATTGTCATTGTTTTTTATTTTGTAAAACTACAGTACTTTGTTATTACGTGTTTCATCTTTAGTAGAACATCTGTGCCGCAGAGGTTATGTGCTCGTCTCTTGTGCCAAAGGTACCCGGTTCGCTCCCTCGTGGAGATATCTGGATATTTTTCCAGAGATCCCAGATCTCAGTGTAGGGGAAATGGAGTTCCTAGTCCTATCGGAGACGGACGATAAAACGTAGATCCCGTGTTA
Source organism: Arion vulgaris (assembly GCA_020796225.1). Taxonomy (NCBI): domain Eukaryota; kingdom Metazoa; phylum Mollusca; class Gastropoda; order Stylommatophora; family Arionidae; genus Arion; species Arion vulgaris. Next base: position 7,134,283 of record CM036774.1, read on the forward strand.
AATTTGAGCACGCAAAAGAACCCTTCACAGGTCATAATCGGGAAGAGCAGACAGAAAGAACGTGAAAATTTATTAGAAAAGATTAAAAATACAATTTCTACAAAAATATCTTCACCATCTTCAAAATTATATCGGTGACTCTTGTCGGTGCTACAGAGTTTGTGCACTGCAGCTGAGATCTTCATCTAGCCTGATGTCTTGCAGCTCGGCTGGGGATAGCTAAAGGGCTGATGAAGAACGAACCCAGTAAACCCCTGGCTTCTTCTTCTTCTTCTTCTTTCTTCGTTCTTTACGACCAATTTTAATCACTCTTTGTGATATGTTTGATCTTTGCCAAGAACGTGTATACGTTGCACATTGGTTTGGTAGGCCCTAAACACATAGACTTCTACACGTTTAGGACACATGCATCCGATTTCAGCCAAACCTCCTTAGTCGCCTCTTACGACATGCATGGCAGGTAACAGTGGTTCTATTCTTTACACCCCAAATTTGGGCCCCGGTAACCACTCAGGCGAAACGCCGGCTAAAACCGGACATAGCACCGAAGGATAAGCACGAGATGGCTCCAAATGGCTCTAAAGATGTGACGAAACACAACCATGCTTAGGCTGCATGAATCAGATTTCCACATGAATAGGAATTTATGGTTGAAATCCGGTATATCAGTCTAAGCTGGGATCACGAGAGAGGGAGGTCTTCCTGTGTAAGAAAGAGATGGGATCACACATGGTTTACTCACCGAAGTGCAGTGATGATGGTCCTATCACTAATCAATATATAATCAATCAATCAATCAATCAATCAATCAATCAATCAATCAATCAATCGATCGATCAATCAATCAATCAATCGATCGATCGATCAATCAATCAATCAATCGATCGATCAATCAATCAATCAATCAATCGATCAGTCAATCATCTCAATCAATCAATCGATCGATCAATCAATAAATAAATTTTCAATCAATCGATCAATCGATCAATCAAATCGATCAATCAATCAAACAAAACATTACTTTTCTTCGAATGCTTCATATCGACAACTTGTTAAACCACGTTAGCAAGCGTCTGGCCGGATAGATTAGAGAGCTGATCTTATGCGGGAGACCCGTGTTTCAATCCACGGTAAGACCAAGGAGTTTTTTTCTTTCGGGGCATAAAAGAAAAATTATAACTTGAACAGTTTCACGACGACTGTACTAGATATAATAATAATAATAATAATAATTCCTCTCGTACCGTTATACGTTATATAGGGCCCGCAGGTAATTTCTCCATACCGCTCTATCCTGGGCAACTCGCTCAATCTCCTCCATGGAACTGAGACCGATATTTCCTGCTCTCTCAGCAAAGTTCGTTTCAGGGTCTCCTTAGGTCGACCTCTCTTTCTTGAACCCTTTGCATCCCACTTCAATGCCTGCTTTGATATTCTTGATCATTTCTCCTCAAGGTGTGCCCAACATATCTCCATCTTCTCTTTCTTATAACAGTTGTCACTAGTGGTTGACCAGACATATCTCTGAGTACTAGATATGCGACCATTAAATTTCCCAGGCTCGTGTCCCTCCTGTCCCACAGCGCCCTAAAAAGCGGTATCCCAGGCAGTAACGACAGCTTAATGACAGTTAAACCAGTCTATGGGATTTGTTTTAAAAGAGTTTCAAAGCCGAAGGATTGACTCCACCGGGTTTTACCCCATATCGCTCGGTCCCTCTCCGCAGAAATGCCACGCCACCTGCCGAGAGTTTTTCCACAAAGCACGAACTCCGTAGCTCCGGCAACAATCCTAGAGGTCTCTGGAAAAACTGCACTCGTGAACAGAAGGCCGCGGTCCGGATTCGAACCCACGACCTTCGACTCGCAAGGCAAAGGGCTTAACCACTCAGCCACAGAGACCCCCGATATGAGTTTTGTATGTAATCTGAGTATTTTGTATGAAGTATTCCTATCTCTAGCTATCTCCTCCAGCTCCCTCCATCTCTTCTTTATATTGTTGATCTCTGCCTCCAAATCTCCATAGATTTCCCAGTGCAATGAAAACTTGTCTTCTGTATTCTTATTTTAACATCTCTATCTGTTCCATCCTCTTTGTCTACATTGCTGCCCAAATATGTGTATAATTCTACCTCTTGAAGTGAGATTTCATCGAGGGAGAGATCGGATTGTCCTTTGCTTTGTTAATTCTCATGGTTTCACCCAGGGAGATATGATTGTCGCATTATCTTTGTCCTTCAATCATGAATGTTTAGCCCTAGTTGTTGAGACCTTTGATCAAATACGTTTAGCTTATCCTGCATCTGAATGCGTGTATGGTATAGAATGGCTATATCATAGATTTTCCAACCTTTTTCGGCCCATCGCCCACTTTCAACAACATAAACTTTGTAACGCCCTCCACATTAAAAAAGATTGCCAACGCCCCCTTCCCACATATATAAATGCCATATTTTCTTTTGACAAAAAAATATGTATATTTCTGTTCTACATGGTCAATTTTCAAATGATTACATGCATGAAATAGAAAATTAATGAAAAAATGGATCGTGTAAGATGGGCATAAGATGAATTAAAATGCAGAATTAAAATTGTAAATGATTACTCAATAGCAAAATCACGAAAATAATTTATTGTAAAATATTTATTATTAATTTCTTCTTTAAGGAGCCACCGAGCCCTAATCGCCTAAATACCCCATGGGACTTGTTACTGTCCAAATTGTTCTGAACCCACAATCGCCCCCTAGAACAATTCAGCGCCCACTGGGGCGGTACCGCAACTTTGGGAAACGCAGGGTTATATCGTCGACGGAGTACATATCTTTTAGTTGCTTTGTCTCCAGAATAGCACAGCACATCAAACGACCGAGCGTGCACTATCTCAGAAACCGATCATCAGTTAAAACTGTGACGCATAAAGGTAAAATAAAATAAAAAACTCAGGGAAAGACAAAAGAAGAAAAAGAAGAAAAAATAAAAGACAGATTACCCGAGTATAGCTTTGTTGGATGCAGAACCAGGCACAGAACAACTTTGTAACCCATTCAAAATAATTAGGAATACTTATTTTTCATAGAACGCTCCATATCGACTACTTGTTAACCACTCTCTGTGATTGGTATGTGATCTGAGCCTAAGAGCGATTGTACGTTGTGCCAGGTATGCGTCTACAAGTAAAACACGTAATCACAAAGTACTGTAGTTTTACAAATTACAAAAACAATGACAAAATACAGCAACGTTTCGACCAACAAATCCTTTATCAAGCAAACGAACAACTGGAGTGGCAAATGTAAAAAAACAAATGGACGACCAAAAACAAACGTTTCTAATGAAAATCTGGAAATAAATACGAAAATCTGGGAATAAAAACGAATAATGAAATATTTGTTTTTTAAATTTGTCACTCCTGTTGTTCGTTTGCTTGATAAAGGCCTTGTTGGTCGAAACCTTGCTGTATTTTGTCATTGTTTTTGTAATTTGTAAAACTACAGTACTTTGTGATTACGTGTTTTGCCAATGAAATAGTTTTACTGCAGTCTCTCTCATCTGTTTCGCCTACAAGTAGGCCAGCACATCCAATTTTGTAACGCTTTTATTTACTAGAATAGCTTTCCTAGACCTCTACCTCATTCGCCTCTTACGACATGCCTTGTGCCCGCCTGCTCAGCGTGTTCGTAGTGAGTTGGACGACGGGTGACAAGACCCTGTGTGTACGGTTCAATTCAGCGGGCTGGCAGAAAAATCACAGGTTCTCCAGATTTACTGTGTTCGTGGCACCGAACCGAAGGGTTACGATGCCCATGGCACCGGCCGAAGAACTCAAAGCTCAAGTGCTTCTGGATTTAAAAAAACACAAAACAAAAACCACATGCTTTGTAGGTCGCAGTGGTACAATTCTTTGCTCCCCTTGTGAGTCCCGGTACCACACGGGCGATTAAGAATGCAGGAATAACAAAATAATTACGCAAGACACAGATGTAAAACAACATCAACACATACCGATTTGTGGTCAACTAGTCCAGAACAATATGTAGTTATCTACCAGGAATTGATGGTTCTATGAGCAAAGCCAGACACCACAATCAGATAACATACAAGATTTTGCCATTACCAGTGATCTGATACCAGAATATTTTATTGATTTGTGTCAATGACTGGTGGTTTTTTTTAGTTAAGCTAAATTGACAGACAGGGTCCCAGGTTTAATGCGATATAGGAGATATTTCTGATGGGGTTTTTTTTTCCCGATCCAGAAGCACTTGAGCTTTCAGCTATTCAGTTCAGTGCCATGGACATCGTAACCATTCGGTTCGGTGCCACGAACACCGTAAATCTGGAGAACCTGTGGCTTTTTCTATCATCCCGCGGAATTTAACCCGCTCTCACAGAGGGCTGGTCACACCGTCGTCTACGAACACGCTGGGCAGGCGGGCATTTCTGATGGTTAACGACCAGCACAAGGGATGAGAGCTTAAGGATGTTTATTTCATGATGATTAAATGATGAAAGTAGGGTTGATGAGAAAGATGTGGTGGGTTGGTTTGATAGAGAGGTTGGGTGTTGTTTGATGAGGGATGTTGTCTAGTGATAGAGGGGTTGTGTGTTGTTTGATGAGGGATGTTGTCTAGCGATAGAGGTCGTTATATGTTGTTTGATGAGGGATGTTGTCTAGCGATAGAGATGTTGTATGTTGTGTGATGAGGGATGTTGTCTAGCGATAGAGGGGTTGTGTGTTGTTTGATGAATTTGCTTGAATGACACTTAGAAACGAAGAAGGAGATCGGAACACCTCTGGACATATCCGGAGAGCAATAAAGATATTCTAAGCTGACACTGAAATGGCGAATAGTTGAGAACCGTTGTTTCAGGATTTAAAAAAAGTAAATTTGACATAAATAAAGGCATATTTTTTAAGGGGGTATCTGGAGACCGTGCTTAAACCGATGTCCATGTCCAACTTGTAGGGCATGACAACCTGCCAAAAGGGTTGACAGTGCTGATTAATAATTTGTACAGCATTTAATGACGTCACAGAATTATCTGGCACGCCTAGACGTGTCAAAGAACGGAATGCTTATATTATATTAGTGATGTTATGAAGGCCAAATAGGATTTTTTAAAGCCAAATTCCCGAAATGTGACATTATGTCGATGAAATTGGCGTCACAGAATTTGTTTGGTTTGCTTTTGGCTTCTTATTTTGGATTTTTCTTCTAGTATTGTCATGTTTTTGTTTTGTAACAGCTTGATATTAAAGTGAGTTTGCTATTAAAGAACATAAAATCAAGACAACTTTTATACTGTGAACACATTAAACAACAGGAGTGAATAGAGAAGATAATTTTGGAGAGAATGATTTCTGGAAGAGGGATGAGAGGAAGATCTAGAAGATGATGGGTGCAAGATGTTATTGACACTCTGAGAATGACTGCTGCTGACGCCGGTCATCTTGCACAGAATAAAGTTTTTCAGGACTGCTATCAGTGGCGGCTCGCCATTAAGGGCCTGTAGGGCGAGCTTCACCAAAAATAATGTGTAACGTATATTTATTATTTTATAAATTAAAACATAACAAAATACAAAACCATGATTTCCCGAAATTTGTGTCTGGCCCCACCAACAAAAATGATCACGAGCCGCCACTGACTGCTATCATGGGAGAAAAGTTCCGGAAGGGACAAGCTACTTGATGATGATTGCCTGGTATTTTAGCACAACTTTAATATGGCACCACTGATGTTATACTTTATCTCTGTCGCACTAACCGAATGTGTGGCGGGTTTCTTTATATATGTTGTATGTGTGGTGGGTTTCTTTGTATATGTGTTGGTTTTGTATGTATATGTGTGGTGTTCTTTGTGTATGTTATATGTGTGGTAGGTTTCTTTTATATGTTGTATGTGTGGTGGGTTTCTTTGTGTATGTTATATGTGTGGGTTTTTTTTATATGTTATATGTGTGGTGGGTTTCTTTGTTATGTTATATGTGTGGTGGTTCTTTATATGTTATATGTGGTGGTTCTTTTTAATGTTATGTGTAGGTTTCTTTGTTATGTTTATGTGTGGTGGGTTTCTTTATGTATGTTATATGTGTGGTGGGTTTCTTTATATATGTTGTATGTGTGGTGGGTTTCTTTGTATATGTTATATGTGTGGTGGTTTCTTTTATATGTTATATGTGTGGTGGGTTTCTTTGTGTATGTTATATGTGTGGTGGTTTCTTTGATATGTTGTATGTGTGGTGGGTTTCTTGTGTATTTATATGTGGGTTCGTATGTTATATGTGTGGTGGGTTTCTTTATATATGTTTTATGTGTGGTGGGTTTCTTTGTATATGTTGTATGTGTGGTGGGTTTCTTTGTATATGTTATATGTGTGGTTGGTTTCTTTGTATATGTTATATGTGTGGTGGGTTTCTTTGTGTATGTTATATGTGTGGTGGGTTTCTTTATGTATGTTATATGTGTGGTGGGTTTCTTTGTATATGTTATATGTGTGGTGGGTTTCTTTTGTATGTTATATGTGTGGTGGTTTCTTTATGTATGTTATATGTGTGGTGGTTTCTTTGTGATGTTATATGTGTGGGTTTTTTATGTTATATGTGTGGGTTTTGTTATGTTATATGTGTGGTGGTTTCTTTATATATGTTATATGTGTGGTGGTTTTCTTTGTATATGTTATATGTGTGGTGGGTTTCTTTTGTATGTTATATGTGTGGTGGGTTTCTTTATTATGTTATATGTGTGGTGGGTTTCTTTTGTATGTTATATGTGTGGTGGGTTTCTTTGATGTATGTTATATGTGTGGTGGTTTCTTGTATATGTTATATGTGTGGTGGGTTTCTTTGTTTATGTTATATGTGTGGTGGGTTTCTTTGTATATGTTATATGTGTGGTGGGTTTCTTTGTGTATGTTATATGTGTGGTGGGTTTCTTTGTGTAGTTATATGTTGGTGGTTCTTTGTGTATGTTATATGTGTGGTGGGTTTCTTTGTATATGTTATATGTGTGGTGGGTTTCTTAGTGTATGTTATATGTTGGTGGTTTCTTTGTATATGTTATATGTGTGGTGGGTTTCTTGTGTATGTTATATGTGTGGTGGGTTTCTTTGTTATGTTATATGTGTGGTGGTTTCTTTGTTATGTTATATGTGTGTGGTTCTTTGTATTTGTATAGTGGTGGTTCTTTGTATGTTATATGTGTGGTGGGTTTCTTTGTATATGTTATATGTGTGGTGGGTTTCTTTGTTTATGTTATATGTGTGGTGGGTTTCTTTGTATATGTTATATGTGTGGTGGGTTTCTTTGTATATGTTGTATGTGTGGTGGGTTTCTTTGTGTATGTTATATGTGTGGTGGTTCTTTGTATATGTTATATGTGTGGTGGTTTCTTTGTTATGTTATATGTGTGGTGGGTTTCTTTGTGTATGTTATATGTGTGGTGGGTTTCTTTGTATATGTTATATGTGTGGTGGGTTTCTTTGTATATGTTATATGTGTGGTGGGGTTCTTTGTGTATGTTATATGTGTGGTGGGTTTCTTTGTATATGTTATATGTGTGGTGGTTTCTTTGTTATGTTGTATGTGTGGTGGGTTCTTTGTGTATGTTATATGTGTGGTGGTTCTTTGTATGTTATATGTTGGTGGTTCTTGTATATGTTATATGTGTGGTGGTTTCTTTGTATATGTTATATGTGTGGTGGTTTCTTTTGTATGTTATATGTGTGGTGGGTTTCTTTTGTATTTATATGTGTGGTGGGTTTCTTTGTATATGTTATATGTTGGTGGTTTCTTTATATGTTATATGTGTGGTGGGTTTCTTTGTATATGTTATATGTGTGGTGGTTTCTTTTATATGTTATATGGTGGTGGTTTCTTTATATATGTTTATGGTGGTGGGTTTCTTTATATATGTTATGAGTGGTGGGTTTCTTTATATATGTTTATGTGTGGCTTTATATGTTATGTGGTTCTGTGTAGTATGAGTGGCTAAGTAGTTAATTAGTAACATGTTGCTACATAATTCATCAATTATTGTGGCAGTAATAACCCTCATATTCTTCTTTTTCACTATTTACTTTTATAGTAAACAAGGGCTAAAGTGTTGGGGGAGAAGTATTTAGTGATCTTGTGTGTGTTTGCTCTAATCCACTTTGTAAACTGTTATTCGACAAAGCAAAAGGCTCACCTAACATCCAAGTAAACAATTAAGAACTACAATGTGTAGAGAGCTACGAATATCTGGGCTCAATAATTAACAATAACGGTGACTGCTCCAAAGAGATCTCAAGAAGATTGGCAATAGCAATCAAGAAGTTAAACACAATGAAGAACATGTGGCAAAGCACCAGCAAGATACTAAAATTAAAAATATTGAGAGCATGCATTTTCCCAGTGACTACTTATGGTTGTGAATCATGGACTATTACACAGAAATTAAGAACGAAAATTCAGTCCTTCGAAACTAAATGCTACAGAAAGATCCTACGAATACCATGGACAGAAAAAGAAAGAACACTGATGTCCTGAAAGAACTAAATGTTAAAGAGAATTGACTGATAAACAACATACTATACAGAAAAATTACATACTTTGGTCACATCAAGCGTCACGATGGCCTGGAAAGAACAATACTAGAGGGCAGGGTCCCAACGCAGAGGCAGACCAAGAAGAAGATGGCTACAAGATATTAAAAAACCATGAACATGACCATCGACGAAGTGGGTGAACTTGCAAGAGACAGAGTGAATTTCAGATGTGCTGCAAAGAGGCAACGTCCTATAAAGGATACGCACCTTGATGATGATGAAACTGTTATTCATTTTCTTAAGGCTGTCCTTGATGCCGTCACTCCATTCTTTTGCATAGTCTTTCTCTTTAAGTGTGGCTCTCTGTGGTAGGCGATACGAGGACATTCTTGTCAGGTGTCCAAACCTTTTAATCTGTTGTTCTTTTATGAATTGCATGACTGGTTTTACATTTAGTCGTCTTCTGATTTCTTCATTTCTAATTTTGTTTCTTATTGTCACACCTGCAGCTCTTCTAAGACACCTCATCTCCGTCATTATGATTGTCCGCGCACTGGCTCCTGTTATTGGCCATGTTTGGCACAGGTAAAATAGTGTTTGCTAGAAAATCGTTCTTATGAGATTTGCTTTAGTTGTTAGCCGCATCTCTTTATGTGACAACATGGTGTTAACTGCCCATCAACGATGTAAATGTATGTACAGACACAAAAAACAGCTTTGCACACACATTACATGCATAAGGTAGTCGCCCAAATGCCAACATCAACCGTTTGCCACGGTTGCACAATGCAATTACCTAGTTATAATAATAATTGCTCTCGTATCATTAAATGTTACATATGACCTGCAAGTAATTTCCCCATACCGCTCTGTCCTGGGTAACTTGCTCACTCTTCCATGGAACTAAGACCGATATTTCTTGCCTCTCTCAGCAAAGTTCGTTTCAGGGTCTCCTTAGGTTGTCCTCTCTTTCTTGAACACTTTGTATCCCACTTTAATGCTTGCTTTGATATTCTTTATTCATTTCTTCTCAAGGTATGTCCAACATATCTCCATCGTCTCCTTCATTATTGATGGTTGACCAGACATTTCTCTAATTTCATCACTTCTTCTAAATTCGTCCCACGTTAAGTTCACTATTCTTCACAGACATCGATTTTCAAATGCATTCAACTTGATTTCTATATCTGTAGTCATTTCCCAACTCTCGCTCAATGACTTAACACGTAAAAAACAATGTACTGTAGTTTGACAAAATACAAAAACAATAACAATATATAGCAACGTTTTAACCAAAAAGCCTTTATCAAGTTCAATGACCTAGTATAACGTCCGACAAAACACGTTATAAAGTCAATAGATATTATAACCAGCTCAACTCATTTCTCTGTAAAAAAAAAGAAACCAGATAAAGAGTTGAAAATAAATACATTGACCCACAAATTCCTGTACAAATCTTCTTCTTTTGTCGTCACACTGCAACCGGGTTGTTGCCCACTGTCATTATTTTTTTTTTTTTTTTTTTTTTCCTGCGCAAATAAACTGTCAAAATGTTACGATTCCAGAGTTTAAGGTTAAACAGTTTCTCATGTAACACGCAAACACATCAGCAGACAATTGACTTTATATTATAAGATACATTGATTAAAAGAGAAAGAATTGATATGACAATGGTACAACCATGCACAAGAAATGAAGATCAGGACTTTCAGAAAGAATGTCATGATAAGTATTATATATTTAGAATTAAGAATCACAAGAAAAAAAAAGATTAAAAATAAATCTTACGGGACAACGGTTAACGCTAAATATCACGGGAAAAAAGGTTTAAAAACATCACTGGGGAAATAATATGAAAGATAAACATCATGAGGAAAAAGGTTAAAGTTGAACATTACCGGGAGAGAAAAAGGTTAAAGATGAACATTGGGGAGAAAAAGGTTAAAGATGAACATTACGGGAGAGAAAAAAAGGTTAAAAGATGAACATTACGGGAGAGAAAAGAAAAAAGATTAAAGTTGAACATTACGGGAGAGAAAAGAAAAAAGGTTAAAGATGAACATTACAGGAGAGAAAAAGGTTAAAGATGAACATTACGGGAGAGAAAAGGTTAAAATGAAATTACAGGAGAGAAAAAGGTTAAAAGATGAACATTACGGGAGAGAAAAAGGTTAAAAATGAAATTACAGGAGAGAAAAGGTTAAAAGATGAACATTACGGAGAGAAAAAGGTTAAAGATGAACATTACAGGGAGAGAGAAAAAGGTTAAAAGATGAACATTACAGGGAGAGAAAAAGTTAAAAATGAACATTAAGGAGAGAGAAAGGTTAAAAGATGAACATTACAGGGAGAGAAAAAGGTTAAAGATGAACATTAGGGAGAAATGGTTAAAGATGAACATTACGAGGAGAGAAAAGGTTAAAGATAACATTAGGAGAAAAAGGTTAAGATGAACATTACGGGAGAGAAAATGAAAGATGAACATAGAGGAGAGAAAAGGTTAAAGATGAACATTACGGGGAGAGAAAAAAAGGTTAAAAGATGAACATTACAGGGAGAGAAAAAAGGTTAAAGATGAACATTACGGGGAGAGAAAAGGTTTAAAGATGAACATTACGGAGAGAGAAAAGGTTAAAATGAACATTACAGGAGAGAAATTAAAAGATGAACATTACGGGAGAGAAAAGGTTTAAGATGAAATACAGGAGAGAAAAAGGTTAAAGTTGAGCAATCAAAATTAGGCACATTCATATCTCTCTATTTCTCTCACTTTATGTTTCTCTCACTTCTCTTTCTCTCTCCTTCACCATAACAACGACATAACATCTACTCACCAGATCGTTTGTAACTTGAGGAACACACGTGCTCATCACCTGGTAGGGCAAGAACAAAATGTATGACAGTTAGACTCGAACATATACCTCTTTCAATGTATAACCTAATTCTAGTAGACCCTGGCTACATACATTACTGATTTCCAAACATGAACTCACAATATGAGTTATGAAACGGAAGCCGTACAACGAGAACATTTAACACAGATAATTTTTTTTTTAAAGTGAAGGAACCCGTTATATCTATCTTCTTCTTCTTTGCGTTCGTTCTTTACGACCAATTTTAATCACTCTTTGTGATATGTTTGATCTTTGCCAAGAACGTGTATACGTTGCACATTGGTTTGTAGGCCCCTAAACATATAGACTTCTACATGTTTAGGACACGTGCATCCGATTTTAGCCAAACATCCTTAGTCGCCTCTTACGACATGCGTGGTAGGTAACAGTGGTTCTATTCTTTACATCCCAAATTTTGGCCCCGGTAACCACTCGGGCGTTATATATATATATATATATATATATTCAGTTTTATTTTTGTGCCAGGGCATGCAGGTGTAAGGGGAATGAACGTGCGGATAGGCTTGCAGGTATGGCTGCTGTACAAAGCGGGCGAGCAATGGACCAGGCTGATATTATCAATTTTTAAGGAGAGAGGACGTGTACACGATTCACGTAATAGCGGTGAATCTACAACACTAACCAGACTGCAAGAACTCAAAGTTAGTGTGGTGTAGCTCGACAAGAACGCTACGCTGGCAGACAAAGAAGAATTGTAAACCAACAAAGAACCGGTGTCGTTAGTCGCCACACGCTGATGGACATACTGAGGAGAGATCGGAGCACTTATGGACTAATTTGTTCGACGTGCAGTGATGGTGATCCGACGACTAAACTAAACAATAATATATATATATGCCTTTTTACCCCGGATTGGGGCTTAAGCCCTCAACTAACTCATGCCAAGCTTTCCTATCTCTAGCTATCTCCTGCAGCTCCCTCCAGCTCTTCTTTATATTGTTGATCTCCGCTTCCAAATCTCGTCTCTATGTATTTCTCGGCCTCCCCTTCTTTCGCTGTCCCTGCGGGTTCCAGGCAAGGACCCTTCTTGTTATATTCCCCTCCTGTTTTCGCAAAGTGTGTTCTATCCAGCGCCATCGTCTTTTCTTAAACTGTTATATATAACACATCATATACTGGGTAATACAGTTGTTAGGTACGTATTTTTTCAATGACAGTCGGCATTGTGTTATTGTCAACATTACGTCTGCCTCCTTTACTTTCCAGTGCTTTTCCTGGTACTCAATTCTGTCTGGATCGACCTGATAAATAAGGGTTTAAATCCGAAGGATAACTTCATTGCACCGGGTTTTACCCAATATGGCTCAGTCCCTCTCCGCAGAAATGGCACGTCACCTGCCGAGAGTATTGTACAGAGCACGAACTCCGTACCTCTAACAACAATCCTAGGGTCTCTGGAAAAACTGCACTCGTGAACAGAATGGCGCGGTCCGGACTCGAACCCACGACCTTCGACTTACAAGGCAAAGGGTTTAACCACTTAGCCACAGAGACCCTCTAAGTCGACCTGATAGCTGTTAGGGTCTGAACAAAAGTCCACACCTTGGCTGAAATCGGATGCACATGTCCTAAACGTGTGAAGTCTATGCGTTTAGGCCTACAACCAATGTGCAACGTATCACGTTCTTGGCAAAGATCAACATATCACAAGAGTGATTAAAGTTGGTCTAAAGAAAACGCAAGAAGAAGAAGAACAAAAGTCCACACCTACTGTGGAATTTCTTCTTCTTCTTCTTCGATCGTTTTTGTCGGCCATTTTGATTATTCTTGTTGAGATATATAAACAGCCTTGTCAACAACGGTGTTTTACAGATTAATTAACAACACTGCTATTAGATTTATTGAAAACAGAGACTCAAATGGTTTGGCCACTTGGTCAGAATGAACCCGAATACACCAGTTGCAAGAGCGTACAACGTGAAAATGGAATCATCAAGAGGAAAGGCAGACCAAGAAAAAGATGGGTTGATGGAGTTACAGATATCTTAAAACTCCACAATACAACAACATATCAAGCGACCGAGCGTGCATTATCTCGGAAACCGATCATCAGTTAAACCTGCTACGCCTAGCGGCAAAAAGCAGAGAAGGACAAAAGAAGAAAGAGTTAACTCTTGGATTCTCCGAAAGGAGTTAATTCTTATTTTTCATGTTTGTTGGCCTACACGCTCTGATATAACCAATAAAAGGTTCGCCTTAGGTTTAAAGGGGCGTGCCTTGGCTTAAAGAGGCTTTAATCCCGTACTAAACAAACAACAACAAATGTTGTTTTTACGTTGTACCAATTATGCGCATATGGTGACTAGACCAGCACTTCCGATTTCGCCAGCATTTTATTTACTAGTGTGGCTTGCCCTAGATTGTACAAGTTGTCTCTAACGATCCGCGGTGACGTCCTGTGGAATTAAACCAGACAGCATAACATTGCCCGAGTGGTTACCGGGCCCAAATTTGGGATGTAAAGAATAGAACCACTGTTACCTGTCACGCATGTGTAAGAGGCGACTAAGGAGGTTTGGCTGAAATCGGATGTACATGTCCTAAATGTATAGAAGCCTATGCGTTTAGGGGCCTACCAAACAATGTGCAACGTATACACGTTCTTGACAAAGATCAAACATATCACAAAGAGTGATTCAAATTGGTCATAAAGAACGAACGCAAAGAAGAAGAAGGAGTATAACAGGTACGTGAGTAGGCTCATCAATCAAAAATCGAACTGGTACGGTCAGTTGCTGGACGCTGTTGGAGATATTGTGAAGGAGATCGGATCACCTATGGACATGTCTGGAGTGCAATGAAGATATTCAAAACTGAAACTGAACCCGAACCACTAGTCAAAGAAGCGAGATCACTAACAACTACGCTACTGCGGCTCACATAACATAGAAACACAACAACATACTACACACCAATACACAGAGTTAGCACACAAGATCATCAATATACAACATACAACATGAACACAACATTATTAAAACTTTTATAAATACGCTGAGTTGCCCATCTACAAGCAAAGAAACAAAAGTAAGACTTCTGAGAACATACGTATTTTTGGTCGAAACGTTACTGTGTATTGTTATGATCAACAAATAAACAGATACAGGTATTAAGAGCTTCTGTATCTGTTTATTTGTTGATCATATTCGTTACTTCCGTTGCTTCCTCTGGGGTTCTTGTAAGAAAACTCCTTGTGCTCATCTGTGTACTTTCGTATTTTGTAAAACTACAGTGCATCTGTGGCTTAGGGGATAGTCACTCGGTCTATTAACTCCGACGTTCTGAGTTCGAATCACGCTGCGGACAGTTTGGTTGCAAATTGTTTCGCGTGGATTTTTACAAAAACGGACGATGGCACCACCCGTTCAGAAACCAATGGCAAACTACTGATGGTAATAATGCCTAGAAAATCACAAACAGCGTTAAAAAGCTAGGGTTGATTTGTAAAGTCCAGTAAAGGATATGCAATTAACTAACAGTACTTTGTTCTTACGTGTTTCCCCATATTCTCAGTGGAAACATATGGCTGGGAATCGTAGACCGTAACACAAACATTAAAGAACAAAATGGAAGTTTTTGAAACAAGGTGTTACAGAAAAGTTCTTAGAACATAGAGCCGCGGTAGCCTAGTTGTTAGTGAACTCGCTTCTCAAGGCTGGTGGTCTGGGTTCAGCTCCCGCAGTGCGCGTGGAATTTTCCCAACCGCGACGGCTCTCAGGTCGACCCAGCCTCAACTGGGTACCAGACATGCTCTGGGAAAGTAAAGGCGGCCGGCGTGATGCTGGCCAAATCACCCATCGTGTGCCAATGGTCAATGAAAAATACAGGCCTAACACTGTATTGACCTATAACCACGAGGTATGAAAGGGTTCCTTTATTTTTTTTTTTTTATTTTTTTTAGAACATCCTGGACAGAGAAGAAAAAAACAACATAGACATATTGAGAAGCATTGGCTGATAAATAACATCATGTTCCGGAAGATGAATTATTTTGGCCAAGTTAAACGTCACGGTGGTTTGGAGAGAACGGTAATGGAAGGCACGGTTCCTGGAGAACGAGGCAGGGGACAACCAAGACAAAGGTGGCAGCAGGACATCAAAGAAATATTGAACATAGCGCTGAAAGAGCCGGGGGAGTTTGCTAGAGCCATAGAGTTTTTCAGGCAGACTGTTATGTTATGTTATGTTATGCGATCGACGTCATGGCACATTGGGCATTCCCATACATGCTCTGTCTTCCGCTGCAGCAGCCATCCTAAAGTCCATTTGCTCACCGTACCCATGAGAAGTTGATTACTATATCTTCTCTCTCTACCACGAAGACGACACTGTCTGGCATTTCCACACTTAACGCCTAATTCTCGAACTCGTTCCAGTATCTGAGACGTGCCCATGTCACATAATTGAGAGCGTACCGCATTGATGATATCGGCTCAGTCCATACTTCTGTCCGTTTGAGTCGGGGCATTGTTTGCAAGAAAGTCTGCACGCTCGTTACCCTGCACTCCAGCATGTCCAGGTGTGTACAGCCAAGTCATTTTCTTGAGATGTGATCTCCGAATGCTGTCCACCCATTCCACACGCATACTTCCAGATTCAATCAGTTGAAGCATATTCATCGAGATGATCGTATGGGTAACCTGTTGCTCAGCCACCCATGACAGAGCCCTGGAGGCAGCAGTGATCGCCATAGTCATGCTCGATGTCGTTGTCTCGAAAGCGCCACAGTCCTCATGAAGTGTGCGACCATTGATGGCAGACTGTGATGACAGCAAAGGGACATTCTATTACGTGGCTTGAGGATTGTCGATAGCAAAGGTTTTCAGGGCTACATCCAGATCAACACCAAAAGTCTTTCAGACATTTAGACTTCCAGTCTGTTCCAGGTCCTTTGATTTTGCATCGGAACTAGTTTACCACTGTTTTCATACATGTTTTTTAAATTTATTTTTCTGTTTGAAATATCAATGATCATAATATTTCTTCAAGCGCTTGAGGACTCCTGTGATTATCTCGCAGACTCCCGGGATTTTTCAGATCCCAGTTTGGGAAACTCTGGCATTGAGGATAACCAAAACAGACTTAAAAAAATAAAGACAAAAGGCAAAACAAAAATCCACAACAAAAACAGAAGTTGAACTTGTCTTATCAAAAACAAATTAAAGACATTACTAGAATCCACATAAAAGTACAACTTTAATTCAACCCTTAACAATAATAAACAATGTATCCACAAGATTTACTCGAATCTTGAAACCCTCTGCTCCCGTCTTTCCCAACTTATGATCTCGACAAATTTGTCCAAAACTTATTCTTCAGAACTTCAAACCCTTCTTCCCAGATCTTTCGTCTCAAGTTTGATAGAGTTGTAATTCTCACACCTGGACCAGATTACAAAGTTTCATTCATTTCTCAGTTTCTTTCAGATGTATTTTTACTACATTCATCCATCTATCGCATAGATTCCCAAACTTTTTCGGCCCACCGCCCACTTTGCACAATATAAACTTTGTAACGCCCCCCCACTCCACATTATAACAGTTTGCCAACGCTCCCCTCCCACACATATACACATGCTCTATTTTCTCTTTGACATAGAAAATTGATATATATTTCTGTAATACATGGTCAATTTTCAAATGATTATATATTTGAAATAGAAAATTGATAAATGAAAATGTAGAATTCAAATTTTAAATGATTATTCAATCGCAAAATCAGGAAAGTAATCTACTTTACAATATTTGTTATTAATTCCTTCTGTAAAGAGCCACCGACCACTAATCGCCTGAACACCCCCAATTCTTCTGAGCACTAACGCCCCCCTAGAATGTTTCAGCGCCCACTGGGGGGCGGTACCGCCTACTTTGGGAAACGCTGATCTATCGTAATATCTTTTACCTCTTCATTCTTTGTTATTTTCTCTCCTTATCTTTAGATAACTTTCGATTTCTAGTTCCTCCCATTTCTTTGACGTCTCCATAATTTTTTATGCATTTCTCTTCAGGTAACTTCCGTTTTTTTTATTTCGTTCCAAATTCCAGGTTATAAAAATGAGTACGTTTTTTAATTTTGTTTTTCAATTTTTTGCGATTAAAAAAAAGGTACTCGTTTCCGTTCTAGCACCTCTTGACGATTTCTAAACAATAATTTTTATGTTTGTTTTTTTTTTCATCTTTTTTCTCTCCTTTTGTGTTGATTTCTGTTACTTTACCTGTACAGTGGCAACGTATGGGCGTGAAACATAGATATTTAACAAGGCAGCGGAAAAGCTGACAACAAACGATAGAAGAAAACTAGTCACAACAGAGATGAAGTGTCTACGCAGAATGCTGGGTGTAACAAGAAGAGACCGGTTGAGAAATGAAGACATCAGGAAAAAGTGGGTACAACATCAGTACTAGACTTCATCAAGAAACAACAAATTAAATGGTTGTAAGCAGATTACCATCAGACAGTGCACCACAAAGAGCAATGCTGCTCCGATACAATGGGTACAAAGCAAAAGGTCGGCCACGCAAAAGATGGACCTCAGAGATAACAGAGGCGACGAAAGAGACTATCTACGAAGCGCATACTAGGGCCCGTTTTAGAAATCTCTTCCTGACCTGACGCTGTGAGGCATACAGGATTCGAGAAAGAAAGAAAGAATATTCACCCATATATAGACGGTGTACTTGAAGAAAAGGAGAGAATAGAGCAGATAAAGAGCAGAACACAGAACAGCTTGTGAGGTAGCTAGAATAAAAATAGAGAACTAGACACAGAACAGCTAAATACAGGACTGTTAGGCCAGTTTATACGAGAAAAGCAGAAGAGAAATGAAGAGCTTCACGTAGAAGATATAACTATTGGAGGTTAGAATTTATCAGAGCTAATTAGAAGAGAACATCCATACTTTTTAGAAGAGCAGATTTGACCACAAAACCGTGATTATAAATAGTTAATGATTTGTTGCTTTTTTTCAAAATAGTCATGCTACAATAATCGAATTTTCTCAAACTTATACCACCTGATGTGAAATATTATTATATTAATGTATTCCAAATTAATGTCTTTTATGCCAACAATGCTTGACCAACGAATAAATGAAAGGAGGTCGTCTTGAGGCGTATTTAAAGGCGAAACATAGTGCTCATTAATTCAGATTTGAATTACTTCCAAACTTTAAAGACAAATTTTGAAAAAGAGCAACATTAAAGTCTCTGTTTACTGCTCATGCTACAACTGTCAATCGTACTCTTGAGGCTAGTTATCAAATTTCTTACTCATTGCAAAATGGGGGAATCATAATATAGGAGAGAATTTAATAAAACCATCAATATCAGCATTTCTTAAAACGATTCTGGAAAGCGATGACAAGGACGTGAAAGCTATGCATCTCATTAACAATACTGTTAGCAAATGAATAGACAAAATTAGTGAGAATATTGAAACACAACTTGTTGATAAGCTGAAAACAAAAAAATTATCAGTGCAAATGGATGAATCCACTTTAAGAGACAGTAAGGCCGTATTGATAACTTACGTAAGATATATTCATAAAGTGGAATTTGCTGAAGAAATGTTGTTCTGTAAATCATTAAAAAGCACCACTACCTCCGAAAATATATATATATAATAAGCTAACAAATTACTTAGATGTAAAAAATACCAATGAAAATATAACATCTTGTGCTCCATGGTGTTTCCTAATATGATGAGCAAGAAAAATGACTGCTTAAATTTAAAGAAAGATGAGGATCCATAAATATTTCTTGTGCATTGTGTTATTCACAGGGAAAATTTGATAGTTTAAAAATATTTTGCCTGTCCTAAATGAAGTACTAAATTCAGTTATAAAGTGTATGAAAGCTATTAAAGTTAATGCAAATGTGAGCGTCTCTTCAAATTATTTTGTGAAGAACAAAATGTAGACCATGTGAGACTTTTACGCCACACTGAAGTAAGTTGGCTCTCGAAAGGGAACTGCGTGACAAGATTTATGAAACTATTTGATACTCTTTGTGATTTTTAAGCGACAAACCTGAAATGAAGTATCTGTTAACGGTCGATGGTAAAGCATTTATGAATTATCTAGCCCATATCTTTGAAAATCTAAATACATTTAATAACCAACTTCAAGGAACAATAATACTCTTGTTGATGCAAAAGCAAAGATATTTGCTTTCATTACCTTTATTGAATTATGTCAGAAATATATTTGCAACAAAAATTTTGGAAATTTTAATTGGCTCCAGAAATGTGAAGTGACTGATACCGCTATACCGATACTTGTTATTGTCGATCATCTGAAAATTCTATCTGCTGATTTAAAAGATTTTCTGATTTGAAACAAATTAATTTTCCAACTTGGATGTTGCAGTCAATGTTAGTGGATTTGTCTGCTATTTCAAATTTGCAGAATCGAGTCAGAAATGCAAAATGATAAGTTAGTTAAAACTTTATTTAATACAAAAGGAGCGATGGCATGGCTTTGTGAGGAAACAAAAATCAAATATCCAAATTCAACCAAATGTGCAAGAAAACTGTTATTACCGTTTCCATCTTCATATTTAGTTGAATGTGGATTTAGTGACATAACTGATTTGTTGCTAAAAAAAAAAAAGAAATCGGCTTGATGTAACACAACGAGGAGACTTGAGACTGAAGCTAACTAAATTGGAACCTAACATAAAATCTCTTTACAGCATGTATCAATCGCAATGATCTCACTAAATGTAAGTAATAAATAATTACTAATAATAAAAATAATATAGAAAAATCTGTCATTAAAATTATTTTGTACTTGAATTTCACATTTCTCCATTTAATGATTTGAAAAAATGTACTTTCTGTGTTTCTTCAACAATTTCCTAGTGATTTCTTCTAAAATCATCATTTAAGTTTCTTCATTGAACAGTTCAATTTTTGGAAATATCATTTTAAAAATATGTTACATATGAGGGGGAGGGGACATACGAATTTTGAAAGGCTTTGGTGGGGCATGGCACAAAAAAGGTTGGGAAACACTGTTCTAACGAAACCATCATCTTTCTAAAACTTCAATACAATATTAACAAAACATCTGAATCCAACCTGAGGTGACAATCCTGCCTGGTCTTGTTTTGGAGAATGTTGATCATGCAAACATCCACCACATAATGTGGACAAGTCCTTCATCCTGTTATTTAGTATCCTTCTATTATCACAACTATAAATCTATCCACTACTGGATTAATGCCTCTTCTTCTTCTTCTTCCACCATTTACTTCTTTATAGAAGATGAATTCGAATGAATTAGCTCGAAAATATCGAAAAACTGCTAAATTCTATATATTTTGTTTACCATTTCGCTATATATAATAAATAACAAATAAATTTAAAAAATTTCTGGCCAAATCTTTTTTTTTTTCGTCACACTGTTAAGTGTGTCTTGCCCAGTGTCGTGGTTTATATAACAAATGAGGAACTTTTGAAACGAACGGACTGTGCATCCTTGAAGACCATCATTAAAAGACAAAGATAGAGGTGGTTGGGACATGTATGCCGTATACCAGTGGGGGCATTTGCTAGGACAACTATCATATGGACAGCGGATGGGAAGAGAAGGCCTGGACGTCCAAGAGAAACACGGAGAATAACTGCAGAGAGAGAGAGAGAGAGAGAGAGAAAGTTGAAGGAATGTGGCCTGACGTAGGAGACGGTTGGTAGAAAGGCAGCAGAACGGCAACAGTGGAAGTCTCTTGTGGAAACTGTATGTGTCAGTCGGGACACGAAGAGGATATAGATAGATATAGAATAAATAACAATGTTTGTCTATGGATGTGAATCATGGACAATCAATAACAAGAACAGTAACGTTATAGAAGCTACAGAAATAAGGTTTATAGAAACATGGTGAGAATATCATGGACAGAAACGGAAGCACACTTAATGAGGACTGACTCTCTCGTGGGTGACTGAGCAACAAGTCGCTCATATGGAGATCCCCGCTGCATCTAGGGCTCTCTCGTGGGTGGCTGAGCAACATATCGCTCATATGGAGATATCTGCTGCCTCTAGGACTCTCTCGTGGGTGGCTGAGCAACAGGTCGCTCATATGGAGATTCGCTGCCTCTAGGCCTCTCGTGGGTGGCTGAGCAACAGGTCGCTAATCGATTATCATATCAGTCTCAATGAATATGTTTTTTGTGTGTTTTTTCCCGATCCAGAAGCACTTGAGCTTTTCAGCTCTTCGGCTTGGTGCCATGGCAATCGTAACCTTCGGTTCGGTGCCACGAACACCGTAAATCTGGGAATCTGTGGCTTTTTCTGCCATCCCGTGGAATTGAACCCGCACACACAGAGGGATAGTCACCCGTAGTCCAACGCGCTACGAACACGCTGGGCAGACGGGCGATGAATATGTTTTAAAGACATATATCTGGAAGTCTGCGCTCGGAATGGGTGGACAGCATTCGGAGATTACATTTCAAGAACTGACTTGTCTGTACACACCTGGACATGCTAGAGTGCAGGGAAACGAACATGCTGACTTTCTTGCAATAAATGCCCCAACTCAAGTGGGCAGAAGTATGGACAGAATCGATGTCATCAATGCGATACCCTCTCAGCTATGTGATATGGGCGAGTCTTAGACACTGAAGACCAATTCCAAGAATTAGGAGGTAAATTTGGACATGTCACAGAGTGTCGTCTTTGTGGTAGAGTGAAAAAAGGTATACGAATCAACTACTCATTGGAACGGTGAGCAAGTACAACAACATATAATCATAGCCGTTCAGATACATTGGACATCTCCAGAAAATAGACCATTCTCTCTATCTCTCTCAGATCACCACCCAGACCGATGTACCAGATCTCTTCATAAATTCTATTCATGTCGCAATCTGAAAATATCCAATAACCAACTACTCCAAGACACAAGACAAGAGGCAATGAATGACATACTCAAAAAGAGAAGATGGAAATGGCTCGGACATGTTATGAGAATGAGACAAGAAATGCCTGCAAGGATAGCCCTCACTTGGACACCAGAGGGAAAGAGAAAGAAAGGCAGACCACGGACAACATGGAGGCGCATGATGGAAGAGGAACTGGACACCGCATCTCTGACGTGGGGCTCTGCGCTGAAGGTTGCACGGACAGGAGAGCATGGAAAGTCCTTTCTGAAGCCCAATGTGTCACTAGGCATGACGGGACTAACTATAACTAACTAATGTCGCAATCTGATTCATGCAGCCTTAGCATTGGTG